>JABSTQ010011513.1:0-600000 GCA_013358835.2 Ixodes persulcatus
CAACATTTAAATTATGCCGCCTAGCAAACATTGTACCAGCAACCTTTTCCGACTGTTAATACACAGTTCCCCAGGCAGCATGGGGTTCGAAACAGTAGCCTAACGCTGCGCCTTTGTCGTGCCAATCAATGTTGCCTCAGAAAAAGATTGGAAACAGTTCACTACACAACGTTGCGATTTTTGCCTCTGTACTACACTGATACAACGTTGCTTAAGCAACATGTCGCGCGCTGCAGTCGCGCAACATTTAAATTATGCCGCCTAGCAAACATTGTACCAGCAACCTTTTCCCGAATGTTAATACACAGTTCCCCAGGCAGCATGGGGTTCGAAACAGTAGCCTAACGCTGCGCCTTCGTCGTGACGATCAATGTTGCCTCAGAAACTGATTGGAAACAGTTCATACACAACGTTGCGATTTTCGCCTCTGTACTACACTGATACAACGTTGCTTAAGCAACATGTCGCGCGCTGCAGTTGCGCAACATTTTAATTATGCCGCCTAGCAAACGTTGTACCTTCAACCTTTCCCCGACTGTTAAAACACAGTTCCCCAGGCAGCATGGGGTTCGAAACAGTAGCCTAACGGTGCGCCTTTGTCGTGCCGATCAATGTCGCCTCAGAAACAGATTGGAAACAGTTCACTACACAACGCTGCGATTTTTGCCCCTGTACTACACTGATACAATGTTGCTTAAGCAACATGCCGCGCCTTGCAGTTGCCCAACATTAAATTATGCCGCCTAGCAAACGTTGTACCTTCAACCTTTTCCCGACTGTTAATACACAGTTCCCCAGGCAGCATGGGGTTCGAAACAGTAGCCTAACGCTGCGCCTTTGTCGTGCCGATCAATGTTGCCTCAGAGACAGATTGGAAACAGTACACTACACAAATTTGCGATTTTTGCCTCTGTACTACACTGATACAACGTTGCTTGAGCCACATGTCGCGCGCTGCAGTTGCGCAACATTTAAATTATGCCGCCTAGCAAACGTTGTGCCTGCAACCTTTTCCCGACTGTTAATACACAGTTCCCCAGGCAGCATGGGGTTCGAAACAGTAGCCTAACGCTGCGCCTTTGTCGTGCCGATCAATGTTGCCTCAGAAACATATTGGAAACAGTTCACTACACAACGTTGCGATTTTTGCCTCTGTACTACACTGATACAACGTTGCTTAAGCAACATGTCGCGCCGCTGCAGTTGCGCAACATTTAAATTATGCCACCTAGGCAAACGTTGTACCTTCACCTTTTCCCGACTGTTAATACACAGTCCCCAGGCAGCATGGGGTTCGAAACAGTAGCCTAACGGTGCGCCGTTGTCGTGTCGATCAATGTTGCGTCAGAAACAGATTGGAAACAGTTCCCTACACAACGTTGCGATTTTTGCCTCTGTACTACACTGATACAACGTTGCTTAAGCAACATGTCGCGCGCTGCAGTTGCGCAACAGTTTAATATAGCCGCCTAGCAAACGTTGTACCTTCAAACCTTTTCCCGACTGTTATACACAGTTCCCCAGGCAGCATAGGGTTCGAACAGTAGCCTAACGCTGCGCCTTTGTCGTGCCGATCAATGTTGCCTCAGAAACGATTGGAAACAGTTACTACACACGTTGCGATTTTGCCTTTGTACTACACTGATACAACGTTGCTTAAGCAACATGTCTCGCGCTGCAGTTGCGCACATTTAAATTATGCCGCCTAGCAAACGTTGTACCTGCAAACCTTTTCCCCGACTGTTAATACACAGTTCCCAGGCAGCATGGGGTTCGAAAACAGTAGCCTAACGCTGTGCCTTTGTCGTGCCGATCAATGTTGCCTCAGAGACAGATTGGAAACAGTACACTACACAACGTTGCGATTTTTGCCTCTGTACTACACTGATACAACGTTGCTTAAGGAACATGTCGCGCGCTGCAGTTGCGCAACATTTAAATTATGCCGCCTAGCAAACGTTGTACCTTCAACCTTTTCCCGACTGTTAATACACAGTTCCCCAGGCAGCATTGGGTTCGACACAGTAGCCTAACGCTGCGCCTTTGTCGTGCCGATCAATGTTGCCTCAGAAACATATTGGCGACCGTTGCGCAAAATCCCCCAACACTCCCACAACATTCGGAACATTCTCGCAACATATCTACAACATATCAATGTTACTTGGGCAGTCATGTGGGCATTCCTGGTACCGAGAATGCAGACCACCTTGCACTTTATGCAAGAAACTACACGGAAATGTCTTTTGGCCTGCCCCACCAAAACCTCAAGCCAACCTTAAACAAGTCAATTATTAAGTTTCGGCAGCTGGACTGGGACACACAGATCGATAACGCTTCACATTATTAAGCCCAACTTAGAAGTATGGGAGAGTTCCTTTCATAAAGACCGCCGTTCGGAAGTCTTTTTGGGCCGCTTGAGAAATGGTCATTCTCGATTGACTCACCTGCCCTTGCTATGTGGTGAAGATGTAAAGCTCTGTGAAAAGTGTGGGAAAATGTTAACTGTCCTTCACATCCTGTGAAATTGTAGATTTTTCGATCATCAACGTCGAAGATATATTTCTGAACGTTTCAGAAACCACCTTCTATTTCAGCCTTATTTTTTTCTTGGCGATAGATCTTGGATACCATTTGCTCGCGTTTTAAGTTTCCTACATGCAATTGGCTTTTTGCACCTGATAGAGATAGATAAGTAAGTTTAGACGTAACTGCTAGGCTCTTTAAATTAACTTTCTTGGCGCAATATGGCCATGGTCGCTCTTTGCGCCATTAAACCCCAATCATCATCAGCCACGTGGGATGTTGGGACGGACTGTGCAAGTCTGTCTTTTTCAGAGCGGCGCTAACAATAGATAATGTTTGGATAATTCTTGTCTTACATAGGTGATACGTTCTAGTCACAATGTGTTAGTAGATAGTTAGTGTGTATATTGCTTAACTCGGAACAAGACACAAAGTATGAGACATTCTCAAGCATTCCAAAATTTCACCTCACTTTAATCTTGAAGAGCTCCCAGAGCTGCACAAGGCGATGCACCACATGTAATTAACTATTTATTTCTTAGTTTACGAGGAAGGTGTCCAAGATACGGTAGCCAGTGTTAGTTGCTTAGAAGAGCGGTGTGTTTGGCAATCAGTCTTGCACCTTAGCATTCCATTCATCGTTTTGGGATGAGGTGCTTATTCTTGGAAATCCTTGGTTGTTTCCTTAGCCCTGAGAGGTGTTGCATGTTCATATGATTTATGTTTGGGGGAACCATGTAAAGTTATTATCTGGCATGTTTTTTTTCTTTTTTATTATTATTGCTGAAAGTTGTTTGATATTAGGCTTTTTGCCCACCTAAGAGCATAAGGATAGAGAGCTTTACTCAAATGTGTTTTGTGGCACACACCTCAAAGCATGCTATCGATACCGAGATTGGGGCTTCAGAAATGATCAGTCATACCGTTCTATTTTTATTTTCATTGATTCTTTGCATTCTAGATCTTTTGTAAGCTTGTTGTTCACCTTTCTGGGTCATAGTATGCGGTAGTTCTGTAATTATCATACACTTCATGCATTTGTCATTAGTCTCTTATGAAGTTGTCACTGGTTCATGGCCGACACGATTGGTGCTGCTTTGCTTTGAAGGTTAAATATTGTCCCGCCATAGATCTAGCAAACCTAATAAATACCGCACTTCAAAATGTTCTCGGAGGCCTGATTATGCAATAAGTTCCTTTCAGTATGTACATTTACTTAGATTGAAATTCCAAAAGGCTTTTAATAATCGGCCGCATGCAGAATAAGTACATTGTTTGTGCCGATTAGTGTGGGAGACAACGTGTGGGTTCGCATGCCAATGCAAAGGTAAGCAGTGCGAGTACAACCCCAGGACTTTAATTGGGGTTAGGGAGGAACTGTAACTCTCTGCCGAGACCATGCAGCTCATACATATGGCAGAGGATAATTTGGATTGAATTAAAAAGCTAGTAGGGTCGTTGTAAAGCTTCTTTACAGCCCCACATGGAGTCACCTTGCATGCACTGATGTAGACTGCTCATTTCACATAGATTTGTGTGACCATATTGATCTAACTTGGCTTCTTTTATTTGGAAGTTTTGTGTATTATTCGGGATAATTGGGAGCCCAGCAAAACGTTTGCATGTCACTCGGTAAACGCGCCATTGTTCAGTGTGCATCACTCTAAAATATACTATAAGAGCAGTGGCCAAAACTGATAACAGTTGCCTAATGAGGAAATCGATGATGCTGCAAAAACTGAAGCAGATCTTCCTATGAATGTTGCCACTCCCCGATACAAATATTGCATGATCTTCTTGTTTCTTTGTTGCCCCCAGTTTCAATTTGTATGGTATGTTTCGTTACTAGGAATATTATTCTGACTAGGACTGCATTGATGTTATCCTTGATAGGTCGGTATGACACGCTTATCATGAGGTCCAATTGACATACATTTTTTTATAAGTAAATTAAGGGAAACAACAAAATATTCAGAGCAATGTCTTTTTTTTCGTTTGATGTAGCCGATACACTTATTGGCCACTGCGTTGAAACTTGGAGTGTAACGTACGGAAAGAACTGCGGTGTGGCCCTCCAGACTACGCCGTCAGATGATGCATACATCCTGCAACATAAGTGCAGCCTGGCAACAGAAAAAAGAAAGGGAGAAAGAGAGATAGCATGAAAATGTTGTGGTCATCACCGTCAAAGTAGTTTGGTGTCTTCATGTTCTCTGCTTGATTGACATAGCCACTGACAAGCCACTTCATTGGTACTTAATGGAACTGCTTGACAAGTTGCTTAAAGAGTAGTGATACACAAATGGCAATACAAGGGCAAGTTGAAGAACCACAAGTACCACTTGTCCTGTCACTTCTTCGACTTGTTGTTGTCCACAGCACCATTTGTGTTTTGCTCATTTTCACTGCTCTTCATCTTCTTACAGAGCAAATAAATAAGGCTGAGTAATAAAATGACACCTTCCGTCAAATTAGTGAACATTTCTCTGTAAAACGTATTGCCCTGGCCAAGTTTCGTCGTCACAATGATTCGCATTGTGAATCGGCTAAGAAATGGTTGATGAATATAATGTAGTTCTACTGAATCAGCAGCACGCTTCAACCTCTCTTCTGCATGAAGCCTATATTTCTGAGGGGATTACATAGTGTTTTCTCGACAGAGGAAGGGCTTGAATCAGGTGCTTAATGCTTGTGAGCCTTCACCATTGAAATTTTAACTTGCCACTTACTCTAGAACTTGATAATGTAGCAATGACAGATTTTATGAAGTTTGTGGAACCGGCGTCGGGGCATTTGACTTGGGAGAGGTTTATAGGGCAAGAAAATGACAGCACGTCATCGGACACAATTTTATGTAATAGAAGGACGGTGCCCAAAGAACTGTAGCTAGTTTTAAGTGTCACTCACTGAGGCAGTTTGAGTATCGGGTTAAAACCTGCATTTTGTTGTTAGTTTCTGAAGGGGGGTTGCGGCTACCATGCTACGACCTGTTTTGGTGAGTGTCATCTCTTATTCCTGCCTGTCAATAATCGAGCGGCTCGGCAGGAACTCTACAGTTTCAGGAGGTTTAAGGGTGTGTTTTCTTCAACATTCTGAAATGGCACCGAATTTGTTTGGGTGCATCACTATACTCTGTTTAATGTCATCTGATAGCGTGGTAGAAGCTACATGATTGTTGAACCAGTCATATGTCTATGATTCGCCATGAGTTTACTGCTCCGCCCATTACCATTTGCAGTAGTTGGGGTTAGGTATGAAAGGAAGGTAGTTTATAGGTCTGGTGGGTGCGTAGTAACCCCCCGCAGTGTCAGCTTAGAGGTGAATGTGAATTACTTAAGCTTTGAATAAGTCCACATTACTCGAAGCTTGAGGAACACCTGAGAAGTTCTTGAGAATACTTTATTTACTGTATTTACTCGCATAATGAATGCACTCGCAAAATGAACGCACCCCCCCCCCCCTTCCACGATGGGCATCAATATTTGGACTTTTTTTTACCCTTGCGTAATGAACGCACCTTCAATTTTCGGCTCTGAGTCTCGAACTGCGTCCGACTCAACTAGCCGCTAAGCGGCCAGGCCACCCACTCCAAGCATAGGAGATAGCAGGCAGCAGCTTCGTTTTCTTCTACGATGATGGTGTCTTTTTTCAGTTTGTAAGGTGGCTGAGTCCGTTCACTATAAAATGATGGCAATAAGCCAGCGGACCTATTATGTTTCCTGGTGTTGTTTGGATATGCCATGACTATAAAAAGCTGCTGGTGGAGGTTTGTCTCAGCATTTATGATGCAAGCGTTTGCGAAGTCTATTCGATGGTCATTGTTCCGTAAAACACTGGTGGCAAGGCACTCCGTGCATAGAATTGAATATACAACGCCGTGCGCTCTTTGTTTAGGGGGACAATCTTTCGGTCGTGACATGATACGTCCAAGTGTTGATACCGGTTTGTGGGACACCTGAGTACTTTTGCCAGCGTACGTGACAGCGCTTCGCTAGTCCCCTTTATGTAGGGAACACAGATGTAGGTGTGTGGACGGAAATTTTCTCAAATTTCTAAGTTTTCTACGACCATGCAGATCCCTGTAAAATTGTTTATCTTCAAAAGGCGCACTGCATGTGATAACAGCTTAGTCTGCGAGAGTTTGTTTTTAGTTTTGTATTGAGCATAATGTGGCAAACGACTAAAGCTACACCACCTCATGACCACAGTGAAAAGAGCTGTACACTACATAACATAGTCCTGGCATGTTCTTGCTCTGAAAAACGATTTTAACGCACAAGATCAATCTATTTCTTAACTCTTTAACTGGAGATCCATGACCAAAAAATATTGGCAGAATGGGGACTCTTTTTGCCCCTAATTCGACTGTATTTTTTTAGGTGCCAAACTTTTTTGTGCTGCCGTCTATGCATTAATTATAAGTAAAATTATTTCTGATGTTCGGGTATAGATGGTGCTTCCTTCCGTGCGATAAAAGAGCGAGCGTTTAAAGACGTGCATCCTAACACCAGCTGAAGAGTGACACATCTATGGGGCACTCCTCAAGGCGCAGTTCAAATTGCCATGCATCTAAAAATTTATCAAACGTAATACAAAAATCTTTCGAATGTAAAGTCAACATTTACATTAAATTCAAGTAATGACATAATGAAGACATGGCAGTGCCCACAAGCTGCATTGCTTGTGGGCACTGTCTGTCTTGGCAGCACTGGACAATGAGGAAAGAGTACTGACACTTGAGTGTAGCTTTCTAAGGGTTCTTTTCATTTTAAATTGCAATTCTCATTTGCTCTTTCAGCTCAGATCTTCACGGAGTACGGCAATGGGGAGAAGCAAGCCAAGGACAGCCTCTCATGATTTTTGTCCCGAGGACACTATGCTCTTTCAGGTAAGCTTCTCCGTTCCCTTAAGAGACAGAAGTATACACTTTTTTAAGTAAATGTACCTGTCCGCTATTCATACTTGATAATGCAATTACTGCAAAGGTGCAAGCGAGCTAGGCAAGACTGACCATAATAATCCCTGGAGATGGGGAACACGGGGGACAAAGGATATTTGTGTTGTCCTTTGTCCCGCTTGTTCATCTTTTCCATGGAGAGCAAGGGGAAAAAAAAGGAGATTTGTGTTTGCCCTTCGTCCTGCTTGTTCCTCTTTTCCAGGGATTATTATTGTATTCATACTTCTTGCATAAGTGGAACGTTCACATTTTTACAACCTATGGTTGGCTAATGTGTTGTGGAAGTTGAAGCTTATTGCACATTCAAACTTTTTGTCAAATACAGTAGAACCCTGCTGGCGCATTTTTAGGCAGTTACAAAATAGGCTCATGACACGAGAGAAAGTGTAACAACTGTTAATGCCCTTGGGATAGCGATAGATGTTTCACGAAACTATGATGTTTCAGAAAGCTATATTCTCAGCCCGCTCTCGCGATCTCTCAACCTTCTCTCCTCTCCCCTCGACTCTCACTGAGTGGCTCATCCCGCCATCCCCTCCGGACCCTGGCCGGGTCCTCGCAGCATCACAGGCGCTCCTTCACGTATCTGGAAGACACCGTGGCACCTCCACTTGGCTCCAGACTACTGAAGCACCATGAGTCCCTGATCGCTGCCACTCGTCGTCTCGGTCTTCATGGAAGCTCCCGATACAACTAAAAGTTGTATTTTACCAAACAGCAGGGTGCATGTGGTGCCCACGTCTTTGGTTGTTAAATAGATACGTTTTTCAATCAATCTCTGTATATTTCACCTTAGCTTTCATGTCTGTAAAAACATTACCCTATTTTATAGGTTGACGGTTTTCGCAACACTTTAAAATTGTGACTGAACTATGGGTAAAACGCAGTTTTACAAACAAGCTTGAATTTGCCCACTGCAGCTAGGGGCATTGTGAGCGCAGAAACCAGATTTGTGTGAGCAGACATGTCTGCACATGCGCTGTACCAACAGCCGCGCCACCGCAGTGTTGTGACGTCGGAGCCACATGTGTGTCTATAGTTTCAGTTAAAATATATTGAAATATAAGATTGAAAAAGTTCTGAGCCGATCGAGCTAATCCGTAGCTCCTTCACACAAATCACTGCACCCTGCATGCCAAATCAAAGCAGTGGAGCTTGATGCAATCAGCACTCCTTGAGCATGAAGAAAAACGGGGTGTCGTAAAAGCCTGAATCACTTGCAGTGTCATACAGGACCAAGCAAGAAACACAACGCAGAAATGTAAGGAAATGAAATAAGGCAAAAGAAACAAGGTAGCCGTGTGTCGGTAGTAGTCATACCGGCCACCTTGAGTGGCAGTTTGAGGGCATAAGAACCGGGAAGGCAATGCGTGAAGCCTGAAGTTCAAACACATGGACGTTCAACAGGACCGGTGTTCGTGAACATAACAGCCGAGAAAACATATGAGCAAGGTTCTTCTGTGCATGTTATAAAATAGCTAGAAGAAATATATGTGCTGGTTATATGCCCCTTTAAATTATGTTTTTCTTTCAGCTCGCACCTTACAGACATCTCGCGAAACAAGGAAAGGCCATTTTTTCACTCAATGTTTTTGTTTCGGCGATTAACTGTCTTTTGAACACACACTAGTCATTTAATTGACATTCCGATAAATAAATCTTGGTTCTTTAAATTGCTCTTCGATCTTTGTTTTCTTTCCATATTGCAAGCAAGCATATGTGTATCAGGCTCTGAAATCCCACCAGCACGTAAAGGGCACAGTTGAAGCCAATGGTAAGGTCATGGATGCTATTCTTATCGCAGTTTTTCGACTGATCAGCTGAAAGTTGACGAAACTTTGACCGTGACAAAATGGCTACGAAGGTCTATCAAATGACGTCTAAACGACAATTACCATCCACGGCCACCAGCAGTTGATCAACACCAATTGTCATTTGGCAATAATACGTACTTCAAGAGGTGTTAACCATTTTTATAGGGGTAACGACCATGGTGGGCGCCATGCCATCTGACAATGAGAACGACGACACCCGTTGCTCAACGGACTTCTTCGGCACGTTGGTCACGGGCTAAAAAAGTCCGCCAGCTCGCCCGCCTCCTGATTCAAAGCCAGCAACGCGTCAACGCCGGCCGATACAACCTTCGTCGCAGGGTTGTCCAGACAGGGTGTGGGTGTGGACGCCCATCCGTCGCCGCGGCCTCAGTGAGAAACTGCTTAAACGGTACTTTGGACCATGTACGGTACTTTGTCGCCTCGGGGAGCTGAGCTACGAAGTGATGCCCGATGGAACCAGAACATCATCACGCCGCCCACGACGACCTGAAGTCGTCCACGTCGTGCGCCTGAGGCCGTACTACGCTGGATAGGACTATGGACCTTATGCGTTCTAATGACTCCTTAGTTTGCAGTTTGTTTTATTTGCTTTGTTTTGTTTAGTGGTGCATCGGGTCTATGGACTTTTTAAGAGGGAGTAATGCCGTGCGCGCAGCTGGCCAAGTTTGCAGCGTGGCCGTGGCCTAACGTTTTTTGTTGACTTTATTATGATGTTCTGGTAAATTCTAGAATCCTGTTGCTTATTCGAGGTGCGAATGTTTCTCGTCGCCGAACCTTCTGGGCCGATTGTTCCAGAAGCCAACGCGTGTACATAGGGGCTCCGCATGGCGATGCTCAGTCAGTTTCGCCCCAGCGTTCAACTCTGCTGTCACGCTGACTTCGACGCCCTCGACGCTCTGCTTTCTTCTGTTCCCTTTTTATTTTTGGCACAGGTTAGCCCGATTAAGCGTTTAATTTCTTCAGTTATTATCGCCTCATCACTTGTCATTCATGACAGTATTGTTATGTTTAAAAATCGAATATAGTTTATTATTTCTAAAACTTTCTCACGCCCTTTTTTTCACTTTAAGCATGGAGTGTGATGGGGTGATGTATTTTCACATAGGCACGGAATTAAACTAGTTTAAAGTTTTTATTTTAATGTGCGCTCTGCAAGTTCATCTGGTTCCTGTTTTCGTTTTGCTCAAAATCAGACTGCGTGTTTTTTAATGATTGGTAGGCAGCAATTGGTTTCGATTCTTAATGAACGATCTTTCAGAACGACGATGTTGACAAACGAATGATGTGTAATTGTTTTTTATTTGAGCAAGATGCGTGAGTTACGTATCTTAGTGTAATTATGTATGTTTGTGTGGCTATGTTAAGAAAATTAATGTTCAGATAAGTTCATTTTCGTGTCAAGCTGTGGTACAAGTTGTAGGAAAAGCCCAAACGTAAACTCACTCACGCTGAAAATGCACGCACACCAGAAAAACGGTCACTCACGTCGCGCTGTGTGCGATGTGAGTGATGAGTGATTTTCTTGTTTGCGTGCATTTTCAGCGTGAGTGAGTTTACTTTTGCGCTTCTCCTACAATATGAATATCCAACTCGCCCAAGCATCCATTCTGTGGTACAAGGTTAGCAAATCAGAAAATACTTAACAACAACTAGAAAGTCGTAGGATCATTTATGCTAAGCACACCATGCCTAAATAGAAAAAAAACACAAGTTATAATAGGTGCTGTATTAAATTAAAATATTGATACACAATAAGACAATAATAAAGAAAGGGACAGCGAAAAACTTCGAAGTAACTTAATTTTATTATATACGACAGAAGATATACTTTTATTACAATTAAAGTACGTTCTATTTTCGTCTCATAAGTGGGATAAGAACAACAATGTCATTCACTAGGCAGCAAGCACAGCAGGCGAAAGACGATTCTTCCACCAGCTAACCGGGTGAGCCGTCGATAACTCCACCTGCGGAAATAAGACCTTCGGAAACCACACCACCACCGGCCATCACGCTGGCGAAGATTCAGTGTTTGTTCCAAGAGCAAGAACAACGGATCACTGGCGCTCAAAGTTACCCTATGGAAGAAATGTTACAACTACATCAAAAAGATTCTCGGGCTATTCGATCCGAAACAGATTCTCTTAGGACGACGCTGCAGTGTCCTGGTCGAAAAACTGCAGCTTGCAGAACAGAGTGTTAAGTGGTGGCTTTCAAGTAATTCAAAGGCAACACCTCACCTACCGGTCGGAGGGCAAGAAACTGGTACGGTTCTGTGCGTATTTCCGACGCATCCACTCCGACCAGTTAAAGTGAAACCTAACCCTTTTGATGAAACAGTCGCCATCGATGCCAACTTGGTCCAGTTTGATATCATAGCAGGTGAGAATAATTGGGACGCACCCACTAAAGCCAAGGTTTTGGCTTCACAGCTATGAAAAAAGCTCTGGGAATGTTTTGTTTACTTGTCACATTCCAGCGTGGATTATTCAACACTAGAGGGAGTTTGGTTCACGGTTTGGGGACGTCCAACTGCAACATCTCTATCATGCTCAACTGAGAACTCAACCGTAGTAATCGACAGATTGGAGTTTAGATTTTGCTTCAGATATTGAGATCGTGGCAGGAAAATAATTTCCAACTGTTCTGTTACTACATTCCAGATTATCTCATTCCAGAGTTTACGGATGCAATTCAATACAAATCAATCCAGCTCACGCTCCTATTGGCTAAAAAAGCTACACTCCGAGACTCACTCGCTTCTGCCCTAGAAATTGAGGTAGCGATCTTTGCCCCCTGCATTATCTGCGTGCGACAAAATGCAGAGGGCTACAGCAATCATCGACCACAATGACGACTGTAGACTCGTCATTGCTGCAGGCTGGATCATTTCGCGCACAACTGCCAACCGGACCCCCGTAAGAAGTGAGAATCGGTTACACAGGGTAGAAGCGGATGTAACGCTATCGGCCCCACGTGAACACCTTCGATGCAGGATTCACACGCCCACGATCTTAGTCCAGCTGCATGATTTCAAGGCTATTTCAAGGCGTTGATAGGCACGGGTTTACCAATAAGCCCCGTCGTCTTTTCACATCTGCCGTGTAAAGCCATGTCGTCCGCTTAAATAAGGTTACGCTTTTACACTGCTTGTGAACGCCGAAATTCAGGTGCCAGCGCCGTTTAGAATTTATCCCCTTGAGCAAGTTAGAGCGGGGTTTAGCCGGTGTCCGGGGCTCGCTGGCCTTTGACGACGTCCATTCCCCGAAGTGAAGACCAGGTGTTTCAGTGAGGTGGAGAATCGTAACACGAAGGTTATACATGGTTGCGATAAGTCGTTCAAATCAGAGAGAATAATCGGAGCAGCCTCATGCTCCGCCTTATATAGGGTCCGTTTCTTCCTCACTCCCCGCCAGGGCAGCAGGTGCCGTTGACGTCACGGACGCGTTGAGACTCGTTTCGCGCAGGCCCCGACAGGTAGGCGACGGTCCCGGACTCGTCGGGACTCGTTTCGCGCAGGCCCCGACCAGCGGGCGACGGTCCCGGACAGATCATGACTCGTTTCCGCAGCGTTGAAACTCGGAAGAAAGTCGCCGAAGGTTCCATTCTTAACAGCCCCTCCGGGGCCAGGGAAACCTCGAATGGCCGGTGGTACAATCGCTGGCCTGAAGAGGTGTGCTTGGAGTAGGCCTTGAGAAGACGCTGCGAGCACTAAACACTCCCAGACCTCTCACAACCGAGGCATCAGCGGAAATGTCCCCCACAACACCACGCCACACCGCAGCCAAACGCCCGGAATTCGCCAGAGACCCGCCAAACTGGATTACGGATTACCAAAATTTGCCAAAACACTGCAATTTAAAACCTTAGGACAATTTCGGGTATCGAGACCCGCTGTCGCCAAGACAAAAACTCATTTTTCCAAAGAGGTCACTATGAACAAAATACAAAAGACAAAAACCTCTCGCAATTTGTGAGGGTCATTTTGGGCAAAAGTGCCCCACTTTGATCCTCAGTCCAGTGGAGTGACGAAAACCTCTGAGAGTCCTCCCCCGGTTTGGGTGATATCAGAAAAATCGCTCAACCCATGGCATTGCCGTTAAATTTGCCTTTCCTGTTTCTTACGCTGAAGTCAAGTGAGTCATTTTCACGTGAGTATCTAGACGTGAAAATGCGGTCCTTATAGCGCCGATAAACAATCCGCCTTTTGTCAATCATGCCCCCAGATCACATTGGTCCTAGCATCTCCTGAGCTGTACCGCGAAATCCTGACACTCTAGGGTCGCTCTTCTGCTCGACTGTCAAAGACACTCTGTCTACTCGCAGCAGACAATCAAAATTACGTGACGTCGGAGCTACGAGGATCCTTTAATGATCCCGTCCTTCCTCCACCTTTTTCGCCGGCTCGTTGGGACGGCGTACGCATTATAGTGCTACGTGGTCAGGTTTTCTACCACCTTTTCCCCTCATCACCGGTTCTCTGCCTCCAACACTGGGAGTGCTTGCTCCCCGTCCTCTGCCTCTGGCTCTGAATCACTCGTTAACAAAGGGGCGAGCTGACGCGATTTGGACCTCGTACACGACTGAACGTCCTTCTCCCAGTTGTTGACCCCTTTCGCGCAGCAGGAAATCTGACCGGTTAGAAAACAAATAAGGATACTCCAACGGGACTGTTTGCGAGACAGCCGCCTCTGTCACCAGTTCTCCGAACGGGCCAGTTATCTTTACTGTCGCCATAGGCAGACAGACACTTTAATTTATTCTTTTTTTACTTTCTTTCTTTCTTTATTTGTTTTCCCTCGGGCAAATCCCGAAAGAAGGGCCGGTGCAAAAGGCTAAAAAAGCCTGACGTGGCACCGGTCCCTTACAGTCCACACGTAAAAAAATATCATGGAAATGAATTCCATCTAACCAATAATACAGCACTGATAAAAAAACTTTTACAGAACTGAGGCACACATACATAACACAGATGCAACAATAAAAGCCATGTAAATAAGGATAAAAATGCGTACTGGATGCAAAAAACGAGGATACAGATTATAATCAACATGAAAGGATAAACAAGTCATCTAAGGAGCACACAATAACAAACATCATTATCACTCACTTTACGGAAACTGAACAGTATATACCCAGCAAAATATAACAAGGCGAGTCATGCACATAAAATAAAACAAGGATGAACTTTGAAGGCATAAAGCATAATACAACACTTTATTAGATTAAGAAGCTTAGTTAAATTTTATATCGCTGCCTACCAGCAGTGCTTTACATTCTTTTTTAAATAAAGGGAACGATTTTGCATAGTTCATAGAGGGCATGTTATTTAATAGACTAATTGTTCGATAGTGTATGCTTTGCCTTCCGTAATTTGTTCTTGTATAGGGTTCCCTTCTTTTAACATGACAGAACATTTTCATTTTCAAGCAGCTGCTTGATCCAAACTACCTTTCCAGTAAAATCGGATGTCGTTACATACGACGGATGAACAACGTCCTTCGTCGCTGCACTGTCCCGAAGCACCCTGCACGGCTTTCCGTTTACCTAGAGCTCGTGAAGATAGGGACGAAGAATCCTCAGGTCCTTGTCACTACCGTTCACGTACGAGAACACAACCCGCGGTTTCTTACATCTGGCCGCTGTGTGTCCCGGCTCCTGACAGTTGAAGCACAGGAACGGCTTCCTAGCCTCGAACTGCCCTGTTTGGCTTTTCCGCGCCTCGTCTTCGTTCGAGGGATCTCCGCTCTTTTCTGGGACCTTTTGTCCTGTTTCGGGCCTTTTTTCTCGCGAGCCGTTTCCCTGTTGGAAGGGCTTGCGCTGATCGCTCCGGCCGGGTTCGCTTTCCTCTCCGCTCAGCTTTCTACGCGTTGCGTACTCTTCGGCTAGCTCAGCGGCCCTTTCGACAGAGTCGACTCCTACCCTGTCCTGCACCCAGAGCTTGACTGACTGCGGAATGCTACGAAAGAACTGTTCGAGGCACACACACTCGACTACCTTGTCTCGGCTTTCGTACACTTCCTCGCTCTTCAACCATTCTATCAAATTGGTTTTAAGCCCGTACGCGAATTCAGAGTAGCCCTTGCTGCTCTTTTTGGATGCGTTTCTAAACCTTTGACGGAACGCCTCGGCAGAAAGGCGTTTCCGTTTCAAAAGGCTGGACTTCACCTTGTCGTAGTCGTCCGCGTCTCCAGCACTAAGGCGCGCGACAACCTCTGCAGCCTCACAGGGCAACAAAGTCAAAAGCCGTTGCGGCCACGTTTCTGGGGCGAAGCTCAACTTCTCACATGTCCTCTCGAAGTTAACTAAGAACAGGCCCACGTCTTCCCCAACTTTAAACGGCTGCAGGAGCTTCTTCATTTGATACGACTCGGTCTCGCTTGCTCGTACCGGAGCCTCAACTCTACTGTTCTGCGAGTTTAATCGCTGTTGTTAAATTTCGAGCTCTAGCCTTTTCAGTGCTCGCTCCTCTGTCGCAGCCTGCGCTCGTTCCTCTCTCGCTGCAGCCTGCGCTCATTCCTCTCTCGCTGCAGCCTGCGCTCGTTCCTCTGTCGCCGCAGCCTGCTCCTGCTCTCGTTCCTCTCTCGCCGCAGCCTGCTCCTGCTCTCGTTCCTCTCTCGCCGCAGCCTGCTCTCGTTCCTCTCTCGCCGCAGCCTGCTCCTGCTCTCGTTCCTCTCTCGCCGCAGCCTGCTCCTGCTCTCGTTCCTCTCTTGCTGCAGCCTGGTCCTGCTCTCGTTCCTCTCTTGCTGCAGCCTGCTCCTGCTCTCGTTCCTCTCTCGTTGTAGCTTCACTTTTAGCGTTCTGAAGTAGTTCCCACGCAATTTTAATTTCCTCTGCTTCCGAGCTCTCTGAAATTGCTTTACTGATCTCAGATTTCTTCATCTTTTGCTCCACCTCCACACCCAATCTTCACATAAACAGAGTAAATCTGCTCTCAGTAACCTCATTAGATTCATGATCGCTGCTTTTTAGCTTTGGCTTTGCTCTAAAACTTGTCGCTAGGTTGTACGAAAACCTAGCGCACGAGTCATATCCTAAGGATTCCCAGCAGTTCAAAATTAATTACCCATAATCTCAAGCCCGGCGAATCTCAAAGCAAAGTCCAAACGCTCACCCACAGATGTAGCACGATGTCGCATGGTCCGATCCCAACCGCTGCCAACCAGTTGTTAGAGGCGTGGTTTAAGCCGTTCGTCCGGAGGCCTCCTGGCCTTTGACGGCGTTCATTCCCCGAAGTGAAGAACCCAGAGGTCCAGTGGAGGTGGGAGAATTGGTAACGTAACGAACGGTTTAATTACATGGTAGCGATACAGTCGTCAAATCCAAGAGAACAACTGGAGCCGCCTCACGCCCCGCCTTATATAGGGTCTGTTTCTTCCTCACTCCCCACCAGGGCAGCAGGTGCGACGTAGCAAACCGCCGCCAAGTGCGTTGCAGCAAATTCCGCGGCCATGTGCGACGCAGCGAAAGTCCCCCGCAGTTAGGCTATGCCTCTCTCCCTCTCCTGAGCGCACGAACCCACACGCACACACACACGTCCCGTTGACGTCACGGACGCGTTGAGACTCGTTTCGCGCAGGCCCCGACAGATAGGCGACGGTCCCGGACTCGTCGGGACTCGTTTCGCGCAGGCCCCGACCAGCGGCCGACGGTCCCGGACAGATCGTGACTCGTTTCCGCGGCGTTGAAACTCGGAAGAAGGTCGCCGAAGGTTCCATTCTTAACAGCACCAACGTTCCGATTAAAACAATGGGGGCCCAAGTATCTGTTCAGACCCTTATCTTGGGTTGAGGATGGTGTAAACAAATTGAAGGTAATTTTTTATGCATATAGAATGGTGATATGATTATTAAAGATGAAATGGATCCCTCACGAGGCTTTTCTTTTCAAAGAATGAGTAAAGCTTACATTGCGGAGAAAGTGATTCAAACAAAAAAATTGTCATAGATCTATAACCAGAACGAATAATAGCGCTCCCTCAGCATAGAAAAGACTGAATTCATAGCTACCATAAGGAGGAAGCTACATTTATTATTTCGGCTGCTCAATCAATATCTATCTGTGGTAGACGATGTTCCTGGTGATTTTAAAAATACTTGGCTTCCTGGATATCTATTTCTCGTCAACATACTCAAGTTACAAGCATCAGAACGGTCCACAGGCAGCACACAATATTGGGGCGATATTCGCCTCGGGTTGGGAAAGTCATGCGAGTATTGCCGATTTTTCCGTTGTATCGGGAAAATTGTGCTGGTACCATTTTGATTTTCCCGATGTCGACAGAATGTGTGTTATATTGCGGCGACGCAACCATGATATATATGGTACACGAACCGTGTTTTTCCCTGAATATCGTTTCTGAATCGGCAATAACTGCGCAGTATTAGGCCTTTTCGGCCGATTGGAAAATAATATTGAAAGAAAGCCGGTACCATTTTCACCCGGCCGATGTCCATGGAATATCTGTTATATTGCACCGACGCAATCCTGATATATAGTTTACGCAAACCGGGTAACCACGATTGCACGAATATTGTTTTTTTTTTTCCTCCCAAGAAGATAACTTGGAAGGGGAGAGGAGAGAGACGGGACGACACGAGTGAGAGAGGAGGCATAACAAGAGGGAGAGTGAACCCAACCTTTTTAGTTCAACCTCACGTGACCAGACTAGCTGGCGCCTTCGAAAGCCAACTTGGAAAGGGAGAGGGAGAGAGACAGTTCTGACGTACCCGTCTTTGATTAATCCTTAGAAATAGGGCGCTTCGGGCCCAACGAAAGATCCGGTTAGGTACGCGCGCGCGGGTGTGTGGGTGTGTTTGCGTGTTTCAAGAAGCGAGAAGCAACGGGCGGTGACTCATGGCGATCGCGACCAGGGAGCCGTCATGTGCGCTTTGCTAGGGAGATGCCACCCTTTGTAATACCACTCGCCGAAAAAGCCAGCAGCCATTTTGGTTCTCGGAGATAATCCGTGGGGCTTATAACCCTCCCGGAATCAAGCACCCTATCTCACAAGTTCGGAGCAGCGTTGTGGAACGCACGGAGGGAGGATTAGCATTTTCCCCCTCGTATAGGAATTACCGATGAACACAAAGGCCACTTTCCGGCGCGCGGGGAAACAATGAGAGGAACAAAATGGCGGTGGAAGAGGGTGTGGAAAAGGGAAACAGGCAGTTGGCATCACTCTATGCGAAGCGCACATGAAGGCACTGTAATCGCGACATGCTTCGGAGAAAGCGCCGCCCCCCCCCCCCCCCCCCATTTTTGGACGTGACAATCTGCTGGCCTCCTCCCCCTCACCACGAGCAAGAGGAGGACCACGTTGCCCAAGCAAACCGAAACAGAAACGGGCGAGGGACATTCCAGCATAGCCTCTGACTGGAAAGATCTCAAGTTCTCCCCACCTTTTCTACGGGGGAAATGGACGACCCCGGAGGGAACAAAAAGGAAGGAAGAACGGAGATTTACAGAGTGGAGTACGGGACGGTGCGGAGTCCAGGAGGAGATTTTTCCTTCGGACGGGACGGCCTGGAGGCAGCGAGACATCGACGGGACTGAGGGGATATTGAGGAAAGGATGATTTCGAACGCCGTGGGAACTCGACGCGGCTTCTCCGAGACAACCAGATCTGCGAATGCTTGCCGGGTAGTTTTTTTTTTTTTTTTTTTTCGCTCGATACTACGCTATTTACGTGGATTTGCAGAACAAGTCCTGCTAGGGATTGAGTGGCATGTGTGGCAACTAGTCAACAATGACATTGGTCATTATCGATAAACCCCTCCCTCGACAAAGAGACTTCTTGGAGTTCGTGCTCAAATGTTTTCGTGGCGGATAGAGCGGGACGTATGGATACGATATACAGGTGAGAAACAGCTTATTTGCGGGTTTTCTTGGTCATGTAGGACGCAAGCAAAGTGCTGCATTTGATATTTTTTTTTTAATCTCGCGATAGAATGGAGTCTTGTTCTTCGTCGTTATCCGCGTGCTGTTGCGTCGACATTTGTAAATATGCGTGGTAATATTCTAGTTTTTATTTGAAGGTGAATAACAAGTTTGTGATTATTGAAAGTGCGTTGTTGGTGCTTATGTGTACCCAAGCGGCACAAAAATATTACGCGAGTATCTACACAATATTGTTGGCAAATACTCTGAATATACGGTTCTTCCCATCCGCACGATGTCCAGACAATATCGTTTGAAAAGCGGGGCCGTACCAGCACAATATCACTGCAGTGCCATCAGTGTCGTCCGAGTAGCCGCCAGGATATCACCCGTGCATCCACAGAGTACTTAGAGAGTCGGTTGAGTATCCGCCGGGTATTGCGTATGTCAGTCGAGTACTGGCAGTGTCGTCAGAGCACCCGCAGGATATCGCACGTATATCTACAGAGTACTTGTAGCGTCGGCGATATAATCCGTTGCAACACAAGATGGTAGGGCGAGGGTCAGACGGGCCGGAAAGGGGGAAGCAGATGGAACGCTGGAGAAGAGAGGGGGACACCTCTTCCTCTCTTTGGCGTTCCGTCTGCTTCCTCCTCCCCGGCCCTTCTTACCATCGCCCTACCTTCTTGAGTTGCAACGGACTATAGATACCGCCCAATTTATATATTACAAAAATATTTTTATTTGCTCACGCCACCATTACGCTTCGGGCTTTTTGGTACCTTTATTATACTCCCATGCAGATACATTACGCATACCACAAGCATCAACTGAATTTATACATTGAGCGCATACACATACATTAGCGCAATAGGCACACTAACCAACACCTCCTAGAAATAAAGCTGTAGCGCCCTTCTCGTGAAGTCGCAACGGAATGCCATCGGGGGCGCGCGTCGAAGCGAATGCAACGCGAGTGGATCGACCGTCATGACGCGCTTTCAGTCACATACGCGTGTCTCATTAGCTAAAATGAAAGCTGCACATAGCAACGGGTCTAGAAAACATTTTATTGCACTGGCAAAACATGACGCCGCTAAATATTCGTACGAAATGGCAAGAGGAATGCGTATAAGACGTCTGTAGAAAAATGTGATTGTTTTTGTCATATAAAGCGCCCCGCGGTCTGGGATGCGTGTGGGGAGAAAAGGAAGACGACGAGTGGTGTGCAGGAGCGAGATATGAACCCGACGGTGTTCTAGTTCCTCTGGTCTCGGCTCTTCTTTACCTAGCCCTCGGTAACACGACATGGTGGCAGCGGTGGGATTCGGCAACCAGTAAATATCGTCTCCGAGGAAGCTAGAAGCACCACAGTAGGAAGAGACCTAACGAGAACAGCGAAATCTTCCACTGGGCCGGCTCCATGAACGGGAACAGTGACGGCTCCGGCACTTCTTCCTACCAGGCGAGCAGCTCCCAGGCGAGCAGCGGTCCTTCTTTCTTCAACCCCTTCGCGGTCGAGCTTCCTGAAAAGTTGGATTTCAGAGATCCCAACGACTGGAAAAGATGGAGCACCCGCTGGGAAAGATACCGGATCATTTCTGGACTCCATCAACGGGACGCCGCGACACAGGTAAACACATTCCTGTACGCCATGGGGAGAGAAGCGGAAGACGTTCTCACGTCACTTCATCTGTCAGAGGCAGAGCTAAATGACTACGGCGTAGTGAAGAGCAAGTTTGAACTCCACTTCATTCAACGCGTAAACGTCATCTTTGAAAGAGCGAAATTTAACATGAGGAAGCAAGAACCAGACGAGACAGTGGAGGCCTTCATCACGGCCTTACACAGTTTAGCGGACTCCTGCGACTATGGACTACTTCGACAGGAAGCTGAGCGAAAAGCTCCAGCTCGACGCCAAGCTCACGCTTCAAAGTGCGACAGCGACAGCACGATCTTTCGAGACAGTGAAACGACAGCAAGCGGAGCTTCACAGCGATAAGACGGAGTCCAGGGAAATCGAGGAGCTCCGAAACAGATACCCAAAAGATAACGGCAAGAAAAAAGACACACGCGCTTGGGGTACATCTAATCGTCAAGGAGATTCTAACAGTGCGGCGTGGAAATGCCGATGGTGTGGCAGTTTGTGCAAATATGAAAAAACACAATGCGCCACAAGAGGCAAGAAATGCAACGCTTGCAAGAAGGTAGGACACTTTGAGAGCGTCTGCTTCTCAAAGCTTGCATCAGGCTCTCACAGGTCACAAGTGCACAAACCAGGTCTCAACGAAGTGTTCCTGGGTGCATTGGTGCACGCAGATAGCGGAGATCCTTGGTACATCAAGGCGAAAGTCAACAACCAAGAAATCACATTCAAGGTGGACACTGGGGCGGACGTTACCGCCATTCCTCATACCGAATACAAGGTCGGAGAGATGGCGAAGCTAGAGCCAGCCGGAGAAGATCTTCTGGGTGCAGGAGACTCGCCGTTGACAACACTCGGGAAGTTCCAGGCGACGATAACTTGGAACGGCAGAACAACGAGAGAAACTGTCTACGTATCGGAAAGACTCCGACATCCTTTACTCGGTCTCCCGTCGATTCAAGCTCTGCAAGTGCTGCCAAGCCTGAACGAAATAAAGGCTGACAACCATCTGGAGCATGATCGCGTACTTACCAAGTACCCATCTCTATTTCAGGGACTGGGGAAGATGAAGGTACTTTATTCGATCTCCCTTCACCCAGATACGAAGCCTTTCGCCATCACGTACCCACGACGAGTGCCCATCGCGCTTCTGCCCAATGTAGAGCTGGAATTGAAAAGAATGCAAGAGATGTACGTCATCGAGAAAGTGGAACACGCCACAGTCTGGTGCTCATCCATGGTGGTGGCCAAGAAGCAAGATGGAGCTTTCTGAATCTGTGTGGACTATACGCAGTTAAACGAACAGATTGTACGGGAACGAATCATCATGCCGACGGTGGAGGAAGACCTAGCCAAACTCGCAGGAGCGACTGTCTTCAGCAAGCTGGATGCGAATGCAGGATATTGGCAGGCGCCACTGGCTCCAAAGTCAAGAGAGCTGACGACATTTATTACACCAGTGGGACGGTTCCAGTTCAAGCGACTCCCGTTCGGGATAGCAACAGCACCAGAATTCTTTCAGCGCGAAAGGCTGCGGATCCTCGAAGGAATCCAGGGCCAAGTGTGTCACATGGATGACATATTAATTTTTGGACGAAACAAGCCTGAACATGACCGAAATCTTGAACTTACACTCCGCCGCCTTCAGGAAGCAGGGGTGACCTTACACACGAACAAGTGCGAGTTCGGCAAAAGCAGCATCAAGTTTCTAGGACACATAATAGACAGAAGAGGGATTGCGCCGGACCCCAAGAAAACTGAAGCCATGGCCAAGATAGAAGCTCCCGCAAAGTTGGTTGAGCTACGGTCATTCCCGGGGATGGTGAACCACCTCGGGAAATTTCTACCGAACATAGCGGAGGAAACCAAGCCACTCCGAGATCTTCTGAAAGGAGATGCGAGTTGGCTTTGGAGTGAAGCCCAAGAACAAGCATTTCAAAGGATCAAGTACTTGTTGGGCAAGACTCCAATCCTCACGTTCTACAACCCAAACGCTCACCGCACATTATCAGCTGATGCTTCACCGTACGGACTTGGAGCGGTGCTACTCCAGGAGGACGAGGACGGCATCAGGCGTCCAGTAGCGTACGCTTCAAGAGCACTGACTCCGACGGAGCAGAAGTACACGCAAGTCGAAAAAGAAGCCTTAGCAATCGTTTGGGCTTGCGAACATTTCCGCACCTACTTGGTAGGTCAGGGGTTTCATGTCGAGACAGACCACAAGCCATTGGTACCGTTGTTGTCAACAAAACGTCTCGACGAGATGACGCCAAGATTACAGCGGTTGCGAATGCGCATTTTTGAATACGACTTTACGATATCACACGTCCCGGGCAAGCATATGTACACAGCAGATGTGCTGTCCAGGAAACCTCTACGAATGATGGAACACCCGATAGACTCTACGGAAGCGCTAGTCCGAGAGTATGAAATGCTCACGGTCGACCTACTCCCGGCATCTGTTTCATTTTTGGACAGACTGAGGTTCGAACTGAAGAAAGACCCATGCACGTCAAGGGTAATGACGTACTGCGAAAAAGAGTGGCCGGGTAGAGAAACGCTTCCTACGGACATGAAGGGATTTGCTAGCCTTTCTGTAGAGCTGAACACTACACAAGGCCTACTAATGCGCAATGATAGGCTTGTTATCCCACGGAGCCTCCAAAAAGAAGTACTAGAGCGACTTCACTGTGAACATCAGGGTGTCGTTCGGTGCAGAGCACGAGCAAGAGATTCTGCGTGGTGGCCCGGAATCAGCAAACAGATACAGGACTACGTCAGCCGGTGTAAGACATGCATTCAGCATCGGCGACCACCCACAGAGCCTCTGCTTCAGACACCTTTACCCGATCGCCCGTGGCAGAAACTCGGAACGGATATTTTCGAGCTCAGTGGAAAGAAGTACATAGTAGTCATAGACTACTACTCGAAGTTTATAGAGCTGGAAGAACTTTCACGAACAAACACAGTAACACATAACAAAAGTGTTCAGCCAGATATTCGCGAGACATGGATGCCCAGAAGTACTACACTCAGATAATGGCCCTCCGTTTCGATCGAACGACTTTCGGCGGTTTGCGAACGAATGGGGAGTCAAATTGGTGACTTCAAGCCCTTACTACGCTAAAAGTAATGGAGAGGCTGAGAGAGCTGTACAAACAGACAAAAATCTTCTGAGCAAATCACCCAATGTAGCACTGGCTCTTCTAGCCCACAGAACAACTCCAGGCCCAGAAGGTCTCTCTCCAGCAGAACTCCTCATGGGGAGGAAGTTACGGTCAACAGTTCCAACTGCGCCAAATGCACTGACGCCTCGGTGGCACCATGTACGCAAGTATAGGCAACAGTACGGCAAACGAAAAACAAGAGAAGCCTCGCACTACAATCGACGCCATCGTACAAGAGATCGCAGTACGATACCTCCTCACTCAGAGGTGTGGAAACGCGCGGGCGCAGCTTCTCAAGAAAGGATACACCGCCAGGCGGGAATGCCGCGGTCATACGTGGTGGACACAAGTGAAGGCACAGTGAGACGCACAAGCAGTCACCTGCAGCCCGCGTCTTTGGAAGTGGACAACCAGACGGTCGGGCAACAGCAACCCGCGACTTCGGATGTGCACAACCGCACAGTCGGGCAACAAAGCCCCGAAACCTCCGCAACTGTAACAAGGAGCGGCAGGATATCACGCCCGCCAGACCGCTACGGACAATAATGCTTCGAAAGGGGGAGGTGTCATATAAAGCGCCCCGCGGTCTGGGAAGCGTGAGGGGAGAAAAAGAAGACGACGAGTGGTGTGCAGGAGCGAGATATAAACCCGACGGTGTTCTAGTTTCTCTGGTCTCGGCTCTTCTTTACCTAGCCCTCGGTAACACGACAGTTTTAAGTCGAAAACATTGAGTCACGCAATTATTACTGTAGGAATGCATGTTTTATACAGAAATACTTCGGCAAAATTGCCGAAGTATTTCTGTAGTTTTTCTAATGTATATTATGAATGATCCCCCCTTATGTAATGCCCTCACGGGCCCTTAAGGTTCAATAAATGAAATGAAATGAAATACATGTTTCGGGTGTGTGTTTTTTTTTTGTTTCATAAGGCCTTAAAATGTTTAGTTCGTGCTTTGCGCAAGAAGAAGCTATCTTGCTTTCTGCTTCTAATACTTGCACAACAGCTCCGCGCTATCGGGCTGTTAAAAGCAACGCCGCGCATACCTGCCACAAATGTATATTAACAGCGACAAGAACTGAAAACCACTGACAAACTACAATCGATATACGAGCCAGCGCAAGGGACTGTAGAACCTTAGTATGGAACTTGCGTTAAGACGTAAACTTTTACGTTTTCTGTACGATTCTTGTTATTTCTTACCATATTCCATCCAATTCTTCATTTGTGTTCCACGCAAGCACTAAAAGATCGGCTAGTTTAAAAGCAGGGTGTTGAACCTGTCTATCGTTGTTCCAGTTCTGTTTCGGTTCAGTGCGCTTTGCATTTTGTTCCGTTTAGATTCTGGTTCAATTATGCTTTTGAAATGAATGTTCGGTTACCGGTCCCACCGAGCGCGAACCACTTGATACCGGTTGTTAAAAACTGTCCGCAGCTTCCAATCGTTAGAAACAAAATGTGAGTTGAACATGGCGTCATGAGCATTAAAACAGTTAGGTCTGCCGAAGCGAGGACAGCAAAACAACTACGTGCTTTTATACGTTTTATTATCTTGAATATTGTCACGGGTGGTGACCAGAATAACAATAAATAAACAGGAAGAAATAAACGTTTAATATGGCGAACTTGTGCCGAAAACAAAAAGGGAATGGAAAATAATAACAAAGCGTCGCGAGCGTCGAAGTCGGCGAGACAGCAGAGTCGAGCGCTGGGGCGAAACTGACTCCGGTTCGCCACGCGGAGCCCCTTATGTACATGCGTAAGCTTCTGGAATAATCAGCGTAGAATGTTCGACGCGTAGAGCATTCGGACCTCGAACACGCAACAGGATTCTCGAATTTACCGGAAAACTAGATTGCAGGAATAACAAAAGATGCGTCGCTCCCAGGGATCGAACCCTGGCTTTTCGCGTGGGAGGCACGCGCGATAACCGTTAGGACACGAGCGCGCTGCCTGCTTGGTCAGCTGCGCTCGCGGCATATTACTCCCCCCTTTAAAAAGTGCATCGCCCCGATGCAACACAAAACAAAACAAAGCAAATAAAAAGGACGGTAAACTAAAGAGTCATTTGGAAGGCATAAGGTGCACAGTCCTATCGGGCGTAGTACGGCTTCAGGCGCACGACGTGGACGACTTCAGGCCGTGGTGGGCGGCGTGATGATGTTCTTGTTCCGTCGGGCATCACCTCGTAGTTCAGCTCCCCGAGGCGACGAAGTACCTTGTACGGTCCAAAGTATCGTTTCAGCAATTTCTCACTGAGGCCGCGGCGACGGATGGGCGTCCACAGCCACACCCTGTCTCCGGGTTGGAAGTGGACGTCCCTACGACGAAGGTTGTAGCGGCCGGCATCGACGCGTTGCTGGTCTTGAATCAGGAGTCGGGCGAGCTGGCGGACTTCTTCGGCCCGTTGAGCAACCACCTGGGCGTCGTCGCTCTCACTGTCAGCTGGCTCATGGGGCAGCATCGCGTCCAGCATGGTCGTTACTTTCCGACCATGTACCAACTGGAAGGGTGTGAATCCAGTGGTTTCTTGAACCGCCGTATTGTAGGCGAACGTGACGTAGGGCAACACCTCGTCCCACGTCTTGTGCTCTACGTCGACGTACATAGAGATAATGTCAGCCAGTGTCTTGTTGAGTCGCTCCGTTAGCCCGTTGGTCTGCGGGTGTTACGCAGTTGTACGACGATGGCTGGTGTGACTGAGTCGGAACTTCTGGAGCGCCGTGCCGGAGGACGATGAACTCAATGAAAAACTTGGCAACTTCCACGGCGGTCCCTGAAGGAAGGGCTTTCGTTTCGGCGTACCGCGTGAGATAATCGGTTGCGACGATTATCCACCGGTTCCCTTGCGTCGATGGTGGGAAGGGCCCAAGTAAGTCCATTCCAATTTGCTGGAACGGGGCAGATGGCGGCGCAATAGGCTGAAGAAGTCCTGCCTGTCTCGTCGGTGGTTTTTTTCGTCGTTGACACTCGTGGCAAGATCGGGTGTAGTGGTGCACTGTCTTCGCGAGCTTGGGCCAGTAGTATTTTTCGCGTATCCTGGCGAGAGTTCTGCTGTAGCCAAGGTGTCCCGCCGTCGGGTCATCGTGGCAGGCTTGAACAATTTATTCTCGAAGACTGAAAGCGACAACCAACAGCCACGCCGTGTTGTTGTCGCTGAAGTTCTCCTTGTAGAGCACTCCTCGTCGGAGGGAGAAGGTTGGCAGTGTTCGTACAAAACTGCGGGGAACGGCACTTCCTTGTCCCTCTATGTGCTCGATGAGTGCTCGCAGCTCAGGGTTATCTCGTTGGAGTGCTGCCATGTCGCTGGCATCCAGAGCGCCGAGGAAACACACATCGTCGTACTCTTTGGTGCAGGCAGGAGCGGCCACGACTGGGGCCCTGGACAGGCAGTCGGCGTCATTGTGCTTCCGGCCGGTCTTGTACACCACGGTCATGTCGAACTCCTGCAGTCGTAGGCTCCACCGGGCGAGGCGTCCGGAGGCGTCCTTCAGATTCGCCAGCCAGCAGAGCGAGTGGTGGTCTGTGACCACGCGAAAAGGACTTCCATACAAATATGGGCGAAACTTTGTTATTGCCCAGACGACAGCGAGGCACTCCTTTTCAGTAGTTGAATAGTTCCTCTCCGCGTTAGACAGCGTCCGACTTGCGTATGCGATGACTCGCTCTGCGCCGTCCTGCATTTGGACTAGTACCGCACCCAGTCCGGTGTTACTGGCGTCGGTGTGGATCTCGGTTTCAGCAAACTGGTCGAAATGGCCAAGAATCGGGGGCGTCTGGAGTCTTCGTTTGAGCTCGTCGAATGACCTCTGGTGTTCTTCTGTCCACTTGAACTTTACGGCGTCCTTCGTGAGGTGTGTCAGCGGTGCGGACAGCTTGGCGAAGTCTCGAACAAAGCGCCTGTAGTAGGTACAGAGTCCGAGAAATCTTCGCACGGCCTTCTTGTCAGCCGGCGGCGTAAATGCAGCTACGGCGCGGGTCTTCTCGGGGTCAGGTAGAACGCCTTTGTTGTTCACGACGTGTCCAAGGAAATTTAGTTCCCCATAGGCGAACCGACACTTTGTTGGCTTGAGTGACAGGCCGGCGGTCTTGATGGCTTGAAGCACGGCTCGAAGTCGTCTGAGGTGTTCGTCGAAATCTCGTGAGAATACCACGACATCGTCCAGGTAGACGAGGCAGCTCTGCCATTTCAGGCCTGCCAGCACGGTGTCCATGACGCGCTGGAAGGTGGCTGGTTCTGTACAAAGTCCGAACGGCATCACTTTGAATTCGTACAGTCCATCGGGAGTGACGAAGGCACTTTTCTCCCGGTCACGTTCGTCGACTTCAATCTGCCAGTAGCCGCTCTTCAAGTCCATCGACGAAAAATATCGGGAGTGGCGCCATCGGTCTAACGTATCGTCGATGCGGGGGAGCGGATAGACGTCCTTCTTCGTCACAGCGTTCAGTCGACGATAGTCCACGCAGAACCGCAGGGTTCCGTCCTTCTTCTTTACAAGTACGACCGGGGACGCCCATGGACTTCTTGAGGGTTGAATGATGTCGTCGTCGAGCATCTCCTGGTCTTGATCTTGAATCACTTTCCTTTCCTTTAAGGAGACTCGATACGGCGACTGGTGAACAGGGAGTGCGTCGTCGTCGGTAATAATACGATGTTTCGCCATTGGTGTTTGGCGAACTTTCGATGTCGTGGCAAAACAGTCACTGTATTCGGCGAGGAGGTCAACCAGTTGCCGGCGCTTCGAAGCTGGGAGCTCGGGGTCGATGTCGAGCGGCGGCGGCGTCGTGCTCTTCTGCTGTGGCGACGAGGTTTCCTCTGAGACTACGGTGACCACGGCTGGCGTCTGAAGCTCCTCGACGTAGCCCATGGTGGTACCCTTCGTTAGGTGCTGCGGTTCCTCTCGAAAGTTTGTCACGAGAACAGTTGTTCGTCCTTCTTGAAGATCCGTTACGCCTCGTGCGACGCCAATTCCTTTTTCAAGGAGCAGTTGAACGCTGCCTTCCAGAAGCGCTTCACCGTGCATGGATGCGTCGGTTATGACGGTGACGAAAACACTCGACCGCGGCGGCAGATTCACATGGTCGGCTATAACTCGGATCGCGGATGACGTCGTGTTGGCCTCCACCGGGGGCAGGACAGGCTTTCGCAGCGTCAACTGGTTTGCCCCGAGGTCGATGACGGCGCCATACTCGCAGAGAAAGTCCATTCCGAGGATAACGTCCCTCAAACAGTCTTGCAGAACGACGAACTTGACAGGGCACGTCTCACCGTGGATCTCGACGCGAGCAGTGCATCTCCCGACTGGTGTGATGAGGTGTCCTCCGGCGGTTCTTATTTGTGGTCGATCCCACGGCGTCATGACTTTTCGAAGGCGGCGGGAGAGCCTCCCACTCAAGACTGAGTAGTCTGCTCCGGTGTCCACGAGTGCTGATGCGTCGTGGCCGTCGATGACGACGTTTAGGTTATTGGACACTGTTGCAGGGGCGTCGTTTCGGTCTCTGGTAGCGTTCGAGTGGGGGCCCTCCGACGTTCGTGGAGGATCTTGGCGTCGGTCGTCTTCGGCAACTCCACCTCCAGGGGTTGCCGCGCCTAGTTTCCCCGGCGAGGAGCGAGGGGCGACAGGCTTTCACGTCGGGGTCGGCGCATCGGTGAAGCTGGACGTCGCGGCGACGGCGACCGGAACTCTCGGCGGGATGCAGGCTCGGGGGACTGAGGTCGTTGCAAGTACTCGTCGATCTCCCGAGGTCGTTCACCATAACGGGGGCGCGGGTCGTTTGGATGGAATCCGCGCAGCCCGAGTCGTCGGTATGGGCATCGGCGGTACACATGGTCAGCTTCCCCGCAGTGGTAACACAGCGGGCGTCGGTCGGCCGTCCTCCAGACGTCTGTCTTCCTCGGCGCAGGTCGGTCTGGGTGAACGTGCGCCTGATCTTCCTGTCGTCGGGGGTACTGCGGCGTTAGGGCGTCTCTTCGGGGTGGCGCCGTGGCCTGGCGGGGAGCTTGCGGCGGTCGTCGGGCCATGGCAGCGTAGCTCAACGTCGGTTCCTCCGGTGCCGCCGTGGTGACGGGAACCTCTGGTTGGAGCGCCCGATGCACTTCTTCCCGCACGACCTCGGCGATATAGATCGAGGCGGGGCGATCAGTGTCGGGTAGAATTTTCCGGAGCTCTTCCCGGACGATGTCCCGGACAATTTCACGAAGGTTGTCAGCGCAGATGCGGCCCTCGTCGAATCGGGAAGATGCCAGCGTCGAAGCAACAGGCGTGTCGGCGAGTCGGTTGTAGTGGCTGGCTCGGGCTTGCAGGGCACGCTCGTTGTTCGTTGCCTCGGCGACAAAATCTTCGACAGTTGTCGGAGGGCTGCGGACAAGGCCACCAAAGATGTTTTCTCTCACGTCCCGCATGAGGATTCGTAGCTTCTTCTCTTCTGTAGCCCGAGGGTCGGCGCGGGCTCTCAGGCGCACAACGTCCTCTACGAAGCCGGTGACACTCTCGTTGGGGCCCTGGGTTCTGGTTCGCAGTAGGTCCTCGGCTCTCTCTCGGCGGTGGTGGTTGATGAATGTAGCCTTGAGTTCGGCCTTGAAAATGTCCCATGACGTCAAAGAGGACTCATGATTCTCGTACCAGTGCTTGGCGGTCCCCTCAAGCGAAAAATAGACATTGTGCAGGCGCTGCTCGTCGGTCCAGCTATTGTGGCGGGCAACTCGTTCATACTGGTCAATCCAGTCTTCGACGTCTTCGTACCGCTCGCCGTGGAATGGAGTAGCCGTCCGCGGTACGACGGGCAGGTAAACGACGGCAGGAGCGGCCGGGGTCTCCGACTGGTTGGACATCGTCGTCCTCCTTGTTTCCTTGGTCTTGGTTGGCAGCAGTCCGTATTCCGGATCTAGGCCCTGGATGCGGCGGCTTACTCGGGTCTTGGTGGTGTCTTCGTTGGGTCCTCGGGAGCTTGGGTTCGGACTCGTACTGCGGGAACTCGGAGGGGTGCGCTGCACGGACATGCGGTACCCCGCACCTCCACCAGAATGTCACGGGTGGTGACCAGAATAACAATAAATAAACAGGAAGAAATAAACGTTTAATGTGGCGAACTTGTGCCGAAAACAAAAAGGGAATAGAAAATAATAACAAAGCGTCGCGAGCGTCGAAGTCGGCGAGACAGCAGAGTCGAGTGCTGGGGCGAAACTGACTCCGGTTCGCCACGCGGAGCCCCTTATGTACTATCGTGGACACTGTTAGCTATAACACGGCAGCGGCGGCCGTCCCGTACCCCCAGCGCCGCATAGCAGGCGCCGTCCGAAACTTAGCGCATACGCCGTGTGGCGCACTCGCTCTTCCGGTTTGCGAGCACACCCTCGCTTTGTCGTCTGCTAGGCGCAGAGCAGGCGATGCCACAGTGCTGCTCGTCTGGTACCCTCACCATAGCGAACTGGTCTCAAACACATTTTCAACCGGCGATTTTTATTGGGGCAGATTGCAGAGTCATTGGGGCATTAACCCTGTCTACGTTTTTTTTCTGTTTTTTTAGAAACAGGCGTGCGGAATGCATCTTTAACAATATGCGTTCGCAAACCAGTATGAGCGCAGCAGGTGTGATACAGAAATTGACTGTTATTCTCCGTTTCACCTAAAGTCCGAGCTCAGCGTACGCTACAAAACGACGGAGCCAATCAAATAGCGGCAAAGGTGCGACATCACGGAGTGCATCACCGGGGGACCCAATACGGTGCTAAAAGTGCGCTTTTGTCGCTGCTTGGTTGGCCCTATCGTCTCGTAGCGTCCGCTGCACTTAGACCTAAAGTGACACGGATTATAACTGCAGGTGTTTCCCATAAAAAAATGTAATCTACCGTGATATTACATTTAGTGGCGATGATTATCCTTAGCCAGCGGAGTCAGGGAATCAACCGTGGGCACCTCTTACGCGGCGGTTCGCTGAAGCCTGTTCAGCGAAAATTGGCGAGCGCTGTGGCGTCGTCTGCTCTGTGCCTAGCAGACGACAAAGCGAGGGTGTGCTCGCAGGCGGGAAGAGCGATTCCGCCACACGGCGCATGCGCGGGGGTTCGTACGGCGCCTGCTATGTGGCGCTGGGGGTATGGGACTGCCGCCGCTGCCGTGTTATAGCTAACAGTGTCCACGACAGTACATGCGTAAGCTTCTGGAATAATCAGCGTAGAATGTTCGACGCGCAGAGCATTCGGACCTCGAACACGCAACAGGATTCTCGAATTTGATTGCAGGAATAACAAAAGATGCGTCGCTCCCAGGGATCGAACCCTGGCTTTTCGCGTGGGAGGCACGCGCGATAACCGTTAGGCCACGAGCGCGCTGCCTGCTTGGCCAGCTGCGCTCGCGGCAATATTAAATTCAAACACTGGTCTATGACAATTACGTGGTTATAGGTGCTTACTGACGGTGCCAAAGTACAGTACTCACATGTGAAGTCAATCAGCCAGCACGTACAGTGACACCGTGACGGTAACACACACCGTACTCGGAAACTACCCACACAAAACAAATTAGTTGTCGGTTGTTTAGACAGCAAAAGTTCAGTCTGCAAGAGTATAGCGAAATTATAACCTACTGTAGATGAAAAATTTAGCCAGTGCAGTACTGCCTGCCAGTGCTGTAGCCAGTGCTGCTAACCTGGGTCTTTAACGAGCACCATGCAGTACTGGCACGACAGCACGCCGGTGCAAAGCTCATCTAGATCGAAACGGCAAGCTACCCACACCGTAAGCGCGAACGACTTAAGGCTAACCCACATGGCGCGCTTTTCTCCGCGATTACGTCGCGTGTGCGCCTTCGCTTTGACGTCAATTCCGGGGTCGGGTCGAAACGCAGCGTTTTTTTGGTGCTTTCCGACATATCTAAAGGAGTCAGATATTTTGCGTGCAGGCGTCGCGTCTCTCGCTGCGTCCAGAAGGCAACAACCAATGAACGGCCATGTTCACTAGCTGCAAGGAACGTTTGAATTTTCTCCACTGTTTTCGCCACTGTAGGACTAGTTTTCGCCACGGACCTTGCGACAATGGCGAGAATAATAATAATAATATTTTTTTATTTGCACAGATTGCGATACCCACTCGGCAGCGTGCAATGCTAGGCAGAAAGGTTGAGACCCTTATGCAGGTGCGCCTGATAACCCTCCGCCAACTGGAGAACAAGATACTGGAGAGGGAAATAAATACGAACACTCAAAACAGAAAGATACACAAAAAAAAACGGGTAACGACCCTGTGCCATCCCGCGGCAAAGCGCACGCACGCACGCACGCGCCCACACACACGCATACTTGAATATTAAATGCACAACACACGCGCGCGCGCGCATACACACACACACACGCGCGCGCGCGCGCGGAGTTTACAAATTTGGCACGCCCGCGGACTTAAATAAAAACGGCTTAGGCCCCGCCAACGCTCGCAGCAGGGTGAACATGGGTAGTTACGTGCCTTCCCCCCGCGGACATCAGTTTACCACACCTTTTGCACAAGTCCAGCTCCTCCCTGCACCGCGGGGAAGGCTGACGCTCCTTCAGCGGAACAAAGAGGAGTTAGCGAAGTACAAAAGCGTCCTGCACTCTGGCAGGCGGAATGTACAGAATTCAAGGACACCGAGAGATAAAGGTACAAAATTGATACTATCGGCAACAACCGCAACAACGCAACCTCTGTAGCGGCCACCTGTAAATGTTTCGGCGCGAGAGATGGTGATTCCGATGGCATTCCGAAAGGTGGATGAGGCGTACGCACTAAAAAGGATGAAAATGAGTGAAATTAAGCTTCATTGCAATTGTTGTAATAAAAATGCGGGCTTACTACTAATAAAATTAAATATTACAGCATGTAGCCATCATTTAACGCGCGATTTCTATTTAAAATTTGCTTTTGTTTTTTAAGCGCGTCTGGCTACGTTGGGCAGACGCTTCGGAAACGCAGATGCCGGCGCTGCGCGGTAGCGCTGCGTGTGGTTTGACTGGGCGCACGCGTCTGGCTTAGCGCGCGCGCAAAGCCGAGACGCGCGTCTAGACGCCCGGAAAAACGTGCCATGTGGGGTGGCCTTCACTTGAACGACTGAGTTGAAGGGAAGGAAGACTGCAAAAGCCATTCGAAAGTAAATAAAAAAAAAAAGAAACGACACAGAAACGACAACCGGCAAATTGCTGTTTCTAAAAAACATTCACACACAAATGGAAATTTCATCTTGCAGGGCTCAGGGTTTTTGGCAACTGGCGTCCCGGGAATCGGCGCTGCAGTGTCGCGCTCGACGCGGCTTCGCCTCTTGGCGCCTCCAGATTTCGCCACCGCGAGACCAACACGCAGACAGCCGTCAACGTTTTGTTTATATTTTGGTGTCTATGTTCACATTCTCATCTCTTAAGCAATAATGCTTAAAGGGATACTGAACCGAAATTTGGATTTCGCAAAATAAGGCCGCAGAAGCGTTGAACGGGACGCTACGAACTCCAAAACATCAGTCATACATCGATATCTCAAACGGATGGCCGTACTTTTGAAAAAGAAGGGCGCTATGAAGCGAGGTCTCTGACGTCACTGTCCTCCGGGAGAATTTGAGAATGAGGGGGAGCGGCCTCGGTTCTCTCCTCCTCGCTTCGGTTCACCAGCTCGACGGGATGAAGCGAGGAGGAGAGGGAATGGGCATCGTGACGTGCCTTGTCTCGTCGGCTTCGTCGGCCGTGTTCAATCGCAAACTTCTTTTCCAAAAATACGGCGATCCGTTGGAGATATCGCTGTAGGAGTGATGTTTTTGGGTTTGGCAGCGTCCCCCCTATCTATCCAGCCCTGTTTTGTGAGCTCGAAATTTCAGTTCAGTACCCCTTTAACAGCAAGCGACAAAAATACACACACGCACACACAACGCACAAAGATTAGCTCTTTAGCCTCTCCTCCATAATCAGATATACTACATTTTATCTTACGATGTGTTGCGATAGACGACGAGCTACACAAGCCAATCTATAGGACACAGCTTGTGACTTCGCGCTCCCCGCGTCGCTCCGCCGAACCGGAAGGAGACTTGACTCCCTCTGGGCTATGAATTAACCTTTTTTTTTTCAGTAAGCTTCTGCGCATGTGCGCAACCTCTCCCCTTGCCTTGCTTCCCGCTTTCTCCATTTCAGGAGGGCAACATCCTGCACGACCTACATTGACAGAGCTTATTTGTCCGCGTATTTCGTTTTTTCTGACGATTCTTTTTCTGGGTACCGACGCTATGAAAACCGATACAACTGCACAGTGCTAATGGGTTTTGACGAGCCGCGTCCTGCTAGGGTGCCCTTCATTTGTAGTCCACGGACAAAAAGCCACACGGCGCTCGTTACTCAAACAAGGCCCGATGGCTGCCGTGGCTTGTCTTTTGTGGTGTATCTTAAGCTGAAACAATGTATAGAAGTCTACCTTATACAAAAATGGCCTTAGGTCGGCTATAGAAAATCCTTCACATAGACGGCTGTAGAAAATTGGAGCAATCAGCCATATCTGCTTCTATGGCTGTCTAAAGCTTTTCCTATGGTCTCCCCTATGGTTATATACAGCTTTTTCTATTGCCTATCACTGGTTAGCGACATCTATAGCATTCTCAATGGAATGCTATAAACTTTTGTATAATAATAATAATATTCTTTGTCTTGGGTGCCCAAAAACAACCACATCGGTCTTCCCCTTTGTGCACCAACACAAGCAATAAAACAAGCAAACAAACAAAAAAACTTAAACACACAAAGTTAAGATACAAATGTAAGATTATCCAAGTGGCGACGGTACATTGTAAGAGCTGCAGATATATCAAGGTTTGGTGGAGCAATGGCGGTATATAATAACTGAATCCGAGAGAGCGAGGTGATGCATTGCACAGTGAGTGATCATAGAAGCAAACAAAATGTCTGGTTAGACGTGAACGAACATGAAGGTTCACCCTATCAAGGAGTTGCGGAGAATCAAATGCACCATTAGCAACCTTGTGCAAAAAACAGTCTCGAACAGATCTCCTGGTAGACATAAGTGAAAGTGAAAACTTTTGAAGTATATGTTCATAATTATTGTAAAACGGCATCTCAAAGTATCGATCGTAAACAATTCGGATAACCTTTTTCTTTTTCTGAAGATTTTTGAGTGTTAAAGCCTGTGTCTTAGATATCGAGTTCCATATGACAGAAGCAAACTCGAGTCGTGACCTCACTAGGGAATTAAAATGGTGGATCAATGTAAGGTGTCCAAAATTACGCGTCAAGCGAGATATTCCTAGTACTTTATGAAGACCAATAGAGTGCGGTTTACTTAATGGGTCTTTTTATAAAGAATGCTATAGCCGCCTATGACTTTTGTTATGGTTCCTTTAGCCGTCTATAGCTTTTTGTATGGTCTGCTATAGGGAGCTTTATGACTACTCTATGTAGCTTTCTAGCCAGAGTGCTATAGCAGCCTATGGTTTCTTTAGCCGCCTATTGCTCCCTGTATGGTCAGCTATAGCTCATTCTATAGTGAATTTTATGGTTATCTTTACCCATTGTGCTATACCTGCCTTATGACGAGGAGACAGAACTATAGGGGGCACAGTTTCATAATCATCATCATCACCACAAATAATCGCTGTGTGGCAAATAACTCCGACGCCAACACCCGCCAAGCGTCCACCGCATCGTTTCCGCGCTCGCTGGATATTTCTTTTTGGCGACGTGGTGCGCACCTGATGTGTAGAGCAGTGCTCGAACCATGCGTTTGAATCTGGTATATGCAGCGCTGAGGACTGCAGCACGTACGCTACGATTTGGACATTGTCTGGCGTCGGCTCTGGTGCAAAGCTGCACGCGATGTCATGATCGCAGTTGAGCACGTCCTCTCCTTATCGAGACACCGCTTGCTTTCGCCGATGTCGTCTATGATTGTCGCAAGAGACTGTGTAGCTGAAAAGGGATGTGCGTGTTTTGTGAATCATTCGGAAAAACACGGGCATAGCGCCGGCCACGTACGATCCAGCAAGTGGGGCCGACACGACGTGGCTGGCCCGGTACTCAGGTAATTCCAGGGGAGGGTCAACGTATCAACTGTTCAAGAACCTCCCTCTCTCCCTCTCTCTCCCACCCGCCCTAAATGTTTTACACATGCACAATTCAAGAGGGCGGTCCGGACATCCGGCCCCACTCTTAATCAGCCACTGCCACACATGCACTTGTTTTCACTTCCAAGAGGACTTTGATGTCATTAAACGCAAGAGGGGACTAGATTACTCTTATCTAGACGCATTTAGGAGAAAATAATCGTCTCAAGGCCCGTTCACACTCTTGAGACCAAGTACGACTGAGAGAGACGAGATATCTTAAAACTTCTTAAATTTTTTTTAGAACGAGGGAACACACTGGCATTGTGGCGCCATCTATGCGGTGACCCTGGAACTGCATTTCACAAGAACGAAGGTTTTGCGGGATTTCCGAGGTCAAATGGGCGTAATACCCATAGAAAGGCTCGTTTATAACATTCACAAACGTTTTTCGACCCAAGAAAGAAAAGATAATGCGCGAGAGAAATAAAAAAATATGCCGGACCGCCGAGTTTACACTGCTACCCAATAGATGGCACCAGTGCGTCCTCTGGTTTAAGAAGTTTTAAGGAACCCAGGTTTAAGAGGTCGCAAGAGTGTGAACGGGCCTTTACATATATTTTTCAGGAGCCTAGCGTTGTCGTCTTCTATGGCAGCGAATGCGCAAGTGACTGCGGTCGAAGTGTTTGTTTGCCACACAGCGTTAGTTCCCGTTCTGGCCGCCACGGAGCGCCACTCCTTGACCTCCTCCCCAATAGCATTTTTTGTGGTTTCTTTAGCTGCCTATAGCCCTCTGAATGGTCTGCCATAGCTTATTTTATATCTCGTCCAATGGTTCCCTTTACCATTGTCCTATCGCTGCCTATATTTGTTTGAGCGCAGCTCTTAGGCGCCCGTTTCCGGCTTGAGCGGGTCACCGTCGGCGTAACCGCGCGTTGCATTATTGGACATTTTCCATAATGACGTAACACATGACGTCACGTCTGACGTTACGAGGGTCATGAGTGACGTCACTAGGGACACTAGGGTCACGAGTGACGTCGCGAAGGTCACTCGTGAAGATCACGACTAAGGTCATGACCTTCACGAGGCTACGAGAGACGTCACGAGGGAGGGGGAGGGAAAGGGAGGGAGGGGGCAGAAGGAGGGGAGAAAGAGGGGAGGAGGAGGGGGAGGAGTAGGAGGAGGAGGGACGAGGGGAGAGGGAGGAGGATATGAGGAGAAGGAGAGGAGGACGAGGGGAAGGGAGGAGGAGCAGAAGAGAAAGAGGGGAGGAAGGGAGGAGGAGAAGGTACGAAAGAGGAGGAGGGGCATACCCTCCTTTCCGTACCCCAGGCAGCACACCACATTGTTGGACCCCGTTGGCCCAATATTGGCGAAAAATGGTTCCAATATTGGTCTGACGTTGGCAATTTTGAAAACGCCACCCGATCCAATGGTGGTCCAACATTGGTGCCAATGTTGGACCACTGGTTTGCCAACGTTCTAGCCCACGTTGGACCAACGTGCTTTGCGCTTTTTTATCTAATATTGGCATAGAGGTTTCACCGTTGGCTGAACCAACATTGGCATCCAGCGCCTTACACACTGGCTCTTCCAACATTGGCTTAACTATTGGTTATTCTAATATTGGCATCCAGTCTAATTACACTGGCTATTTTTTGCATCCATTGTCTATGCCATTATTGGATGCCATTTTTCAGCCAGTGTTCCAACAAGCGTCACAAAAACACTGCTGAGAACCAAGCAAGCTTGCCCTTTTTCCTCAAGCACTGTTTTCTTTTTGAAACTAAAATCTAATAAATGCAGCAATTTTACCATATGTGGACACTTTAGAAATCATTAAAGCATGCAAATGAATTGTTCATAACGTTTGACAGATCATAATTTATTTAAATCGAATAAAAACATTTAAAAAATTGCGCAAGCAGGGGGTCTAGGCAGACTCGGCGGCAGGGTCGGCGGCAGGCTCGGTAGTGGACAGGGCAGAGGGCTGGGCGAAGGGCTGGGCAAACGGCTGGGCAAAGGTATTCCACGCAGGGGCCTGGCCACAGGATTCTGAAAGAGACAGAAGCGGGGGTTCGGTTTCAGGTGAAGAGTTTCAGAGGCTCGCAGTTCTCTCTTGCGCTTCTCAATAATGAATATCAATATAAAACATAACTTCATTATTAATCGTCACTCTTTAATTAACTATTCGATTAATCGGCTCAGGTGCTCTTCAAGTATAAAATCTCGAAAAGGCCAACCGACTTTTTTATGTTTACTTTTCCATATTATAAACTTTCTTTTCCAGGGAATTATTTTTCGTTATTTTGTATGTAAAAAACTTAGTACTGCCTTCTAAAATAAATAGATGCCCAGGTAAGACACCGGGCCCGGCTTGCTGGAATCAGCGTCTCAGCTGAGACTGGGTGAAAGAAAGCACTGTAAAGGCTGGGACGCACGAGAGTCTTGAGTCGAGGTTTGAGTCCCGTTTAGCTCGTACGCTCGCTTTGACAGTGCTTTCTTTCCCGCCGTCTCAGCTGAGACGCTATTTCTAGCAAGACGGCCCTGGCGTTTACTATTGTTTTGTTCGTCCCACTCAGAGCTCGATCGATCTAGATTAAAATATTTATCGTGATTTAAAAAGTTAATTAAATAGAACGAAGGTTATTTAATAAATTGCTTAGCTCTACTCTTGCAACATCATGGCGTCCCTCAACATTTCATCTAGCTTTAAGAAGTCTTAAGACTTACTATCTCGCCATTTAAGTTCACACCGATATTTCGTTGACCTGAAAAAAAAAAAAACTTTTTAAGATTTAGTCTTTGCGGCACGAAAATATGTAGTTATAAATGTACCCATATTGCCTCCATAATATTTACAATTTATAAATCCAACCGCCGGCGTCCCTCTTCAGCTCACCAGTGTCAAACGCACTGCTAACTTAACAGTTCAATAAATACCATGTCATACGTAAGAACATGACAGTTGAACAGAACTTGATGCTTGAATCAATCAAAAATTTAAAATAAATTACGCACATAAAATAACTTGTCGTGTAAAGACAATTACTGGCAATTACACTCGCAGAGCGCGGTCACACAACTGACACTCCACTCGCACCCAGCAAGCCGAACCTTGGCAAATAAGGACTACTCAACGCTCTGTGGTATTCGGCTTTGGACATAGAGGGACGACTTTTTACTACAGCACACATCTACCGCCAAGAAGACAGCCATATTTTAACAAGAAAACTGAAATAAAAATGACTTCGAACACAGAAACAACCAATCAGAACGTCTCTCACGGTCTATTAGAATGAAAAGCACTTACAAATAGCGCTGTGCAGGGCTTTTCGGGCCGATCGCTGTGGATTACACGTTTAACTCGTCGGAGATTCCTGGCACAGAGTTCGACACGGTTCAAACTTATCGGATAGTGACAAAACATACATTGCGTAGCAAGAATAACTATCCCCATTGGTCAGGAGGACCTCTCCTTGTCACCCACATGGAAGAGAAGGCGGTCCGTCGTGTCTTAGGTCCGTCGAAGCTAGTGGTCACATGTATGCCCACAACAAAGGAAGATCGCTGGTGTGTAGGCGCTGCCGAAAGAATATCCATGCTCTTGGCAATCCGCATGTTGAAGATCGCACTTGGCACTAAGACGAAATGCGCTGCTGGTGATCGGAACTCTAGAACCACCGTTCTTGCCGGCTCCAGTATAGGGTAGCATGGATGACGGAGATGCCGAGCCGCTTCGCCCGATAAAAACAGTCTGCTAAGCAACCAAATTCACTCAGACAACTTAAAAACGGATACCACGGTGTCCTGTTATCCGCATGATTATCTTGCCATTCTTGTTCCTTGGAGAAAAGAGCTATTTCTGCCACGCACAAAAAAAAACATGCATAAATTTCGAAGCGCATCTGCGCACTTGCAATTCGCGGATGCGCGTGTTGGAAATTGAGGAGACCGTCCCCACCGTCTTCCAGTCTCTACCTTAGCGTGTGGCCTTGGTGCACGCGATCCCACTTTCTGTGTGCGTGTGTGTGCGTGTGTTTCGGGGGCTGGACTCTATCACTCCTACGCTGAGAGTGTACAGGAAGCTAAGAAGCTCGGTGAACCAATTGCAGGTCTATTGTTAATCACGTGATCACGCTCTCTCCCGTAACCACGCGCAGAAAGCGGTGCAGGTGATGACTTGTCCGGCTGGCGCGTAGCCCCCCCGGCACTGTCAGCTTAGGAATGCGCAGTGTCCTCCTCCCTCAAGGAAGCTGAGTCCTCTACGCTCACAAAGCAGAGATTTGGTGAGATTAGTGACGGCGTGGGGAAAAAAAGGGGGGGGGGAGGGGGGAGCTGTTCTCTCAATATCCTCTCTCGCTCTTTGCGAAGCCATTCCGAGACCGTCGGCGCCGACCTTCCTCCTCTCGAATTTTTTCGTTTGTCTCTGCTGGTATTTGCTATCCGGGTTTCCAAAAAACAATGTAGTAGAGATAGTTTAGACATGATAACTCTACAGCAAGAGGACGAAAAGGGACTGACAGACACGAAGCTCCGAAATCAGCTCGGAGCCTAATGTCAAAATTAAAAAGAGGCAACGATAAATCAAATGCGGTAAAAAAGTGCTATACTCTAAATCAAGACCAACATCGGGCTAGACTTTAAATCAAGACCAACGTTGTCGTCTGCTATCAGTGCCTTGGCGCCATGTAGGAGGCGTTATGGATCTTATTGTGGCACCAGTAGTGCCATAAAGTAATAGAGCCGTCATTGTATAACCACATTTCAGAATAGTGTATTGTTCGAGTCAATCGCAAAAAAGTTCTTCACCTGACACAAGGTGCAGTCCACAAGCGCGTAGTTAGAGTACGAAGCTTTTCTGTCGAGATCATAGAGTCAACATAATAATCTGTTATGTTGTCTCTATATCGCAAACATCGTTTTTTTTTTTTTTCCAGTTGACGGTTTTGATGAGCCCATATTGCTGGCGAGTCCTTAATATGCACAGTGAAGGAGCAAAACTTCGCCATTGAGTTCTGTACCTTGTTATTGTCTTGTTTACTTTGCAGAAAAGCACCTGAATCGCGCTTTGAAAAAAATAACATAAAATTGACAAGCGCTCGAGCAATTTCAACTTGTTGAGATAAAACAAACACGCCTAAACCAGCCTATTCCAACATGCTTCCACCATTAAGCCAATGGTATTGTCAGACTAACACACACTGACCATAATATGCCACTGTGTTCTCTAAACGACGATGAGCCAATGGTACGAACAGGACAACAGTAACCATTATAAGCTGGTGTTTATCCAACATTAACAAGCCAACGCTACAGACAAGCCAACAGTGTCCATTTTATGCCAGTCCCCATCAAATATTGGAATGCCAACGACACGGACAGGCCAACGTTGACTATTTTATTCCAGTGTTCATCCAATGTTAGCTAGCCAAAGGTACTCAAAGGCCAACATTGTCCGGTTTTCGCCAGTATTCATCCAATATTCGCAAGCCAATGGAACTGACAGGCCAAGATTGCCCATTTTATGCCAATGTGCTTCCAATATTGGTTTGTCATTGGAGAAGCTGGGCCATCACTGATGATTCTATATAATCTCATAGAAAATATTGGGAGCAGATTGGCTAAAGTGTACCATAATTGGACCTTTTTTTGCCAACGCTCTTCCAATATTGGCCCAACACCTTGTGCTGCCTGGGACCATTCCCTCCTCCTCCTCAAGGGCAACATCCTAATTTGGCATTACAGGAAGTTGTAAACGTCTTTCTTTTTTTTTTTGGCGCAAGCATATGAAATGGAAAGAAAAGTATTTGTTGTCATGGATCAACTTAATATTAAAAAAGTACCGACTTTGTCTCTAGATATTAAAGAACGTTGAAATATCTAACTTATTTAAGACGTTTTTAACTTGATGAACCTATTTAAAACACCAAACAAATCCTTCAACAATAAAAAAATGTACTCACCTTGGTGTTTGCAAAAAGGCAGGTAAACAGACAATGGATTGTTTCCAAATCTCCTAGCGTTCATTACATTAATTACACGCAGCCTTTTCCGTAGACAAGTACAAACTAAGCAATTTGTAATATCCGAAGAGGTACTCCTAAGCTGTTATACAACTGAGAAGATTGCAAAGCAAACAAGAATTTGGGAAAATTCTTGGTTTGTGTCTAGTCCTACGGCTGCTGGCACGATTATTTCCCCGAAATTCTTCCGGCCGTCGCCACTCATTGGCTGTGCAATCAGCTAATTGAACAACGTTTCATCGAGAGATCGTTTAATCGACATACGATGTTTCATAGACAACTCAAGTTAACATTTCATTTACTTTTTTTTAATTAGTTGCCGCAGGTTGTCGCCACGAAGCTGCTTGAACGGGTGGCTAGGTCGGTGAGCACGCGCGTCAGGGATACATGAATGACGAAATGCCCCTACGGCGTGCAATTTGCGTAACAGTGTCGTTGAAACGTTAATGTCAACGAAACGTGTTTGTAAAACGTTAATCCACGAAAAGGTGTCCACGAAACATGCTTTCACAAAATGCAGGAAGAATAAGAAAGTAACTGTTCAACCGGCAGCTGTCACATGATTTCAGACAGGTGATTTCAGGCTACTGCCTGTAGAATTCCGGCGAAATTGCTCTCCCGACTGCCATGAGATCGACATTGCGTAATTCTAGAATTAATCCGGAAGAGTATCCGCAGAAGATCGGTCACTTGTCGCGAAGAAGTTGTAGAAGAACATGGCTACACGGGCACTGCAGAACGACCACTTTAAACACAAAAACGAGAAGGAAGGGATCCGTAAAGATTCGGCACGATCTGCACAAGCTGCCATTTGCCGAGCCGAACACTCAACGCGTCGCAAGAAGTTATTGGGCTTGTTTGAAGAAATAGTTTGTTGCCGATATACGCGTAGGACTTTACGAACACTGGTAGCCTTGGTACACTTCGAATACGTTGTCGCGGACACGATACCATTTACCACCGGAGCAAAATCTACAGCTGCCCCACAGGCCGCACCACACACGAAACTAGATCAGCAATCTGGCAGTACTAGATTGGCAATGACAAATGATTCATCCGTCACGCCACGTTAATTGGTCCGGCGAGTGCGCACCTTCTACTATGCTTTCAGCTTAGGTAGAAAGAAAAAGTGAAAAGGAGTAGAAAAGCTGCTGTTCCTTCAAGGCCAGAACGGGGTTGCGCTTACAAACGCTAATCTTTAGGGGCATTCTAACGATGAAAACAACGAGAGGATTTGCCACTTGTATCCTCTTGAAATTTCGAGGCAAAGTTGTTAGTTTATGATTATAATAACATTGATGCAATGGTGCAAGTGAGCTAGACAAGAATGACAATAATAATCGCTGGAGAAGAGGAACAAGGGGGAGAAAGGACAAACACAAATCTCCAAACACATCTAGGTGACTGGTGCCCGACCGAAATAATACTCCTGTCCTGATATCGAACCAGTGACCCCTCCATTTCCAGTTGAGCGCTCTACCAACTGAGCTAACCAGGAGTTTGACGTAAGTAGAGCAAACAGGTTTTATCAGCTACAGCCAGTCTAACACCAACAACGATAAACGGCCTGCATTTTAAGCTTCGGGTTTTAATGCAAGTAAGGCAAAGGTGCCAGTGAGGTGGACAAGAATGCAGTGGATGCTATGCTTGACCTTGGCCTTGAGACAGGTTCTGTGCTGTGCCTTATTACTAGCTAATAAATGTAGTCACGTGACCCTACCCGGAGACACGATTGTACTAAAATACGCATAGCGTCTACTGTGCTGTCAATACCGAGTGGACAGGACAGATTCATGAAGGTCAGTTTTTGGACTTTCAAAGAAACTCCCCAGCCAAAAAGTGACCCAAAACACGGGTAGTTTAAAGACAATAAATTTTACGCTGTATAACCCATATTATAAATTAAAATGAAGAATTAACTGCAATTACGTTTTGCGGAAGATGTCCACAAATAAATAAATATAAATTATTTTAACCAGATATCTAAGATTATGAGTACACTGTTGGGTTTTAAGCCTAAAGCTTAAAACATTTTGTTGTTATCAGCGAGTTGCAAAATTTAAGGTGCTGCTAATTTCAGTTTATTATGCTTTTCATTCCTAAGTTCAGTTTAGAGGACTGCCTTAAATTACACTCTCTACGCAGCACAATGACACATGGTGGGGCCGTGGGCTCCAAGAAGCTTCAAGAACTGTAATAAATAAAAATTAAAAAAAAGAAAGTCAGCAACAACACTTGCTGATTTTTGGAATTCGCAAAATAGAGAGGGAATAAGACGTACCGGGGTGGTGCGCTCATAACGATATTAATTACATATTTTTCGGCTGTTAACATATGGTTTTGTGTATATATCCACGTTCTCGACGCGGGCGTCGACGGACATTACAGCGCTGCTTAGGCACCTGCTGAAGTAAGTACTACTGTTGTCACGACACTCTATCGCGCTAGAGACTCGTCCATTTACCACGCATGAAGTCTCGAGAGAGCTGTTTGGAATGTCAGTGCACATGTCATCAGTGTAAGCTGAGCAACGACGCAGCAATCTCAATGCGAGGGCGCATGGCGCCTCAAACCGGCTGACCACGTTCGCTCTGCTAAATTGTGATCGTCGGACTCTTGAGTAGCCTTAGCTTGCTGACAATACAGGACGCTACTCTGTCGTTGAGAATCCTTTGTCGTGCGAACGCCTGAGAAAACTTTCCAGCGCTCGGCGTACAGAGCGCGACACTGTTAGCGCGAACAAGCGATCGACGGTTTTTCCAGTTTTACTCTTTAAAACCAAGAAATGTCATCCAAGTTATTATTGCAACGGAAAGAGCTCGTTTAGTTCTATAATGTAAGCGATAAAATTTCGTGCTCGCTAATACTATATAGGAGTAAAATGCGAAAAAGCGCCGATGTCGTGTTCGCGCTAACAGTGTCGCGATGTGTACCCCACGCTATAACGCCTGCCAGCGACCGCCCGCGCAGCATCACAACCTTCCTGGCGCCTGTTGGCAGTCTGCGAGCGCCGGCGGTTCATCGTCGCGGCTTGAATGCGAGCATTTTATGGACCCCCGCGAACATGAACCCCCGCGACTACGAACCGCCGGTGCTCGAAGACGAGAAGTTTGCGATGCTGCAAGAACGGTTGATGAAAGACGCTGCGTAGGGTACGCCTGGCGCTGGAACTGCTTCGCAGCAGTTCGAAGGGCAAAAGATTCGCGACAGCAAAGTAGGGTCTTGAGTCTTCAGTAAGCTAACGGTGCTCGAGAGTCCCACGCTTACATTTTAGCAGAGCGAGTGCTGTCAGCCGATCGAGGCGCAGTCGGCTTTTCCAAAGCGATTGCTACGTAGTTGCTCTGTCTACACAGATAACATGCTCGCTGGCATTTTAAAAAGCCTTCTGGAGACTTCATTCAAGTGCAATGGACTCGTTTATAACAAGATAGACCACCGTAACAAGAGTAGAACTCGCCTTGGTAGTGGCGTAAACAGTGGCTTTATGAACGTTGACGCCCGCGTCAAGGACGACGGAATGTACACAAAGAAATATAAGAAATACAGCACACAAAAATAAACACACATTAATGGTAACAAACATGGCAGAAACAGAAGCAAAGTAATAGATGTTATTGGTACGATATACATTTAAATCACAAACTATAAAAATACACTGGAAGAGATAGACAGGGATACTATAAGCTAAAGAGCGTAATATGGCGATGATGTCAACGTCGAGGTAAATCAATTGCGAAGGGATATGTGTCGGAAAACCTGCAGTAGTTTTAGAGGCAGCTAAAAACACTTTTGTGATCGCGGGTCTATAGCACCAGCGACATACGCCCCACTAAGCTGGCTAAATAAAATGCTCGCCCCGAGCGAGCGCATGAATGACTCTCTTCCACTTTCCTACCTCTGCCGTGCTAAGAAGAAGGTCGCGGGTCTAGAGCCTCAGCGACATCAAACACCATTGAGTCGGCTAAGAACATTCAATGGTCGCCAGTCAATATCTTAAGGGACATACACCACTCTATAGCCGGCTAGAGCACATTGAATAGTCGCCAATCTATATCATTAATGACGTACAATTTTCTGTAGCTAGTGAAAAGAAATTGAATAGTCGCGAGTGTGTAGCTTCATAGACGCATATTCTATAGGCAGCCATAAAATGTTGAAAGGTCAAGATTCTATAGCTTTTGAGACAGATTATTATGTAGGTGGCTACAGCGCGTTTTATGGTTCATTATGGCTCACCATAGAGGCCCATATACGCTGATAGCTCTTTAGGGGATTTTTTATAGACATCCATAGACCATTTTCATAAGGGTACGCCTCCACGCTGACTCCCCGAGGCCGATTCCTGCTGCATGAATTGAAATATACTTTACTGTTTATTTGCTATTGAGCTGTTTCCATGGCGACGCTGCCGTTTTTTTGGTCTAAAATTAGTCGTGGCACCACCGTCGCGAATATTTAATTGACGTTGAGCCGCCACCGGCCAGAAGGCCTAACTCAAATTTTATTACGCCGAACAGTTTCCAATAAACCGGTAACAGTCGCATGAGATTACGCTTGCGTTCCAGTTCAGGTTCAATATCAGATGTTTCATTTCGGTTACATTTCTCTACCGGTTATATTAAAAATAACGGCTTCGTTCCGGTTTTCGGTTCGGATTCGGTTCGACACCCTGGTTAGAAGCATCTTGCTAAACGGGTATGATTCCAGCAGCCGCTTTGTCGCGTGTCGCGGCACCAGAAACGACAACTGCAACTATTCACAATTGGTTGTTTCACTGAGGGAGCACCATTTTTATGCTCAAAGTAACACAAGCCAGTGAGACATTGAAGCCGTCAGACACAACAAATGCAATGATGCTGTTTCAAGAGCAACTCTTTATCCGCTAAGGAATTGCGCCTTCAGCTTGTAGGCCCCACATGAAAAAACGACAAAGCTCGCATAAGAACTGAGCCCATACCATTCACACTCCTAGCCGGGCAAAAGGCACCTAATTATATTCCCATTTCATTCCCCCTAGCGCTGCCGCCATTCCATTCCCATTCCAGTTCGGGGTCGCAAAAGTGCAGAATGATTCCGGAATCATTCCAACTCCGGAGTGGCAAGCCCGCAACACTGAATTCAAACTGTCGTGGATGTATTGATTGCAAGTGCCTACGTCTAAATGACGCATTGGTCTTGTCCAATGCACAAGCTGGGTTCGGCTATTCTACTTGGGCACTGCGGATGCATCGCAATAAAAAAAAAAAATGTGGCGAGCTTTTTGACGGGAGGTGAGATAAAGTCCGCATTTATTTTTAAAATGTTGTACCTATAGGAGTGGTGCACGAGCTAGAATAGAGGCTTCTGACTTTCTATCCTTGTGCACTACTTTTTTTTCACCCACTTAACAATGTAAAGTAAGTAAAGCTGCCATTCTTAATCGTTTGCCCCTATCCTAAAAGTGATTTTATTATCCTGTAAAAAAACTACGGTGTCAGGAAATGTTTTATGTGTATCCAAGGTGATTCAAATATTCGTTTACGGCGGTCAAGTACGTTTATTTTCCTACATTGGTTATAGGAAGTTTAAGTGTTTTTTTGATAAATATTCTGCTTTAAGACTTATGTTTTACATACACTGTAGTGTAAAGAGCACTCTAATGGTAACAAAAGTTTTGAGTCGTTATAGTTATTTTTGTCAAGGCCAAAATGCTCTGTAGCCCCTGCACTGTTAGCAAGTGCCGTGTATTTGGTGAATATTTGGGGTGAAAAACACGCCATTTACACAAATTACCATAAATGTACAGGTTGAGTAATAGATAATTTGTTTAAAAATCATGCGAGGTTGTAAAAAACGTGTTTGTGTTCGGTCATACACGCATAACCGTGTAGCCGACCTCTAAAACATGCATCACCCCCGGCGACGACCGCAGCATTGCCGGCTATCGAAGTACCGGAGTAATAATGATAATAATAATAAACTTTATTCAGACTCAGTAGTCTTGGCTGGTGGGGAAAAAGGCGATCTAACGCCGCCTGACCAGGCTCCACCAGCCGTGTACATCGTTCAGCAGCAGAGATGCTTGGGGACACACCTAGAAAGGACCGTGGAGACAAATGCCGGGGAAAGAAACATGCCTCGAAGACAGATATGCACCAAAAGCAATTGCGCCATGTCGCAGGACGTTGGCGAAGCCCACGCTCCTCGTGTGCTGCCATTGATTCTGGTCGATGGCATTGTGGCTTCCCTCATGTCGCCCATGTTTGTATTTATTTTAGGGGTCTTAATATTAGTTTCTTACACACCACAAAAAAAGTTATGGGTCTAATTACTCGTTCTAAACAGTTAAAATGAATATAAAAAACGTGTCTTCGATCTGAACACGTGACACTGTAGATGGTTTTGATTGGCTTCAACCCTTCAACTGTAAGCGAAACGACCGTACATCACGATCAATGAGGTTACAAATACTAGGAGGGAGCACGTTGGAATATATGTGAAGTTTAGTCATAAAAGGTTTAAACAATATTGCGCCCAACGTCACCGCAGATCTCTCTGATAATTGGTGCGCGTGACATGTCACGTGCGAGATGGATGGTTGATTGTAGAAGGATTCCTTGCAGGCTTGCGCGCGCTCCGTCCGGTAGGTTTTATCAGATCGAAGGCTAGGCGTGAAGCAAGCAAGCAAGCAAGTGGTGGAGATTATAATGCACTTAAATGCAAAGGTGCAAGCGAGATTGAGGCAATTCACGAGGAGACGACACACCGCTGCTGCTACACGGGTCGATCAGGGCAATCGCCGCAAAAGAGAAAACGAAAGCCTGGCGTCGCCGGGGCCACGGTGGCCGGGACGCTAATTTCCTCGCGCTACGGGGTGGGCGCTTGCAGCGTAGTCGACTGCCACAATCGGACTGACAATTCTTCAGCGGTGGTTACCTTTCACCGGTAAGCCCTTAGCGCATTACATACACATAGTTTTACGATAACAGGAATCGATCAACAATTCTCTTATTAATTCCGACGGTCGCCGAACTGCGGAAACGATGGATTTCGGCCGTTGGTCGCGGCGGTGGCTGGACCCCATCGAAGTGGAGCGTGGTGTGCTCCGGGCACTTCCAATTGTCAATAAAACATCTCTCAACCTCGAGTCAAGTTGAGTTGGTTCAATTTGTCACGACACCAATAAAACGTCCCAGTGGACGACCTGCATAGCAGCCGCAACAAGAAAAAGCCACACGTATTGTAGCGTGATATAACATATGAGAACGATGAGAGCGCAGCTATCGTTTGCAGGCGAGCGCGGAAATCATCGCCGTAACAATGCGTAAGTATTGGTCCAATCTATCGGGTCGACATAGTTACGCAATCATGTGTGTATATAATTTAATCTTGCTTTGTCTACTGCAGAAATCAATGGCCAGAAGGTAAAGGGAATGATCCCCGCAGATGCACGGTACATTACCCGAAACACGCCAACATACTTCGTTACAGCGCTGACGTTCCACGCTGAGTACAGTCGTTTTCAGGATGGTAACGGCCTGTAGAAAACAGAAGGCACAACGAAGCGCAGCAGGCGTAGGGTCGGACGGCTGGGCGCGGGCCACAGTTTCTGGCTTTGATGACTGATAAATGAAAGCCACCAGCACCACGCTCCCTGCTACCCGCAACCATCAACCACGCGACGGTCACGTGCTGGGCCTTTAGGTGAGGAAGGTAAGGAGGAAAATGGGAAAGAGGCGAGGCGTCAAGGGAGCATGGCTTGTGGAGGCTACGCGGCTAACGTCATGTTTCCTCCTACCCTTCTAATCTCCTTGATCACGAGGAATGGGTTCCAAAATTTACTCGATCTTACTCCAGGGTAAGGGTTTTGTACCTTGGGGTTCCGAAACCTACACGCGTCCTGCGCTTTTCAATCTGAGTTGTCACGTGACACGACCCGCTGGAGTAACTGGGATCCATTTTAGTTGGATTTGGAACACAGCCCAGGAGGGAAAGAAGGTGCCGCCGCTTTCCATGCACCCCCCTCATAATTTACGGCGCTCCGCGGTGGCCGCCATATTAAAACTTTATAACAGTGTTGCTGCATCTGTAGGTCATCTTTAAGTTAGAGCTGACAGAGAAATCTGGCCACGGCGCAACACCGATGTACGCTGGAAGCTAGAGCCGGTTTTTTTTTTCGTTGTTTTTGTTTGGTCGGAGGAAATCTGGCAACAACGCACGTTTAACATGGTGTCGGTATTGTTTTGGTTTGACGGGACGCGAGAAGCTCCGCGGTTTGCGAGTACATGTAGCGAAGACGTGACCGGAGAAGTGCCCCTGTGATGTTTCCGGAAGACGGAAAGTAACTGTCGTAATCGTCCTGTGTGCTTTAAATGCGAAGGGAGTCACAGGGTCCACGAGTGCGCAACCACAAGCCAAGGTTTACGACAACGCTGCGTTGACTTCGGCGATCTCGTTCTGTTTGGTGCAACACGGCGATGCGACAAAGAGCTGAAAATGTTCGTGGTGTGTGGTGCGATGCGTGGAGGTAGAAACCCACACTAACACGGAGCTCAAATTGGTTCTTGCGGGGTTGTGGTTCAACGGGTTCAGTCCCGTCGTCGTCAACTGATCCGGTGCAGCTGGTGCGGGAGAACGCAGCGAGCGTTTTTAAAGTAAGTCTTCCTTCGTTTCCTTTTAAGATGTGGAAGATTCCCGACGCATACCATGAGTAAAAAGCTGCGGGTGTTTTCAACAGAATTACGCCGTTTAATTGGACAATGAACCCCGGACTGTTGTCCTAAATCTGCCGTTTTTATGCTTCGTGTTGTTGGACTGCGTTTGCACAGCGACGTGTTTGCACAGCGACGCACACCTCTCGAGTAGATGATTCGGTTTTGCAAACGAGAAACGACCGGTTATATAGAATTTCGGGAAAACTTAGGTCACCGACGATATTTTCCTGTAAATCTCATGTGAGTTTGTTGCTCTCATCATGCGGTGTTAATAGGGGCAATATTTCCTACCTGCCTACAGATGCTTGAACTAAGACCATTTTTTACGTAGTGCTTTTTCTTTATTTTGGGGAGAGGCGCTGGTGCATTCATTATGGTACAGTTGAGAGTTGAGAAATTGGGGAGAGAGAGCAAGCTTTCCCAACTTTGTCCCTTTTCTCTCTGGCACTGCCCCTTGTTTTCCGTTTCAGTAGGCATACCTACTAGCAGGTAAAAGCTGCTATAAACCAGGTAAAAGACAGGGGAAGTCAGGACGGTGCGGACCCCATGTTTCGCGCTTTTCGCTATGTGACTGGGTAAATGCTTTTGCGAGGTATGCGGAATAAGCAAACGATTTTGTTATGCCCGTCGTTTGCGTCTCTCCAGCAAAACGAATAAGATTATCTACAAAGGTACAATCACAAGCCAAGATTTACGATAACAGTGCGTTTGCTTCGGTGGTCTGTGTAGTTGTATTTTACCCTGCTCTCTTCAACACCGTGTCAAGACGAAGAGCTGGAACGGTCACGGTTTGTGCTGGGCTACCGGTTGACAGAAACCCGCATCGCCCGCATCGGCACCGAGCGCACTTGGGATGTTGATGCTCAAGCCTTTCATCCGCGGCTTGTCGCCAGCTGATCCTGCTGGTCAACGGTGAGGAAGCGGCGAGAGTGACCTCTGAAGTAAATTTATATCCTCGCGCATCCAGTTATCCGGTGTCAAAGTATGGAAGATGTCCAACGTGTACTGAGGGCGGGAACTACGAGCATTTTGCCTTGCTTTTATAACCGAAACCAGAGCAGCGAGATAACTGCCTTGCGTACTCCGGCATGACGGAAGCAATAGGTTTCAACAGGTCGAGTACGTCACCCGGGATGTAGGCTAGGCGGTGCACACTGTTTAAACGCTTGCAGTATCCACGAGTGATACCAGGAAAACTGACAACAGAGAAGGAGCTCGCGATTCAGCATAATGCAGTGCCACAAGCCCGTGAATCTTCAAAGTTGAAAATAATGGCAATATAAAAAAACACATCAGCGCCACATTAGTGATTACGAAAAACACCGGTCACAAATTCCCAAGCCCCATCGCTCCAGTCGACACCAACACGACATACGACAACAAACTGCATCAAATCGCCCCAAAAGTGAAGGCGTCTGCTCCCGTACGCGTACTGACAACTAGCGGAAGTGAGGTGTTGGGCGAATGTCCTTCAGAAGAATATATATATAAAAAAAAAACATGCTTTGCGCAAAGATCATTTCTATTTATTATTGAATACATAATGATAAAATCTCAATAACTTGTTTTTCTACCTGATTCAAGCTAGTCGGACTGCTGATAGCACTGGTCGAGCATGAAAATAACAAAAATTTGAACTTTTTCCTGAGCGTTTGAAGATTTATTATTAATACATGGTTATTTTTCGCAACGGACTAACATTATAGATTTTGCCTCCATACTTTTTATATGAAAACAGTTCTTACATACGGCTGTCCATTTCGCCGTGTTTTGTGTCTTCTTTTATAAATCTGTAACGGTCAGCGAGCAAAGAGGTCACCCGCAAATGTCAAGCTTATATGCGCCGCGGGGAGAAACGGATGTTGAGTAAGAAGTGTCTGGCGTAGTGTCGTTGTTGTGTTGGTGTATATATCGGTGTCGGTGCTGTGTAATAATGGTGCTGTGATACTCGTGTTGTTTGCGATGCATGTAGGGTTGCTGTCTAGTCGTGATCGTTCGCGTCGTATTAACAGACCCGTGTTTTTTTTTGTATTTTCATAGGCTGCTAGAAATACCTCTATGTGGCGCAAGTTACCGCCCCATTCGAAATAGTTCGCTCGAGTTATTTATATATGTAATTTCGGCAGTCGTTTTTCTGTCGAGCGGTTCCGTCGTAAATTTCGTTTCAGCTTCCGTCCGAGCGCAGCCGAAGCTACGTGTGGCCGGAGCCAATCACGCGCCGGCAAAAGATCATGCTATCTCGCCTGCACTTTTGTATCACTCTGCTGCGCCGCTGGTCGTCTGTGCCGCCCGTGCTCGCCGAGTATTTCGTCTGCTACAGGTTTAAGAAGTGCCCTTTCACGTTCTGAAATTTAGTCACAGGGGATGTCAGTGCGTCGGCTGGCCACTGGCGTCTGTGTCCGAGCTTTCCATCTGTTCGGCATTTCGGCATAGTTTCGAGATGTAAGAACACACTGCAAGGTGCCCGATGACCCGGCCATTGATGTTTCCTTGCATTGTCTGGATATACCAGCGCTCGAGGCGCAGTACTCTCCACCAGCTTCTCGGCGTTAAATGTGATAGGCACGTAAAGGGGTGCCCTGATTTCGCCGCGTATCAGTGAATTGTAGTGACCCGGACCAGTGGCGTCACGAGGGTCAGCGGCACCCGGGGCGGTAGCCCGCCGCGATCACCCTCCCCCCGCTCTCGTGGCCTGCCGCGACACCCCCCTGAGCGCTGCACCCGGGGCGGTCCTCCCCCCCCCCCCCCCCCTTGTGACGCCACTGACCCGGACGCTTTTCTTGTTAACTACGCATTCGCGATACGACGCGACCGGAGTGTCCTGCCGAATTTGAAAGTAGACATTCATCACGACCTCTCGCGCCTGACGTCCAAACGCATGCCTTAGCGAAAGGACGTTTTGAAGCGACTTGGTGAGGAAAGCAACGAAGAACATAATTAGGCCATTACGGGAACGAAATCACACAGAAAAACCGAGCGCTGCAGCCGTGTTGCCAGCGGATGTACGTGTCTTCACCAAAACGCATGCATTTACATATATTAAAAAACATTAACTTCCGATATTTATTCCTTTAGTTGCAAATCATTCTCAATACACATCTGGAATATTCTGCAATGTTTACGCACAAAACAGTTATAAACCGTAAACATTTCGGTGGACATCCCCTGGTTAGGAATGACAATAAATGAAAGGAAAACTCTAACCAAAAAATTGATACGGAGCCCGACGTTTCAAGGCCAGTTCGGCTCCTTGATCACGGGTGACTGTTTTTAGTCCTTGTCGTCGTCTTGCAAATTTCCCGGTGTTGTTGGCTTCTTTAAAGCGGCCGTTGTATCTGCACGTGCTATATGGTTCGTAGCGCCTCGCGTGACGCACCGCAAACCGGACACGTAGTCGCTTGGCAGTGTCCCAGCTGACCGGTTCACGTTATTTTCGGTGTTCTGGATGTACCAGGACTCTAATAAAAGGCGTCTTCGCCAGTTTCTTTCCAATGCGAAGAATAGAGCAGTTATTGAATCCAATCGTGTGACCTTGTTTTCGGACGTGTTCTGCCAGCGCACTACCCTGCACGTTATTCTTTTTGACGTCATACTGATGTTGGCGTAGACGTTCCGGGAAGTTTTTAGTTTCCCCAACATAGGAGGCGGCGCAGTCACCACACGGGATCCTGTAGACGAGTCCCTGAGCCTTTTCTTTAGGGGGACGATCCTTTGGAAGCGAGAAGAGGCGTCCAATGGTGGACCCCGGTTTATGTGTCACACTGCAACGCACAAATCTTCTGTGGCTTCCGCACTCTTCAGGCGAGCAATTACTGTCTGCTCCACTGAAGAGGCTCTTAAGAAAGAGGTTACAACAATCAAACACGACCTAAAACAGAATGGCTATCCTGCCAGGTTTTTGAACAACGTGCACAAAAAACTTAGAGGGAATGAAACAAAAGACGCCCCTCCTCCACCCAACCGCGTATGCGTCCCGTACATCAAGGGCCCAAGCGAGACTCTCGCGCGCGTTCTACGAAAATACGGCGTCAGTGTGACACATAAACCGGTGTCCACCATTGGACGCCTCTTCTCGCTTCCAAAGGATCGTCCCCCTAAAGAAACGGCTCAGGGACTCGTCTACAGGATCCCGTGTGGTGACTGCGCCGCCTCCTACGTTGGGGAAACTAAAAACTTCCCGGAACGTCTACGCCAACATCAGTATGACGTCAAAAAGAATAACGTGCAGGGTAGTGCGCTGGCAGAACACGTCCAAAAACAAGGTCACACGATTGGATTCAATAACTGCTCTATTCTTGGCATGGAAAGAAACTGGCGAAGACGCCTTTTATTAGAGTCCTGGTACATCCAGAACACCGAAAATAACGTGAACCGGTCAGCTGGGACACTGCCAAGCGCCTACGTGTCCGGTTTGCGGTGCGTCACGCGAGGCGCTACGAACCATAAAGCACGTGCAGATACAACGGCCGCTTTAAAGAAGCCAACAACACCGGGCAATTTGCAAGACGACGAGAAGGACAAAAACAGTCACCCGTGACCAAGGGGCCGAACTGGCCTTGAAACGTCGGGCTCCGTATCAATATTTAGGGGCGAAGCTCCTTAGGGGCTAGCCATGTCCGTATGTCCGTCCGCCGTAGGCCCGGCGTCGGGTGCTCGTGCTTCTGCTCGTGAGATCACGTGCTCACGAGCACGTGAGCACATGCTCACGTGCTCGTGTAGGGCAAAAAAAAAATTGGAAAAAAAAGATGAAAAAATTATGAAAAAAGAAAAAGAAGAAAAAAAAAGAGTAGGGGGTTCTGAGATGCCATCCCATGTCTTCATAAAAAAAGAAAAAGAAGAAAACCACACATTCTCCTACTGATATGAATGAAAAGGCTTGGCATGCTGCGGCTCGGCGTCGACGCAGACAAGCACCACCAGAGCTTCGCCCCAAGCAACATCATTCACCACGTGGAGATGCGGTAAATTTTTTTTATTAGAGTTTTCCTTCATTCAAAACAGTTATAAAAAATACTTTTGCGGACTACTTTGTGGTGCGTAGGAATGCTCTTCTCGAAGTTGCAAACCGTCCCTCAGCCTTTGGCTGCGCTCGGACGGAAGCTGAAACGAAGTATAGCTACCGATGCGCCGACCGCCGACGACGCGCGTACATACCTTTGCACGTAGCAACGTTCGCCGCTTGGAGACTGTTCACTGTGTATAAAAGACATCGAACGAGAACAAACGCGTCCTGTGTGCTTTCAATTCGGACTGAAAGGCGCGCGGCTCGCTAAGCTCGTCTCTCGCCTGTTCTCGGCTACTGGCCGCCATGTTTCATAAGAAACATACTCAGCCGTGTTTTGTGGAAGGCAGACACGGTGTATCGTGTTAACGTTTACGCGGCATCCTTGTGTGTAGACGAATAACACACATAGCTTGTGTAAAACGAACACGTCATGACGTGTCCGATTTGGGACAACGGTTTACACGTCTGGGCGTGTTATTTTTGCTATCACTGTGCAGTAACAGTCGTTCCTAATTACTACACGAAAATAGCGTAAAAATGCAAACGCCTCAATAAGGAGTTTAGAATCCCTTTTCCTTGTATATAACAAAGAAGACACCTAACTTACTTCACTCTTATCAAATAAACAAAAACAGGGAATGCCAAAGCAATGCAACTAATGAGAATCGGAGCTAAGATCGCCACACTCACTTGGCTGGGAAGCCGAGATTAGGATCCATTCGGTCCAAGAGAGAGGACATGGAGCGGAAGGTGACTACGGCGAAGCGAAGTTCGCTGCTTTTTCGGAACCCGTCATTTAATTGCTGCTTCCTGCTTCTGTGTACCAGGGACCCCTTTTAGTGCCCCAGGGACTGTGTCGGTCAATGTTGAGTGCAGTATAAAGCAAAAGCAAGACGCGTGACACGACCACCGGTCTGGAATGCCCCAGCAAATTAGGCTTAGCACCGACACTGGGCGAAGAGGCACGACCGTGCAAGGTGTCCCTTTCGCAGCCCTGTTTCTATGAGTGCGGGTGTGCGGATGGGTTTGGGGCAACGAAGAAACAAAAGTGGTTTCGAATGAGTCTCCGGCACTGAACTGGTTCAAGAATAGGAAAGGCAACGACAGGCTTTGGCGGAATTTATGTTACGACCTGCCAGCTCCAAGTGGCAATCCTGCTGCTGCAAGGACCGCGGCCTATTTCTCGATTTGAGGGGTGTCCAGTCTTCGCTCCTGAGTTGATAGCAACGATAGAGATCGAAAGGCGGCTTGAGTGTCAATTGATCTTGCACAATCACCATGTGCTTAAAATCTGTAAAGTATAAGGGGAACCGTGTATATCCTGTAGAAAGGTTTGTTGCCCCAGCTATATTTCGTAGCACACTGCTACATTGAGCTGCCCAAGAAAACAATATGTCTTATATTCGCAAAAAACACAAAAAACAGGGCTCTTAAAAGGCTTTAAAAGACCTCTAATGCGTCTCACAGTGTGTGCTGTTAATTAGGCAATTAGAATATTTTTTTTTCTGCTGAAACTAGTTTTATCGACACCAGCCACATTGTTTTGTAATACCACACAAATAACCAACATAAAGAAAGATTTGAAAGTAGGCAGTCTTACGAGCAAACTTCAAAATTTAAATGGTTCAAGTAAACCTCCCTTGTCTTATGCACGCATTAAAGACATAACAGAAAATATTGTCGGTGCAGTTAGCCACATTTAGATATTTAATATATCACTAATAGGAAAATCATTCAAGACCCGTCGAACAACGTAATGCTATTTAAGTTCTTTCCGAGAAGAAAAGTATGGTAGACTACAATGGCCTACGTGGAAGTTGACCTGAACGTGTTTTATTGAGACATGCACAAATTTTGTTATACGTGATTTTATGTGCTGCTATTGATATGGGTCGTATGTGTGCATACGATTCTTTTTTCAATAATGGTGCGCTAAAGATTTGAAGACTCGACTTATATGTTGCTTGTAGAAGGTTCACAATATATAATGCTGATTCAAATATTTACAAAATCTAAACCTTCTGTATGTTTTTTAGAGATAAGACTTATATAACCAATGAAAATATGATAAGCGCTTTAATCAGAACGTGTTACTACTCATGCTTATTGCAGTAAGTGAAGCTGTTGGAATTAGTCACACTGACCGGTAGAGGATACAAAGGCAGAAATTCGCGTCCCCACTTAATCGTTATTCTCCGCCAGTTACCTAAGATTAGCTCTGAAATATAGCAATAAGCCAAATAGAAGATACAGTAGAGTTCCCACTTCAATCACCCATAGTTTTAAAAGTATACATCACTTTAATCAATCAATCTAAGTATAAACGCTTCATTATAAGTTTATTTAATCTCGACAGTTTTGCAATAAGCTTTTACGAGGTATAGTTTGGCCCAAAGCAGCCCCTTTCACGGGCAATCTAATATAGTTATCCTAATACAATGGCAATTTCAACGTCTTTCAGACGAAAGTCCTTTGTAGAACCGCCGGATTAGCACGCGATCCTTAACTCCGCACATGTAATTTGACATTCGCTAGTTCGACGATTCTGCGGACGCCTTTGGTCTGAAAACGTTTAAGATCCCCTAGGCGCGAGGGTCAGAAATCATCTTTAAACGCCTCAGTCCATGGCGAGGAAGCTACCAACCTTCTACAGTGCAGTTGCTCTTGGAAGCCTTCATGTCATCCTTTGTTTTAAACAAGGCTCGCAATTTTTTTTTTTTTTTATTTTTGGTCTACGCGTTGTTTAGCAACAATGGCGCACGAGGTGTGGGCAAAACGCGCAGTTGCTTCACGAAGTGTGCCCACTGCGCTTGCCTAGGAACCACATTCGCGTAGAGTGGAGCGTCTGCGTCGCGCGTGCGCTTTTTCTCAGTTAGGATTTTAAAATCCTAACTGATTTTCGTTCTATGATACTAAGAAAATTACAGCTCATGGGAAGATCACGATCTTCCATCAAGAAAGGCAGAAATTGAGAAGTTTTTGAATGTTACCCTAAGGATTTAATAGGAAAAAATTGTAGAGCCGTGGAACAAAAACGTACTCGTCCAAAAGTTTGCTTGCTACTTATTAATACTTTATTACTTTCGTTTAAAATATTCTCAACGAACACTACGATTTTTGTCGTTCTTCGGGTAAATAAATACACATTTTAGTGCATGCGCCGAAGCGTTGATCTCCATGAAAGTTGCGGATTAGTGCGTGAATGGGGCGTTGGCCGGCATTAGCCTTTGGCGTTGAATGTGCTACGCGGCATTTTGTTTCCAAATATTTCTTGGTATTTTTCCCGTGAAAGCGTGCTGTTGGCATTTTTATAAAAAAAGTGTCATCACACAAACAAAAAGAAAAAAAAAAAGAGCACTGAGGCTTACATTGGAATTTCACTAGGCAACAAATCGTGCGTAACCGAGCACCTAGTTTATGCATTATGCTCGAAAGACCCCTACGTCGATTCGAACTGCCTATCGTCCCTAGAAGGTTGTACCAATGCACGTGGCGACAAGTTCTAGAAGGTACACCATGTTTGAACATTCACTAACGTGTTATATCCTATTCGTTAGAACAACTATCAGACGAAACTAATGCTCTGTCTTTTGGGGGAATTTAGGGGTCTATGATTTTAAGAGCTTTCTAAGAAATCAATAAACACTTATTTGTATCTCTGACAAACTCTAAAATGAAATCTTTGTGCGTAAAAAAGAGACAATTGTACTTCAAATTTTGCATTTCCTTTTTAACTTGTAGAAATCAAATATTCAATGGAATGAGACAACTAAAGAAAATCGAGCGAAGTCCTGTAGAACGCGAGCCATTTTTTTTTGCACGTGTGCGTCTTTATTAAGTTCTTCGGTACGTTTTCCGCGAATGGCCTTTTCTGCTACACACGGTTTTATTTTTAAGAGATTAAACACGCTGCAGCCCTAGCGACAATTCTAATATGTATGCGAAATTGCTTTGTACTATAGACGCATGTGACCAAATAAGATCCTTTAAGAGAGTACGAGAACCATAAAAGGACATACGAGAACAATATGCGATTATATAAGAAGTTATGAGAAACTTCTTATCAGTTCCTTAAAACTTCTTAAATATTCGAATATATTTCTAGCATGTTTTCATATTCTTCATGTATGCTTGTATAAGATCTTATTTGATCAAATGCATTTATTGAACGAAGGCATTTCTTAAAGATATAACATTTTTAACTAGGGAGGAGACATTATTTATTTCAGTCGACCACAAAATACGAAAGTAAGGTACTTCGATATGTTTCGGTTTTTACTTTTTGCAACTAGTATAATTAAAAACGACAAACTGAGTTTACTGGGTTAACTGCAAAAGCAAATGGATAAACACATTCGATGCATTCATATGTATGCTATTGTGTTTTCTTATTCACTGTTTGCCTTGGAGGATGACATGCACGACGAGTTCAGCAAGATTAATTTTTGTATTTATTTAATTATTTGGGAATTCTGCTTGCCACCTTTTGAGGGCCAAGGCATGATAAGACAACATCAGAAACAATCAATGAGCCGAATAAACATAAAAACAACAATGAACAAGTAGCTTAGTCATTGGTGAAACAAAAGTTCATCACCTGCACTTGCAGGTGAAGTGGTTGAAGAAATCGCCCTCACACTTGGGTGCAACTCATTCCACTCATGAAGAGAACGAGGAAAAAAGGAGCATTTAAAAATCTATTTTCACAATGGAACTCAAGGAGCACATTCTCGTGCTTCTGGCTTGTATCACGAATCGCGTTATGCTGCAAATAATAATCACAATTTAACCCAGCTTTATTATGAGTTATATGATGCAAAAAGTTCGAACGCTTTACTTTCCTTCGACATGATAATATAGACACTCCAGACGCGGTGTACAACGGTGTCACGTGCGAATCTTTGCTGTGTAAGTAATAAATAAATCTAATACCCCTGTCAGACTGGCACCTAAAAGGACCTTTATGCCAAAGGACCTTTTGTGTAAATGTCATTTAGGCAGTGCCACACGGCAACCCAAATGGCATTTAGCATAAAGGCCCTTTTCGTGAACCTGAGTTCCCGCAACTCCTTTACGGCTGCTAAAGGCCTACTCTCGTCAGCAGCGGTCAACACTAGAGAAGCGAATTGAAATAAAAGATCGTACCGATATCTAAAGTCAATGCTTTTGCCTTTTTATTATTGAAGAAGAGCGTGTTTCACGTATATTCTGTACAAACCTCGCTATACTAAAAGTTTTCTGTACTCACGGCCCCAGCTATCTAGTAGGCCCCGTCGTCGCCTGCTCGCGTCGTCCACTTCGGTTTTTCTCCTCTCGATTTTCCTTACAACCATACTTATCTTTTATTTCTCTACTTTATATTTTATAATTATTTAATACTGTATTACTAACGGTACTCTACATAATTAATGTTTTTTGTGCAGATATATCTCTGTATCTCACACTCGCGTCGTGCGATATGTCGAACGACGGAGGAGCGTTCACTACTAGGAAAGGGTCGCCGCGCTTCCATTGGAGCGTTGAGGCGACCTGCGCGCTGATACGACTTTGGGAGGATCGGCTGCGGGACCTCCGACAGGTGCGATGAACCTCACGGCACAAGCGTAGCAGAAGCACGGACAGGAGCGGGAGCACTGAGCAACATTCAAAGTAGCGCTAACGACGAGGACAAGTGAAAGACACAGACACGGACAGGCGCTGACTCACAACTGATATTTAGTGAAGAATAAAAGGAAGATAAAGCAGAAACATGAGATTGAGGGAGCATACACTGTCTCTTAAGTCTTCACCGGCGGAACATCTTGCTCTACACGTACGAGATTGCAAGTGTACTCCCCTATTCCATCGAACAAAAATCCTAAGGAAGTTCAGAGATCAAAGAACAAGATAAATTTATGAGGCGCAAATCATAGCAGCTAAAGGGGATACATGCATCAGTGCACCATCGGTAGCCTTATCGGCGAAGGAATTGCACTACTTAAAATATTTAGTGTGAGAACTTCGCTTAACTAGATCTATTTTCAGAGTCCTCTCCTTCCTCGTCCTTTTTTATTTTTCATTTAATTGGAGTAGGTCTTCATTTGAATTTTTTAGTGTAATTTTTAATTTTTTACCGCGTTTTTTCCATTTCCTAATTTTGAAGTCAAAAATAATTGTTGCTTTTTTCGTTCTTTCTTTCTTCTCGTTCATTCCGTATATGTCCTTGCACTTCTGCTTTATCACCCTTTTATTCTTCACTAAATATCAGTTGTGAGTCAGCGCCTGTCCGTGTCTGTGTCTTCCAGTTGTCCTCGTCTTTAGCTCTACTTTTAATTTTGTAATGTATAACCAACTAGCCCGTCACATGATCCTAGCACTGAACAACGTTAGAATTGAGTGAGCGGGAGACGCCCAGAGTTGCCGCTAAGTGCCAAAAAAAAAAACTTTGTTTGGGCTTAAGGTGGATTTTGTTGTATTCACTCGACTCAACTTGTCATATTTTTATAATGTTTGCTTAAGGAAAACTTTAAAAATGTTTATATCGCCAAAATACTGTTTTTTCTGGCGTGAACGTGATTTATGCGTTTGAACCAAACTACGAGACTTTAATCGCTCCAAACATCGTCTAAATGACATTTACTTGCGCTATCTGGCACGGCTGAACGCAAAGGTCATTTGAAAATCCTAAAGGCCCTTGGCTTAAAGGTCTTTTTCGATGCCCGTCTGACAGAGGTATAAGAAACGTTTAAAGGCCTTCAAATTGGTCAATGAGCGATTGTGAGTCTGGGTTCCATGCAATGTCAGCATATTTAAGCAAAGGACGAATCGGCGGTTTATAGGCCGTCAACTTTGTCGCAGAAGTAAAGTGACTCCTTTTCCTACGTAGCGACCACAGTTTACTTGACGCTTTTGTGATAATCTGCTCAATATTGTCACGAATGACGAGGTGGCGAAACAACGAACTGAGGAAACTGAAATGTTTAATGGGGCGAACTTCTGCTCAAAATAAAAAGAAAACAGAAGATAACAACAGAGCGCCGCAGGCGTCGAAGTTGGCGTAGCAGCAGGGTAGAACGCTGGTGCGAGACTGACTCCGCCTAGGCACGCGGAGCCCCTTATGTACGCGCGTGGGATTCTGGAACAATCGGCGTAGAAGGTTCGGCGCGGAGAACATTCGGACCTCGAACAAGCAACAGGATTCTCGAATTTACCTGAACACAAAATTTCAAGAATAAATCAAAGACACGTCGCTCCCAGGAATGGAACCCGGACTCTTCGCGTGGGAGGCAAACACGATAACCGTCACGCCACGGCCGCGCTGCCTACTTGGCCAGCTGCGCGCGCGGCAATATAAATAGCCCTGCTTAAGTTGAACGTGACAGTAACACGACACTTGTACTCACTTACTACTTCTAAGGCATTTGAATGTATAGTATAAGAAAAAAAATGGAGGCACCTTCTTCAGTGTAACTGACATTTGCGCAGATTTCTTGAGATGCAGTTCCATTTGCGATTTTTGACACCACAATCAAATGATTTGAATACAATCTTACAATCATTTTTAGTTAGATACGCAAATATCTTAAAAACAATACGCAATCATCAGCAAAACAAAAATACCACAAAATACGGCACTGTACTGAGGGCATATCACCTCGCCGGTCATTGATATATACCAAAGAGACCAGCGGTCCGAGTACCGAGCCCTGGGGCACTCCAGAAAGAACATGAAACTCAATTGATTTGGCATCGCCTACACACACAAACTGTTTATTGTGAGGTACTCGTCTGTTCACCTCAGTAGGCGATCATTGCCTAACACTAGCTTCAATTTATGCAGTAACTTGTGATATGAAACCCTGTCAAACGCCTTCGCAAAGTCTAAGAAGACGGTGTCGACTTGATCATTGTTATCTTTTTCTGAATAAAAAATATGGACCGTAATAACAGGCTGTGCTATTGTCGAAAACCCTCGTTGGAATCTGTGTTAATAATCTACTAAGAAAGTTTGAGATTCTAGCAAAAATACGATGTGCTTAAATATGAACTGTTCGAGAACCTCGCAACATGTACTCGGCCAATGACACTGGTCCTGTAATTGCAAACACTTTTTTTCTCTCCACTTTTATACATAGGGACAACTTTGGCTACTTTCCAATCTTGACGTTCGTCACAAGCTTTTTAACTGCAAGAGTAAATCGCGTAAATTAACTTGGAACACCCTTCAGCGTACCTTCGTAAAAAAGCGTTAGGAATTCCATCTGGGCCACTCGACTTTCTAGTGTTTAATTGTAAACGACTGTTAAAAATGCCTTCAGCAGAGACCACTAAGTCACTTGTTCTACAACTGCCATGATTAAATGAAGGTAACATAGAGCTATCAACAGTGAAGAGAGAACATAAAAAAATAATTAAGCTCACTTGCGATGCTCGCTTCATCGGAAAACGTCTGCCCGCTATGGTTAAACTCCGTAATCATCACACTTTTTTTGTCAAATGAGCTCAAATCTTTTTTAGATTTACTTTGAGAAAGTTTTGCATCGTGACATTAAAGTAACGATATTTAGAATGCGCACAAGGGTGCGTAACTCCTGGCGAAAAAGAGGAAGCATAAATTCTAAACTTGGTTGGAACCTTTCAACTCGGTCAATCTATCGTTTTAAATGTAAAATATCGCGCGTCACCCATGCATTGTGCCTCTTCCCTTTTTCCGGTCCCTCTGGAATAAGCTTATCAACACATGTAAGGACGACTTGCTTAAAAAAGAGCCAAAGCTTATTTACTGAGTCCGACATTTGTCTAGAGCTACTTACAAAAAGTCAATAATATCGATATCACTAGCCCAGTCTAAATCACGATAAGATTTCGCTTCGGTTTCATTGTGCGCAAGTTGCGGTGCAAATATGTCACATACAACTTTTGTATGATCAGATATGCCATCCGCGATTGATATGTCAATAATAATTCTGTTGACGAACCTCAGATAAAAACACGAGACCAAGCACGGAGATATGCCCTTAGTGCCGTGTTTTTTTTGTTTTTTTTTTGCTGATGACTGTGTATTGTTTTTTGTTTTTTTTTTTTAGATATCTTGTGTGTCTAACCAAGCAAGCATTTGACATACGTGTGGTACACTTGACCACTTGGCTTAACTTATTACTAAAAGCAATATCAACAAGAAGCCTAGACTGATTTCATATCCCATTGGGCATCACCCAATTCAAATCTATATCTGGTAAATTAAAATCATCGGCCACTACTACACGTGAACATTGCTTGGTTTTAGTTTGAAGAAACTCGAATAAACTATGCAGGACATCAATAGTGGTCTGGGGACATCTGTATACTGCTCCTACAAGCATTGATGGGCAACCAGAACGTATAGAGGCCCAGGTCATTTTACAGTCATGGCGGTGCTCAATAGCCGTGCATGGAATGGTGTCCTTGAACAAAAGATGCAATCATACAGTCATCCTTGCCGTCTGCAACCTAACAATCTCGGGAGCATACTTTGCGTCGGCTATCAGTGACGAAGTGTTCCTTGCGTCTCCATTTGCGCTTAGTAATCATGGCAGCAGAGAAATTCGGGAAAATTATACCTGCATTTCTTTCCCGTCAGGTTTATAAAAACAAACGCGCTCACATGATGGTTTAGACAACTCTGCACTCCTTTGTATACATAGGAAACATAACGGAGATTTAAATGTCTACGATATCGACAGGCAACTTAGAAAAAAGTGCTACCGCTTCCGAGTGACGCCATATGGCGCATTTCAAAGCTGACACACACAAAAAAGGAAGAGAACACAAATGCACAGACGCCCACCCGTAAGATTTGAACACTGTATGGCCAGCCTTAGTTATACTAATCAAAGCCTGTTAGCTTCCTCATCCATCTCCATGAAACGTAATCCGACCGCAAAGGTGCCATTTCAACAATTTAGCCAAACCCCGCACCAAGCATCAGTCTATGCGTTAATTGGAGAGAAGTTCCAACCATACGCCGACGCTGCACTCGAGTGCAATTTGTGCAAGCGCTCACTCGCAGTCTGATAGGATTAAAGTTTGAGCGCAAAAAACTTCGAGCTCGAAAAACTTCCTAGTCTATCGCGTCGTCATTATGGAATCGTATTGGATTCTGAATCAAAATATTGACCTGATCTCGCTAATATAATCAAGCAGTGCTTTTTATACTTTCATCCGGTATCAAATTGATTTTTTTTTTTTCAGCTGGATCATTATGCTCGAGCTGCCAGAACATTTTGAAGCAGGCGTATTATACTTGATAGCGTTCCACACGCGGTGCTGCCCAATTGCGGCAGCAGGCGAAGGCTCGTTTTCTTGTCCCGCTGCCGAGCACAGAGCACCTGAGCTACTTGTAATTTCCTTAATGTCTTGGCGCACTATGGTCTCCGTTACCTCTGCGCCAAATAACACCAAATTATTCTTATCTGTGCCTGCTGTCATTGCATAATTTATGACTTTGTTGTGAAATGTTGATTAGGCAAGAGTTATCGCATTCATTCGATGAGTAATTAAGGCACATTTTTTTTTTGCACAATTGCGTAATATTGTTATTTTCTTTGCAGGCTAAGACAATAATGCAGCATGAGTCAAAGAAGGACACTGGTGCCATTATTTATATTTGGTGATACCCTTTGTGTTAATTGCTGTCAAGGATTATTACTTTTTTTAGATTTTTAATGCATCCAAATATCTCGGCAAACCAATTTGCAGGAGAGGACGAGGTGCAAGGATCATTGAAGCATTTCCGAAAAATATATAAAATATTTGTTCTGGTCTATAATTGCAGAAGTGCACGGTGTTTTCACATCAAGCGTTTGCATTTGATGACCGTGGCTTACTGATTGATAGCAGTTAGTTCTGTTCTTGTTTTAATTTGGCATTTTGTAAAATGCCTTATATCTGAATGCTTTTGAAACGAATAGTCGTGAGGAATGTATCCTTCTTAGTGTTTCTAGGTCTGAGTGGCCTATCCGAAATCTTCTAAGTCACTTTTAAAGATTAAATATTTTTTTCGCATTCTGAGTAATCACATTTTGCTTAGTGTGTTGCACCTTATTGTAATGAGGGCAGAAAATAGTGTTTTAAACCTTAGAAGCATATTAACTGGATATTGTCAGTCAGCCAATGTTTTACTGCTACAATTCAAAAATTGTGAATCAAGGATAATATTCAATTCAATTCATTTCTTATTTAATATTCTTACAATGCTGGGGGCTGAAACAAAGCAGCATGTAGAGCGTGACGGGCTCCCAGCACTTCAAAACGCTTAGGAACAGCGGCAATGCGAGTACACGCAGAGGTTATATATTTCATACATATTGGAAAAAAAAAAGAAAAAGAAAATAAAGGTAAAACATATAAGCTACTTAAGAGAACAGTGAATACAAAAACAAAAACTAAAAAAACAGAAAATATCTTAAAATGCAAATCAAGTGTACCTATGCCACAATAGGAATAATAATCCCCGGAAAAGGGGAACAAAGAGGGCAAAGTACACACACAAATCTCAAAACACAAGTAGGTGACACATGCGTGACCGAAACATCCGCCTGGTCCTGAAATCGAACCATAGACATATCTATTTCGAGTGGAGCGCACTACCAACTGAGCTAACCACGAGTTCGACGTCACTAGAGTAAACGGGTTTTATCAGCCGTCACCAGTCTAACACCAACAAGGATGAACAGCGTGCATTTTAAGCTTATGATTAAAATTGTATCAATGCAAAGGTGCCAGCCAGGTGGATAATGACAATAATATTCTCCAGGCATTATTAATGTCCATGTCCAGCTCGCTTGGATCTTTGTATTAATTGGATTGTAATTATAATTATAACTATAACTTCGGGAAGGTTATTTAATTTTCTGAAGATCATAATTGGAGCAGGAGTTTTAATAAACCAGGATCAGGATTACAAATTTGCGTAAACTTAATATTTTTTTTTCAGTGACGCCGAAGAGATGAAACAGTTTCTATATTTTCTTTATTCTGCTTCATATTTGATGCACAACTTAAAGGTGTAGAATGTGAAGATTTTCATAACATTTAGATTGCGAAAAGGGGTTTCTGCGGGAAAGTCATAGCGACATTGCAAATGATTCTTAGAGCGTTTTTTTTTTTTCTGCAAGAGATGTATTTTCAGAAGGTGATTTGTACTTGCCCCCCGAGTCAAATTGCAATACTTTAAATGAGAACAAATAATGACTGGTACTGATGTAGTTTAACACTAAATGGAAGAATATAAATTCTCGATACATTAAACCACCGCGAGATCGTGATGTAATCAACTTGACTTCCCCAAGATATATTTTGGGAAAAATACACTCCTAGTGTTTTAAACGATCTAACAGCCTCAAGTGCTGAAGAGTGCATTATTATATCGGTTGGAATTTTAACTAATTTGTTTTAGGTATAAAGCAAATATGCTTTCTTAGTTGTGTTGATTTTTAGCAAGTTTGCATTTTCCTATGATACTAACTCTGCTAGTATGTTATTTGCACTAACTACTTTTTGAATACAGTCCGAGCAGATACGAACACAGTGGTGTTGTCAGCGTAGATACGAAACCGTGCCTGCTTCTCTATATTTACTATATCATTGATATATATATATATATATATATATATATATATATATATATATATATATATCTTAGACAGGAACGGTCCTAAGATACTTCTTTGATGCACCCCTGCAGTTAGATACTTTACATCTCACAAATAACCGTTAATATGGACGTACTGGTTCCACCGTACTGGTTCCAGTCGCTCAAATGGCTCCTTACGTGTGTTAAAGTCTGTGGTGCTCTGATCCCCTATGTCTCGATCTTTTGAGAGAGTACAGTTTATGGTGTAGGTAGTCTAATACTTTCGTAAAATCAACATAAACACCAAGGACGATATTTTTTTGTTTTCAAAGATGTCCAGCATAAACTATTTTTATTAAGTGAAGCTAATTCCATGGAGCTATTTTTTCGACACCCACATTGCCATGCAGTTAAAATGTTATATTTTTCTTAAACGTTTACAAGACAATCGTGCAAATGCTTTCAAGGTGCTTTGAACACAAAAACCAAAATGGGCTTATATTTCCGAAATCGTATTTATTGCCCTTTTTTATAGAATGATTTCTTTATCACCTGCATTATCGGGGGGAAAATCGCATTTTCTAAACAAAGGTTCAAGATATAAACTAGGCAAGAGATAATTACTTCAATGACATGCTAAACTAGACTGATTTGGATTTCCTCGTTATCCCAGCTGCCCTCTTGTTGTTTGCTTTAAGAAATACGGATATTATTTTGGCCTCCATAACCGATTTCAGGTAGGTCGTGCTCCCATTTTGATTGCAGTAAATTTACAGATATAAGCTTCGCGATATGATAAAAAACAATTGATGCAAGCATTTGCAAGAGAGCGGCCAGATAACTCCATTACGTTCACCTAGAGTGCCTCGATGACTTTAGTCGAACGCTTAGGATTTATTACCGAATTAAGTTTTCTCCAGTTATATCTGCATGGTCAGTCCCCGTATGAAATTAATTGAAGTAACAGCGTTTCCAATCATTTTTGATCTTTTTATTCAAGTTGTTTCTATATGATTAAAATATCCTTAGTTTAGCAACTTGGTTCCTTTTCTTTACAACTTTATTGTAGAGGCAATTATTGGAGTGCAGCTCTTAGACGCCCGTTTCCGCATTATGGCGGCGTCGCCGTCGCCGTCGAGGTTGCCATCACCGTCGGCGTCGCCGTCAGCGTAACCCTGCTAAATTTAGCGGTACAACTCACGTCCCATGACCTCAACACCAATTCAGTTTCCCCGCTAAATTTAGCGGGAAATTGAAGTGGTGATGAGATCACGTAACGTCCATTTTCCCACTAAACCCAGCGGAGAAACTGAATTTTTCATAGGTGACGTGACATGAGGTCATGGAACTTCATTTTCCCCGCCAAATTTAGCGGTGAAACTGAATCGTGTTAAGGTCACGTGGGGTGAATTTTCCAGCTAAATCTAGCGGGGAAACTCTGGAAGGAGGGGAGAGTATAGGAGGAAAAGGAGGGGAGCTGGTACGGAGTAGGAGGCAAGTATATATTGTGAGGAGGATGGGAGGCGGAGGATGACGAGAGAAGAGGAGGACGGGAAAAGGGGAGGGTCCTCCGTATCCTCCCCTCATCCTTCTTCTCTTCTCTTCCTTATCCCTCCTCCCCTCCTTCTCCCCTACTCCCCTCCTCCTCCTCCGTACCCTCCCCTCCTGCTCCTACGTACCCTCCCGTCACGGTATATTGCAAATTCAAAATACCTCAAGAGCTGCGCTCTAATTGCGCATTACAGAGATTTATAAACGTCTTTCCTTTTTCCAATTTTTCTATGCAACTCCGCGGTTATCAAAGGTTTTCGAGATATTTAGTTATCTCACGTAGATCTGTAGGGGAAACATTTTTCCTAGAGTCGTTTAAATTTATCAATAAATATATTAAAAGCTTTTTCTTGTCTTATTTCACCGTTAACTTCACTCCAATCAGTGTTACTTAATTCAGCATAAAAAGTACCTAAACGAGCACTCCTTATAAGTCAAAACCTAGCACACTTTTGTGGTTGTTTTTTGGTAACGCACTTATATGTTTGCAAACGTATGCGGCAAGCTGATCACTGATGTCACAAATGGCAACTCCACTGTTTACGGCAGACAACTCGAACTTTTTTATAAATAGGTATATTTATTATTCCGGGCTCTCAGTGATTCGTGCTTGTGTATTGATTACATTTCAACAACAATTTGCTTGAATGAGAAGTTCCGGCTCTCTTTTCGAAGAACTCTCAGTTAACATGTTGATATTAAAATATCTGCCCAAAATCATGATACTATACATATTTATTCTTATAAACTCGGACAGTCCCCCCCCCCCCCCCCCAAATTTAAAATAATTCAGGATATTACCGTCGGGAGGACTCTAAACAACAGAGACAATATTTTTGTTAACACTCAATGACAATCCCTCGTAGCCATATCTTACAGTTGAAAAGTCACTAAGTAATTCACAAACAATTCCCCTGGTTGCTAAGATTGCAACAGCGCAACCTGCGTTTAGCAATACGGTTTATAAAATACGTGTCAGATAGAAATAGCCGAAGAACTTCACTTCATCCGAGTAACAGGTCCCAATGAGCAATATCAAGGTAAAAAGCAAAACGAAAAAACTTTCAGCTGATAAAAAAAAAGCGTCAAGGTACGATGGTTTGTTTCTTGCATATTGCGCGTTCATATTAATATATTTCAAAGACACCTCTCGATCATCTCTATTTTGACGTCATATATCCCGTGGTAGAAACAAAAAGGTATGCGTTCTGCCATCTTTCGATAACATAAAAAAACGTGTTTTATAGGTGGTCTTGTTTACTTCAATCCTCAGGAAGCCGTCCTCGTCCATAATAACGTGAACTCTCTCACCAGTTTTTTTTTTTATTTTATAGCTTTAATTATGATTGCCACAAGTATCCATATTATTTGTGGCGGGCCCACTCTTTCGCGGTCTGAAGCAGAGCTATGTTTTGTCTCGTTAAGGTTTGAAGAATTAGCGGGCCATATCAAGTTTTGTTTAAGTTTCCTTTGACGTTTACATGCACCTCTTGTGCTCTGCTTCACAAAACGAACGGAAATGCCGGACACTTTATCTGGCTTTCCGGGTAATCTGTGTACTGCGGTGATTACAGTTTCAGCGAGCTGCCCCGCTTCCAACCTTGCTGCTATTTCATTTACATCCCAAGCAAGTTCTCATTCTCCGTTTTGGCAATGCCCTGAAGTTCCTTGTTTAATTCTCTACTTCTCCATTCGAGATCGTTCATTTCACGTTTCAGTTGCTTTGTTTAGCTTGTCTGATCCTGGTTCTCGATCGTTTCCATACGTTATCCAATGTGTTTTAGTTAACCTTCGTGTCGGTTCACATTTAGCAGGACACCATAGTCGTCTGAGAGCGCTTATTGCCTGAATGTCCAACGAGACTGAATATCCAGTCGGTCACGTGACAGTTGAGACGGAATACACAACGAGACGAAATATCCAATCGAGACGAAATACCCAACGTGCCTGAATGTCCAACGAGGCGAAATACCCAACCAAGATGGAATGTCCAACGATCCTGACTGTCTAACGAGACGGATTGTTCAACGAGTCTGAATATACAACGAGACGGAAGATCCAACGGATACGTAATGAACCTTGTAGAGATTTAAATGTTAATGATTTTTTAGAATAATTGAATACTGATAGTTATGACGGTCGTTTCCGTAAATGGTTGTTTCGGTACCGGGCCTTTCGATGCACGGCTATTTTCGTGCGCCGTCGAGCTTGCCCCGCTGACGTTGCATCGGCCATGGCCCCCGAATAAAATTAACATTATGCTCGTGGATTGTTGCAGTTGAACATACAGTAGGAGTGAATATGATTACTTTTTTTTTACTGCGATCACAGTTAGTGGGGTACACTTCCCGGGTTTTGCGCCGACAGCCGCGCTCCATATCGACGCGGGCCATTTTCGGAGCTCAGCCAAAAGATTCCAAATTGAAGTCACGCCTCTGATGTCAAGCCGCTCTTCACGACTATGACGACACGCCATGCATCACGTCACATGTTACGTGACGTCAGCTGGCAGCATGGCGTGACATTCCAATGTCTTGTCACGTTGCACAGTTACGCCACGCGACCTAACGACGTCAGGTGACACCACTGATCTCTATGACGATTTGCTGGACCATTGATCCCCGCTTTAAGACCATTGCGCGATTGCGGCCACCTGTTGGCCGTCTTACGTCACCTACAAGGAGCGTTGTCAAGCCTGCAAAGGTGCAACCAGTAGAGCACATTTTGTGCTCAATCACCATCGTTTGTTGAAGTAGTTTCTTGAAACTTTATAAACTGTCCAACTAATTACACGCACTTTTATTTGACCAAACGCGATGAAATGCGATAACTTTACAGGAACATCGTTAGTGAAAACAATTAGAAAAGGGAACGGCACGGTGATGAAATGCCATGAACAGATAAAGGACGACATCAAGGACGGCGTCTGGGACGACGTCAAGGAAGACCCATAGGACGACTTCTAGATGACTTCTAGGACGACTTCTAGGACGACATCAAGGACTGAAGTCGGGGATGATGTCACTGGCGGCGTCGAGAATTTAAAGGCACACCGAGCACCCTAAGACGACGTCTTAAAGGTCACACCCTAGGACGACCTCTATAACGACCTCTAGAACGACGTCTAGGACGGCTTCTAATGACGAACTAGACGGCGACGTCTAGGACGACGTCGAGAACGATGTCAAGGACGGTGTCTAGGACGACGTTATCAACGACCACTAGAACCACTACTAGGACTGACATCAAAGACCCCGTAGAAAATGACGTAAAGGACAACGTATAGGATGGCGTCTAGGACGACATCGAGGATGACGTCCTGGAGGACGACTTCAAGAACGACGTCTATAGCAACTTCTAGGACGACCTTAAGGACGACCTCTTGGCCGACGTCGACAACGACGTCAAAGACGACGTCTAGGACAACCTCTCGGGTGACCTCGAGGATGACGTCGAGCACGACGTCAACAGGTCACGTCAGCTTCAGCAACCGGCGCTTACGCCACCGGCGCTTCCGCGAACGGAGCTTACGCAACCGCCGCTTAAGTGACCTCGATTACGCTACCTTGCGCGACCACGATTACGCGACCTATTCGCGAATACGCTCGTTTTCAATTAATCACCAACGCGCTCGTTTTCGATCATTACGACCTTGCACGTCAGCCACGGGCATTACGTGATGTTGTTACGCGACTTTGCACTTCAGCCATGGGTGGTACGTGACTTTGAGGACATGAACTTGAGCGTGGTTGGGCATATAAAACTCACTGGCTCTGCGTGTTGTCGACTCAATCCAGTTTTCCTAGGGCCTGAGGCTCTGTGGTTTTGTGAAACTTTCTCAGGATCCCAAAGGGCTACTATTCGACAGATTACATCAAGTTTCACGAAACTACTTCGACAAACGACGATGATTGAGCACAAAATGTGCTCTACAGATGGTAGCTTTCCAGGCTTGACAACGCTACATAAAAGTGACGTAAGATGGCCGACACGTCGTAGACAATAAATCAGAAGTTGAACACATTTTTCAAGTTTGCTCTTTATGAGCACATCATTTTATGTTACAAAATTGCGCTACGGTCTAGTTGTTAATTAAACTATTTGATACTTACTATTTTTCCTAGTAAGAAACCTGCAGCAGTTACCTGAACCTAAAAACCACACTGAAAGTGAGTGAAAATACATTCCTGGGCAAGTAAATACAAGGTAAACAAAGTATTACCTGAGGAACGTCAAAATATTTTGCTCTACATCCTTTCTCAAGAAATATGTGCAGCATTGGGATGTAGGGGTCCAGTATGTGGCTTCGGGAAGGGTCCTTACACTAGCATTGATGTAAATAAGGTATGCTTTTAAACTGTCACATAAGTTGCTCATCAAACCTATACAAAACACACGAATTGTGTGTTTTTTTTATGGCAACGATATCCTAGATGAAGTTTCACGGCGTCTTATTTTCATAGCAGTTCTCGATAGCCTGTCGAGTGCCACGTCACGAAACCTTTGCTCGGCTGGCAGCAGGATAGCTCTGCCATGATAAAAGACACACACTGTGTGTTTCATATAAACTCGGTTAGCACAGTACATACTGTAGCGAGCCATGTATGTTGATGACCAGAATATTGTCCTGAAATAAGCAACTTTCGGGAACATGTAAGATCGAGATTCCTTAAGGCAAGATAACACACACAAGCGAACAGATATAAATTGTGGTGCGTGCATGTTTTTACAGCCTGGACTTAGTCTGCCTCAACGGGCGACTTGTCTCGCAGCTGTAGATAAACAATTTGGGGAGTGGGAGTGCAGTACAACCGCTAGCCTGGGTTCTTTAACGTGCATCACGCAGTAGTGATAGACGACATCGCGCCGGTACGATACTCACCCAGATCGAAACGGGCAGGGGAAGGGATTGAACCCAAGATCCCTGGGTTCTGCAGCGGGAGCTTTCGCTCCACGTGCTCCGAGCTGCTGGCTCACTCGACCACTGACCCGTCCCTGCCCCCCCCCCCCCACGCGCACACAAAAAACAGAACATTGCAGCTGAGCCTGGGTGTTCCCGGAACCCTATGTTACCTGTTACACATTCCTAATGGACGATGCCTGTCGTGCTGGTGATGAAACAAATATGGGTCAGTAAGAACTAAGTCAGTAAGTCAGTCAGAACTAAGTCAGTAAGTCAGCTGAACAGCATCTATCAAAGCTGTTCAGCTTTGATAGAAGACGACGAAGGGGAGTTAACAAACGTGGCGTCAAAACAGGAAGGTACGATAGACTATCTGGGCCATTAACGACTATCAACATAGCATTGCAGTTGGACTAAATCCTGTCTGCAACGTCAAACATAGCCTCTTCCAAACATCTAGACCCAGGCTTCGCCGCACTTGAATATTCATCTCGTAATCCCCCTGAAGAAAGTGGTCGAAACAGGTGTGACCCACGCGTGCGCCGATATTGTCCGGACCATCGCGGCAAAGGGCTCGAAGCCAGAGGACCCTACGGTGTCTCGCGCGGCCGGTGATGAAACCGGTATGTCGTCAGCGCTGCTATACGTCTTGCAAGTGTCTCACAACGCACATGGTTCTCATGGCGTGCGCTCACACGTGCACATGAGACACGCAAACGACAATAAACACGAACCCCAACAGAGGATGAGAAGACGAGAAACGACAAGCAACCGTGCAGCCAACAGAGCCACATTATATATGGTTACGAAGCGGCAAAACACCCGAATGTATTCAATCCGTGTCATATGGTCATTTCAAAATCTCCAAAACATGTTAATTTTCGACACGGTTCTTAATATCCAGACGCAACATTTGGCCCCTAAACGTTGGAAACAATATCTTCGGTCTTTCATGAAAATAAGATAATTAAGATAAAGTCCATATGTTAGTCCATATGTTTTATTTTGATGACCCCTTTAAGCCTTTGTTCAGGTGCAGTCCTAAAGCGGTGAGTTTTCTCCCTGATCCCAGAAAAAAAGTGGTCAGTTTTTGTACGGTATTCATCATATTGAAGCTCATGGCGACGATTAGTTTCGCACGCTTCGGCCATCATAGCGATTGCTGTCGCAGTGAAGCATGTGTTAAGCAACAAGTACAGTAATTTTAAGAATTGGTACAAAGCGTTTTACATTGTCAGTTTTGTATTTAATACACAACGAGGAAGCGTGAAATGTCTGTCAAGAATGGTTTCGATTTCGTGTTTTCCCCTCTGCCTTTTCTCGTCACATGGCGTGCAGCAACCGCACAAACGGTACGTTGCGCTCACGTATCATAACAAGGCTGCGATCGGACGCCAATTGGCTCTGTCGCAGAGCCTCTGCAATAGTGCGGCCGCGATTTTAGTCAGAAGAGCGAGAGTCATCGTACTATTTTTCGGTAATAATTGCAGCCTTGAAAATGGGCTTACGAACATTAAACGGTTGAACCGCATTCACAGGACGATTGTAACGTGATTGCTAGACAAATTTTCAGTCCGCAGAGATATCGGTGTTTTACGCTTCCCCTATAAACATAAAATAAAAAAAAAAACAGAAAACGATTTTTTTGGTATATTCACGCAAACGGCCGCTTGTGCACATATGTCAGGAAGATCAAAATGTTTACAAACAATTTATTGAGTCTCAATGACTGGCTGAGTAATTCTTCTTCATTTTGATTATTTGATGCTTTGAACTTCCGGCGGCCTGAGTTTTCGCTTTTTTGTGCTTTCGGCACTTAGAATAGACAATATTTTCAAAAATACAAAAACGTCACGGGCGAAGTCCGTTCGTCTTTGTCATCACAGCGTCTACTGCTTGCCACACAGAAGAGGGCGAGAGGGTACCAGAGTTGCTTGCCCGGCCCGCTGGCCGTCGACTCCAAGGTGAGCTCTATCGTCTACTAGAACCTGTTGCTCCTAGCGTTCCAGGCGTTCCTTTCGGCGCCGCGGACGGCGCTGCACGCGTGGCAAAATACGTATTTCAGCGTTTCGATAATTTGGCATTCTGAATTAAGGCATTTTGTATCTCTCCCCATTTGGCAGGTACACGCCGGTTAAATTATGCATTTCAGGCCTAGTTATGCCATTGAAATTTCAACTCTTACAAAACTCGTGACAGTTATGATCTCGAGGTTCGAGTCCAAGGAAATCGGCTGCTATATTTGTTAAACCAAATTGTAGCAACAGCAAATCTACCATGTCGTCTCGGCTGCTGCCCTATACACGATTGCAAGCAGGGCGACTGGCCGCCGCCATGTCTCCGCTCGTGCGGGAAAGCCCGTGCAATTACAAGCTTGTCGAAGCTATGTTCACGCGCATGCTGCGCGAGCGTGCACGCATGGGGCACCAGTGGGGCACCATGCTTGCAATTGTCTATACGCGTGCAAGCACATGCAGCATGCGCTTGAAGGCAACTTTGACAAGCTTGTAATCACTCGTACATGCCCACGTGAGCAGGCGGGGGTGGCATTTTTGTGCAGTGCAAGAGTGTTACAACTACACTGTACAAGAGTACCAGGTAGTGTTGGGATCTGGGTGACTCGCGTGAGGCGCGTGCAGATCGCGACAAGTGTCGACACCGGCGCATCGATAGTAGGGTGGTAGAGTTGTGCGCGTGCTAAAGTGAGATGCAATATTCTCCAAACTTGGTGGACTGCTGCGACTTTATAATATCGTGAGGACTACACCGCTGAGATTGTTGTCTACACACGCAGCCTTTCGAGCTCCCATTCCGGAGCCGCGCCGCTTCCAACACGATCTCGTATACTGGGACACTGTAGTATGAGCACGCTGCAGAAGCTACAAGGGCGAGATCCGGCGCTTTCAGGGTCCCTGCCAAGCGCGCAAACTCGTGAAGTGTAAGCACCATTCGGGGCAACATGTTCGTGCTTGTGCTTGTGCTTCGCTGGCAAATAAGGATCTTCTACGTTCGCAATCGAAGTAAAAGTGTTTGACCAAGTTTTGCGTCTCATTAGCCCTTTAACTGTTACTCCCGAAATAACTCGGGACACCAACCACGTTCACTCCCATGCTACTCCCGAGTATACTCGTGTTGCTTTTTAAACTAACTCGCTGCCACTAACGAGACAACTCGTGTAAAAAAAAAAAAAAAACACATAATGTGGCATGTTGCACCATTTATAGAGAGGTCATTTCAATACATGTAACTTGTAGGTTAAAGTTTAGACAAAGGATTGAGCGCACGTTTCTACATCCGCGTTGCTTCGTCGTCGTCTCAGCAGCGCTGCAGCGAAGGCAGGGCGAGTCAGCGTGCCACGTGCATCTGCGCTTTAACGGACAAGGAAATTAAGGATCTGTTGATGAATTCAGACAGCTGAAAGTGATAACGATGATAAATCTCAGCTAAGTGGCTGGTCCAGCGACAACAGTGAAGAAGAACCCCTGCCGCCGTAGGTTCAGGGGAAGAAGAAAAAACTTGACACGCGAAATTTTCTGCTGGAAGAAGAAAGAATTCAACCCTAAACAGTACATTTTTGACCCATTATATTCAGGAATCTGCAATGGCATCACAGCAACGTCCAGTGAGCTCGAGGTGTTTCAAAGTTTGTTTACGCCGGACATTGTAAAAAAAAAAATAAAAACGGCAGAGGGTGAGGAGAAGTTATAAAAGAAAAACAAAAAAAACACGGCAGTGAAATGGTTAGAACGCGTTGTCGTGCGAAGCAGCCAAACGAAGCCATGCGATCACGCAAGCAGCCTTGAGGTTTGGGGCATATCCCTATACAGGAGTGCATTTGCACATCTATAATCGGCGCTCAATCTCGCGTATTCTTGCCTTTGACTTCACTGCCCCAAAAAGTATCCCGCATAGACGATTTTACTTCACAAAGGTCACAGTCCACACGGGTTAAAAACACAGTACAGTCAGCGCGCACACGCGAATGCGACCAGCTACAAAATGCCAGCACGAACACGCGAGAAGACTAATAAGTGGGGTGGCTGGGAACTGTCTATATTTTCACGAGCTATTGTTTGCAATGTTTTTTAATTGCTAAAGTCTGGTATGTGTATCAAGTTTTGGCGTGTGCCAGAGTGAATGTACAGAAGCTGCATCTTGTCTTTGATGTTCTTATCTGTGGTTCGGGATGAGAAAGGGTTCGCCTCTACAATCTGTTTCATCGCGTCAGCGAAGGTGGGCTGTCATTGTCGCATGTCTTTGCCAAACCAGTTGTCTCACGTTTTATGTTCTTCCAGGATCAAACCACTCCTTTTCTTCGTGCCATAATCCAGACCAGGTTATCCGAAGAGATGCCTTCGTTTGTTGTTTCTTCGAGTCGTCGTAAGCAAGACAAGATTGGAAGCTATCTACGTGAAGTGATTGAAGCGTATCATTTTTTGTCAGTGCGTTTTTCTCTACAGAATTTGTCATGTGTCAATCGAAAGCGTTTAACGAGAAACATTATTGAAACCGTTTTTCCTGTTCCCATTTACCGGTCACTGTTCCTTGCAGGCCCAGGGCATGATGTTATATCACATGTTAAAAAAAAAAAGTCAATTCCACCGTCTATAAAGACTTTTTTTCCTTAAACTGCACACGGGTACACTTCCCGTGAAAACTTGGCTCCATGAGAAAAATATATTCGTTCCGTCGGGCGTTCATTGTTTTCCATGCAAAGCACGGGCGACAACAGAGCATGTATTTATAGATTGCTGGGACGCTTTCCTGTTCTAGCATGTCCTCAAATGAACTATTAAAAGAGACTTACCGGTACCACCTATCGGAACTCGTTTCCTTCCCGTAGAAAAATACGCTGAACTTCCTGTTAATTTTGTCATGATCCTGGGCCTGCACGCAATATGGCGTTGCAGAATGACTGTGCGCAACGCTGAAGTGGATGCGCGCCCTGTGAGAATGTATTTTATAGAAACTGTGCGCCGTGTTAAAGCTGTTTATGCCACATTAGTTTGTCCGCCCGAGTGGGAATCCATGCTGGATGTTCCGGAGCATCTGAAAGAATTTTAAAGTTAATGTGCGCATAGTTTTTTGCGCGCATAATTTTACCTTCCAAAATGTTGTGTGAATTTGTCAAAGCAGGCAATAAAAAAATGCCAGCGCGAAACGCAGAAGCACGAAAATTAAGTCGTCTTATTCGCACTGGTGGTTGAACCGCGTTCGCAAATTTCACGCGCATTTCGTTATAAAAACGGCCGCATCCGCTTCGCGGTTGCGATTCGAACGCCAGTGCACATGTGAATACACTTCCAAGCCTTGATCACACAGCTCATACGTCATGAAATACACAGTCTGCAAATATCAGTCACCTGGATATCCGTGGTTTGAATGCCGCGTGGCAAGTTTCTAACTGACCACTTTGCCATGCGGCATTCGAAGCACTGATCTCGTGGTGACTTGTGTTCAAACCTATTTGCAGACTGTCTTTTGTGTAGTGTGTAAGCAGTGTTACCCCGACTTTAGACGTTTTTATATAAAGGTGTATTTAGGTGTATTGCCTTAACATCGCACAGAATAGTTGACGCCCAATATAGCCTAAGCGTACTATGCATACTAAATTTTATTGCGGCTGCCGTGTCCACCGATGGTGATGTGACTTGCACAAGTACGCACTGGAGGTGTCGCACCCTGTGCTGGGCAACCTGAAGCTTCCACGGTTTTTTGTGACACACATGTGATGAAATATGAGTTTTGTTTTATGCAGAACTGACAGCGATTCACAGCTTCCTGAAAGTGGTTTACTTTTTTGTTCTCAGTAATGCCTATCACGCAATATGTAAGTCACAATAATTCTTTCAAAACCGTACCGGTTGTAGCGTTCTTTTCGCTACAACCCTCTTTCCCGAAATGTGACGCACCGGTCTAATCCTCCTTGTTGACCCCATTATCTCTTTCCTACTTTTTAGTTTGATGAGTCACGCGAGACGAATTGTCCAATGAATCTGAATATAAAACAAGACAAAAGGTCCAATCAAGACGAAATTTCCAACGTGTCTCAATGCCCAACGAAACGGAAGGTCCAATTGAGACGGAATGTCCACTATCGGATCTTTAGGCTTGTCGGGTATTCAGGCGTTTTCGACATTCAGACACGAAAGCGTCAAGAGGTGTTTGACGGTTTAATCGATAATATAGACCGTCTCTCTCATCGTCATGAGCGAGTCTAGTGTCATGTTGATACACGCAAGCAGGCTCGCCATGAAGACTTTATTTTTTTTTCCTTTTACTTTTCGATGTTTGCGATTTTCGCGGCAAGATTCGGACCACAACCATGCCTGCATAAAACTGCCGCCCTTCGTTTTAAACACTTCAACACTAATCCCGGAACATAAACCTTCGTAGCATGAGCAATCGCACTCCGAGCAGCACAGCACGTCTCCAGTTTCAGGTAATTCAGCAGAACACAAGGGTCACTCATTTCGCATCTATTAAAAATGCTAAACACTGAACACGTACTTGTGAACAGATAAAGTTTAAAAAAAACTGCAGTACCATCAGCAGCGGCAAAAGGAACAGGTGTTTATTTAAATACATGCACGTAAAAAAAAAACAGTAAACCAATCTGCAAGTAGTGTACGGGAGATTTTAGCAGGTTTGTATCACCACACTGCCGCCGCTGCCAAACTTTTGGAGGTCACTCCCACACCACCTCACGGAGTCAATCCCCTGCAACCGTGACGACATCCACGAGTTGTGTAGAACAGTTACTCGGACCATGGCATAATCACCTGTGTGTGTGTGTGTGTGTGTGTGTGCGTGTGCGTGTGCGTGTGCGTGTGCGTGTGCGTGTGCGTGTGCGTGTGCGTGTGTGTGTGTGTGTGTGTGTGTGTGTGTGTGTGTGTGTGTGTGTGTGTGTGTGTTTTCCTTTTATTTTTGCCTAGACTCGTCCTCCTCATAGCGTCGTCCGGTTGGTGAAAGGGGCACAATATGTGTATGGGCGCATGCCTTTCCCTCCTCACCTGCACACCGAACGGCACCACAAACGTTTAAGTGCAATAAAGTACTATCACTATCACTATCACTATCATTTTCTGGGCCTCCTGGTCTGTATTTTTTTAGTAGATCCGTGTTACTTGTGCGCGGCCGATTTTCCGTAGTTCTAGCGCTGCTGGTTGCAGGTATCTTGTGTTGTGAAATAATCCGGAAGATGTTGATCCAGCCCAAGTCGTCGCCTCGTTTCCAGGACAGTAGTGGGGCACTGCTTCTGCAAGTATCGTGCGGGAGATGTTAGAAGGTTAGTATCACCGCGCTATCGCCGCTGTTAAAACTGTACGAGACCCTCTCAGGAATGGATATTTTGTTTTGCCACAAAATTAAGACACATTTAATAGCTTTATTCGGTATTCACTGTCGCAATAGTAAGCTCTAATTGTGTAGGATCGCAAGCTAATTTTTCATGCACGTCTTTGCTTAACTGCGTATGTTTTGTAGGCTCTAGTTTAAATCCCGCGGGGCCACCTTTGAGTGGATGGATAATATATTTTCTGTTGAAAACGCTCATGTTTGCACGCACTGATCTATATTATAGGGGGCTGAATTGACCCCGTAAATGATGACGTCAAAACAAGGCGTCTGGGTCCAAACAAACCGTTGCTAGGGACGTTGCTATGGACTAATGCATGGAGACTCCACATGAGGCTAGATTTTTGCTTACAAGTAAGTAAATAATTTTTTGTAAGCAAACTAACTTCTTGATATAGAATTATGAAGATGTTCTTGTCGTCTCAGTTTCGTATCGCGACGATGAAAGCCATTTCAAAAGACTTACACTCCGCTTCGCTTTGGTAGCAGACGACACGATAGAGTTGCTGGGCTCTGTTGCAGCGGGCGTCTTCATTGAATTGCGTCAGTAAACGAGGGACAAAAACAAGTGCATCACCATGGCCGTAGAGGCCTCCGCAATGTGTGTTTTTTTGTTTTGTTTTTTTGTGAAGTACCCAGCTTAGTTACGAGGGGTGAAAATGCAGTAAAATCAAACCACTCATGCAGATCAGTTACGACGACGACCTGAAGTGCATTACCGGCGTTGTGCAGGCCAGCATGAGAAACAAATCGTACGCCGTCGAGGAAAGTCGTTTGTTATTATTATTATTGTGTTGTCAGGTTATTAAAGAATTGCATGTCTATCGCAATTTCGCACTATTTTGCTTTTTTTTTTCCTGGGGATACATAAAATTCCGTGGATGTGCTCTTTTGGGGAAGATCTCCATCGAACCCGCGATGCGAGTACAATCTGTAATGAACTCAGCTTATGTTTGTTATCCAGTTCTTTCGCGCTTTGGGGTCTTGCGGAAATCTGAAGAAACTGCAAGGGTCTTTTACCACGCGATGGTTACAACCAGGTATACGAAGCACCCTCGCATAGCGCGAGTCCGCAAACAAAATTTGGGATCTCTACCGATCGCCTGAAGTGCTTTTCTCACGGGTGCAATGCGATCTTTTAGCAGACGATCATCTCGATCGACGCCCGGACTTTCGATAAACCATATTTTGCATCGCACCCCACTATGAATTCTTATAAGTGTCTGAAACTTATTATATTTCAGACAAATGCGATGTCAGAATATCGTCTTTATTCACACTATTCAAACGACGGCCCCGGCTTGGCCGGCCGGTGTGCGGCAGACGGTATACTTCTTGCATTCGTCGTCGGCTGCAGGCATCTTGAAGACCGGAAGTTGTAGTCGTAAATATTTAAGAAACGAGCGATTACCGGCACACTTCTATCGAAACATATATGACATTCAAGCTTTCTACATTTGTGATTTTTAGAAGTTTAAATCCTACTCCTGATTTTTGAACGGTCGGGTTTTCGTAGCGAAACCGAGCCACATGTATTTGTCCATAACAACGACCCTAGCAACGGTTTGTTTGGACCCATGACGTCACACTTACGGTGTGAATGGCGCATAGCCGCTCTCCTAGCAAAGCGCAAATGAAGCCACCGGAAGTTTGACGCGAGTCCCGGAAGTTTGGCGTCTGCTGGGCTTTCTAGTGCATTTAGTCGATATTTTGTTCTGCACTCTCTGGTGTTTTTTAGTGGCTTCTAATAATCATGCTTCGAATGAAATCCCGAAAATGAGGCATTTAAGCTTGGGATATATGCATACTTGATCAATTAGAATCTCAAAATGTTTACATTGAATTGGTTTTTATGATACTTCTTGGGCCCGCATGCGGTTTTATCGCGCAAAAAGGAGGCTTTCTTGAGGTGAGAAGCGAAAATCCAGTGCCCTCGAAGCTTTTCAAACCAGCACTGGGAAGGGTTACAAAGCCTGCCAAGCGCTCACTTCCGGGACAAGCCGCTTACTTCCGGTGGCTTCATACCTGTTTCCTGAATGCGCTATCCAGCCTCCTATAATAGAAATTGGTAGTTGCAGGTACCAGTGTTGTATACTTCGTTTCACATTAAGTCCAGACGCAACCGACACAAGGAACTCATGGAACCAATCCGAAAGCGTCAAAAACGCAACCTCATTGTGTTCGTGTGTTCGTCGTATTTCTGTGCGTGCTCTATCATCGCTGAACCAATCTAAAAAAGTGTCCAATGATTTGCGCCTTTGGTGGCACTTGATTTGTCCCATTATCTCGTAGTGCCGGTTGCGTCTGGACATAAGTTGAAACGAAGTATCGGAAAAGAAAACGACATTTTTGTATAATCAGATAATTCATATTTTATGATATGGAGGGTGGGGGTTATTAGTCTGCCACACCTGTAAGTTACCGTTGATTTAGAGCACCATATATGGTGACCCGATTAGTGAACCCAGATCAACTGCGCAAATAATTTTTCCCACTTTGTATATTTCCCACGCCATCCTATCAGTAGATAGAGCCCATTAAGGGATATCTTAAATTGTATTCACCTCTATTCAAATACAAACGAGCTCTGCGTGCATGCTTTACCACGGCTTGCTTTAATGTTATTTCGGTTACTTCGACTTTACGTTCCTTATTACAGCTTGCTTTTTTTTTGTATTATATGGAGACAACACGTTTTTATAGGACACTATCAAGAGTAATATAAATTGATAAATATAAGTACTAAATAATAAGTCCCTCCTACCCCAGCAAGGTTCAACAAACAAATCGCTCTGCGTGCCATGCATGCAGACCACCAGGAATGTTCCCAAGAAAGCGTGGCCTCAATTTCTCGACCCATACGCCCTCCCCCCCAGGAACCCTCGTCCTACAACGGCCCGGGAACTGCTCTGTTTTCTCTCCGTGACTTGCCTCGTGCATCCAGCATGAAAACAAAGAGAAGCGGTCATTTGCCCCGCTTCGCCCGGTTAGTCGCGAAGAGTCCGAGCCCTTCTTCTGTCCGTTTTCAGCCCGGCGGAACACGAGCCTTGTCTACCTCAATACTGCTTCAGCAAACGAGAGGAGTTGCAAACCTCGTTGCTCCCCTCATATCTTATTGCCTACCGGGAATGAAGCGGGATGCCCGCTCTAGTGGGGTCAGGGACCGCTATTTCTCGGGTCTTTGTCGTGACTCCAAGCGAACTTCTCTTGCACTTCGTTTCACCTTCTATTGTATCCCAGCGGACAATGAAGCCAATCCCCGCCATACCAAAGCCGTGTGAGCCTCATCCCACATTTGAGACAGGCGAAGCGAGACGCGCGCACCGTTATCACGTGACACTTTCACGACGCTACATTGGCAAGAATGACTCGTAGCGTCCGCTGCGGTCCATTGCAAAGTGAAGCGGAGTACAGCGTCCCACCAACCCTCCCGGCCTTCCAAACCCGTAGTCCCCGAGTGTCTCGAGCCATGCATCTGGTCATCAATTAGCCATAAATCCTAATCCACTTCGATTGAACGGGGCTGCCTCACCTTGGCTCCCCTCCTCGTATTGTATATCTTCTGGTTTTTGTTACACCCTTTTTTTATTTCTTCGTGATGGTAGGTTTGGTAGTAGAAAGGGTTGAAGAAATAATGCAGGTTTCCTACGGTTTGAAGTGCACTGAAGAAGCAAACCGGTGGAGAATTTGGCGAATGACGTTACCCATGCTGCTCCTCCGAATCGGGGATCTGTTCAGGTTATTCTCGTCTCCAGCTCGTTGCTCGCCCTCCCACGGCGGAAACGGGAAGCGCTCTAGTGAGGGTCCCCCGATTTTTTTTTTTTGTTCAGCGGGCACGGCGGAACTGCTCGCGATCAGGGCTCACGAAATGTCATTTCCGAATGCAAACAACTCTCTTCACTGTCTCAATGTAGTGCTGTAGCCGGTGTGTGATTGTAGCTTATTAGAGAGTTTTAGTAGGGCGTATGAAAGGAAGCGCGGTCCGATGGTGTTAAGGTTGCCTGGTTCTCGCTTCATACGCGCGTCGTCACCATGCTTCGATCCAAGACCGAAATTGTTGGCTCCAAGTACGCACAGTGTGGAACACGCAACACTAATGCAAACGCACAATGTTTGCGTCCGCTCCTAAATGGCATAGTACTAAAACTCACTACTTTTCACCTGTTTCCAACGCCAAAGAAACGTGCTGCAGTGAGGAGACGCGCAAGCGGGTGACCGTTCCTCCTTACTGAAAAGGCTGAGAATGGCAAACTGACGGCGCGAAAAAAAAAATAAAATAAACTCAGTGTTCTATAAAAATTAATAACTTAAAAAAAAGAACAGATACACTTTTTGTCTTTTTTTTTTTTTTTAGTGGGTGGGGGGGGGGGGGGGGGGGGGCACTAGGTCCGGAAGGATTGGCGGCGACGCTGAAAGTGTGGCCGATTCTCAAGTCTCGAGTTTGATATGCTGTACCCAAAATAATGGAATTTTACATTGATTTCTTAGATTAGCTAGAATGCTTCACTTGATCTTATAATATTTTATATGATAACTTGGTACTTAAAAATGCTGCAGCTGGTCCCAGTTAAGATCATTTGCCCACTTTTGATTGTCGCACTTTTCGCGCGTTTGAAATTAGATCAAAAGCAAAGAATTTTATTAAAGCTCGAAAAACTACGTATTAGAAAATCTTAATTGAATTATTATGTTAATACAAATTACGGTAATGTAGGCGCCAAATAAATGCCACGATCACAAAAATACGCCATTTAACCATAACAGTTGTTCCAGAAGGGACTCATTTTGTTTTAGTTTTAGCGTATGAAAAACTCTAAAATTGTTATCAAGATAAACAATCATTCAAACACTGCATATAGCATAAAGTCCTATGCGTCAGGCATTCTTTTGAAAAACACACACTTTTGTCTGACTCAAATTCCGTCTTTTAGGATTTGTTTTTTTTGTTAGAACAGCGTTTTCTAGATTATACATTTTGTGAACATATTCTAAACTCATCACCCGTGGCAATATTTTGTAAAATTTAGACTGATTCTGTTATTCTTGTGCTGGAAATAACGTTAAATAATTAATCACCAAATACCACAAAATCCATTAAAATGTCCTCAGTCCATTACCCTCTTTGAAAAAATCTTATTTGCATGATATATTTTAGTGTCCAGTAAACACATATGAAACATAGAAGATATATAATAACATAAAAGAACCACACAAGAACTATATAAAAACTATATAAGATATATAAGAACATATAAGAACCATATAAGAAACTTGTGAGACGTTTCTTATAAGTTTCTCATATGGATATTATATGTTTTATATATCTTATATTATTTTATATAGTTTTGTATGGTTCTTATATGTTCTTATATAAATTGTATGATTCATATATGTTTATTGGACACAAGAAATTTCTCATACAAATGCCTTTTTCACTAGGGACTTCACATGACAATTATCTGAGAGAGAAAAGACAGCAAGAACACAGATATCAGCACTGGTTGTTTCAATGTATACAATATTTTATGTTCGCTCTAAGGTGTATGAAAGACCTTATCTTTAAAGAGACACTGAACTCTCCAATGCATTTTGAAGTGCCTCGGTTGGACACGTATGTCACAAAATAAAGCTTCCGCGAACAACTGATTTAGCTCAACAATTACGCTGCGAGACACATCTTGAGTTATGAAAGAACTCGAAATTCATTCCTATTCCGGGAAATTAAGTTCAAAATAGTGGGTAGCTTAGGTTTCGTGCACAATTAAAACATTCTTCCTGATGTACAAAATACGTTAAACACCGTTTTCGTTTTCAGGATAAAGAGGCGACCTGCGCTCATAACACTCTAGCTTACTCGTATAAGCAGTAATGATTTTCGTCGCTCAGTGAACAAAGCGCAGTCGACATGCTCAGCAACTGGTAGACCGGTAAGCATCTCCGACCGACGCATAACCGCCATTTTGAAAACGGGTGGCTCCACTTATAGAGAATTGGAGTCGCGTATAGCCATTCATTTGCATGAGTGGGGTATCCCTGCTCGTGCCTGCATAAGTGCAAAAAGCAAGTATTAAAATACGACTTCGGTAAAGGCTGTTATATCGTGAAGGACGTGTGACACAATTTGAGATAAGAACGATCAAACAGCGACCAACTTAATTGAAACATAGATACATTCTTTAAAGCATGAAATACTTTTTAACTTAACCCCAAACCCAAAATCGTGCCCCTCCGCCCGTGCATTCCCCGCTAAAACTAGCGGGAAAACGGAATTGTTGCTTAGGTTGCGTGAGGTCAATCGATGTCACGTGACCTAAACACCAATTCAGTTACTCCACTAAATTTAACGGAAAATTGACGTCGTGACCCAACGACACGTGTCCTGTGCACCTGTCCGATTTGCACGCCAAATTTAGCTAGAATATGTCACGTGACCTCAAGTCACGATGCCTATACACCAACTTAGTTTCCTCGCCAGATATGAGAGAAATATCGACGTCACGGGACCTCATGTCACATAACCTATACAGTGATTCAGTTTTCCCGTTAAAGTTTGGACAGAAATTGATGTCACGTGATATAAACACTTACTTCTCCTCTAAAATGTGCAGGAAAATGAACGTCACGGTAAAATGAACGTCACAAGAAAATGAGCCCAACAACACGTGATACCTACATCAATACCATATCCTAGCAGAGACCCTTACGTCACGTGACATACACTAATTAAGTTTCCTGATAAATCTACCGAAAAATTGACGTCAGGAGCATCCCCGATCAATGTAATGAGAACTTGATAAAAATGAAGTTCTTCATTAGTCCTTGCAATGATAATTTAATGTCTTCTAGACAACTTTAAACGATCGCACCTTTAAAAAAAAGCAAAACAAACTTCATTTTCATATATGTTTTTGGAGATAAATAAAGTTACCAATTTTTAACGCGATTTTGTTGAAGCTCCCAAACTCGCATTGTTGTCTGTTCGTCCGTCTGTCCGTCCTTTCGTCATTTTATTTTTCGATACAATTAAAGGCGAAATCGACGTCACGTGACCCAACGTCAAATGACCTATATAGTAACTGGGAAAATATACATTCACGTGACCTATACATCTATTCAGTTTCGCTGCTTAATTTAGTGGGCAAATTTACGTCATGAACTAAACACATTTTGTTTCCCCACTAAATTTGGCACGTAAATTGGCGTTGTGACAACGTCCCATGACCTTTACAACTATCCAGTTTTGCCCGTTAAATAATGCGAAAAAAATAACGTCACGTAACTCACCAATTCGGTTTTTCCCGATACATTTAGCAGGGAAATTGACGTTATGTGACCTAGACACCAATCCAGTTTTTCCGCTAAATTTAGCGTTGGAAACCGACGTCATAACCCTGATGCCACGTGAACAATACAGCAATTTGTTTCTCAGCTAAATTTAGAGGGAAAATATGTGTCCCGAGACACACCAATTCTCTCTCTCCACCCCTTTCCTTTCTTCCCTTCTCTTTCTCTTTCTATTACTCCTCCTATTTCTTTATGGTGCTTTTCTTCCTCCCAGGACATGTGACAGCAGTTCTGTCTCCCCACTAAATTTATAGGGAAAATTACGTCACCTGACGCACTAATTAAATCTCCATGTCCTTCTCTCTCCATTTCCTTCCTTTCTCCCTCTCCAAATGCCTCCCCTTATCTTTCTGTAGTGCTCCCACCACTCCCCATATATTTCCCTTTTCCTCCATCTCCTTTATGTCTCGACCCTCTCTCCCTCCCCCCCCCCTCCCCCCTGGAGACGTGGCACACCAATTCAGTTTTCACAAAACACTGCCCGAAAGACTGTGTAATGTACTCCGAACAATTAAACGATCGCTCCTAAACACTGCCTTGCATGCCTTATTGTCAACTTGAGCAAAATCGACGGCACATATATAGGCTAGAACAAAAAGGTATGGCGGGAGGTTCCCTCTAAACTCTAAAGGCTTCTCGAGCAAATCAAATATTAACAGCCCCTGGCGCTCGAAAGACGAGACCGTGAAAGTAGCTCCTAAAACGCGTGTTGAAAATCCCCAATAGAAATTTGAAGTTAAAAATAGCTTGCACGTTTTTTTGTTTTATTTTTTAGAGAGAGACGTAGTGCTTCCGCGTAAGTATACCTATGTCCGGGGAAGTGGAGGCAACTTCATTGTTCTCCTGCCAGCTTGTTTCATATACCAAAAGCTCACAGACAGCATTGGCGCTGAATTCTTTTAGCATGCCAGCATATTTTTAGAAAAAAAAAAAACTTCTTTTTAAATTATGATGAGTTACTTTTTCAGTCGTGAAATGACTTTTACATCGTAACTGAGAGCCTACAAAATGCTGTACGTGATTTGTTGTCTTTAGGCTTCTTGCGTCGTTGCACGTGCTGAGGCGTCCCTATCGGCCTTTGGCGGAATCTCAGCGTCTGTGGATCAATAATAAGACGTCCAAAATTCACCGGACCAAGCGTTAGTTTTTGCAGCGGAGCTGTTAAGGGCTAGTTTCCCCAGTTTCGCGTCCGTGGACAAATAAATCTCAACACAACCCTCCGGACAGCTACCGCAATCTATGAGCGACAGGCTTGCCGGTTGTCTGGTTGCCGCCGTCGCTTATATATGGCAGTACATAGTACAGCTCCGCTGCTTTTCCTTTTTCACCAAAATAAAAAAGATGCAACTTTTTTGTGTTTTTTTTAGGTCTGTGTCAACACTTACCAGACCTTCGACGACAGAGGAACGCAGAGACGCGTCGCCATTTGAAACGTTCAGTTGTATCGTCTTATACTGAATAGTGGTGGCTGAGTAATAATATATTCATCCCATAATATTCCAAGGTTAGAAACGAGCTATGTTTTGAAATCCCAGACGTGTTTAAGCCAGGTCTGCATACAAGTTATTCCTGTCATAGTGTCATACCTTCCATCGTTTAGTCCTTTGGTAAAACACCATCTATCTCCTTCCACCGAAGCCCTACTTGATTCTCTTAATTGCATCAGTGACGCTAACCGATCAGTCATCGCTCTTATTTGAAAACGCTACTCGGTCTCACTACTGGCGTGAATTGTCATTATTGTTTTAGGCGAACATTGAACATGTTGTTCAAAATAGAAACCTGCGTGTTCGAATGACGCATTGCAATGCGGAGCGCAAGTCCTGTCTGCCTCTTACACAGGGGTTGCGAGGATGCCAGAACGCCAAGTTCGTATTGGCTGAATGAAGAAACAAATAGTGGGTAGACCTCAATACATCTACCATTGAGGTCCACCGACAATCCCTTCCATCAAGGCCAATCAGAGCTCGGCATCAGTCTGACGTCACCGCAACTCCGGCGCAAGAAGCAGACGTCTTGCTCTCCGCATTGCTTCTGACGTGCTGAGCACTAACCTGGGTCACAAATGTGTTCACTAATCTTGCATTGTAGATAGCTTATCATATAACGTTTCAGATGCCACTTCCCTAAACAGAATAATTCATCCAGTGAATTCCTGGCAAACATCGGTGATAGCGATCAATAAAAAAACTGACATGTACAAATCACTCATTGGAATAATATGCGTGCTCAGCCATTCCTTAAGTCGTTTACTGATGCTCACTAAGTTTACCTTTTACGTCGTAATTGTTTGTAATATGCTTCACAGAGTACACTACTAAACAGTATCATTCTTAAATTTACCCAACTATGCAACTAGAGTTATTTCTTCAAAAATACAGATATATACGAGGTCTACCTCTTAGCTCAAAGCCTGAAAGAAGCTCGACTGTAAGAACCTAACAATTAAGAACATTCTCATACAAATAGACCAAACGAATCACTGCAAACCGGCTAGAAAAAAGAAAACGAAAAAAAGCGTCCACTTTGAGAAAAAAACTCAACTGACATTATGGCAAAATATAGATTTGGCCCTGGAAAAGGCTAAACCCTTTTCTGGGGCTGCAGGAATGCCCACCCTTCGTATACTGTTCGAGATCACTTTTGTTTAGGAGAGTGTGCAGGAGGATTTCAAACAAACACAGTGTGCTTCGAATTCCCTTAAGTTTTATAATAATAATAATAATAATAATTTATTTTTATGTGCCCAAAACAACCCGGAGGTCTTCACTTTGGCGCACAAGTCAATGCTAAAATCGACAGAAACAAAGTAACACAATAAAAGCTAAGTAAAGCACAAGTCAAAGGCGTGTTGGAAGCGCTTCCAAATGTTTGCAGTAAACAGATATATCACTGAATATATCGATATTTGTATCATTAAGGTGATTATATAACGATTGTATACGTGACAGGGGCGAGGATCTACACATGGTATTGACATAAAAAGCAGTATGGTTCCTAGTTAACCGAGGAGGGACATGAATGTTAATTCTGGATAAAAGCATATCGCTATCTATCATCCCATTTACTACCTTATGCAGAAAAATAAGTCACGCTCGGCCCTTCTTTTGGAAAATGGGCCCAGAGAAATCTTATCCACGAGAAAGTAATAATCATAATAAAAGCGACGTTGAAAAAAGCGGTCATAAACAATACGTACGAAACGCTTTTGCACAGTTTAAATTTTCGCTGACTGCGTTTCAGATATTGAGTTCCATGCTACAGATGCAAATTCAAGCCGAGATCTTACTAAGGAGCAAAATAAACGAATTATAGAGGCTGGGTTTTTAAACTGCTTTGTGTTGCGAGATATCAGTCCCAGCATCTTAGTTGCTCTGCCAACAATAGATGACACGTGTGGAATAAATGTCAATGCACTATCTATACACACGCCAAGGACTGTTACAGAAGATACACGTTCGATAGGAATCCCTTCTAATAGATAACTATTATGTATTACATTATAACGTTTGCACAAAGTTAATACCTTTGTTTTTAGAGGATTCAGTGACAAGTCATTCAATTTGCACCACTGAATTATTCGCGACACGTCATGCTGTAAAGTATGGCAGTCAGCGGGAGTACGAACATTCATAAAAATCCTAATGTCATCTGCATACAACAACAACTCAGCATTTTTCACATTGGACGATAAATCGTTTACAAAAAATGAGAAACAAAAGGGGGCCAAGAATAGACCCTTGGGGAACACCGGAATTGGAAAAGAAAGTTTTGAGCGACTGTTATCTATGCGAACGCTGTTGGGACGACATGATAGGTAACTTTGGAACCATTTACACACCTGTGCGCAACAATCATATAAAGACAATTTACGTAATAACAACTCATGGTTTACTTTATCAAATGCTTTTGACATATCAAAATAAATACAATCAATTTCCGCGGTTGTCTACAATCGCCAAGAAGAAAAATAAATGCAAAACAATTTCACGTTGGATTTCCTTCACTTCTTTCATTCTAGGATGCCAGCACAGGTCCGGTTAGGCCAGAGAATAATACAAGCCCTCCGGTTTTCTGCACTTAGCCGTCAGAGGTTTGCAGTGACAGATCGATACCAGACACATCTAACCAGGTGCGAAAAAAAAATATATGAGTTCTGGGTCTTGAATATTGGTTTTATTCATTCTAGCACTTCCTCCAACTAACTGCGTACTTTCATTCGCCTCTTTTTTAGCTCGATCCCACGAAAATGATTGAGGCTACTTCGACTGCTCTTCTGTCGTGTTTTATTACTGCCAGTCGACATGCTTGGTATATTCTGATGAGAAGAAGAGCGATATGGCCGTCAGAACAGAGCGGCTAGCTCTCAGCAGAAAATGCAGTTGGTGCTACAGGCATTATCAGTATCATGCTTCTTCACATCAGTGAAACTCGAATGATGTATTCCTATGTGCCAATATGAAACCTATTTGTTTATATAAAACTAATCTAAAACTGGAAAAAAATATAATTTTCCAAAATTAGGCTTCAAAAGTTCCGCCGGGCGGGGTTTGTTTGGTCGAGTGATTTTATTTCATTTCTTACGAAGCTTCTTAGGTAAAGGGGGGGGGGGGGGGGGACGTGACACTACGGCACAAACTTCGGAGAAATACGTGGCATACGTGGCCTGGACGTAGCAGATGGACAGTCGGACGACGGCCCAGCAACATGGTCGGGTTTTCGACCCCGCATCCGATCCTCGATGGCGCCGTCGCCAGGATGAGGTGGGGGACAAACACCGCTGGGGCGATCGGCAGCATATAGTGGCGGCGCGCAATTTCCAGGCTTCTCCGATGACCTTTCCATCATCCCGCGACCCACCAACAGAATGTGAGTGCGATAAACCCTTTCTGCCGAGAACTATGCCTTGCCGTGTCACGTTCATCCGGAGAAAGGGGACTGGGGAATCGGACTGGAAACCCACAAGCCTCACGTTATGTCGTAAGATCAATCCTTCCAGAATTCCAGATGTAGGCTGCATAATCAAGCTTTGATTTGAATAATGTTTTATATAGAAGTAGATTTTTAAAGATGAATCTGTTAGAAATAAGTTACGTTTAAGATAACCGTGCATCCGGTTACCACTCTTAGATATGTGACAAACATGCAGGTACAAGTTAATATCGCAGCTTAAGATTACACTGAGATACTTGTTATATTGCACACGCTCTAATAATCTGTTTTAAGGCTATACGCAGCAGTACAAGCAACCTTTCGAGTTATTCTCATTAGTTTGCATTAGTACATGTTTAGTTCCATTTACCAGAGGTTACACCATCGAAAAATAGTATCCAGATAATGCTGCTTTTGGGAATTCAAGCCATTTTATATTCGGCAAATAGTACAATCTTCAGCAAACAATCGTGTACTGGAGAAAAGTGTACTCGGTAAGTGATTAATATAGATTAGAAAGAGTAAAGGACCTTGAAAGGACCCTTGGGGTACCCCGGAGGAAACAGATGTGTAACAGAAACAATTGCAATGTACAAATTGGGAACTATCAGGTAAAAATAAGTCTATTTCTACTTAAGCAGTTACTATCGATGCTAAGCTTGTTTAGTTTACATAAAAGGGGCTTATGTTATACCTGATCTAATGCTTTCTCAAATAAGTAAAAAAAAAGTTCCTTTTAGGTTTTTGATCAAAAACACTATGCAAATCATTATAATTGAGAATAGTTCCGTTTCGGAAGAAAGATATTTGCGAAACCCATTGAGCAGAAGAAAAACATGAGTTCTATAAGCCCAACAAATTGTGAGTCGATCATGTGCTAAACTCTTTTCAAGGAATTCTGCTTAGTGAGGCGGGTCTGTAGTTGAGAGGAGAGTCATTTTTACCAGTCTTATAAATTACTTTAACAATTTTTCAGTCGCCAGGCAGAAGGGACGTAACGAGCGTGTGTTTAAATATTCGTGCAAGAGTGAGGAAAAAGTATTGGTTCGTTGATTAAAAAAATAGAGTTAATTTCATCGACACTGGTTGCTGAGGTCAACTTTTGACCGCCTATAACCTTTGGAATGCCGTCTGGGCTGATAATGACATGGATCATCAATGAAAGCCTTTTAACAATATAAGGAAGAGCTGCTGTGCTGCTGGAGCTTGAGAACAATTTGATGAATATATCGTTGAAAATGTACGCACACAGTGAGTCATCCGAGTCCCATCTTCTGATAAGTGTGAAATTGCAAATGACTTATCGCGGCGCGATATCAGGTTCTAAAACTGTCGGTGGTTACTTTGTAGCATTGATGAAATAGTTTGGTAAAGAAGCTAATATAAATTTACTAAACTTACAGTTGCTATAAAACGTTTTAGACTGTTTTTTTAATTTAGAAAAAAAAATAATACGCTTGCAGAATTTACGCAATTATTACATTATTACCTATCCCTGCTCATCGTTTTTGTTTCAATAATTAAGAATTTTTTTAAACGCTAACATCACTTAATTTCGTCGTATTGTTCTTTTTGGCATCACTGATGTAGTGACATTTGTAACATAGCCGTAACGCGAACAATCCCTCGGCCTCGAAGCAGCAAAGCGATCTTTGAGCCAGCAATAGTCAATCGTGTTTACATATTTACGTTGGTATTTAACAGTGTTCTCTTGTGGGAGCTTGCCTAAGAGCAATGCAGGGAATTCGCGAGCGTACGATTTAGATATCGCCAAACCGTGTACATGAAGTAGTGTATTGATGCTCTTTTAAATTTTATTTAATGAATACTAGTAATCCTCATATGATCGTTTTAGTAGGGCGGTTGCAGATGCAGTACGCTTCCCCTCAGTCAAATATAAAAATGTTAATACATTCTGAACATAGCGTATGCAAAATAAGGCCGTTAGACATAGTTTACATATCAGTACAAATCAGAGAAGATAATTCATCATGACAGGAGCACTTCTACATCATTCATGAATTGCGCTAGTGATATCGCTTTAACAGCATGTTCTGGCAGCTTATTTCACCCTTTGATGGCAAGAGGAAAAAAGGAAAATTTAAAGCAATTATTTTTGGGATGAAATTCATTAAACAGTTTCCCATGGTTTGAGCGGGTCGTTCTTTTTTGATTTGCAGTAAGTTATATAGACTTATCTATGTTAGTGATATTATTATCAATTTTGAATAATAATTCTAGTCTGGACAGCCTGGCTCTTTTTTCGAGTGATGGTAATATTTGCCAGCAGCGAAGTTCTCTAGGCGAGTCATACTCGCTAAACATAATGGTAATGAAGCAAACAGCAAACTTTTCCACTCTTAAATACGAATGTTATTTTCTGTGAAAGGAGACCAGACAGGAAAAGCATATTCAAGCAGAGGCCTAATTTGTGTGGAATATGCCAGGAGTTTAATATCGCGTGATTCATATTTTAGCCGTCTTCGCAGACACCAGAACTTTGTTGTGGCGATTTTAGTTAGGGCTTCTATGTGCAGACTCCAGTTAAGGTCTCTTGTGAATGTTTCTAGATACTTATATTAGTGGACGTTTTTTATAACATTTCCGTCAATCTCGTATGGGTAGCTCATTTTACGTTTTTATTTTTATTTTTTACTTATCGTCATGGCGACCGTTTTATCTTTCTATTTGCATGTTACCTTACACCATGAAGAGATTTGGTTCATAGCCGGTTGGAGCCTTAAATGGTCTGACGCTCTTGTTATTCCGGAATAAAGTATGCAGTCGTCGACAAATAGTGTTATTTCTACGTTAATGTATTTCATTATGTAAATTATATACATCACTAAAATTGTAAGGGATAGCACTGAGCACTTGAAGACACCGGAGCACACAGGTTTATTTGATGAAAAGCTACTGTTAATTTCTACACATTGGGTACGTTTAGTCAGGAAGTCCTTAATCCAGTTACAACTTGTACGTCGTATAGGGATGCTAATTAATTTGAAAAATATAGTATGAGAAATTCTGTCGAAGGCTTTCGTTAAATACACTATGACGCCCACCTGACTCTTACGATTTATTCCTGAAGAAAAAACGTGTACAGTTTCAATTAGTTGAGTTACAGTTGATAAACCAGAACGGAAACCATGTTGGTAGGAACTTAACTTTTCGTTTGCGAAAATTGAATGCAGGCTACTATATGGTGCGCATATGGCGCAGCTAAAACACAGTCCTGAGAATTGTGTTCGTATGGTTTGCTACCACAAGTTTAAGGGATCACGATACACAATCCTTGTGGAAATTATCGCTTACCGCTTACATTTCTTGGAAGAGCACCGTCAGTATTATTCTCTATGTACTCCAAAGCTATAAGCCTTGCCCAAAGCCCGAAGCTATAAGCCTAAGCTCCAAAGCCTTGCCAGATATGCACCCACTTCTAGGAATGAGATGAAGTGATACTCACTTTGTGCCATGCATTGTTGATATCCACCTTAGAGATTGCTACGTGATAGAAATTGTGAGTGCCAGAACCCAGTCAATTGATACTGGCTCAGGTTATTTTAATGAAGCACATGGTGTTTGGGGAAAAGAGAACAGCCCGTTCTTTCTACCCCTGAAATAAACTTAGATCACCGAAATTACTGTGACATTATCGGTCCTAACCGCTTGATCGGAGCGCACCGTTGCGTCCCGTGACGCAAAGGTGCTCTCCGATCAAGAAAAAACTAACGCCCCTGAATATGAAAGGTAGCGCCATCTTCTCCCTCGTCCTCTGACGCGCACACCTTTTATCTTTATGTTTTGCTTTTTTACACCCGCGCATCGACTGTAGTGCCACCTGGATCGGGCCAAGATAGCAGACGGCCTTCCTATACTTGAGTCAGAGCGCAGTCAAAGGCTGAAACACACGCGCAAATATATACACACAGGCTAAAAGCGCACTGCCACGGTCTACCAGCCTCTAAGGATGGGCTCAAAGAAAAGACGATCAAAGCCGTGACGTTGCACAGTCGGCGTTATTTGATTGGCGGCATGAGCTCATACCTTGCACTGCACTCCGACTGCATAGGCATTCCTTCTCCCTCCTCCTCTGACGCGCACACCTTTTATCTTCATGTTTTGCTTTTTTTACACTTGCGGTCGACTGTAGCGCCGCCTGCATTGGTCCAAGAGAAGCAGGCGGCATTCTTCAAAGGATGGCGCTACTCTTCCGTATAAAGGGGCTTTAGAAAAAACAGAAACCTAAATACGTTTCTAAAATGAGCATTTCTTCGGAACGTCGTGACATGTTGCGCCTGCCTTATATTTTTCAAAAATCGTTTGCTATACTGATTTTTGATGATGCTCAGCAGGAAGTTTCTAATTAGAACCATGCTTAACTACACTAATTAAAAAGTTTATTTGTAAATCTTAATTAACTGTTGTTTTAGTTAGTATATTTTTGCAAGTCCTGACGTCTGCCGTGGCTACTTGTTGACGGCAGAAATTGTTTTTTTAACATAATATTTAAAAAAAACTTATCTTCGCTGAAACATTCGATATAAATAAACATGTAATGTTGTTGTTTGTTTAAAAGCGTGGCTGCGTCGAAAATGGTCCCGTAACATATGAAAATTATTCATATTACGAAGCGTGCCACTGACATTCGGTGACAGGATGACAAGGAGAAGTTTTCTCTAGGGGCCCTAAACTCGTCAAACACAAAGTTTGTGGGAACCCCCCCGCGTTCCCCACGGCCCTCTCCCGTCCTCCCTCCCCCGCCGCGCGGAATCCCCCTCGCTGCCACGACATGGCCTTGGGGCAAGTTGCAAAGCGGACAACCGAGTTGACGACGGTGGCGCTGGGGAGAGAGGAGGGTCAGGACAAAGCGCGGACGGGGCAGGTTTCGGGGGATTCGGGATTCGGAAAGGTACGGGGACACTGGGAGGACTGGCTGACGGGCGGCCCCGCTGACGCCGGCGCTGCCGGCCGCGCTCTTGGGGCCCGGCTCCCGACGTCTCGGATCGGGTGAGAGGCCACGGGGACGACCGAACGACGCCTCTTCTGGGCGGACGGATCACCGGAGCCATGGTGGAGCATGGCCGGCCGCGTGGGCATCGGCGGCGCGGACCCCACCAGCGGCCCTACGGACCAGCCCGGGTGCGACGACATCGGGGCAAGCGACATCGGGGCAAGCTAACAGCGGCCTCAGCTCGGCGATCGACAGCATCCCCCGCATGGACGTGAGACGCAAATAAACAGTTCCACCGAGAGTTGTGTAGCGTGGTCCATACGGAGACAGACGGCCGGGAATGGGAAAGAACCCCACAAGTTGTAGCCGAAAGTTCGCGGATGCGCTCTGATTGGACGTCGGCGAAAAAAGTGTGAAGTCATCGTTGTGATAGGCCAATGAGTGCGCTCCGTCAACCTCGGCCCGAACTTTGTGTTTGACGAGTTGAGAGGCCTAGATTTAACGGGGAACATTTTCCGCTAAATCTATCTCGGAAATTTTTTTGCTAGATTTAGCAGGGAAACCTAATATAGTGGGAAAAATTTTCCGCTAGATTTAGGGGGAAAAATTGTCCGCTAGACTTAGCGGGGAAAATTTTCCGCTAAATCTAGTTGGGAAAATTTTTTTAGATTTAGCTAATTATAGTGGTAAAATTTTTCTGCTAGTTTTAGTGAGGAAAATTTTCCGCTAAATCTAGCTGGGAAAATTTTTTTGCTGCATTTAGCAGGGAAACCTAAATATAGTGGGAAAAATTTTCCGCTAGATTTAGTGGGGAAAATTTTCCGCTAAACTTCGCGGGGAAAATTTTCCGCTAAATCTAGCTGGGAAAATTTTTTGCTACATTTAGCAGGGAAACCTAATTATAGTGGGAAAAAGTTTCCGCTAGATTTAGCGGGGAAAATTTTCCGCTAGATTTAGCGGGGAACATTTTCTGCTAAATATAGCCGGGAAATTTTTTCTGTAAATTAAGCGGGGAAACCTAAATACAGCGGAAAAATTTTCCGATAGATTTAGCGGTGAAATTTTTCCGCTAAATCTAGCTGGAAAAATTTTCCGCTAGATTTAGCCGGGAAACTTAAATATAGTGGGAAAACTTTCCGCTAGATTTAGCTAAGAAAATTTTCCGCTAAATGTAGCGGGGATAATTTTCCGCAAGACTTAGCGGGGCAAGTTTTCTGCTAAATCCAGCTGGGAAGATTTTCCGCTAGATTTAGCGGGGGAAATTTTCCGCTAAATATAGCGGGGAAAACTTTCCGCTATATTTAGCGCAGAAAATTTTCCACTAAATTTAGCGGGGGAAATTTTTTTGCTAGATTTAGCGGAACAAATGTTTTGCTAGACTTATCGGAGAAAATTTTTCGCTAACTTTAGCGAGGAAAATTTTCCGCTCGGTTTAACGGGGGAATTTTTCCGCTAATTTTAGCGGGGGAATTGACCCATCATGCACCGCGTGGTTACGCCGACGGCGACGGCGACACCGACGCCACTCAAGCCGGAAACGTGTGCCTAAGACCTGCGGTCTAAAAAGAGTAACCGACATAGTCAATAGTGGGACTAGTAACTCAAAGTAATCACATTAGTAATAAAATTATCAATTGTTCCCTAAAAGTCCTAATTATATAAACAATCGTTCTAAGTTACCAAATGTGTAAGCGAAAACACGACCACTGATCAAAATAAGTGCATATATATATTGTGGATTAAATTCACTGACCCCGGGATTAAATTGTATGGCGCTTGGATTAAATTGTATGGCGCTTGGATTAAATTGAGTGACCCCGGGATTAAATTGGTCGTCGCTTGGATTAAAATGAGCGGGAAAACCTGTAGATTACCTCAGTTGTGTAACTCCCGCGGAGGGGGGTACTCCCCCTCACTCCACTTCAATCCGCCTGCCGTCGTTCGAAGCGCCATCTATATTTTCTTTTCATAACTGTGCGTTCCAAAAAGCACAGCTGAAGCGCCAAATGGCGACCACAAACGCCGCCATTTCACCTGCAGCGGTCACTCGAGGAACTGCACGTGACATCTATTTTTGGCTTCAATCGGCCATTTCGGAGCCGAAGCAGATACGGTGGAAAGTTGCCACCCCCATCTCCCCAGCGGACGCCCCGCAACATATCAATGAAGTTAAGATGCGCCTAGGGTCGGGACGCGCTACCTGAAATCACCGATGAGGCATGGTTTGTATAAAAACAATTTAATTGTGCTGCAAAACCCTTGCAAACTAAAAATTTTAGAAAACATCACGCGCTCTTATTTTGCACTAACTCCATAAAAGTTACTACAAAAAAGAGTGTTTTTTTCGTAGGTGTTTACGTTTCTAGTAACGTTGAAACGAACGTAGTCCCAATTCAGTTACCAAAGCAGCCGTACTGGCGGCGCGTCGAGCGACGCCGGGGCGAGTCGTGGTGAGTGAAGGGGGGGGGGGGGGAGGGGGGGGCGGGGGGCGCTTCCCCTCAGTCAAATATAAAAATGTTAATACATTCTGAACATAGCGTATGCAAAATAAGGCCGTTAGACATAGTTTACATATCAGTACAAATCAGAGAAGATAATTCATCATGACAGGAGCACTTCTACATCATTCATGAATTGCGCTAGTGATATCGCTTTAACAGCATGTTCTGGCAGCTTATTTCACCCTTTGATGGCAAGAGGAAAAAAGGAAAATTTAAAGCAATTATTTTTGGGATGAAATTCATTAAACAGTTTCCCATGGTTTGAGCGGGTCGTTCTTTTTTGATTTGCAGTAAGTTATATAGACTTATCTATGTTAGTGATATTATTATTAATTTTGAATAATAATTCTAGTCTGGAGAGCCTGGCTCTTTTTTCGAGTGATTGTAATCTTTGCCTGCAGCTAAGTTCTGTAGGCGAGTCATACTCGCTAAACATAATGATAATGAAGCAAACAGCAAACTTTTCTACTCTTAAATGCGAATGTTATTTTCTGTGAAAGGAGACCAGACAGGAAAAGCATATTCAAGCAGAGGCCTAATTTGTGTGGAATATGCCAGGAGTTTAGTATCGCGTGATTCATATTTTAGCCGTCTTCGCAGACACCACAACTTTGTTGTGGCGTTTTTAGTTAGGGCTTCTATGTGCACACTTCAGTTAAGGTCTCTTGTGAATGTTTCTAGATACTTATTGTAATCTTTGCCTGCAGCTAAGTTCTGTAGGCGAGTCATACTCGCTAAACATAATGGTAATGAAGCAAACAGCAAACTTTTCTACTCTTAAATATGAATGTTATTTTCTGTGAAACGAGACCAGACAGGAAAAGCATATTCAAGCAGAGGCCTAATTTGTGTGGAATATGGCAGGAGTTTAGTATCGCGTGATTCATAATTTAGCCGCCTTCGCAGACACCCACAGCTTTGTTGTGTCGTTTTTAGTTAGGGCTTCTATGTGCACACTTCAGTTAAGGTCTCTTGTGAATGTTTCTAGATACTTATATTAGTGGACGTTTTTTATAACATTTCCGTTAATCTCGTATGGGTAGCTCATTTGAGTTTTTCTTTTTATTTTTTACTTTTCGTCATGGCGACCGTTTTATCTATATCTATTTGCATGTTACCTTACACTATGAAGAGATTTGGTTCATAGCCGGTTGGAGCCTTAAATGGTCTGACGCTCTTGTTATTCCGGAATAAAGTATGCAGTCGTCGAAAAATAGTTATATTTCTACGTTAATGTATTTCATTATATAAATTATATACATCACGAAAATTGTAAGGGATAGCACTGAGCACTTGAAGACGACGGAGCACACAGGTTTATTTGATGAAAAGCTACTGCTAATTCTACACACTGGGTACGTTTAGTCAGGAAGTCCTTAATCCAGTTACAACTTGTACCTCGTATAGGGTGCTAATTAATTTGAAAAGTATAGTATGAGAAATTCTGTCGAAGGCTTTCGTTAAATCCAAAAGTATGACGCCCACCTGACTCTTACGATTCATTCCTGAAGAAAAAACGTGTACAGTTTCAATTAGTTGAGTTACAGTTGATAAACCAGAACGGAAACCACGTTGGTAGGAACTTAACATTTCGTTTGTGAAAATCGAATGCAGGCTACTATATAGTGCGCATCTGGCGCAGCTAAAACACAGTCCTGAGAATTGTGTTCGTATGGTTTGCTACCACAAGTTGAAGGGATCACGATACACAATCCTTGTGGAAATTATCGCTTACCGCTTACATTTCTTGGAAGAGCACCGTCAGTATTATTCTCTATGTACTCCAAAGCTATAAGCCTTGCCCAAAGCCCAAAGCTACAAGCCTAAGATCCAAAGCCTTGCCAGATATGCACCCACTTCTAGGAATGAGATGAAGTGATACTCACTTTGTGCCATGCATTGTTGATATCCACCTTAGAGATTGCTACGTGATAGAAATTGCGAGTGCCAGAACCCAGTCAGTTGATACTGGCTCAGGTTATTTTAATGAAGCACATGGTGTTTGGGGAAAAGAGAACAGCCCGTTCTTTCTACCCCTGAAATAAACTTAGATCACCGAAATTACTGTGACATTATCGGTCCTAACCGCTTGATCGGAGCGCACCGTTGCGTCCCATGACGCAAAGGTGCTCTCCGATCAAGAAAAAACTAACGCCCCTGAATATGAAAGGTAGCGCCATCTTCTCCCTCGTCCTCTGACGCGCACACCTTTTATCTTTATGTTTTGCTTTTTTACACCCGCGCATCGACTGTAGTGCCACCTGGATCGGGCCAAGATAGCAGACGGCCTTCCTATACTTGAGTCAGAGCGCAGTCAAAGGCTGAAACACACGCGCAAATATATACACACAGGCTAAAAGCGCACTGCCACGGTCTACCAGCCTCTAAGGATGGGCTCAAAGAAAGACGATCAAAGCCGTGACGTTGCACAGTCGGCGTTATTTGATTGGCGGCATGAGCTCATACCTTGCACTGCACTCCGACTGCATAGGCATTCCTTCTCCTCCTCCTCTGACGCGCACACCTTTTATCTTCATGTTTTGCTTTTTTTACACTTGCGGTCGACTGTAGCGCCGCCTGCATTGGTCCAAGAGAAGCAGGCGGCATTCTTCAAAGGATGGCGCTACTCTTCCGTATAAAGGGGCTTTAGAAAAAACAGAAACCTAAATACGTTTCTAAAATGAGCATTTCTTCGGAACGTCGTGACATGTTGCGCCTGCCTTATATTTTTCAAAAATCGTTTGCTATACTGATTTTTGATGATGCTCAGCAGGAAGTTTCTAATTAGAACCATGCTTAACTACACTAATTAAAAAGTTTATTTGTAAATCTTAATTAACTGTTGTTTTAGTTAGTATATTTTTGCAAGTCCTGACGTCTGCCGTGGCTACTTGTTGACGGCAGAAATTGTTTTTTTAACATAATATTTAAAAAAAACTTATCTTCGCTGAAACATTCGATATAAATAAACATGTAATGTTGTTGTTTTTTTAAAGGTGTGGCTGCGTCGAAAATGGTCCCGTAACATATGAAAATTATTCATATTACGAAGCGTGCCACTGACATTCGGTGACAGGATGACAAGGAGAAGTTTTCTCTAGGGGCCCTAAACTCGTCAAACACAAAGTTTGTGGGAACCCCCCCGCGTTCCCCACGGCCCTCTCCCGTCCTCCCTCCCCCGCCGCGCGGAATCCCCCTCGCTGCCACGACATGGCCTTGGGGCAAGTTGCAAAGCGGACAACCGAGTTGACGACGGTGGCGCTGGGGAGAGAGGAGGGTCAGGACAAAGCGCGGACGGGGCAGGTTTCGGGGGATTCGGGATTCGGAAAGGTACGGGGACACTGGGAGGACTGGCTGACGGGCGGCCCCGCTGACGCCGGCGCTGCCGGCCGCGCTCTTGGGGCCCGGCTCCCGACGTCTCGGATCGGGTGAGACGCCACGGGGACGACCGAACGACGCCTCTTCTGGGCGGACGGATCACCGGAGCCATGGTGGAGCATGGCCGGCCGCGTGGGCATCGGCGGCGCGGACCGCCACCAGCGGCCCTACGGACCAGCCCGGGTGCGACGACATCGGGGCAAGCGACATCGGGGCAAGCTAACAGCGGCCTCAGCTCGGCGATCGACAGCATCCCCCGCATGGACGTGAGACGCAAATAAACAGTTCCACCGAGAGTTGTGTAGCGTGGTCCATACGGAGACAGACGGCCGGGAATGGGAAAGAACCCCACAAGTTGTAGCCGAAAGTTCGCGGAGCGCTCTGATTGGACGTCGGCGAAAAAAGTGTGAAGTCATCGTTGTGATAGGCCAATGAGTGCGCTCCGTCAACCTCGGCCCGAACTTTGTGTTTGACGAGTTGAGAGGCCTAGTTCACAGGCAGAAGATCCGAGATTGACGAATTGGGGTCAATTCGTGCTGAACAGGTGCATATAGGCCGGATGTCATTGTGCGCCCTGGCCGGAGTGGCTGCAAATAAATATACAGAAGCAGACCATCGGCGGTGGAGGGGGGTCTTTCATGGAGGTGAGGCAATGCAAATGGCAAGCCGTGCGGCAACAGGCTTTGGAACCTTGATGAACAGACCCAGCAATTCGAACCGGATATTCGGCTACGTAGCTCCTGGTCCGGATCTTCTTCCTGCTAGCACTGTGCTTCTCTTGGTGCAAAACGTTTGTCTTCGCTAAGTCTTCCACGGACACCTGACATGTCAGTGTTAACTACGATACAAAGGCTCGGTAAACAAACAAAAACTAGAATATAGGCTTAAAGGAATAGCGTAGTTAGATATTAAATCATAGTCTTATGTTTTCATTTTATGTTTCTGCTGAGGCTTCAGATAAAAATATTTAGAGGACTGCACACTTATTTTAGACAAAGCTGAAAAAAAAAACTAGCCAAGATAGAATTATCAGCCGCTCAATATAGAAAGGGGGAGAGAAGCGCACACATGAACCATCAAAGAGAAAATACCAAAGCCAAATACCTCGGTACCGTGAAAGATTTGGGAACATAACACGCTAGCGAAAGCAAGGGAAAGTGGTAATGCCGTCACCGAACTGTGTGTGTGTGTGTACGTGTTTGTGGGTGGAGTGTTACCATCCGCCTGCCTTTCTACATCGAAGCAGCAAACGCGGAGACAGCACCGAATTTGCGTGGTGCGCACAAAGCTCGACAGGTTGCAATCCTCTGGGGGCCTCCGCCAAACCCCTGCGACGAGCGAATTTGACATGCAGATTCAATTGTTCCCTTTTCGGCACAGCCCCCTCGTTTCACACGCGCTTGAAACTCGTTCGACTTTTTAGCACTTTTATTAGAGACCGTCGCCTGTTTTCGTAAGATATACGACCGAGACCCATGCAACCGTTCCGCAAGCTATTGGTGAGGAGATCGAACTACAGAGGGCTTTAGGTCCCCAGAGTTCTGTGTTTACCAAAACAAATGCTCGTGCACTGGATTCTTTTCTTCGTCCTTCTAGATTGAGCGCCGTACAAAGATTGGTCACGACTCTTGGCCAATTTTTTTACTGCGTCCGCGTTCGACTTTGCTGATTGAACACGAACCCCAGCCGACTGCTGACGTGACGTTGGGTTCTACATGGGTCAAACCCTGCGTCAAAATACAAACAAATAATCTAGGCTGTTGTTTTCCCCATCGCTGTAGTTCTCAATTTAGCCACTAGGAACGCGACGGCTGGATCGTCTTTCCAATAGCAGCATGCTCACCGACATCAACCAATGCTGCCTGGGCTGCAACTTCTACTGAACCTAATGCAACGGTGATGTCGCCTTGACGCTTTGACGGTGGGCACTTTCCAATGACACATTGGAAAGTGCCCGCCTAAACGCGAACCTGCGCGAACTGCGGGAGGAATCGCTATCGGTTGTGTCTTTGGAGAACTATAAACGTTGTGTTTGTACCAAAATTTAATTTCTGGGGGCTTTTTTTTTTTTTTTTTAATTAGACGCACCGCGCACGTGGCACTCACTTCGCACACCGACCGCTTTAACGGTAGCGCCAAAAAAAGCGCTCGTTCTTCCGATTCAGACCTCTAACGCTCTTCGTAATGAAACTCAGTGGATGAGAACTCATCATCCGACGGAGAGCCGCTGTAAAATACCACAGGTTAGGAACCCGAAGCCTCTGAAATGTCGCACAAACCGACGCGCGAAATTCAAACCGAATGGAAGAAAGGCGACAACTTTTCGCTTTCAATATTTTGATTCGGTGCCTCTAAAGCTAAACGGCCTGCAAGCACTGTACGTGATCCCATTCGCTATATATTTGGAGGAAAAAAAAGTGCCTTGGCCCTTTCTTTATAACATTTCTTTTGAAACAAAACTCGACCACTTGGAAACACCTCTTGGCGGGGCGGGGCGGGGGGGGGAACTCGACCGTCAAAGTGGTAAGTGTATTGTACAGCAAGACACTTGGAGGACTCTTAAGCTTCGCCTTTGAGAGTGGAACGCGATAGCGTTATCGTGCCCCGTTCGCATCGCCTTCTCATTCGCTTCTCGTGCTATTTCCGCCAGAGAGCAGGAAGGGCAGCGGAAACGACCTAGTCAGTATCGTGTTTTGCTTGCAGCCGAAAGGTCGTGGGTTTGAATCCTGCTTAAAATTCTTCAAATTTTTGTTGGTGGCAAATTAACTACTTTATAAAGTGAAATCATATGAGACATGCGGCGACCTTTAATTCGCATTACATGTCATGCTTGTAATCATTTTCATTATACGCGTGACGTCACGTGTCACGTGAGCCTTGTGTGTTGTTTGAAATTCCCGCGCTAGATAACGGGGCTGTGACGTCATGACCCCATCGACCAATCACGATTTTTCCTTAACGGCGTCACCGACGCCGACGCCGGCTTTCTTGCTACACGAGCTCCATAAGGCTGCGGTTCCACGGCCGCAACAGTAATGCCGGTGCTGCTGTACTTACTTCACCTCATGTTCGCGGTACCAATGTCGCGTCTATGGTTGATTAATGCAATTCGTTCTAATTGCAAATGAATCGCTCCTTCACCTTTATTATCTAAAGTCAAAATGTGATATCTATCTTCGCAAAGGTGACACGTGATGAAAAACAACAAAAAGCGCAAGCTTTGATATTTTTGGAGTCATGCCTGCAAGAGTTCCAGATTTATAAATTTCTAATGCAACCAAGTTGCGTTCAGATTTTGTTAATAAATAGATAAAGGACACATGCAGTCTCCTATTCATGTGTTGTTGTTTTTTTTCAGATTTCTGCACGCATATTTATATATCTTTTTTTTTAAGTGTCTTTTTTGTAAATATTGAAAGTAACATAACTCAGTGTCGCCTTGTAAGTGAGCAACGAACTTTGAAAGCTTATTTTTGATGACCCCAGCAACCCTGCACAAATTATGAGAAGTGCAACTACAGCCGTTTAGTCGTAAACTCTGCCTTAAAATGCTTAAATTTAAAATTTCGTCCTAGGAGTTCGGAGTTTTTTTAGGATATCATTTTAGTAGCTGGAGTGATATTTTTAATTGTATTCTAGCGGAACTCGATTGATGCTCTTTCGGGCTAATTGCTTTGTATTCGTGTTCAAAGCTGTTTAAAATAATTTCTCAATTAAGAAATTATTGAAGCTTGACTATGTTAGCAAAAAACACGATTCAGAGAAAATGAGATACTTTGAAATAAGATGTGTTATGAGTTTTTTCCTCAATCCATTCCAGATTACTTTTCTCGATTATAATTTTTCGATAAGCTAACTGACTGTTCTAAGTATCGAATATTATTTCAGCTGTAGCAGACGACGCACACTTGCGCCATCTCATTCGTGTATAGAGAAGCAGGTCTAAGTAACGTTCTCGAAGACAATACGGATGACTCCACTAATCCTCGTTATGATATTGTCAACTTCGGGCATTTCAATTACGATGTCTTGCTGCTTTTGGGATTAGAGTAGCCTAACTCGACCCTCCGTCGGTGCGTCATCAAATTATTCTCTCCATACTTTTTTATTTTATCTTAAGAGTTCTTACGAGTCATCCCGAGTTTTGTTCCAATCAAGCTGGAGGAGTATTAGCGCCATGCATGTTAAAGAAAAACGAGACCTTTTTGTCTATAAAAAGGAGGATAAGATATTCGAGAAAAAAATTCAAAGAGCATCGTTTGTTGTGCGGAATAGCGTCAATAATGTGACTTTAAAAAATTAAAAAAGGAAGTAGAAAGAGCAGAAAAATAAATCAGTAAAAGGGAAAGCCCAAAAGAAAATAAGGACGAAACCTGGGGGCGTGAAACTGCACGGACACATGTACACACAGAAAAACAGAAGGACTTGGTGATAGGCGAGGTATGTGGCCCATAAGTTTGAATAAATCAAAAGGCGTATTTTATAAACTACAGCCGAACTTTACAGCGTCGATTATAGAACTGCAAGCGCAATTCTTTTCTAGAGAATTTGCTGAAACTGGTTACACTATTACACCTTCCCTACGTGGTCATAAATTAACAAGTGAAATCGCCACAGTCCTGCTCTGTACTTTGAGACGAAAGCTGCATGTTTTATTATAACTATTTTTTGCGGATGAAGAGCAGTTTAGCAATTACGCGTTTTCAGTGTACTTTTTTACAGATTATGCCGTCATCAACCTACCTATTTAATAAAGTCATGGTAAACTAACTTCTTACGCGCACCTTATTGTGTTTGTCGTATAAGGGGGGGGGGGGGGGGGAGGTGGCGCGGGACCTCACAGAAGTAAGCACTTTATCAGCAGTTCACTAACGACATATTATATGCATCATCCTTCTACCGCTCCAGTAATTGGTTTTTATCGTACGAATGAACAATACATTACAGATTGCAATAAAATGCTCAACATAAGTTTTGGTAATACCTTCATGACATTTAGCCCTGAAATGTAACGTTGCACGGCGGCATCCAAACGTACTATACTGCGGTATGTCGGCTTGTATAGCGAGAGATACTCTCTCTCTCTCTCTCTTTCTCGTGCAATCGCCACACCTCCCCTGCATCATTAAGTTCGATTAGCCTCCTCGCCTGTTAAATAAACCAATTTTCCTTTCCTTGATGCCATGCCCAGAGTGAGCGCCGCTCGGCGAACCTATTCGCAGGCGTGTATTATATTTTCTCGATTGAGTTTACTCCTAAATTTACATGTGCATGTGAACATCAACTTATAGACAGTAAAAATAAAAAAATAGGTTAGATAATACTTTGGACTAATCTGTTATGATATGAATATTCGTTGTAAAATAACTCGGAGCAAAATCATAATTTAAATCGTGATATCATAAAATGCGTGTCGTTCAGAAAGCCGGGAGTTGCTGACCAATCCGTCTAAAACAGGGGACGGCAACCCACGGCCCGTGGGACTTCTTGTGGACCCTCGGGCAGTTGGAAGACCTGCTCCATGAATCGCAGGCAGCCACCGCCGCCCCCTCGACCGTTGGATAAACTGTGAATGAGTCACATTGACTTATTCTATCCAAACGTTCTCGGGCTGCGTACAAACTCGATTGCTTTTCCTCTAGTGTTACTTTGTCCAATTGTTCTATATTTTTTTTAACTGAAGCATAGTTATGTTACCGTCGCGATCGAAATTTTTCACCGAAGAGCAAGACGGGAGGCAGAGCGTTGGTTGCATTCGACAGGTGCTACCGCTCAAGGAGAAGTGAAGATTTGGGGAAATGTCCTGAGAGTGCATGGGTCGAGAATGGGTCTGCAAAGAGAGTACGCGTTTTAATCGGTCTTTTTTATCTCCCTCCACAGGCACCGCCAGATGAATTTCATAGTTGTCTTGTTTGCATAGAGAATCCAGTGAATGACTTACATGGATGCGGGGTCTTAATCTCAGGAGATGTTAATGCTCCCGGAATCAACTGGCTGCAGGTTTATGTCTTTACAGACAAATTTTACTGCAGGGAGGAAGGCTCCCGGCCCTTACACTTTTCTTCTTTCGTAGATCTCACACAACGTAATGATGTTCTGAATCACCAATTTAACGCTCTAGATTTATGTTTCTCAAATATGGGGAGTGTACATGTAGCACGATGTGAACTCCAATTAGTTCTTCAGGCAGCATATCATCCTGCGCTTGATGTAATTGTTCCTTTCAAAAATTCGTCTCTTCGTGCTCATTCTAATGGTTCCCCTCCGCACACCTTATATAATATTTCGACAGGGGACTATGTCAGGATATATCTCTCCCGTCTCCTACCCGGAACTCAGCAGCCATTTTTCTTTAAGACCGCGAAGGTTTCCGAATATATTTTTAGCAGAAATAATCTTCGAAAAACGTCGAACGGACCAGGTCGCAGGCTGTTCCACGTTCGCTTTTCTCGTTCGTTTCCCGCGGACGTTGCGCAGGAACGGGTCCCGCTATTCGATGGACCTCACAGTGGAAGATAGCGCAAGAAGGCTAAGTATCCTGAATAGGCCAATAAACTTTCCAGAGAGGCCGGCGAACTCCGAATGCACAACACAGATGGACAGTCCCGCTGACCGGACTTCCACAGCCCAGAGGGGTGATAGAACTTCCCGGCTGATAGGGCTCTCGAGAGTCTCAAAATAGTGGTGGCCTGAGCGCCCTTTCTGGGAATGTCTACACCTCATAGTCTGTTTACCCTGCCACTAAGAGAAATAAAACAACGGCCAACATTCAGGGCTCCAGCTATGACATACCAACAACAGGATCCAGCTATGACATAAGAATACAGTCATTTTGGGACAGAAAACGAGCACCGAGTTGAGAGTAGCGCCCCCCAAGCGCTTCTTGTGCTTGTAAGAATTTTATCTATGGGCTTTAGAAAAAATGCGTGTCCGACGTTACGAAGGCGAGAGTAGTGTCTATATTGCTGCAGCCCTCAACTGCTGCGGGAGGACACAGCTGTTGTTTTGCGCACGGTGTGGTGTTGCATCTCATTATAACGCGCTCTAACTACAATCGACTCCAAACAAAATCACTCGCTCGTTCCTACGTCGTTCACAGCACTTCAAAAATACGATGAGGGCGCTTACACGATAATGGAATGCGAAGCCGCTTCCGGTTTGAAATCTTTGTTGGATTCCATGCTTTTGACATTTGTATGCTTTCATCACATGACCGCTATGCCTTTCTATACAAGGGAGCAGTGTTTTCCAGACCGCTCGTGTATTTTCGTGACTTGATTCACTGCGTCAGCCAAAATGGCCGGGAACATTGCGGATGATCGGCAGGTGCTTGACTTCTGTACATGCCAGTTAAGCGACATAAGTACGTGTCCACTTGTACTTCTTCAGTTCTGCCGTAGACAGAGCTGCCTGCTTGCTTCTGCATTTAACAAACACCAAAGTGATGCAAACTAAAGATTGCTTACGTGCATACGGATAGGAAAGATAGAGTAAGATGTCACCGGCAGGCCTACACTGTAAAAAACAAAATCCCGTCAAATCACTGAAATTGCCAGTTAATGTTTGATGCCGGTACAATTTCCGTTGTGTTGCATCACGGTCACAGCATTAACTAGGTATTAAGTGCATGACAGTAATGAGGCCCTACGGTTTTTTCCCGTAACTTGACCCATAGAAGCATGGCAGAAAACCGTAACTCTCATGCACGTGATCCACAGATACAGGAATTGTTCCGGCATCAAAAATTAGCAGGCGTGTTGTCCGTAACTTGCGACGGCAGAAAACCGTAACACTTAATGACTGAGCTGCACGTGATGTGCAACGACGGAAATCGTTCCAGGCATCGAAAATTAGCTGGCGTATTTTCTGTAACTTGCAACGGAAAAAAACCGTAAATCTCGATCACTGAGCTGTACGTGATGCGCGACGACAGGAATCGCTCCTACATACAAAATTAGCTGGCGTGTTGTCCACACCTTGCAGTGACGGCCAGAGCCTCTTGAACTGCTAGCTGCAGTGACTTAACAAAACGGACGTCTCAGTGGACAATAAATATAGCATTTTACTGCTATATTTATTGTTCACTGAGTTGTTCGTTTTGTTAAATCACTGCAGCTAGCAGTTCAACAGCCTCTGGCCATTGCTGCAAAGTGCGGACAACACGCCAGCGAATTTTTAATGTCGGAACGATTCCCGTTGTCACGCATGACGTGCAGCTCAGTGATTGAGAGTTACAGCTTTCTGCCGCTGCAAGTTACAGACAACACGTAAACTAATTTTTAAAGCGGGAACAATTCAAATTAAATATCTAGTGCCCAGGGAATGTGACTAGGCTGTGGGCCCAAGTTAGTTTCAGGAGTTGATGCCAGCTGCGCATCCCAGAGATTAACAGCTGCTTAAACACTGTGTTAGAAATGTCAAGGAAGTGCATACAAGATACAGTATTAAGTAAAACATGTTCATACCTTTATTCTTAAGAAATAATTAATAAGCTATGTCCAGCTTTCATGTGGAAGGCAATCTCTAATTTCCTGAGCAATCAAGTCCATATGAAGAATTAAAAAACCTGGAAAATAAAACAAAAAATGTGGAATGTGGTTAGGTCATGAACAGAATGCGATGACAGAATAAACCACCCAATTTCCGCAAACTATGAGTTACATGCAAGCGCATTGAAGAAGCCTCAGCTGAACTCTGGCGGGCACTAAGCAGTGAAACCAACTTGTGACTTATGATACGAAACCATTTTAACAAGGGAAGTTCGAAAAATGTCTCTCAAGACAGAATTGCCGCGTCCAATGAGTTACTTCGAGCCAGTTGTCACGAGTTAATTTCAGAAGTTACTGCCAACTGTGCCTCCCAGATATAAAAAAAAAACACCGTGTTAGTAGGGTTGTGCGAATATTCGGAATTTCGAGCAGTAGTTTCGAATAATACACTATTCGATATTCGCTTTGAGAAGAACTGCACTATTCGTGCTTTTCGAAGTGTTGGTTGCGGTGGGCTATTCCCGTTGAGTGCGCTTCTTACCGAGCACCGTTGCACTGCGGAGAAGCAATACCCCCGGAAGCGAGCTCCGCGTGTGTTGCTTCTCTGCATTACATAAGTGCTTCGTAAGAAGCGCACTCAACAGGATAACCGGCCACGACAAACACTTGGGAAAGTAGAAATATCGCAATTGCGTGCTTGGAAGAAAAGCATAGTACATTGAACGCGGGATGGTGCACGCGTGCCGGCTGTATTTGAAAATAAATGGAAGCTTTGTGAATGTCTATATCTACTTCGTAGTAAAAGTGTCAAAATTAAACTGACTGTTATGCAAGAGTATACTATGTCAGGCAGAGATTCCCTTATAATCTGCGTTCCTCATGCGCGATTCATTCTTTTAGAGCGCAGCTCTTAGGCGCCCGTTTCCCGCTTTAGCGGCGTCGGCGTAATCGCGCATTGCATTATGGGAAGTTTGCCATAATGGCGTCACGAGAGTTACCCTCGTGACGGTTACTCTCACGAGGGTTGCGAGAGTTAGTTACCCTTGAGAGGGTTACCCTTACGAGGGTCACGATGGTTACTCTCACGAGGGTCACCCTCACAAGGGTAACAAGGGTTATGAGAGCTACCCTCACGAGGGTCACCCCCGAGATCACGTCACGCCCCCCCCCCCCTCCTGAGGTCATGTTACCTCAAGCGGTCACCTACCCCTCAGTACCCTTCCATCTTCCTCCTCAAGAGCTGCGCTCTAATCCGGCGTTACTGGGAATTGCAAACGGCTTTCATTTTTGAACTCAAATTAAAGAAATATTATTTATATAGCAAGATTTGTAAATTCACTCTATTGGGCATCTCTATTGGATTAATTTTATGCCAAATCCATCGTTTACTTGCCATTCCAAGACATCAGAACTTCTGAGGTCACAGTTCATAAATATAAATAGAATATACTTGGCTTATAAACGAACAAGTGGAACAACCTTCACGAGTCTAGTTGGGTTTTCGTCTAAGCATTATGCAATGATAGTAAAAAGCGTGGAAAAACTATTCGATATTCTAATCGAAAATATTCGGCCAATACCTATATTTGCTTCGAACTCAAAATATACTGTTCGCACAAGACTATGTTTTAGTAAGAAATTTCAAGCAGGTGCACGTAAGATGCAGTACGAAGTGAAACATGTTCATACCTTCATTCATTGAGAAATAATTAGTGGGCCACCTCCAGCTTTCATGTGGAAGGCAGTCTAACTTCCAGAGCAATCAAGTCCCCATGGAGAACTACAGAACCTGGAAAACAAAAACAAAAAATGTGGAATGTGATTAGGTTATGAACAAGAATGCGATGACAGAATAAACATCCCAATTTCTGCAAACTACGAGTTACATGTAAGCGCATTGCAGGAGCCTCATCTTAACTCTGGCGGGCACTAAACAGTGAAACCACCTTGTGACTTATGATAGGAAACCATTTTAACAAGGGAGGTTCAAAAAATGCCTTTGAAGACAGAATTGCCGCGTCCAATGATTTTCTTCAAGCCTGTTGTCACGAGTTAATTTCAGAAGTTTCTGCCAACTGTGCCTTCCAGAGATAATTAAACACCGTATTAGTAAGAAATTTCAATCAAGTGCACATAAGATGCAGTACAAAGTAAAACATGTTCATACCTTATTCTTGAAATAATTAGTGGGCCACGTCCAGCTTTCACGTGGAAAGCAATCTCTAACTTCCTGAGCAATCAAGTTCATATGGAGAACTACAGAACCTGGAAAACAAAACAAAAACATCTGTGTGGTATGTGATTAGGTTCTGAACAGAATGTGATGACAGAATAAACCTCCCGACTGCCGCAAACTATGAGTTACACATAAGCAGTGCTTGAAGTCTCCCACAAGTTGAGGGGGTCCCTACAAGAAGGGGGGAGGGCGGGGGGGGGGGTGTTCTGACGAAATGTATTAGATGCACATAAAATGAAATATCCACTGCTGAGTTTGTCCCCACCGTACCTGCAATCCTCGAATTGCTAATCCGCAAGTGTCACATTCCTGAAAAAAAAGCTATTTTATTGCAAGATATGATTTTGATTTCACTAATGCTGGGGCTGTGGAGGAAGGTCTCAGACCATCCGTTAAAATCAGTGGGGGGCCCGAGACCGCCTGAGACCCCCCATACTTTAAGCCCTGCACATACGTGCAGTGCAGGAACCTCAGCTTAATTCTGGCAGACGACAGACAGTGAAACCAACTTGTGACTTATGCTACGAAACCATTTTAGCAGGAGAGGTTTGAAAAATGCCTTCGAAGATGGAGTTGCCGCATTCAATGAGTGTCTTCAAGCCTGCTGTCACAAGTTAATTTCAGATTTTACTGCCACCTGCACCTCCCAGAGATAAACAGGTGCATGAACACCGTGTTAGTAAGAAATTTCAAAGAAGTGCACACAAGATGCAGTAGGGAGTAAAACACGTGCATACCTTTATTCTTGAGAATCAATAAGTGGGTCACATCCAGCTTTTATGGGGAAGGCAATCGTCATAACGTCCAGAGCAATCAAGTCCATATGAACAGCTACAGAACCTGGAAAACAAAAAAATGTGGAATGTGTTTAGGTTCTGAATAGAATGCGATGACAAACTAAACCTCCCGATATCTGCAAACTTTGAGTTTCACGTAAGTGCACTGCAGGTGCCATTGTGATTTAAGAAAGCTGTAAACCCAAATGAAATTACTTGAAAGGGGCATTGACACAGGAATTAGGCTATTTAGAGTATTTGTTACATGACAGCACCATACGTTATTGGACATACACAAAACATTCCAGAATATTTAAAACTCCAATAATTACAAAGTTATTTTTTAATGTTCGTCGTTTTTATTTGGTGACTAGGATACCTTGACACAACTCCTACTCTGGCGACGGCAGCTCGTTCATAAACCACGTGCTCTGATTGAGACGTTGAACACTCTCTCTTTCGTTGTTCTCTACCCGCCTTCGCCAAGCCACGCTTGTCCGTTACTCAGGCTCTGTACCTGTTTCTTCCTCTGCCGTCTCCCTCCAAAAGTGACGTTGAATTCGAAGGAGCAAGCTGTGCCAGATATTCCAACTGTCCAAAACTTGGGAGGGAAAAGTTGGGCAAAGGAGCACGTTGGGGCGAGGGACGCCTGGGGGCCTTCTAATCCATGCCTGGGAGTGCATACGAGAGATCTACAAGTGGCACCGCCTCGCCGCTTGGGACTGACTAGGGACACTAAAGGACAAGGCAGATGTCGTCACTGACGCCTGAAAACATGGCTGGCTCGCTGAATAGGTGGATCCGAGGGTCCCGCAAGTAAATAGAATGTTTGTGTGAAACTAATGCGTTCTTTGATAAACAAATTTGGCAGTTTTATAGTAACATGTAACGGGCTTCAGTGACATACTGAGATTTCATCTTTTTCCATTCCTGAAAAGTATAGAACCAGTTGAATGCTAAAATAATTTCTACAGCTGTTTTTTTCTTTTACACGTACACATAAACAATTGTTTATGTGTACGCGAAATTAATGCTCAATCTATTTAGTATGCTGTTATTGCCGCTACAAATTCTTGTTCCCCCCCCCCCCCTAATGCATTCCACGAGAATACCCTTGAGGGTAATGAACTTGAACTTGAGCTGAAGTAACTCCCATGAAACATAGTGTGGATTTTTATGGTGCTCCAACAACCAAAACAGAGCCACAAGTGATCCTACTCGTCAATATAACTAGGATAAAAATCCATGGTGACTAAAATTGTAGTTTGGCTTCTTAATATGTCACAAAGGAAACATAAAAAAACAGGTACGGATAGAAGTGATTCAGCAAACAAAAGGATCACTCTCAGCGGAGGTTTGCTACCAGGAATTAAAAATAAAACACAAAACATAGAAGACAACTTAAATCATATGGCAGCACCTATCGCACATGGATTTCAGTTTGTGTATTGACCAGAGAAGGGGAGCGAAAGAAAACGTTAGAAGAGGAGACACCTCCAGGTGCATTGTGTGGTGGCAACAATATATGATCCGCTTTTGCATAGCCTATGCAGGTGAAGTAAAGCCCTATATTAAACCCTTGGTGTCGCGTGAACATTTGGCAGTACAGTTACCAGATGCGGTTGCATGACAGAGCTCAATAAGATCAGATAACTGCAGGCTATCAGGATAGAATCACAAGGATATGTGGAAGCTGGTGAAATTTCGGCTCGTGACAGCGACAACTGCTTCCTCATTCGGTCCATCTCTATCTTAAAATTGTCTTGATCACCTTCAACCAACCAACCAATGTTTTTTATACAACATTTATCATGAAGGTACTGGTATTAATAGGTCATCATACCTCTTAAAACCAAATTATTTTTCAAAACGTAATGATCATGTGCACAAGATACGCGAATATTGCACTAGGACGGAGCTCTGCAAAAATTCGTTTTTTATGGGAGGACGGTCAAGGACTGGAACGCTTCACAGGAATGTATAATTTGCGCTGCAAATGCTGATATGTTCTTTTCGTCATTATTCGCCCCCTGCAATAATGCCTTCTAGGCGCTGCAGGATTTCTCTGAATTAAGAATAAAGAAACAAAAGCAAGCATCCTCAGCATTCACATGAGGTAGGTGGCACAGGGTGATTACTTGTTGTGTAGTACGTACCATAGAAAAAAACCAGAGATGCAATTGGTAAACTGTGAACTTAGAAATAATGTGCCACTTCCGTCTTTGTTTCTGTTTTTTTTTTTTTGAAAATCAAATTATTTACAATCTTTCTTATCTGAGCCACTTATGTACAATTGAAAATGGAGGGAACCAGATTTCTGAACATATGGAGGAAAAACTATTTTCCTTGTACCGAACCACACTCCAAGTACAAATCTTGGCTAATAGAGTAGCCTACAATTGAAATAAAGTAGTGCTGTATCCTGCATGCCAAAAGATGCACAAAGGCGCTTGCCCAGTGTGATTCAGATGGGCGCTGTGGGAAGCTCTTCGAGTTCAACATTGGAGATGCGTGTTGCATTCTAAAAGTAAACAATGATTCAGTTGAACTTCAAACCATATCATTATCTGAGAATGTTTCAGAGGCAAGAAAATACAAGTGGCTAATGTTTCCATGCATTAACAGACATAATGTAATCATCAGTGGTGAAACTTACAAAAGAACTGCTTGTAGCAGTTATTGTAGCAAAAACATGGCTTTTGTAGCACACATTTAATTTCATTTATTTCACACTGCAAACTTAAGAAAATGACGTCCTGAAACCACGAGCATACGCAACGAAAACGGCACAACCACGTATTGGGGCAGGATACCACTAGCAGACAATAGTTGCTTGAACGACGGCAAGCTGAAGTATTCAAATAACGAACCTGCAGCAAAAAGATGTCTGAGCGCTCCATCATATCTGTGGTAGCGTGCCTCGAATGACTGGCGTGGGATAGCGGCTTTTGTAGAGGCATCGTAGCTGAAGACCAGTGTTGGTAGGCTCCTAATGCTCCCAACTTGAAATCCACCAAGATGGGTCCCAGGAGCCACTGGTTTCTCGTGGTTGGCTCGAGAATGATCAATTCCGTGGCGTCCTGTGGTTTGTCCAACATATGGGCCCCGTCATTGCTGGCGATGCTTAGAAGTATAATCTGCAGCAAAAATATGCGTGAGTGCTTGATCCCGGCTGTGGTAGCGTGTCCCCCACATTTGAGCTTTTGGAGCATGCGATTCCGGTTTATCACATTGTAAAAAGCGATGCAAGTGCTATAGAAATTCCCGTATTTCCTCACAGTGCCATAAAAACTATTATAACTGCAATTATAGCACACAATTATTTGCAGCAAAAAGATTGCTGTTGGAAGTGTTGTAATAAAAGGGGATATAAAGCAAAAACACAGAACTTTGGGAAGGACCTCATTGCCTTTAAATCTCGATGCTATTACTAAATCAGTCCCATCTTCGACAACTGCAAAGCAACAAAACTATTTTAACATAGCGAATAAACCACACGTCACAACAAGCATTTTCCCCTAAAATGAAAATAATGGGAGGAAGATTCATACCAGTGTTCCTCAAGTAATCGGTGCCACCGGAACAATGATTGACGCCGCTCTTCCTCCCACGCAAGGCATCAATAATCGTTCCAGCCAATGAGAAGCTACTACAAAAGGGAAACTAAGGGTTGGACACTCCTCTCCAAAAGTGGCCACTTTTTGCTTGAGCACATATATTAATAGTCGCTTTTACGTAGACAAATATAAGCGAGTAACTCGGGGTTCCTCAATTTCATGAAAGAACAAAATTGTTTTCGTCTATGGAAGCTCACCGTGGGACGGAAGTGGTTTGTGTACCTCAGTCCTACTTATTACCGAGCGGTAATACATCATATCTGCTGAAAGTATTTAATAAATCATAGCGGCCAAAGCAGGTGGCATGTCGTCATCTGCTTCCAGCCAGCATCTGATTAAAAGCCTCAAGTAACAGTGTGTTCAACTGCTAGATCAAGGTACGTGTTTACCGGCGCCATTAAATTGCAAAATTTTGCTGTTGGTTACGGGGCTATGGGTGGTTTTTCAACGTAAATCCAGTTATAAACAGGTGCTTGAAGATTTTACGCGAAGAGTAAAATAACACTTTCCTATAGACACCATTTTTGTTCCGATAGGTTAGGCATTTTTTACACGCAGAAAACTGTATAATCCGCCATCTTTAACGCCACCATTAAATTGCAAACGCATTCCATGGTTTAAGATGAACGCACTCTTACTTGAGGCTCTCTAGCATCTAATGACGTCGGTGGTGCCATCCCGTGGTATGTTATGCACGCACGGCCGTTGTTCGCGCGGTAGGCCTACCTCACTGATCTCTAATATAGGGGCCTGGAAGGCGCTTAGCCTCGCTCCGAGTCGGGCGCAAGTGAAGCCATCGGAAGTTCGATGCTTGTTCCGGAAGTCGAGTGTTTGCTGGGTTTTATAGTGCATTTAGTTAATGTTTTGGTTCACGCTTTCTTGCATTTTTACGTTGGTTTTAATAATCCCTTTTAGTAATCAATCTTGAGAATGAGGCATTTGAACTTGGGGCATGTACACTTAATCAATTAGAATCTCGAACTTCTCGCACATCAAATGGCTTCCAAGAAGACTTCTCGGGCCTGCATGAACTGTTATTGCGCAACAAGCAGGCTCTCTTGATATAACAAAAGCACATCAAGTGCCTTGGACACTGTTTGGACCACCGCTCGTAATAGCCTCGTCCCACTAGAGCGACAAACACCGGTTTTTGTCCGACGACACCACAAAGTTCCGTGTCGCCGATGCTGTCCCACTGCAACGACCAATACCCGCGACAGTCGCCGACAAGCACCGACAAACGATCGACGACGGACGAGTTCTTGTCTGTCGTTGGACTTGAAGCGCAGCAAGCAGTCCCACTGAAGAACATCTCTCGAAGACAAACTTATCCTCCTCTCCCGCTTATGCCTTCTGTTGCCTCCCTTCCCACCCTTCTACCCTTTCTCCCGGAACGAGAAGCTCTTGGCGGCCACTCCTCGTTCCCGCAGTTCCGATCCCTCGATTGCACGTAGTGGTCGCGGACGCGGCTTGCTGCCTGGCGCCGGGCGGTCGTGTTGCGAAAGGGAATTCGCTGTGGCTGGTTTTGCTCACGAAACCTTGGTGCGCGAGGTGGTGCTTCAAGACGCCGAAATCTACGCCCCTGCATCAGGATGGATACACCCATGTGCGAGGACTGACCAAAGTAAGACCGCTCACCGCGAAGTAGGACACGACGTTCCGCGGCGAGCCATTCCGGCAGACGAGAGACTTGTCATCGCGTTCTGTGATAATCGGGATGCCGTATTGTCCACCAAAAAAACGCCTGCCCTAGATCATTCGAATACGAAGTTATAAACGTCCTCAAAATCGGCGTGAAATTCCGTGGCGCTCACCTAGAATGCCTCGAACGGCCCAAAAAAGGAACGATTCGGGTATTCTAGTTCGGAAAACGTTTGGTGTTGATTGTCACGACTGTTTGCGGAAAGTCTCCACCGACAAAAGAAGAGACGCGGAAGCTTTAATCAAGAAATAAAGTAATCGCTTCCACTTTTACCCTGTTTGTCGGCGTGTTTTATGCCCAAAGAGCAAAACACGAAAACCGCGTCGCCAGACTCTGTTTGTCTGTGTATTTTGAAGTGTTTTGTTGACAACTCCAGTCCCACTAGGAAACAAGTTTCCGTGCCCCCGTGTTCTGCGTCGTGCCCGCCAGGTGGGACGGCGGACTCCGACAAACAGGCTGTCTGTCGGTGTCGTCTGTCGCTCGATGTCGTGTGTCGCTGTCGTTTGTTGCTGTCTGTCGCTCTAGTGGGACGCGGCTATAAGAGTGGGAAAGCCTGTGAAGCGCTCACTTCCGGGACAAGCCGCTTACTTCCGGTAGCTTCGTACCTGTTCGCTCAATGCGCCATCCAGCCCTCAGGTGGAGATTAGTGGCCTACCTCGAAACAAACTGTCATAGACAAGAACTGTTTTTACACGTAAACTTACTGATCTATATGACAATTGTTCGATCGCGCATGCCCGCTCCGCGAGTGCGGCCACCAGACGGCAATCTTGCATGTCGAAAAATCGCGTTTTTGGAGCGTTGCAGAGGCTGGCCGCAGCGTGCTGAAGGCACGTTTTCTACTCGTTCGTCGTCATTCGCCACAAACGTTTTTTTTTTTAAAACCCTGTGTAGGCCGGATACTTGCTGATGAGAACACGTGTAAATTTTTACGGAAGCGCAATGCCGCAAGAAAAAGGCACAACTCGCCGAAAGCAAGTTTCGCTGGTCTTGCGGCATGATCATAGCTTCCTAGGCATGCCAAAGCGCTGAGTCTCTGTGCCTTTGCACGCTTGGAAACCGATCAAGAATCGGTTCCGCGGCAAAGTTCTGAAGGTGTGTCGCGCATAGATGTCTTTGCGTCATATATCGGCCAAAGAGTTCTGGAGCGTCCAGATGTTTAGGCGAGTTGCTATCAATAAAGGGGGGAAAGCAATTTGTACAGTTGCTCTTATGCACTATTAACCATGCCTATGTTCCAAATCTACTCTAATAAATCACATAGCAGCACAAATAGAGCAACGCTGTAGAGCAAGGAGGGTTTTCGAAGGCAAAAGTACAAGACGGCGAGAATGAAAAGCTTTGAAGGGCGGTCCATATGGTGGTGTGCAGTCTGTTGACCAATCACAATTAGGCGAGCCGTTCTCAAACGTCAAGTGAAATTAAGTAGGTTGATAATGAGACACCGCTGATCACTGATTAGGAGCTGTTGTGTGCGGTATTCTCTGAACCGTCTAACAACGAAAAAAAGACGTACCTTCCCCACCTCTTCCGTCGCCACTTAGTTACAAATACAGTCGTCAGAGTAAAGTAAAACGCTGGTCCAGAGGAACATATGGCTGCAGGCACATTTCACTCGCAAAACACATTCACACGGTGTCAATTCTTGATCGGCATCCAAGCGTGCGAAGGCATAGAGACGCAGCGCTTCGGCGTGCCAAGGAAGCTTTGAACACGCCGCGAGACCGGCGAAACTTGCTTTCGACGAGTTGTGCCTTTTTTCTGCGGCACTGCGCTTCCGTAAAAATTGTCACGTGTTCTCAACGGCGGTGATTGACGACGAACGAGTAGAAACCGAGTCTTCAGCACGCTGCCGCCAGCCTCCGCAATGCTCCAAAAGCGCACTTTCTCAACATGCAAGATTGCCATCCGGTGGCCGCACTCGGGCTGTAGCGATCAAGCGGGGGGACGCGATTCAGCAATTGTCCTAAACACCAGTGTGTCAACTAAACTAAACACGACATGCTCTCTTAAATTCAATACGCGAGAGCGCTCATTTTAATTATTCAACGAGCGCGGTTCAGTGTTTCATGTTAAAATCTGATTTCCCCGGTTCTTACCGCACCCGAAAGCGAAAGGGTGGCGGCGCTCGAAAGCAAGAAAAGGTACGAACAGAAGAGTTCGGGAGAGCCCACTCAGCACAGAGCAAACCAAACACCCATGGCGATGAGCCTTGTGCCTGCACACGTCCATCGAGTCGAGTCTGATGCGTGGATAGGTTTCCCTCGTGCAACTGAGTCGGGAAGCTAAAGCAAAACATTTAGCGCGTTTTCTCACTCAGCCCGCGCTATTGCGTTAAGTTACGCGTCTTTGAGTCCTTCTGCACTTCGGTTATCTCTCACGGCGCATGCGAAAATGAGCTGGCTTACCTTCTTAGTCCGGTTGAATGGTAACAGATGATCGCGGCGACAACGAAGAGAGCTCCCGCTCTCACCGCCTGTGGTGGTTTCAGTGTTGCAACAGCTCCCCAGAAAATAGTAGTAGATTTCAGCTTAAAAAATCAGAAAAAATCAGTAGATTTCTAAATTTCGGTATTCTGTCTTTTTTTATTAGCTTGTTTGTGTGGTACGGTTATTGCATTGATTATTTTCATAGCACATGTGAAAAACACCACAAAAAACAAACGGGAGCAGTGAAAAAAACAGGTTCGTCTGGCGTCGCACCAGGCTTGAGGAGGAGGAGGAACGAAGGAGGGAGAGGAGGATTAGAGAGAAGAAAAGAGAGGAGGAATAGGGAGAGAGAGAGAAGAGGAGTGGGTGAGGAGGAAACTGGGAGGCCCCCCCAAAAGTTTGTTGTGAAAAAAAAAGAAAAAAAAATTACACCATCTTCCCGAGTGGAACCATGGGGTGATGCGGAGCATCGCGGATCGTTAACCTGACGGGACTGTTGCTTCCATCATACTTCATCGGAAGAACGGAGTGAAGTTGAGTCAACAGCGCTGAACTGAACGCGCGCAGCGCACTACCGCTGCTTATATTCACACTTGAAGGAGAGGAGACTAGAGGAGGAGAGTTGCGCATGCGCGCGCGGTGTGAGTAGAAGCGAACGCACGCGAAGTGCACACAGCTGGTAGAGAGAGAGAGCGGAGAGAGTAACGCGCAGCTGTTGGAGAGAGGGAAGGAGGGGAGTTGCGCATGCGTAGTGTGAGTGCGGACTACGACGCCGCGGGACAGAGACCCGAGCAAGAGATGCTCCGCATCTAAAAGGGAGCATGCGGTTAGGGACGTTCCCCGCGGATTATGTGGGTAATGTTACAGATAATTGGGCCTTTTTCTCGGGTTTTCAAGAACCTACTAGATTAATGGTTTTGATTTTGTATAGCTGCTTTCTTAGATTTTGGAATTTAGGTTGTTTTGTTATTTCATTTCACAACGCAAATTCTGGTTATTTTCGGCACTGGGTCAATCCTGGGTAAAAATTTGTTTCCCAAATTTATTTGAATGGGGCTGTTCCTATCCGCTTACAAATCGCCACGGTGCACTGAGCCGAGGGTATTAAAAATATTAACCCTATTAATAACCTGTAACAGTAAGCGACCAGCGTTTAGTCAAACATTCAAATCGTCTGCTTCCTCACAACAAAGTACCCGCAACGAATCGGCGGGGGACGTCCTCAACCGCATGGGTTATTAACATATTTGACATCGTCGTGACGTCACCCTACTTTTCTCTACTTTTATTTTTTTCGGTCATCGGTTGCTCTTTTCTCGCTTCTTCGATTGCTCGGACGCCAGGAGCGCCTTTCAATAGCCAAGGCCAGGGCCACGGCTGCGCCGGCCTGGCACAACTCTGATAGGCGCTCAAAGTGCGCGAGAGCACGGCGCACGTACCTAACTTTTTGAACAAAACGTTGTCAACACAAATAGATGCCCTTCGAGTACATGATATGTTTACATGGATTTCGACAGTAGATCATCGAATTAAATATTTATGAAAATAATTGGGTAGAAGAGAAAAGATGTAAAGAGCACGTACTCGTTATTGATCCTCTCTGAATTCGGCGCACTTTGGTAGCATTTGCTATAAAGAATGTCGACTAAACTATTGGAAGGGCATCCGTAACAGTGTGCGAAGACTAAGAAACTGGAGAACCACCTATCCTTGGTTATTTTTGTTGTTGTTGTTGTCGTTTTTTTTTTTGGGGGGGGGGGGGGAGGGGGGAGGAATTACGCCGGCAAGGGAGTTAGGCATGATTAACAGAGAATTTGCTCCGTTTGACTACAGTGCACTTCTAGTTTAGGTGCGAGCGGAGCAGAAGCTAAAGAACCGAGCTGCAGGCTTTCAGTATCCTTGCCCAGAATACTTGCTTGTGCAGTGAAGTAATCGTTCAGGGCAACGTGGCTCGACTATTCAAAAGGGTACTAATTTAGTCCGGTGGAGTCAATGTGCACGGTTGAAGTTTTGCTCTGCTCTCTGACGCATCACAACATGAAAAAGTATCATAAAATGAGAACGTGCGTAAAGACCCCTCCCCCGTAGTAATGGCATTCTTTTAATTCCTTGAACTGAAGGTGTAACTTTCCTTATTTTCTAAGGCTGGGGTGAACCGCTTTTGTGCATGGTGCCAAGTGTGCCCAGAGTGCTAAAGAAGTATTTGCCGAAAAAAGCTTTTGGTAATCTCATCGCAGCTGTCTCTTCAAGTTTTGTAAGGCGGCTGAGTAGGCCACGGATGGCCGGCACACTTAGTCGTTGTTTTGGCAGGCAGAACTGTTGTTGACCGTCGACATTGTAAGGCCGTGGTGTTCTCATCCTCCCAGGCAACACTGCTTTCCGCCGCGGCCTCTTTTAAAATTCGTAAGTCGAGAACCAAATATCCGACGAACTTGCGGTTTGTGGCTACTGTGTTTTTAGAGACGACGCCATAACATATATTGTTTTCAGCGAAATTAAAAGTTCGACCCTTTTTGCCTGCACGATTTGAGATGAAACCACCCATATAAATAAATATATATATATATATTTCTTTTAACCACTTAAGTGCCTTGGACGAGCTGAGCTCGTCGGCCACTTTCTGGCTAAAAATGCTGTGGACGAGTTCAGCTCGTCCAGTGGTTTTTTTCGGTAGCCCTCAATTCCACGGACGAGCTAGGCTCGTCCGAGTAGTTTTGCGGCGCTGGACATAGACGGCAGCACTTGTTTTAGTTGGCAATTACTTTTTTCGCCTCCGCTGAATTTTGCGTAATAAACTTTTCAAATTTTATGTGTAATACTAGAGGAGTAACAATTCGAAATAAACAATATATATATGTATGAGATTGTCCTAGTGTTCAGTTCTGCGCGTGGATACGCGTACGTCGCATGGATTGTCACGCAGGATAATCGTGTTTCTCCTTCTGAAACGTGAATTGAATGCGTTATCATGGCAATCTGGAGGCTACCAGACACCTACATCGTGTCATATTTGGACGGCAATTTAAATCCCGTGGAATATTTGAAATTTATATTTATCTAGGTCCCTCTTCTAACGCAGAGTTTCGTATTTCAGACATGCTAGGTTCCGCAACCTGATCACTCGGCGATATGTCAAAGGAAGATGCACAGTTACATGCCGCAATATATTTTGATTAAATTCCCATATCTAGGCATTGTCGTGAATTTAAACAGGAAAAAATAACTTTTTTCACGTTATTTCGTCTCGGTTGTAATGACACACTTAATCTCAATGTTGATTGTTATCTTCATAATGATCAACATTGATATTATTTTATTATTTTAATCGTTAAGGATTATACACGAGCCGTAATTGCGCGACAGTTTATCCGTGTGATTATCATCATATGCCATGTGTTTCTAATGGTACACAAGTCACTGCAGGGAAGAGTTTCTAAATGCAATACAACACTGACGCCTGAGTATCCTTGATCTTGAAAACATGCTTTTCCAGAATTCGTACGATAGAATGTTCAGTCTTTTTAATTATTTATCATCACTCAGATCACGGTGGCGACCATCACTTATTAATGTATCATCTACAAGATCAATCAATTCCCGGACGTTTCTTCGTTGATGCACTTGCGCTCGTGTGTTGGCTGGTAAGACCAATAAGAAAAAGCAAACTCTTTTACCCCCCTACGTGCTAACAAGCCGTAGCGCCACCTATTCACTTTTGTACCTTTTCACTAGCCCTAACGCGTGAGCAGACCACAAAAAGATAGCTTTCGGAAAAATGTTTCTGCACGATGTGGATTATCATTCGGTGCGTACGAATACCTCAAAGAGCAAGACTTCAACTGCATAACGCAAGAATATTAATTTTCCTTTTTGACACGGTGAATAGGAAGTTATATTCGAAGTATCAAGGATAAAAACAACAAACGTAGTGAATGGCATCTCAGAAACGTTGTTCGTTGGCTGGAGATATTCGAGCATGAATCGCAATAACATTTTTTTTTCCTATTCGCTTTTAGCCCTAAGTGATAGTCTGGTTTTATTGGTACAAAATGTTCGCATTTTGCCGGAGCTCTTATTATTCAAATGTCGTTCCTCAGAGTCCGCGAAAAGCTAACTAGATAACCAAATCACATTTGGATGCAAAAAAAAAAAAAAAAATACGGGAAGAGCCAACGATATTGCTGTCTCATTAAGCGATTAGCTGCAGACGTAGAAGAAAAGCCCTGGCAAGTCTCATGTCTATTTTACCGCTAAATTCACAGATAAACTGAATATCTGTGCAGGTCACGTGACACCCAGCCATGTGACGCCATTTACCCCTAGATTCAGCGGGGAAACTGAATTGGTGTTGAGGTCATGTGACATTAATTTTTTCGCTATATTCATCGGGGAAAATGGCTTTGTGTGTAGGTCACGTGACATAAAGTCATGCGACTTTCTTTTCCTCGCTAAATTTAGCAGCGAAACTAGATTAATGTTGAGGTCACGTGACGTCAATTTTTTCGCTAAATTTGCGGCGAAATCGAATTCGTGACGAAGTTCCGGGACGTCAATTTTCCCGCTAAATCTCGCGGGGAAACTAAACTTGTGTACATATCTTGACATTAAGTCATGTGACGCCATTTGTTTCGCTAAATTTAGCCGGGAAAATAAACGGCCAGATCAGGGATCTGTACTTGGGCCTCTGACGTTTTTGGTTTTTATCAATGACATTCTTTGCGATATTACACTAAAGGCACGACTTTCTGCCGGTGATTGTAGATCTTATACCTATTTAAACCATGATTCTGACGACGTTGAACTACATGACTGTTCCAGAAAATTAGCAAATTGTGCGACATCTGGCAAATGTCTTTAAATATTCAAAAAGACTGTTTTCATGTCAATAACACAAAATAAATTCCTTCAGTGTATAATTACTACTTGAAGAGTGAACCATTGTCTAGGGTAGAGGAATTTAAATGTTTAAGAGTAACAATAACCGTGATTTAAGCTGGACCATACATGTTATTAATATAATAAAGAAAGCCACTGCTAAACTCTGGTCACTAAGACGATCATTAAAAATGGCAATCACTGAAACTAAACTGCTAGCTTATAAAATGCTAATAAGACCTATATTGAAGTATGCTTGTGAAGTTTACAATCCCCACACAAAGGTTTCATATTGAAATTAGAAAACATTCAAAGAATATCACTACACGTCAATTTTTTGAAGTACAGAAGTCTGTGTTCAGCAACGGAGCTGTATTCTAGGGCAAGTCTCACCTTATTAGAAGGGATGAGAGAAAAAAAAAGGTATTTAAAAATGCTTTTCATGATTTTAGAGAGAAAACCGCAGATTGATAAACCCATATTCATCAAACCCTATCTACCTAGAATCCCACACAATAAGCATACTTGGACAATCAAAGTGTACAGATTCACCAAAGAATCCCACACAATAAGCATACTTAAACAGTCAAAGTGTACAGAGTCACCAAAAAACGTTTCAAGAATTCGTATTTCGCTCGGACGATACGGCAATGGAATAAACTGCCCGTAAGCGTCGTTAAACCTAAAACGGTATTAGATTTTGTAAAGTGTCTCTCATGTAACCAATAGGCGTCATGTTAATAATTTTGTTGTACTTTCGAGCTATTTGATATGAGTATTAGGTGTCGAATAGTCGTCCATTTTTGGTCATTGTGTTCAGGGCGTCTATTATATTGTCAATTAGTTTTTGTACTCACTCCTATCAAAGTCCCCGCTGGGGAACTGATATTATTACTAAACAATAAATGAATAAGCGGTCTGAAGATCCTTAAAAAGCTAATAGCTTTAAGAAATATCAAAAGTCTTACGAGGGCCACCCTATGCAGTTCTGTGAGATTGGACTTGTGAAAGCTGCTAATGGTGTTGCCATTAAATGTCATGTGCCAGTCATTTCAGACATCACTTGCGTAAAATGTATTGATACCCTATTGAAAAAATCTGCAAGAAAATCGAGCTGGTCAAGCTGGTAATTAAGCTGGTCAAACTGATTAATGTGGTAATTAAACGGGTTTAACTGGCAATCAAGCTGATTTAAGCTGGGCAAGCTAGCATTTGAGCTGGTCAAGCTGGGAGACAAGGTCGGTAAGCTGGTCAAGTTCCTAATCGTGCTGGTCTAGGTGTTCTTGCTGGGAGCGCGCACGTCAAGGTCGGCTAGGGCTGGTCCAACTGGCCTTGATGGGAGTGCGCGCGCCAAGGTCGGCTTGGCCTGGGACGAGGCGGCTTCCTGTGCTTTATCCTCTCGTTTTTGGTATGTGACTGGGCGCTTCAGGCGCTCGATAATTTGCCTTTGTGTGTGAGAAAAAAAAAAGAGTGGTAGGAACGAATAATTTGAGGCACGTTTGGCTAGCTTGGGCAGAATTTTGAAGGGATGGCAGTGTGCTCTGTATGGAGACTACCTGGACGGAGGTGCGAGCAAAGCGGATTTTAAGAAGACAGCGAGCGGCAGTCCGTTGAGCGCGGGAAGAGTTCGGACGTCCGGTTTGAGGCGTCGCTTTATGTGTTCGAACTTGTGTGGGCTCGTTAGTGACGGTGGTGCCGAGCAGTTTCGCCAATGCCATCCAAGCCACATGCATTGCCTCGTCCCTCCCGACTACGCATCTCCTCCATCTCTGGTGGGACCCAGGTGCGCTTCTCTTATCCGTGCAGTATTTTCTATTGTCATTGCCTGTTTTTGGCGTGTATCTTGTATTTTTTGTGTTGAGAGATAAGCAATCTAGTTTTAATAACATTGTTTGTTTTGCACCCAGAACCGCTGTCTGTGCGTCGGTTAGTGCTGTGTCAGCGCCAAGGTTGTGTAGCAGGTGAGCTCATGAGAGCAGGCCGCGAGTACGAAAATAATAAATTGGACGCCATGTTGGCTTTTCTCAAGAATTTGGCTTGTTTATCCTGTGTATTACTTTAAACTGGTTCAGCTGGTAGGTTAAGGTTTATCGACCTGCTCTTTTCCTTCGATGTGGAAAAACGCGATAACCGTTCCGATACATAAGAAAGGAAAAACGGATGATCCAAAAAACTATAGACCCATTCCATTATTTTCATTTTCAAAGGTCTACAAAATAGTACTTTTGGAACATATCTCGAGCTTTTTAAAACACAAGATCCTCCCCTCACAACATGGTTTTGTGCGGGGAAGATCAGTCGAGTCAAACTTGGTGTATTTTCTTTATATTGTTTCGCCTTTTGTGTGTCAACGGGGTCAGGTTGACACTGTATATTTTTATCTGACTAAGACATTTGATTTGGTTGACCACTCACTACTTTTACAAAAGCTGAAATCGTACGGAAGAAGTACTACACTATGCACATTGCTTCACGATTATTTGTCCGATAGACAAAACTTTGTACGTATCCTTGGTCATCTCTCCCGGCCTTTTGTCTCCCTCTCTGGTGTTCCCCAGGAGTCCATTCTGGGGCCGATTCTTTTTATTCTTTTTATAAATGACCTTAGCTCATGTGGTGTACATTCAGAAATCCTGCAATACGCCGATTGCATCAAGGTATTTATGCAGATAGTAGCTGTGGAGGACTGTGTGAAAACTAATGGATGATGTCAAATCAGTGAGTGATTGGTGTAGTCTTAACAGGCTGACACTTAACCCTACTAAGACTGTGGTTTTGTCACTTGCTAACAAGCTAAGCCTTTTTCATTTTGGTTACCAACCCGGCAATGTGCCGTTGCAAAGGGTGGATTGCACTCGTAATCTTAAAGTTTATATAGACTCTTCTCAGTAATTTAATACACATGTTAATAACATTGTCAACGCCTCTTTCCGTACATTGGGTGTCATATCCAGAATTACACGTGAGGTTTCCATGTCGGTCTGTATTATGCAGTTATACTTTTCATTAATCAGGTCTAGAATGAAGTTTACCTCTGTTGTGAGGAATTCTATTGGGTGTACGCACCAAGAGTCGATCAAAAATGTCCAGAAACGTTTCTTTCAAATTTCTTATGGCCGCTATGTCGGGCGCACTGTTTACTTTGAATATAGAAGACTGCTAGAACGATAAAATTGTTCTATTTTGAGAGCCAAACGACGCGACAGAGATATCCAAATTTTGTTCAAATGCATTCACGGTGTCATTGATTTCCCTGACTTAACTTCAGCGATAAATATTTATGTTGCGAGAAGATCTTTGCGAATTTTTCTTTCATTTTATGTCATTCAACTCTTCCAAATCTTCCCCATGAAATGCATTCAGACCTTGTATAATACTTCCGATGCTCCTGCATTGACGTTCTTAACCTCTCTTTTGCAGCGTTCAAGTTTTCTCTGACGAATTCATAAATTTTAACCCATCTTTTGTAGCGTTCAAATTTTTCTCTTGTCAATCTGTAGAATTATTCTTCCTTTTGTTGTATGTTAATTGTACACCATCACAAAGACGAAAGCTGTTCATGAGCAAAAAAATTAAACAAATGAATGAATGAATGACCAGATCAACCATCATGACCAGCATGCCAAATTAGGAATGTTGGTCATGAAGCTGGGACCAGATCAACCAGCATAACCAGCAGGACAAACTGGGCATCCTGGAGCAATAACCCAGTTTGAATCTGGGACCAGGTTAATAAGGTTTTTTTTCAATAGGGTACTCAATCTAGACTTTATGTCGTTCTGCAAGACTGCCGGCCGGCGAGGAAAGCGTAAGAAGCATGTTGGTTACCTAAGAAGCATGGAGTCTGATATCGTGGCGCCAATAATCACGAGCAAATATTATTTCTAACTCTACGGAGCAACAGCACTCAGATGCTAGCAAGTTTTTGTAAACCGTGTTTATCTCTCCAATACACTCTTCGCAAAAAAGGTCAAGCTACTTCGCATGCGGCCCGCGGTTCTTGTCGCAGATATCCAGATCTTGCAGCGGGTTGCGGATGACGTAGCGGGACGACGCAAACGTTCTACGAAAACTCCACACAAACGAAAATACTTAGCTGCTGGACGGATACAATGTTGCGGATATGCCACCAACAAGGAAAGCAAACGTGCCATACTAAGGGCAGGCCGAGCTAGCCAAACGTGTCTCAAATTATTCGTTCCTACCTCTCTCTCTCTCTTTTCTCGCACACAAAGGCAGCCCGCGACCACAGAGCGGTTAAAAATGCTTTAGGGCCGCGTGAGGGACGCCATCTCTGGAGACACACCATGTAATTGTAAATTGTGTAACCTGTGTTTTCTTCGTTTTTTTCAGCCGTCTGATTATTTAGCGGCCAAAAGTGCGCCATGGAAAAGGGGCTACCTTTACGCAAAAAATGGCCCCAACGACGTTATTTAGCCAGTGACAATATATAATAATAAAGGCGAGCCTAAACCCTCAGGTGTGACGTGTTTTCAGTTTTGACGGTGATTCCAGATTATTTTTTGTGCAGAAAGAGGGCAGATGACAAGATTCTTTTTTTCTTCATACGTGTTTCTGTTAAAATAAAACGATCCGTACTTTATAAGAGAGATTACTTTGTTCTGTATGCCATAGTGATGTGTGTCTAGGAGCTCCAAACAACTACGAGTTTTTGCAGCGCGTGAGCGTACACGATACTTGGGTAGTAATTCAATTACAGTAATTGAATCACTGTCATTTTATTACTTTCTAGCGTCAGTAATTGCAAAATTTCAGGAACAATAACAATAGACTTCTTCCAAAATCGAAGCGCGCCGCCGCGGCGAAATACCACGCAGTGCACTCTGGGAACTAGTGGGCCACTTAGTTTCGGTTTCGATTGAGCAGCTTCATTTCATGCAATCACGCCGTGACCGAATGCGCTGCTTGCGTTTTCGGTTATCCGACTTTTCACGGATGTACAATGCACTCTTTCTCGAGCGATACAAAACGAAGACCGGGGCACCTTCGTTGGTTCCCGAAACACCGGATATTGTGCGTGTGAAAGCAAACGTAGTAAGACGTGGCTTAGTCACCTCACCCCACGAATACATCTTTGAGCATAATTTCACTAATCCCGTCTAGTACCAGTGCACTAAAACTAAAATTTGGTCACCTTGAGCCTTACATGTATTTTGTTTGCCAAACGTCCACCTCTTGTTACTTCATTAAGCGAAAAGCAAGCCGCATTCTCACAGGAGTATCAAAGTTGAGCGCAGCGTTGACGCATTAAATGTTAAGTAAAAGCAATAAATTCGATCTCACTACTGCACACAAGGTACCATGATGTGTTCCTCGTGCCATCATATATCTCCCACTCAAATTTTATGCTTATAGAAGTTTTCGCAAACGCTGAGCTCGGCTAGCTACGACGGATGCCCTAACCATGGTGCTTCGGGATCTCGGTGGTCATGCCCTAACAAGCGTCGCCTACTCCTCGCTAAGCCTTTTTGAACGAGCTTTTACTGACGTCCAAGATCCGTGTCTGAACGGTGTGGCTGAAATTATCTCGGCATACTCAGTCAAGAAGAAAGCAAACACATAACAAATATTATATCCATTAGCAACCGTCGAATGCGCTTTGAATAATTTCGTTCATTTGGAGCACCGCATAGGGGTTCACGCCCGTCCGGCGAACTTCCGGCGAACGGTGCCACATTCTTAACACAAGTGCTTGACTTTTGCTTTCTTAAACGGTTTGTATGTGCGAATGTGACTACATCATTGCAGGATAACTTTATGCGCATACGCAGTGTTGAATATTAGTGGAATGCAAGGGGGTGGGGACTTGGCTTTGTGCAGTGCTGCGTAGTGATAGGAGATAAGTGTGTTCAAATCGAGCTTTTCAATGGCGCCTCACAGTTTTACCTCGCGTACTCAGGCGTATTAAGAAAAAAATAATTTCAAAAAGGTATATTTTGTCTATAGACGCACAAAACACACTTCCTGACTAGCAACCCTAATGTAAAGGTGCGAGCTCGATGGATGCATACTAATTGGTTGTTACAGCTTGTTGACTCGTACACAACCAAGATCCCCGAGCTCCGCAGCTTCAAGATTCCCAGTACTGGCTCGTTCACATACGTCAAAACGCTAACAGAAAGGCTCGAGTACAAAAATACAAGTATTGTGTTAAGACAAGCTATACATCTCGGGCTTGTATTAAAGCTTGGAAGTCTGGCCATTTAGGTTAGTTTAGAGACCAAAATGCACGCTCTTGGGACCAGAAAACATGAGATAACGGCCGTTAATAGTCCACACTCTGCGCATAATTTCTTGTAGACGTGTCGATCGAAACCGAAACCATGTCACTCTCCTCCCTGGCCAACTAGTTCCCTGAGTGCAACGCGCGCAGTGTTGCATACAGGGGTTTATGGAAGTAGTCTATTACGTTTGCAAAACTTTGCGGCGCCGAAGGAACCTCTCTGAAAGCCTCAGAGCTCGCACAAGCGGCCTAGCTCTTGGTGAAACACTCGCACAGACACACACTCACACACACGCACAACAAAAATAGCGTCTCATTGTTTGTTGTTTTGTTGCTTACACTGCCGGCTGAGAGACAATCCTTCTTGGAGCCTACCTGAACGGCGCCGCGTAGCGCCGTCTGCGGTGCGAGCAGAAAACAATAGCGTCAACATGCCAAAATATTGAAAGAAAAATATGAGCTTCAACTTTCAGCTGAGGTTGGTAATTTTAATTGTCTATGAAGTAATTTTTCTTTCTCTTATGCCAATTTTTTACGTCCCTCTTCCAGTACTGTCGCATCTTCGTATCTTTGTATTATTTTCAAGTTTATTTCTTGTTGCTTTTACTTCGGATATTATTTGCATAAGCATTTTGGAGACTGACCTCGCACCTGTGAATATTGTCACCAATGATTCGAGAGCCCCGATTCGGTTTTTATACTTTTCTAGGTCAATATTATTTCAACGCATTGTAAATAATTTACAATACCATGATGTGAATACCATGTGTGATTTACAATACCATGATGCTTGTGAATGAGGTCTTATTAGCGCGTATGAATTTTAGTTTTATATTAGCAATTGCGAAAATATTCATAAAAGACTAATTGTCGCATTTTTATTGGCCTGGCTACCAAAAGTCTGTCACTAAATTTTTTCTTTAGCAGTCTGGCGTCCTGCAGCATATTAACTGATTTATTAATATTTATTAAAAATATAAGTATGTAGTACTTCATTGCCCCAAACTTTCAAGGTCTATCGTGAATATAACAAAATCCATAAAAGGAAAGTACAATACGTGGCATTTATGCAGCGATGCTTAAGCCTCCTCAAACATTGGTGCAAGGAATGAACTGTACTCCGTCTCATCCTACGATGGACTAAAGCCCAATGGTACAGGCCGCCGGGTCCAATCACGAGCCTGTTTGAAACCACGTGGTATATTTGCTCCGTCGTACGTATCAGTGCGCCAGGACGCGTCATGCGGAGGCGAGTTTTTCGTCTGCTTATCGAGAACTCGAAACGGCGGCTCCGCCTGCTTGCTGAGTTTTTCGTCTAATTCCTTGTCACAGAACGAATAGTTACGAGACTCAAGGAATCTCGACTGCTGATCCATATGCGTGTGCTTCGTCCGTATCGCTGTCAGCCTCGTACGCCCCTCGGTTGCCGCTAGGACTAACAGCCTTCCTTGCACGTACTTACTCGTCGGTAGGTCGTTCGGTTAATTTTATCATTTGCCGGAGGCGAAACCTCCGTATCTTTCTGAACCATAGCCTACGGCATGCGTGTTCCCGCTGCGCCGGGACAATCGGCGTCAGTAGTCAAGCGTAATCTGTGGGGAGAGCGTGGGTGAAAGTTCATCTCCCAGCCTAACGCCGCCGTCAAATTTGGCGTCCCAACGTCCGGTCGATTAAAAACAGGCTGCATGAGCTGAACACAGTGCTTGAGTCGATAGATGACAGTGTTTGCCCTCGGCAAAACAGGCTTGAGCCCGACGACGTGTGCCGCCTCAACGGGATACACTTCACGTGAACGTGGGGATGCTGTCCTCGCGCAATTGTCGCCTCGCTTTGGCCTCGCCGAACCTTGAGTGGGGTTCCCGAAAGGCCATATATGTTTATTCATGCACTTCCCGTACGAACTTGTTTCTCGTGAGTGTTTGCATTCTCCCCAAAGCACGCGCTCAGCGCTGCTTAAGACATCCATCGATAAGATTTCCGGACAACCCTTCACACAGCGCTCACAAAACATTACAAGCTACAAAAAGCAATAAACTGTTATTATTCCCCCCACGCGCATTTTACTTCGTTATATTCATGCGATTTTGTAACACGAACCTCATTAGCATAGACACTTGCTATCATGCAATATGGCCATCGTTTGTTTAAGTTTTAACATGTTCTTACTCACCAGACTGAAATCTTGCTTACTTCAGGGTTTTCTGATACTACGCTTACTTCAAATTTTTAGGTGCTGGAATTAAACAATACAGATTTACAATGTATCTCACAAAACAGGTTTTATTATCATACCAGACATGGTGTCGCATATTGCGCCAGCAAGGAACAAATGCGACCGTTGCTTGATTCCTTCCTTGTGTGAGAAAGAGACGCACCAGTCAGTCGTGGATAATGCCGCCTGATCCTGAACCTGCCGCTTGATTTGGTTCTTGAGTGAGCAAGAGACGCACCAGCCAGTCGAGGATAATGCCGCCTGATCCTGAACCTGCCGCTTGATTCGGTTCTTGAGTGAGCAAGAGACGCACCAGCCAGTTGTGGATAATGCCGCCTGATCCTGAACCTGCTGCGTGATTCGGTTCTTGAGTGAGCAAGAGACGCACCAGTCAGTCGTGGATAATGCCGTCTGAACCTGAACCTGCCGCTTGATTCGGTTCCGGGGTGAGCAAGAGACGCACCAGCCGGTCCTGGATAATGCTGCCACATGCCGAGTCTGCTACTGGTGCCACATTCCATCATATGGGAATAGAAACGCAAGCATGCCTACCATTCAAGTGATTCACAACCCATCTCTTCATCTTCATCACACGTATCAGTGTCAGAGTCCCCATTTGTGTCGATTACAATACTGTCGAGGACAGTGTCAACGAGGTCATCTGCTTCCCACATCTGTTCTCAACTTCAATGGCGTGTTTCACATAACTTGCCCAGTTCTCGGGGCTCACATTTTGCAAGGCAGTTGGAGTCAGCTTCTCCACCTCCGCAATCTTGAACGATTTGTTCTGGCTCGCAACTTCTCCTTTCACTTTGCTCCGTACCAACTCAATTGGATTCTGTTCACAGTGATAGGGAGGCAAACGGAGGACGCTGTGGCTGTGGTGCTCTGCTATCGTATCAATGCGGTACTTTTCCAGCTCGGGCCTTGCAGCCTTCGCTTTGCAGACAAGGTTCAGGAGCTCCACCTTCAGCATGGACATGTCCGATGCGATCCCGTTGTTGCTGAGCCACTGGTGAATCCCGAGCTTCTTTGTGCTGGGGGTGGGCAGGGAGTGTAGTTTTACGGATTGATACGAGGCATTGTCCATAACTACAACACTCCTGGGCTTGAGGTTTGGTAGCAGCTTCTTGGTAAACCACTCTTCAAAGCGTTGCCCGTCCATTTCTTGGTGGTAGTCACCGCTGCCTTTTTTGCCCCGGAACACCTCGGCTGCCCCCACAACAAAGCCCTCCTTGCTCCCCGCATGAACAATGATGAGCCTCTCGCCTTTTCCAGAGGGGTTCTTCAAGCCGGTTGTAAGGCCCTTCTTCTGGGCATCACTTGAAGATGTGACTGACTGGTTATTCCATACCTTGGAGCGTGTATGTTCGGCATTGATCCACGTCTCATGTAAGTAGTAAATGGGCCTGTTATCTTGGCGGTTCTCCTTGATAGACCTCAGATAGCATGCCCGCCAGAGCACGAGATCGTTGCGCTCAAGCAACAACGAGTTCCTCTAGCGCATCGTGAACGCGAACCCTAGCTTATTCAGGACTCTGCAGAGAGTGGCACGGCTGATATTGGGGAAATCGTCATTTTTCTTGATTTCATCCAGAATCTGTAATTTAAGAAAAGCATGTTTTAGCACAATTGCAGCCAATACGCTCACATCTACTTATCTGGAACTGATTTGTGTTATTCATTACTAGGTCAGTGTTGTCGGGCAATGTCTCGAATACATGAAGTGGAAACAAGGGAAAGAAAGCAGACTAAACACAGCATCCGGGCTTTTAAATGTTCATAGTGACAGGCAATTGACTCCTTCGTTTCTCAAGAGGACACTCCAATTTCTTGTATTGTTGAGCAATTTGTGATAAAATGCAATAATTATTTTTAAGATTATTTTTATTTTAGTATATGTGCTGGAATTATTTGAATAACATAATATCCAAAACTTACACTGTGACCACAACAAGTTAGTTGTTGCAATGAAAGTGTCCTGTCATGACAACAAACTACAAAAAATTTGAGCTCAAGGCAGAGATTTGGCCTGTCAGACAAAATTGTGCTGCAATTATGTGCAAATGTCATTGAGAATGTTGTCAGTGTGCCCACAAAGTTGTGGCGGCATTTGTCGGATACTGGGATACTCTACTCCACATTATAAATGCAGCATATGTACCTCACACATAAATGAACATATCAGCATATTCTGATTACATTTTGTTTTATTACAATATTAAATCTGGCACTCATGTTCGGCCCCGTTTGGTGCCAGCAGCCTTTAATATACAGACAGCAAATATGCGCCAACGTCATTTAATCTGCAATATTTGGGCTTTGTTCGCGAGCGTCTGCATATGTGCAAGCGGTGGACTCATTTGGGAGGCGGTTGAATGCTATTTCAGATGTCACGCGGTAATCATATCTGTATTTTTAAGCAATCCCTCATCATTTTCTAGTTAGCAGTTCAATAAATTGCATAAGATAAGCGAAGGCATAAAGATGTGGACTTGCCTTCAGTAGCGTCGGACACTCGTTCCGCCGGAAGAAACCATGCACGATCAGCCGGAGTGCCTGATGGAACGAGTCCAGCACACTTGGCGTGGCCGGAGGCCTTTCTCGTCTCGTGCGTATAGGTGAGGGCACTGACGGCGCCCAGTTAAGGCACTCTTTTCAACAAGCTTTTTCCATCTAAAGATTGTGGCGTACCCTACACCCGTTAAGTCTGCCACTTTCCGAACGGTCTCGTGATACGGCGCATCCGGAATCTCGACACGAAGCTTAAAATACACGTTAAGTACAATCTTCCGTGCCAGACTACTGAAGGGAGCTTTTTTTAAATACCGTCTGGTAGCGATGTGGCGAAGAGAACCCGGGATCAGAACCAGTGGCCATTAGATAATGAAGATGAGTCTGAGCGAGTGGTCGCGTGTTCGACAAGGGAACGTACGCACGAGAGGTGCACAAAGATTGGATTGGATTGTTATGGCTAAGGCGAAACGACTTTATCTCAGTGTTGCCTGCGCGCCCTCCAACTTCTCAAAATAGTTGACATGTGTGCGAAATATGGCACCAATATTATGAAACTAAATACAATTTACATTTACTTAACCAATATAAAATAGCGTGTTATAATAATAGAGAACCATACGCGTAATATTGGTGCTCTTCGTACTCGGCGTATCGGAATTTCTTTTGCGCACTTTTTTGCATTGTGGATGCACGCTTTTCTGAGGCGGTGCTCCACCCGCCAGCCTTCGGGCCCTAGTCCATCGTAGGGTGAGACGGAGTATAATACGTTGCATTCTATACAACTCGTTTAAAGTTATATGGCCCAAGTCGGGTCGCTCTCAGATATAAGTAATTGTAAAGTAATTGCATTACTTTTAAAAGTAATTTGTAATTGCAATAATTATTTGACCGTAGTACTAATTGTAATTTTAGTTAAACTATGTTTAAAGCAAAGTAATTGTAATTGTAATTAAATTACATCTTGTAAGCAATTTACCCATGTATGGCGTACACGTAACATGCGTTGGCAATTGTGACTTTGTTGTAACCCTCTGTTGCGCAAGAAGATAGGCACCACTTTGGAAAAAATATTTAAAGAGATACATATATGACAACTAACGTGCTAAGTCATTTTTTACCAACATCGAGAAAGCCGGAGGCATAAGGTATCTTATACCCCTGTCAGACGGGCACGTTAAATGACATTTAAGCAAAATGACATTACAGCTCAGCCAATCCGCGCGCTTAATACGCCACGCTGCGCGTGCACCCGCCACGTGCAGAACCAGCATCACGCGCTGATTCGCCGAGCGGTGAATGACATTCGATCAAAATTACATTTACTTTGCCGTCTGACAGGGGTATTATTCTTTGTGGCATTTACGGCTACTATCAACCGCACTTTCTTGGAATTTTATAGGTATTTCGGTTAATGTTTTCTTCATTTGTCAATCAAAAAAAAGTTTATGACTGATGTTTTGTCGATTAGCATTGTTAAGAGTCAAGCAAAGTTTCAACGAAATAAAACAAAAACTTGCCGTGAAATATTTTGAGTGAAAAATTTTCAAAGTTTTCACAGTTTAGCCGCAATCTTTTTTTTTTTTTTTAAACCTTCCGAATAGGAATTGGATGGGAAAACGATTAGACGCACCTAAATAAGCATATGAACGTCTCACCTTCTGGCATATAAATCCTATAATCAAGGCGCAAAAACTAAGTGGCCTGAAATAATTTTAACAGAATCAGCAATCATTATAGAAAGCCGTTGATAAAGAGCTTCACGCGCTTTGTAATATCTAAGTCTGAAGAAATTGGTTTCCAAGAAGTAAAGCTAAAAGCCCTTGACAGTTTGCCTCAAAATTCCAACAAAATGCGTAGCGTCAAAACGCTATACAAAACGCTTCAGCGTCGGTGCCAAAAGCGACTGTTATTGCCACACATATAGAAAACAATTTGCATATGACACGTAACCCAAGTGTAGCGTTCTTATATATGTTGGAGATACTATATCTACGAAGTTTTATTTTTACAAAAGACTGCTAATGTAAACTTCAAGGCACTCAACATTGTTTACGCGCCTTCATAAAGCGCATACATAATCCTCATTCTACTAAGCAGGACTTGAACTTTTTGGAAGAGGGGATCTTGACGTGCTCTTACTAAAATATGCTTACTCGCTCTCAGATCGTAAAATGTTTCGTCGATGATATCTGCTATTTGTGATAATAGTGCGAATGCAAATCTACGCAGCGATATATGGTGAAGGCTTAACACTCTCCTCAGGAATCAAACGAAGAAAAAAAACTTGGAACATCGACATAGCTTGAGTTATTTCAAAGGCACAGAACTCCGAATTCCCGGAGAACAAAAAGAAGGAATGCGCACCCTTCTAAACTGTCTCGTCCAGTCTTTGGCGTGAGTTGGAGCAGGGACCGAAAGAGAAGGGGTGTGAGAGATTTGTCTGTCCTCTTCTCATACATCCTCTTCCCGCTTTGTTCTCGTTAGTCCTCGTTTCTTACGCTCTTATGAGTCTTATGCATTTGTCCCTTTAGTTTTCTTCCCCCCCAACAACAGACTCGCGTGGCCGTATTGCAGACTGAGAAAATAATTGTGATAAAGGGTGGTGCGACATATTGTCTGGCAGGAAGCTGCAAGCCAGGCTCTGGTTTACGGAATGGCCATCAACAGAGGACGTCTCTTCGAGCTCTTGAGCCTCAACCGGGGCCCTCCTCGAAGAGGAGCTAAACCCACAGACGCGTCTCGATATAAAAAGAACAAAAGCACTTGTTCGCCTCCCCCTCCCTCGTGTTCTACGGGCCGGGACTAGGCGAGAGCGAATGACGGGATTGTGGGGGAACACGTAGCCGCCATTCACCTCATCGCGGAAGAGATACGGAGGACTTTATGTCTGTGGTTTTTGTGGCAAGGGGGTGTGTGGGCCATTATGTTTACCGAGTCATTTCCTTTTTTGCATGTCGCCTTGTACAATATGCTCAAGTTTCTCGACTGTAACCCAATGATGCTAGCATTCTTTATTGCACTCACGAAACTGAGGCACAAAGATTGATTATAATTGCAGGTCCAACTTTTAAGAAATATATTCGAATGTGTAAATTTTAATTAGTACTTTTGTTAGGACCCTAATATTATGCGAACGACCGGCTGTCCTTTAATTTGGAATTGCGAGGTTTTAGAAAGAGTATTTTAAGTAAAAGAAATTATTAGGTTTATGTACGTATATCCGTAAGCACCAGGAAACATTTTGTATAGATCCATTATATATAAAACGAAGCAGAGAAACTTGAAACCAGTTGTATAATGTGTCATAGTGCTGTCTTCACTCTATATAAAAAGTAAACTCTTGCCTTTTTAATTTGTCAGTAACATGAGTGTTCTAACTCTCAGTAAACTAGAAGCATGTAATTCTTAACTTTGTCTCCGCTAAGTGGATCAAGGAAAAAGAACAGGGAGTTTATAAAGAAATATACCACGGTACTTTAACAGCTCTGAGTTTCAGTAATTATTCGAAACGTTTTGAAAGCCAGTTAGTTCTATGGGGCTGTTTTTTGCCTCAGGAGGGCCGAGGCATTTGGAAGGCGATTCTACCCTATAAAGTCACGAGGCGCCCCGACTAAGAAAAACGTAATAACCGTATATAGGCAGATAAAAAAAAAAAAAAAAAATTACGGTGGTTTAAACGAATCTTGCGGGCGAGGGTGAGAGGATGACGTCGATGGTGATGACGACCCAGTGATCTGAATTGGTGATCCTGCCTAGTACAATCTCACCATTGACATAATGTTTTGGCTATTATAGTCAGGTACCCTAACAAAAAACCCAGTATAACTTTTCGCTATCTGGATTATAGCACTTGAAATCTGCTTCTGGAAACCTGAAATACAGACTGCAAACAAAAGAATTAAAAAAAAAACCTGACATCGAGATAGTCTCTAGAGATATTTCCAGTTTTATAATCCAGATCGCGAAAATTTGTTCTCTGTTTTTTGGTAGGGTCTTGGCTAATACGGTGGAGTTTCCGATACGCAGGGCCCGCCCAGTCTGGTTTCCGGAGGTTTCACCGTATGTTGGTGCGTGGCGCACCGAGACATCACAAGGCCCGCTCAAGACGGTCAGCATTTTTATCTTAGTGAACGACCCATGGCTTCCCAAAGTTCTGTGACGGTCTGGCTACCACCAGAGATCGGCTCGATGCTGCTGGAACTTCCTGGTGTATTTTATGTAATGGTTTTTGAGGAATCCGCCAAGGCGGAGAATATTTAAGCAAGACTAAATGGTTGTCAACCTTAAATAAAGCGCAATTCAATGTATAGATACTTTAAGAAATCGAAATAATTGGAGAGTTCGTAGAACAGAACAACAGGTCTTCTATCATTTTAGTACACAGCTCTTAGGCGCCCGTTTCAGGCTTGATCGGCGTCGCCGTCGCCGTCGCCGTCGGCTTAATTTCGCGTTGCATTATGGGGCGTTTCTCATAATGATGTCACACGTGACGTCACCTGTGACGTCACGAGGGTCACGAGTGACGTAACGATGGTCACTCAAGAAGGTCACGACAAACGTCACGATCTTCACAATGATCTTCACGAGGCCTTCACGAGTGAAGTCACGAGCGACCTCATGAAGGTGTCGATTGACGTCCCGAAGGTCGCTTGTCAAGGTCACGACCTACACTGTCATCTGCACGCGGCCTTCTTGAGTGGCGTCACAAAGGTCGCTCGTCAAGGCCTCGACAAAGGTCACGAGAGACGTCACGAGGGTCACGAGTGATGTCACGAGGGAGGAGGAAGGGAGCTGAAGGGGAGGAGGAGGAGAGGAGGAGGGGGAGGAAGAAGGGAGAAGGAGGAGGAAAGGGGAGGGTGCATGGAGGAGGAGGAGAGGATACCCTCCTCTCCGTAACCTCCCCTCCTCTTCCTCAAGAGATGAGCTCGAATTCGGCCTTACAGGGGATCATAAACATCTTTCTTTTTTTTTCATAACCCGTATTTAGACAAATAAATACATAAATTAACCTATCATAACATAATGCGTCTTGCTATTACGTATAAAAACCGAACGCTTTAAGAAAATGTTTTTCGGCCCGAAAAATAAACTGCGCATCGCAGGAAAGTGAACCTCCATGAGAATGTGACGCTAGCGGTTGGAATAGAGAGGGCGTAACTTTAAAAACAATTCTTTGCTAGGTCAAACGATAAATAAAAAAAAATTCTTTATGAGCTGATGAACATCCACCAAAAGCTAATATCTACAAAACTAAAACTGACGTTGTGGAAGCATGGGATATTAAGGCCAATACGGCATGCAAGTGCGTGTGCTGTGTGAGCACCACGTGCATTTGTTTACCCCCAGATGCGCCCACGTGCTTTTGTGTCCCTCCAGACTTGTAATGTACACATTAAAAGTAATCAGACTCCATTTAATCAAATACGTTTAACGCAATAACGTTAAGGAGCTCGTAGCGTGCCGGCTTCTGTAGCGTGGTAGAGGAGCCGGCATGACGCAAATAAGCCAATAACGTTCACGAGTTCATATCGCGCCGGTCTAGGTGGCGTGCCACATACGCTGGCGTGACGTGAAAATCCTGACTGGTTGACAGGCAACGGCAACGGCGACGCCGACATGCGAAACAGGGAAACAAGCGCTTAAGAGCTGCGTTCTAAAAGTTGCCAATGAGAACCTAAGGAAAACTACAATGAAACTTGGAATCACTCGACAATCGACGTCTGAGTATGCAAGTTTACGTGGTGTTCTCTCTTTTTTGATCAGTCTCCTTTCGGACGTGGGATGGAAATCGCCTTTCTTCAAATTTAAATTGCCGGTAGGCAGCAGGTGAGTGCAAAACAAAAGACCGGAATTGTTTTGATCAAATTAATGCAAGATAACTGGTAGATCTAAAAAAATAAAAATAAAAGATTATAATGAATAAATATTAAATACGTCTTTTTTTAAGTTTGGATTAAATATAAGTTAGATAGATAGATATAATTTAAATCACTATACCTAAGAACTGTAAAATTGTTTTTTTTTTCTAGTATTTCTGAGCACAGGAAATAAATTTTTCAATCAGCCCATCACTGAAAATAGTGTGAAAGATTCATTGTATATTTAGTTATTTCGTGAGGCGCAGATTAATTTAAAACGTTTTTCTTGATATAAACCACGTCAGACTAGAACCAATTGAGCCTGATTTGTTTGGTTATTGAGAAAGCTTTGTTTGCTGTATTGCTTCAGCAAAAAAACACAAGAATACCTCCAAAGTTTAATGTTAATGGCTACACCCTTTGTAACGGGTGGTAGCTCGCAGTGGCTGGCCTAAGTAGAAAGAAAAACAAATGATTCTTCCCGCCCTTCTAAGATTAATTTTCTCCCCCTAAATATCACCAGACAGTATGGGATATCACCAGGATGACCTTCGAGAATTGGGCGAAAAAAAAATAAACATTACTTCCCGTTTCTTCTCTCCTGCGAGCGAGTGGCTAATTTTCCTCTGGTCAAACCTTGTTGGCGTTATCCCAGCACCGGACCAACTGGGAGACAGGGAGGGAGCCCAATTTCCTTCTATCCCGCCTGTCCCCAGCTGTGTTAGTTAGTTGTGAATCATTCAATTTTTCCTAGATAATTTCCTCCAATCTTCTAATCGCACCTTTGGGACTGTAATCCTTTTCTCTTCCGTCCTCCCATCGTCGCCAGTAAAACCCAGGGCCCCGGCCAAATCCGTTACCCCTTCAGGGCGGGCAGGGCGGAGCCCCGTGCACTTCAAAACCAAGTGCTCTAGTGTGTCTCTCTCGGCAGACGGCACATAATGCGTCTGTCTCCTGAAATTTGGACCTATAAGTCCTTTTTTTCAAAACTCCCGTTCTCCCCTCGAACGGCTTCGTGCACACAGTGCCACTGTTTCCGTTTGTTTCCGAAGTAGGTTCCAAACAAAGTAGTAAAATTCTTTCAACCGCACCAAAAATAAAAAGTAAAAAAAAAAAAAGATCAAGGGCGCTAAAGGTTTTTTAATTCGAGCACAGTTGGCGAGTTGTTTAACGACAGAGACTTTATCTTTAAGTTTTAAAGTGTGCAAGGTGGTGAACTTTCATTAAAAAAACAAAAAAAAACATCAACAACAGGGATGTTTGTTTAAGACAAAACGTATATATACTGACCGATCTAAGATCAACATTACATGTACGACTAGATCTGTCTGTGCCTGTCTCTCTCAGTCACACCCTCTGCTGGCCTGTGCGTGTGCACGCAAGCTCACACGTTTTTGTTAGTTTTCTTCGGATTCTGATATGCTTGCAGAAGATTCCAAGTAATTAACGAAAGACATGGAAGAAAAACAAAGCTCACCTCTCTGATTAGGTCAGAACAACAACGAATTTTCCTTCTGTTCAGCGTGCTATATATTTTTTTGTTTTCCTGCTGTGATTTATAAATTAAAAACAATAAATTTACGTGGGCGGCATCGAAATACCCAAAAATAAAATTAAAAAGGTATTTACGGTATTTATTTTGTGCGAAATATATTTTGGGGGAAACCGTGTTCTTCCGACGATGATGCTTAAATCACGATTTAAATGTTATTGATTTTTATGCTACACCCTGAAATCAAGATATCAATGCCTAGTCCATTTTGTAAAAAGTGCAGTGGTTGCACTTTCTAGAAGCCGGGAACTTTCCTCTTCTGATACCAGCATGCAGTACGATTGATACTAGATGTAAAATTTCTTTTCTCTGATATAAAAGAAGCGGATAACAGCTAGATGACCTGATTAAGTCTGCCCCTGCCCTCGTGTAACGACACCCTGAACGTACCGGCTCTAAGAACCGATGTTCCGTCCGTACACGCTTGAGCCGCCACCGCTTCGAACGTGAAAAGGCAACGCAGGCTATTGAACGCGCCTGACTGTTGAACGCGAGCTCCTCCGCTGTTGGCGCTACGCGCGTTTTTCAAAGCGCAACGAATAAATAGCTTGCACTGACATCAAAACACGTACTTTTTGCCACCATAAAACAGAGAGAGGAGGAAGCTGCTTTTGGAAGAATTTTGAGTGATGGGTTAATCCATGATCTCTTGGGAGAAAATTAGCAAAGTCTGGGCCAACCTGGCGAACACTAAAGAGGGTTCTGGTAAGAGGGGGGCTCATTCTTCCCCTCTTTTATTATAGCTGTCGGAGCGCTCTATGGATGACGTCACGTGCAAGCGAAGTATACACCTTTCCAAAAAACGCTCCTAGGCCGCCGCCAAGTTACTGATGAAAATCCGGCTGGGTCGACTCTCGCGCCCCCTATCAGCTAGAAATTTTCTGCCACTCTCTTGGACTGTGGAAACCCGCTCAGCGCGATTCTCTATGTTTTGCGGTTTTGCATTCCACGTTTTCTGGCCCCTCTCGAAAGTTTCCACTTAATTTTTCTGATGCATGCTGCCTACGCTTTCTGAGTTATCTTCGACTCTTGAGAAATAGGGCTGGTAAGTGCCTGGCCAATCAAGTGTTTCTGCTCGACATTTACGGGAAACGAAGGAAGGGGAAAAACGTCGAACGGCCCTTGACGTAATTTTGCGAACAATGACAACTGTTCTCCCCCTCCCACGGATAATCCGCGTAGAGTCCTTCTCAGTCGTAGCCAACAATATTTGTTCCGGTTGGAGTCAGTTGCGCCCGTTCTTTGCCTTGGTGCTGGTGTGAAAAAAGTAAACTCTCCCCAAAACGTGCTCCAAAACGAAATCATCTTAGATTCCGTCCGATCGTCAATATGTGATTGTCGTCGACGTGACTGTGTTATTTGAAATATTTATCAAATAAATTATTGTCAGCTAACGCTGCATCGTGTGGTACGTGCAATATATTGTTCGAATGTTAAGACTTGTTCACTGTATGTCTGTGTCCTGTCCATGGGTAAACACTTTATTTGTGAGCGTGAAAATGCATGCCTTTCGGCTATCTTCTGTTGTAGACTATTTTTGACAGCTAAGCGCTTTGTCGTTTGACACGCGCTAATCGGATGGCGCCGTCAAAAACTTATCGCAAAAATAACAAACGACAACTAACATTGCAGTCGCATTCGTTCAGTCCCACATGTACCCAACAAAACTAGTTTAAAACGTTTTGTGCTTTTTTTTTTTTTTTTTCAAATGAGGCACAATGCTTTCTCAATGTTCTCGGGAAAATACATACATCATGAAACGAAAAAAAGAAAACAGCGTGAAATTACGAGAGTATAGCCAGTGCCCGGTCACTGCCATAGACCCAATGAAGTCGATTTCTCGGTAAACTGGGCGCTCAGCAGCGCTTCCGTGGACGGAGGCGCTCATTACTGCAACGAATCGGTGACTCATTGCTCTATTGATAGATTGCGAAACTAAAATAAAATACAAAAACCGTGTTCATAAAATACAGGGCTAACGTTTTAATTATGACTTTTGACGCCGTCGAGCTAGCCTAAGCGGCTTCCTAGCCGTTTGCAAAGACGAAGCCGCTCAAAATCCAACATGGCGCAGCCCCTTCGCCGTGCTCTGCCGCTGCTCCCTACCGCGGTACCGCCGGTACCGTGGTGGATTTTGTTTGGAAATTTACGGTTCGCGCGTGCCATGCCACTTTTCATGTCAAAGAATTGTAAGTTCTGCTTGCCTACCTTGTATCCAGCAGTTGAGAGTTCGTTACTTCTCGTCGGCGTCTTCCAGGGAATCGAAACAGATGCAGCATTTTTCGCACTCGTTGACGCATTTATTCAGTCATTTGCATGACAAAGAAAAACAATTTACACTGTCACTTTAAACAAGGGTTGCTATGCAAAAAGAAATCCATGCAGTATCTTCGTTAGCAAGAGGTGCTACAGTGAAGATACAATGTGCGACATTTAGCGCGAGCACGACATAGTGCTTTTTCACTTGAGTAACACTATACGCACTCCGCAGTGCACTTCGAACGGAAATGGCTATACGCACTCCGCTAAACTCGTATAAAACGAATGGTCACAGCGACTTTTCAAGCGATGGCATGGCGTAGGGCAATAAAGAAAAAAAAAAATGGCATGGCGTAGGGGTTAAGTCGACCGCTTTGTACGCAAGTGGACGCGGGTTCGATTCGCGGTGGGCCTACTTTTTTTTCCTTTTTTTTTCTGGAACATTTTGTTTTGTCGAGGCATTTGGCGATATTTACGACATTTCTTTATGCGATGAACACTAAGAAAACCGAATGTTGTCGCCGAAACTTCGCAGAACTAAATGGTATGGGACTCCCTTTCCGGAGGTGCGATCGGGGACAGCGGGGCTTGTGTTGCCGGCTGGACGCCGCGAAGCGGCGTGTACTGATTAAGTTTTGTAATTAGCAGCCGATACTGTCGCCGCGAAGCGGCGTGAACGCAGGCGGGGGGCTGTGTTAACGAGCTCCCCAGTGATACACGCGCCGTTCGAAAAGGGTGACCCAAATGGCATGAGTTCTCCGCGGTGTGCGTATAGCCATTTCCGACCTAAGTGCACTCCGGAGTGCGTATAGCTCTACTCTTTTCACTTTCACTCGTGAACTCAGATGCAACTATGGCGCGAGAATAACTATGTCTCGCTAACATGGTCGATCGTTTCGGTCACGCCGCTATATAAGTCATTTTGTCGGGGACTGATTTGCGTTCCTATGCAATTCTAACTCGCCACGTTAAATAAAAAAACAAAAAAAAAACCGGAGTATGGACTATGGACAGCTGGCTTGGGAACAAAATAAGTAAATACATGTTTTTATATATTTATTGTGGTCTCTGTGAAGGCAAACTTAAAAAAAGAAAAACAAAATTGAAAAAAAAATGTTAGTGAGAGAAAAAAGCTATAGTAAAGCTCTTCGGTTACAGAATTTACCCAGAGCTTCACCATTGTCAGATAATACCCAGAGCTTCACCATTGTCAGATAAGACAATGATGACTGGCAATGGTTAAAATTTTCAGGGGTTTCCAGCCTGAATTATTTGGAGTTCTTTCCCTATCCCAGTTGCAGATGACAAAAATGAACAAAATACCACCTTTAATGTTTATTATTTGTGATCGTGGCATTGATTCATGATTATGGATGACTTACATTATGAAGAATTGTTTTGGGGGCTGGAGATCTCCAAATTAAACAGAAAATACTGTAATAACAAACAGAAATGTTTGTTTCCGTGGCATAAAAACACAATTATAGTTTCCGATATGTGTTAGATAGAAGCAAACCCAGTTTGATGTAAATATGCAGCCCTGCAGGTGAATTGTATGCAAAGCCCTATCGGTGAGGTATGTATAAAAAGATTTAAATGGTTATTGGTTGTGGAATCTCAAATACCAACCTGAAAGTATATTACGATAAAACATCACTTGTTCTACCTGTGTAATAAGACAATAATGTAAACTTTTATGGGTCAGATATTGTCCAGCAAAACTTGTAATCTCAAAGAATAAAACTCTCCAAGTACTATAATTTGAATTCAAGCTCCAAAGGTCCTGGTATCACTGGTTCGAAGCAACAGATCCCCCCCCCCCCCCTCCTCAAAAAAGGAACTGCCTAAAGGCTGTTGGCCACCAGGGACCGTTTGCTAGAAGCCGGTTAACTTTAACCGCGGTTAAAAGTTGACCGCCCTTCCCTACTAGGTACCTACAAGTACCTAGCCAAGTTTGACGAGAGCTGGATGAGCGATAGCTCCCTGTTTTATTATGGGGTAGTAGCTGGTATCACCTACTCGTTGTAGCGAATATAAGTGGCTTCCGTGGAAAAGTTACCGAAAAGGGGGGACCCAAAAACGCCCGCTGTCGGGTTTTCGCGATGCAGCACGCCATATATTTGAGCTTAAGAAACATTTTTTGGTGCTCGCGGTACAGATATTGGGTAAGGTAAAACTAAATTAACCCTTGTTTGGAAAATTTCTAAATGTTTGGCTGCCTGAAGTGAAGACAAGCCTCGTTGAAAATTCCTTCCAAGTTCGAAAGGGGACGACGAAGTTCAGTCCTAGAAACGATGAGGATGAAGTGAGCAGTGAAAGGCGGGCGGTACACCGGCAGTATGGTTGGCCAGCATGTAAGGACTGTATATAACACCATCATAAATTGAAAAATCTGTAATTTGGCTCTAGTGAAAATAGACCTATTAATAATTTACCCAAGCATCGAGGAGAACGCTGAAAGTGTAATTCTACGATCCGAGCGCGCTGGCATTCCCCTTATAAAAGATTCGAAGTAAACAGTCATAATAAAGCTTTGACGAACGCGCGTGCAAGGCAAAATTTGGTTTAGGCTTTTTTGCTTTAGAACAGTTACTACTGCAGACGCCAGCACGTGCAGCGCGTGTAACTGCACTCCTGGCATGCACCTCGGTGCTTGGGAAATTTAGCAAAAGATTTATTGGGACGCTGCCTGCTTTTGTGTGCTATCAATACCCGGCCGATTGTGTCAAGACAATCCACTTTCCAAAGACGTTATCATGCCGACAGCTATCGCGTTCATTTAGGCTTAGGAATGGCCAGAATCGAAAGACTATCTAAAAAATGCAACGAGTTCATTGCTCATGCTTTGCGATTTAAGTGAGATAAGGCAAAGCGAAAGCCTCCTACACCATTCATTGCTGACTAACGCGCCCGATACTGCAGCTACAACGACATATTAGTTCCAAAGGGAGCGGCGCTCACTCACAGGGGCACCGCCATGTTTCCCCGTCGTCCTCACTCTGCCGGTAACGTGACCTAAAATTCCCCCTCGTAGGGAAATGCGGTTAACGTTTAACCGCGGTTAGAGTTAACCAGCTTCGAGCAAACGGGCCCAGCAGGCTAACAACTTGTCTGAACAAAGTGGATGCTCAAAGGCTTCTGTCATGCAAGGAGCAACCTGGGAAAACATTGTCTCTCGAGGATCTCAAGAAGCACAGCCGAAAGATCTCATGTCCAGCTGAAAGCTCGCGTCATTCTGACTGGTCCATGCAAATAAAAAGTTAACACAATGCATTGTTATTCGGGCAAACTTATTTGTTGCTTACTTACAGACATTAACCAAAATCTTTATATACATATTCCATAATATTGTGTAGACCTTGCTGCCTATAGATCACTTTGGTATTTCTAATTTCTCTTGGCCTCTTGATGAGCTTCCGATACCTGTCGCTTGCGCCGTCGAGTCGAACCATGAGTTGAATCAGGTTTTCTTGGTGTGGGCCACCGAGATCCTATGATGCCCATGGGATGGACCAGCCACTTCATTGTTCGTTCTTATTGTTGCTGTATGTGTGTTCTCTATCCTCTCAGGATCAGCAGAGGGCAATGTAAAAACACATTAGTTTGTATCGTCGCAACACATACACTTCCAGAAAAGAAACAGGGCTACGAAACATTCTATAGGGATGCTCCTACTATCCTTTTGTTTTTGTTATTTTCTTTGCCCCAGCCATTCTCGTTTTACATTACAGTTGACCCTAGATTAGACTGCATAGATCACTATGGTGCAACCTAGCATGCTGATGGCTGCATATTCAGCTTGATAGGTTGGCCAGCAATCAAGTGCACCTCACAAAAAAGTGAACACGGACATTACCTTTTGTTCATTGGGGTTCCCTGTCCCTGAGGCTGGTTGGAGTGATTTTCATGCCTTGAGAATCTGTATGGATACACAAAAAAAGAACACATAATGCAACTTTTGCTATTTTATGTGCAACAAACGAGAAAAAAATGCCTAACGTGAGTTTTAATTGTTTTGAGGGGAGTGCGTTGGTAGGTGAAAAAAACTTGCGAAAGAATTATAGATAGAAGGACGGATAGCACATCTCGCGATGAAGCTCAGCTGTTTGCATTTTGCCCTTCTATGCGTAAATCTTTCGACATTTTAAAAGTGGCTTTCAAAATTAAATTATTTTTCTATCCAGCTTTCTATGTATTTCTCAAAGAAATAAAACATCGCTAACTAGTCGCAGGGCTGTAAAAGCATCTACACGAGATACATTAATAAAAACAGGCACATATTATAAGATATGAACTCTGTGAAATATAAAACTGGCAGAAGAATATTTATATATAGACTACTATTTACTTGACGGGGATCTACACTGTTGAGCACGAAATCTACGGGAGGTAGAGGCGGTGAGATTTCGCAAATTGTCTACAGATCATAAAATAATTGCAGGTCGGTCGTCATCCACAAAACTACGAGCTAAAAACGCTCGCCGAAATGTGTGCATCGCAATAAACTCACCGTGGCATTTCGTGAATTTTCAAGATAAAACCATATATTCACTTAGCTAAAAGAGTACAAAACCCTCAAATAGTGCGATTTGTGGCTGGCAGTTCAGCTTAGGAAAAGTTTCGATTGGGGTGAAAACTTTCAAACTCACCGTCGTCAGTTGGGATCCGAACGAACGGGTGCTTCTTGTCCCCGACGCTCCTTGAACACCACTTTGCGTAACCTCACGATTGAGGCAGTTCAAAGACACGAAAAGCCTTCCACTTGCCCGAGAGTGCGAGACGCCGACGCTTGACGCACCGAAGGCGAGCGAAAGCGCGAAAGCACCGAGCAGACTCACGAACGCCTCCACAACGGTCCACTGGTTTCGGAGCAAGAAGAGCGAAAGCGCGCATGCGCGCAGGCAGCGGTTTCGTTTTAGAAGCGCAAAAAACAGAAAAAGACAAAATTTAGAGCGTGTGATGTTGACACAAACTTTAAATAAAATATGTTATATTTTTAGGAATACGTACTTTCTATTTAGTGGAAAAATATGCAGTTATAACTAGCGCTAAATGAAGTTTGATTTATTATTGTTTTGTTTAGTTTTTAGTAATGAGCGCTTCCGACCTCGCAAGCGATGCTGTACACCACTATGGTGGCGCCATCCGTGTTCCGGCCGCGCAACTCGCTCTATGTCCGGGGGTTGGTATAGCCGCCAGCAGTGTTTGAAACTGCGCCTACTCAGGCAGCGCTTATCGAAATCACACTCCACTTGGTTAGGGTTGGAAGGGATGCCGGTGAGAGTCTAGCCTCAAGCCCAGTGACTGGGCCCGAAGACGGTTTGTTGCCCCTGGGGTCGAGTGTTTCTTGGAAAGGTGTATAGTTTCTGCAGCAAGGATAAATTATGATCTTTTTTGCTTTTCACAGGGAACTGGCCATTAAAAAATAAAACAACTCCGTTCCTTTTTTTCGTATTAGATAAATTAGGGGGGGGGGGGGCACAGTGTTCCGCTTCAACAACCGTTCTGGCAAGTATGACGGGCACTAGCGGTTACAAACGCTCACACCAATTATCACTGACAGTTGATGACGTAGAGCGTCGCATGTGAATTTCATGGTTACAGTTCATAATCGGTTCCTTCGACTAATGTAGCAGTTTTGTTGGATACGGACAGCTAATGACACGCCCCTCTCGGGGCTTGCCATGCCATACTTTTGTTTAATCTGCTCATGATTGTACATAGAAGAAAGGATCTTTACTGTAGACCAAACTAACTACAAGAAGAAGTTTGTCTGGCATTGATTAGGTGCCAAAGAAAAAATAGTCGTTGATGTAAAGTTACAATGACTAAAGTAGAAAAGACCGGCCTATTATATAGATATCAACTGATCGCGGTGTTTCTTCACAGTTTAATTCGTTGACTTTTGCGCTGAGATTACTGATATTTGTTCAGAACTTGCAGTGACTCTATACGGGCCTTTTATGCTTACAAATAGCTGGTTTCAAACAAAATAGTTTAAAATTACGCCTACTGAAGGTTGTGAGGTCAATTACACAAAAATGAAAGGCGTTTACAAATCTCTGTAATGCGAAACTAGAGTGCAGCTCTTGCGGAGGAGGAGAGCAAGATACGGAGGGGGAAGTATTCCCCTCCTTCTCCTCCGTGCACTATCCCCCTCTTACTACTCTCCTCCTCCACCTCCTCCTCCTCCTCCTCCTTTCCTCCTCCCGCTGAATTTGTTCATGGGTGACGTGAAACCAAATCATGTGACGTCAATTTCGCCTTTAAATTTAGCGGGGAAATTGATATCACGTGACCTCAACACGAATTAAGTTTCTTTGCTAAGTTTAGCGGGGAAACTGACGTCACATGACTTCGAGTCACGTCGCCCATGAACAAATTCCGTCTCTCCGCTAGATTTAGCGGCAAAATTGACGTCACGTGACCTCCACACCTATTCAATTTTTCGCTAAATCTAGCGGGGCGGTTAAGCCAACGACGACGGCAACGGCGACGCAGCAAAACGCGGAAACGGGCGCCTAAGAGCTGCGCTCTAAAGTTGTCCTTGTTGTTTTTCTCTAATGCGGGCACTAAAGGGGATTCTGTCCTTCGTCATAACCTGATTCTACGGCTCTAAGGATCCTGAAGATCCGAGATTTACAAACACCCGATTCCGATATTCCTATTAAAAACGTGCTGAAATGTCTGGGCACACACTTTTCCGAGCGGATATTTCCACTCAGGAATGGCGGGGCACACCCCAGCAGCGGTGTCAGTGCGATGACGATGGCTTCTCGTGGGCTAGTCGCAAGCCGCCTCTCTTGAGAGGCGGCTTGCGATTGGCCGAGGAGCGCCCAGAAGCGGCTTGCCATTGGCCGACGAGCGCCCATCGTCACCGCACTGACACCGCAGCTGGGGTATGCGCCGTTTTTTCTGAGCAGAAATATTCGCTCAGAAAAGGGTGCGTCCAGATATTTCAGCACGTTTATAATAGGGAAATTGTCGCCGCGTGGTTGTAATTTCTTGTATTTTTAGGATACTAAAGGCCCGTAGCGTCAGTAATAACCATGAACACACGATCGCAGAATCCTCTTTAATGTACCTATGAGTTGTTCATTGGAAAACAAGTTAGAAGGTGCACTCTCTATTTCGTAATCTGACTATTTTGCGCTGGCGTTCTCCAAATAAAATCGCCACGGAGTATCGAATCAGCGGAATGAAGTTTTTATCTTAGTGTAAACTTGTATCAATATCATTCAAAGTTACTGATTCAAAGACCATTCCCTAAAACACGAACGACTACGTGTCTTGAGGTGTTCAACACCATTTCAATGTCAAGTTCAGTAGCTTGAAACCACAATAAACCGATTTAGTATAAAATAAAAAGGTTCTACGCTAACGCTAATAAAAAAAATATAAACAATATGCCCAGAAGCGCTTGTAGCAGGCGTAAACAAACAGGGGAGACAACATATCTGTTTGGATGGCGTGGTCGTCATCGTCGAAGGCATCTCACGGCAGCCCCTGTTCGATTTACTAGACAGGGAGTCACAAGCTGCGCACCCCGGCTTCGTCGTTGAGCCGTGTTGACTCAACGAGGGGGGTGAGCGCGAGCGACGGCTTCCTGAGCAGCCAGTGACACACACACACGTGCGCCACACTGGCGACGCCGATCCTACCGACACGAGCCTCGTGCGACTAGAGGTTATCGACCCCTGCCTGGAGAGTAAACAGCGGTAGAGATGGAAAGCGATATCACGTGGTGTAAAATGGATCTAATTAGGCAGACTCTTATGTCGTTTACGAAGCCCCCTCCGTCTTAACGCGGATCTTGTGCTGCCGTCTCTTCCGTCACACCGGCTAACAATTGTTTGTACTGAGTGATGAGAGGGTTTTCTACTATATTATGCACGTAGTGTATTTTTCCTTTTTTTTAATTTGGCGAAAGTGAGTGTGTTTAAAGATAGAAGGTGTATACATGTTTTCATGAGTGATATTTGCGGGGCTTCGAATGTACCCGTGCTCCTGCACATAATAAAATCGTGCTTGTATTGAGCCATTTAACCACCCCGCATTTTTGTACCAACAAACAAAACAAAAACTTGTTATGTAATATGGGCGAAACATAATGCACGCTATCCATTAAACCATATTCGACGCCGACCGCTGACTTAACGTGCTGTTTATTTTTGTGCAACTACTAATGCCAAACTAGACTAGCCCTACAGTGGCGAGGACAACAACAGCGAATAGAGAGGTATCTGTGTCTATTCAAGAATTTCCCGTAAAACGTTACTGTGCGGCAAGTTACAAGTGACGCCTATTATTCACATGTGAAAGTCTTCCTTTAGAAGTATGTGATATTAAATGTGAAAAAAGGCACACACGATATTATCCATACACAAAGTCACTTTACACGAGTTCACTGGTTTCTGTAGCATTGAGATGTTCTGTCAATCTTGGATCACATCGAAGTAGAAGTGTTTTCCCAATTTGAACGGATTTCTCGTGTAGTCAAGGATGACTGGCTAATATCACTTCTTTCTGAACCATGTGCCCGCAGGTATCGTGCACAAGAGAATGAACAAAGGTGATGAAGCCACGAGAGGCACGGCTGGTTCACTTATTTAGCAGAAACATTTCCATGGCATTCTCTTCACTAACCAACGCTTGTTGAAATTAATCACACTAAAACTTCAAAACCACTCTCCCCCTCTAAACACCCTCCAAGGCTCTCCCTCCAAGGCTCACCACCAAACCAGCCAAGCGAGATAGCACGAAAAATGCCCCAAAGTCGAGCAAAGGAAACGATCCCCACATCCACGTCTTCCCGAAGTGAGCAATGGCGGGCATTGCGAAACGTTTGATCCGGTAGCACACTGGGCAATTGTCACGTGGCCATATTTTTGAACACCGAGATGTGTAAAACCCAAAGTCACGTGACAGTTCTTGAATTTCTGATAGGCTATGTGAGCCGTAGAAAGTGTAGCGATTCATTCTACCTTGAAGCAGAGTAGCCGTTGTTACGATCGGCGGTCGATTCATGCCCGTGGTCCGGCGGCGGAAGAAAACTCGAGCAGCCGTGGATGGATTTCGCAAAACTTTCTTATCGGTGTCCGACAAGTTCTTAGAAACGCCCTCATCCTACACTACCGCAGGTGTGCGATCGACTCTTTCAAACTCTGATCTATGTGAAGTCGTTCTACCGGCGCCGTAGACCCGGAGTGTACTTTTCGAGAACGGGCCGACTCGTCACCGGAGAACTCGTCACAAGCCAACTGGTCACATCGGCCTTCTTGTTCGAGGTGAACTCGTCATAGAAACACTGGGTGAGGAGGCCCGTTTGTCACCGGAACATTGGGCGAGGAGGCTTTTTTGTCACCGGAACACTGGCTGTCAAGACAATACAGACTGCTTCAGTAGGAACGTGGTCAACTTTGATTTATACAAAATATCTCACCTTCTTTTGGTCAGGGCTTTCGTGTAACAGAAAATGGCAGATCCATGGTTCTTCACAGCGGGAACACTCCGGTTTCGTCCAACCTCTTTTGTTTAACAGAGGAAGTTTGATCCTGGATTGGTTATACGCTTAGGAAGGTAACATTCACTTCACATCTGGAACACCCCGATGTTGTCAAACACCTTTTGTTTAAAATAAGTTGTAACCCTGATTTATTATACGCTTAGGACGGTATTGGCCACCAGCGAAACTTATAAAAGTCTCAGATCTGTTGAAATTCTTCGTCTTCGATAGGAGTACGTCCAGGTATGAAGATGACAACTCAACGTGGGGTATCAACGCTATTGTTCGTGGGGTGTTCGTACAGTATAAGCAGAAAATATAGTTCCGACATTTATTGGGTGTGTAGGGACAGGAAGCTTTGTAATGCAAAGATTACAGCTGACGAGTCTATAAGCATTGTGGTGATTGACTCGGGAACGCATACTCATGCCGGGGATCCCACTGAAACCAATATACATATACTATGTCAGCGCATAAGAAGAAAAGCCGGTAAGATATTTTTTTTTACATGCTGTTATCCTGGACAGCGAGAGTGCGCAGTATTTTACTTTCTCTTGGACTTTTCTGAGCTATCTCTTTTTTTTAATTATGATAGCGGACGCAATCCGCCACACCGCATCCTTCTTTGTGCAGTCACTTCAGTGAGTGAACACACGGCTTCCCAGATGCTTTCACCCAGAACTCTCAAGCGCACTATTTGAAATCAGGGACAAAAACAACAAAACTGGTACGAGCTTCCGAATTTGCGTGAAGACGTCAGCATACCAGAGGAATTCATGGTAAGTCAGGGCATCTTTGCACGACGTTTTTCTATTGAACTAGATATTTTGCCAGATTCGGTCAATGTATTTCCTATGCTTTACAGATGTTTGCACTCCAAGATGAACCCTTCCCGGCTTAGTCAGCGGTGCTGCTGACCAAGATCTCGTGTTGTGAAAAATACTCAACAAAAGGATTTAAGATACGATACTAAGTACCAGTTCGAAAATGCATTTAAATTATTATTCAAGTTACTTTTAGGACCAACTATCTTGATTAGAGTGCACAACTTTTGTAAAAGAAATCGAATTACATTCGAAGAGACCTGACAAGTTTTAAAATCTGGTAATTTAAGAATTATAAGTCAGGCAGGTGCTGTTCTTTATTTGGGATTACTCCTCTGAACTTCACATCTTGATGTGATCTTTATGACCTTCAAGAAGCGTATTAGCTGCTCTGGAATAATTCGCGATAGAAAACATAATGCGCCTCGAAATAATTTAGGAACAAAGGAGACTCACGTATTGAAGACATGGAATCTGCCATGCCTTAGTTTAACGGCAAGATCTGCTCACGGCGAATCCCGCAATAAGTTCGTAATGTGACCCGCCGCAATTCGGGAGACATTACATGCAGTCCGGCATTGCATATCAATAACAACCGAACCAAAAGTTGATCAGGCTGATAAGGTTTTTTGATGAGTACGCGAAAAAACGGCACGTGCATGCTCAAAAAAAACGTCTACACGAGGACTCCCCCCACCCTCCCTGTCAAAAACAAGAAGAAAAATCTGTACCTTCAACCTCCCCAAAAAAATATTAGGAAGGTCAAGACAAAAACACGGGAGAGTGTCCGCAAAAAGAAAAAAAAAACGCCTTCAACACCCTTCCCCGATGTGCACCAGTGTATACCATTCTTGACGCACTGAGGTTGTGATGATCATGATTCTAGAATCAGAATGCACTAGTTCATAAATGACTCCACCTAGCGGAAAACTGGTTCTGAGGATTTTGAGGACGACACAATGTGCGCATTCTGAAGAGGATGAAAAGAAGAGTTAACCCATAATAGGCACATAAGGAGCTTTTGGAAAGCCCAACCAAGGGCACCGCAGCTCAATAAAGCCAGCAAGATCTAGATTTTTGGGCGAGGTAGTTCTTGCGCTTGCACATAAACGTGTTCGCGCATTTTCATACTAGAACCCCGTTCCTGCTTTTTCCGAAAATGGTTCATTGTGATAGTAACAAGCCTTGGCATCACAACATTTACAAAAATGGCATATCTGAACCTATATAAAAACATATATGGGTATATACAAAATTGGGCATTTCTGGCCATATAAAGCATATAAGTTTATATACAGCATATCTGGCCAGATATGCCCAATTTTTTATATATCCATATTTGGGTCTACCAGATAGGGGTATATCTGCCTCCCATATAAGGCCATATATGTCCCAATCAGATAAGGTTACCTTTATATATACTGTTATTTTCTACAAAAATCTACCAAAAGTGATTTCTCATCTGTAAAGAAAATTACTAATTGGATATTGAGAATGTACCTACTTTTATTAATTTTTACATAAGCTGCGCTTTCCGCCACTACTGATTTCGCTCAACTTAATTTCCAGGGAAAGCCGGATTATCGACATTCGTGTAACGAATGTCGATGAAACGTTAATGTCGACGAAGCGTGTGTCCATGAAACGTGTATCCACGAGAAGGTGGCCGTGGAACGTGTTATCACGAAATGCACGGAGAATAAAAAAATTAGAATTCTACCTGCAGTTGTGACATGATTTCAGACGGCGAATGGCAGGTGACTGCTGGCAGACTTTCGGGGAAATTATTCTCCCGGCTTCCAGGAGATCGACACGGCCTAATTCTAGAGGTAATCTGGAAGAGTACCTGTAGGAAAACGATCAATTGTCGCGAAGAAGGTTGCAGAGCAATTACGTTGACGATACCGGACTTGAAAGGTGTAATCCAATATATATGTCCACAGGGGCACGGCAGATCAACTCAAACACAAAAAACGAGAAGGAAGGTGTCCGTAAAGATTCAACACGATGTAGCACAAGCTGTCGTTTGTAGAACCGAACACAAAACGCATCACGAAAAATTCTGGGGCTTCTCTGAAGAAATCGTTTGTTGCCGATATACGGGGAGGACTTTTCAAACGATATACCATTTACTCCACAAGCAGAATCCACAGCAGCCACGCAGGGCGCGCCATACGCCAAACTAGGTGCGCATTCGCAAGCAGGCATTTGGAGATTGCCAACGGCTAATGCGTCATCCGTCACACCACGCGACTACGCTTCTACTATTTCCTGCGCACAGAGAGCGGAGTCAAGCGATAAAAAATTGACGGCTGATTGCTTCGCCAAGTAAGCATCGTCTACCACGTTTTCAACTAGGGAGAGGGAGAAAAGGAGAGAAGGAAAGGCCAAAACGGAAGTGCACACACAAAAGGCTTATCTTCAGGGGCATCAATGACCACAACGAGCGGTTTTGTCATTTGTACCCAAGGTTGATAGTGCAGTGATGTTATGTGTGGCCTTGGGCTCCAGGCAGGTACCGTGTTCTGCCTTATCACCAGTTTCCAGACTGTAGGAACGTGACCCTAACCGTAGACACGATTGGCCTAAACATGCAAAGCGTCTACCCTGCTGTCAATACCGAGTGAACAGGACAGCTCTATGAAGTCCAGCCTTTGAACTTCCAAAGAAGCTGTACAGCCCGAAAGTGACCCAAAACGATGCGAGTTTTAAGATACCATGTTTTACGCCGTATAACCCACATTATAATTTTTTTTTACTGTTTTTTGCGCACGATGTCCACAAATAAATAGTTAATAAATATATATATATATCTGTTTACCAATTATTTTAAAATTATGTGTACACTGTTAGGTTCGCGGTTTTAAATTTTAAATTTTTTTACGAAAGACTTACACATAAAAAACACCACGGACAGCACATGCTCTGACTTTCAACACAGGATGAATCGCCGACGCTCGCAAACGAAATGTTGCGATGCTGCGCGAACGGATTTTGAAAGGTGCTGCGTAGGGCACCCCGGGCGCAACGGCTTCGCAGCCGTTGGAAGGCAAAAAGATTCGCGACGACGAAGTAGCGCCTTGCTTCTTCAGTAATCTAACGGTTTGTGTTTTCCCGCTAAATTTAGCGGGGAAACATGAACAAAATTAATTTCACTGCTAGATTTAGCGGGAAAATTGACGTCAGGTGACATAAGCACCAATTCAAGTTCCCGCTAAATTTAGCGGGGCGGTTACACTGATGAAAGAAGTTTTTATCAGTGTAACAAAAATGAAAGACGTTTACAATTTTTTTGTAATGCCGAATTGGAGTGCAGCACTTGAGGAGGAGGAGGGGAGGGTACGGAGGGGGGGGAAGGGTACAGAGGGGAACTTACCGGGAAATTGTGGGACAATTTCCCGGTAAATTCCCCCGCAAAATTTAGCGGAAAAATGTCCCCGCTAATTTCAGCGGGAAAATTTCCCCGCTAAATTTGGCGGAAAAATGTCCCCACTAAATTTAGCCGAAAAAAATGCCCTCTAAATTTTGGGGAAAAATTTCCGCGCTAAATATGGCGGACAAATTTGCCCACTAAATTTGGCGGTAAAATTTCACCGCTAAATTTAGCGGGAAAATGGGCGGAGAAATTTTGCCCTTAAGTGACGTCACGAGAGTGACGTCATACGTGACATCACCCTCGTGATGTCCCACGTGACCCTCGTTAGTAACTCGTGATCCTCGTGACGTCACTCGTGACCCTCGTGACTTCCCACGTGACGTCACGTGGACGTCATTATGGGAAACGTCCCATAATGCAACGTGCGGTTACGCCGAAGGCGACGGGTGCGGCATGCAAGCCCGAAACATGCGCCTAACAGCTGCGCTCTAAAAATTTAGACGTCTACAAATCTTCATAACGCGAAATCAGAGCGCTGCTCTTGAGGAGGAGGAGGGGAGGGTATGCCCCTCCTCCTCCTCCGTACCCTGTCTTCTTCCTCTTCTTCCTCTCCCATCCTCCTCTCCTTACATCGTTATCTCCCCCCTTCATCCTCTCCCCTCCACCCTCCCCTCCTCCTCTCCTCCTTCCAGACTCTTCCCTTCGCCTCGTCCTCCCCTCCCTTCCTCCTCTCCCCTCCTCCTTCTCCCCTACTCCTCCTACTCTCCCCTAACCTCTTTTCCTCCTAATTTCCTCCTCCTTTCCTCCTCCTCCTCCGCACGTGACGTCAGTTTTTCTGCTAAATCTAGTGGAGAAATTTAATTTGTTTATTGGTGACGCGACACTGAGTCATGTGATGTCGATTTCCCCGCAACATTTAGCGGGGGAACTGAATTGGTGTTGAGGTCCCGTGACGTCAATGTTCCCGCTAAATTTAGCGGGGAATCAGATTGCTGTTGAGTTCACGTGACGTCTATTTTCCTGCTACATCTAGAGGAGAAACTGAATTTGTTCAGATGTGACGTGACACCAAGACATGTGACGTCATTTTCCGCGCTACACTTAGCGGGGAATTAACTTGGTCTATCTACTAAAAAAAATGCCTTTTGAAATTCAAACGGGTGGCAAAGTGGTCCACCCATTTGAATTAAACGGGTGGCAAACTTGTCGACCTATTTGGATTACACGTTATTATGGGACATTAAGTACCCGTTTGAAACAGTACCTGTTTGAAACTATACCCGTTTGATGCGGTCCTCGGTTGACGCGGGCGCCCGTTCGACCAGGCACGTGACCACTCATTTGAATGCGCCATTCGGAGTTCAGGCAAACTATTCGACGCTCAAATTACTGTCTGGAAGTTTGGATATCTTAAACTTATTTAAGACGCCCCGAACTTGATAAACTTATTTATAACATGGAAGAAACCCGTACTAAAAGTTCACTGGCACAGGTGTTTGCAAGTAGGCTGGAAAACATACACAAAAGATTGTTTTCGAATCTCCTAGGAGTTCATTACATAGAGCGTATTCCGTTGACAAGTACCAACGTGCAAGCGATCTGTAAAATGTAAAAAGTACCCTACTGAAAAAAAAAAAAAAAATATTTGGCGCCTATATGAAGCTAAACGGCTTGATACCGGTAACAGTTAGCCATACCAGTCACCAATTTGTCAAGGGTGACCCCTTTGAGCCATATGGCTCAAAGAGGTCACCCGTATGAGCCATTAACGGTCACCCACTGGGCAAGCAGGTCACTCCATTGGCAAACAGGTCACTCGTCTGTGGAAATGGGCCACTCGTTTGGGTAAAGTTGTCGCACGTTTGCTCAAACCGGTGACCATGTTGCACAAACCGGTGACCGGTGACGGGCAAACTGTACCGGTTTAATCAAACGGCTCTCCGGAGTCCGTTTGATACTAAACGTACAGATCGCCGGCATGGGCACGCCTTTTCAGCGGGGGCAGCCGATGCTTCCGGAAGGCCGGGAGCGCCAGTACATCGATTTCAAATCATACGCGTAAGGCAAGTAATTATATTTATATTTGAATTGCTGTGATGTTCGCTTATACTGCAACTGCAATAAGCACGTTTTTTTTTATTTTTTTTACGTAAACGCGCGACGTTTGCGGGCCGATATTTTTACAAAACTTTAAAACTTTAGCATTCTTTGTTGCCTCGATTGACTTATTCAGCTCGAATTTCTCTCGCAGAAAACAAGACCGCGTGAAAGATTATGCTTCTAGACTCTGTTTCACCTCCAGTCAAGACGCAGCGAAGCTAGCGCGCGAACACGTCGCTGCAAGAACATCGAGCATTGCGAGAGCACGCCCTCCGTTGCAGCTGTCAAACTACGAGCTCGCGCTGAGTGCTTTCTTTCCCCGGGCGCAAGCCAAGCTTCTGGCCCGCGCCATTTCCAGCGTTCGAGGGTGCTGAAATGCGCGCGATTCGCCTGCTTTCCGAGGCTTCAAACACGTCGTGCTGGAATGCCTGACGAGAGGCTGCGGGGGTGTCCCGGTGTCCTGCGCCTTGACTGCGCCCCCTCCCTCCTCTCTGGTCAGCTCTGTCACGTGACCCGAGGGGGAGAAGGGCCCTGATAAGCATAGCCTCCGAGATCCGGAAGCGCGCTCGCTGGCAGCCGCTTTTTTTAATGTGAAAGCATTAACTGTCCCATGGAGCGAGCCGATGTCATCAGTTTGAAGCGCGAAAACGGCTGTTCTCGCCGCCGACCAACATGCCGTCACCTCCATCACCCGCATCGTCGGCGGTGCTTCTGCTCGTCTCGCCGCCGACGAACATGGCGCCGCCTCTAGCATCCACATCGTCGCCGGTGCTTCTGCTCGTCTCGCCGCCGACGAACATGGCGCCGCCTCTAGCATCTACATCGTCGCCGGCGCTTCTGCTCGCCTCGCCGCCGACGAACATGGCGCCGCCTCTAGCATCCACATCGTCGCCGGTGCTTCTGCTCGTCTTGACGCCGACGAACATGGCGCCGCCTCTAGCATCCACATCGCCAGAAGGACTTCTGTGATTTCGCATTCACAACTCATAAGGGCTTAGGTGTACCTCAAGCTTTTTCTTTGTCTGCTTGTTGTCCGTTGCAGTTCGAACTTCGTTCGTCCTACCTGCTTCGATCTGTCGCCTTTCCCTGCTTTCTTATTAGAATGTGTCTCGACAACGTATTCGATGTGCACCAAAGCTATCAGTGCTCGAAAAGTCCTGCGCGTATATCGGCAACAAGCGATTCTTCAAAGTCAGGAATTCTTGCGGTTCGGTTGTGTTCGGCAAATGACAGCTTGTGCGCCAAATCGCGTTGAAACTTCAAGGAGCCGCTCCTTCTCGTTTTTGTGTTTGTGTGGTTGTCCTGCTTTGACCGTGTCGACATATGTCTGGATTACATCTTTAAGTCCGCTATTACTAAGGTAAGTGCACTGCAACCTACTTGTTGGCAACGATTGACCGTTCTTCTATGCGTACTCTTCCAGATTACCTATAGAATTATGCAGCGTCTATTCTTGCGGCAGCCGGGAGAATACTTTCCCCGAAAGTCTTCCATTATAGTCTACAGGGTGTCCCAAATAGTGGCCAGGCTCTTTAAATCGACCGCAAAATTCGGTTTCTTAAACTCTCCCGCTCGATTTGGGCAGCGGCCACAGGTGCTGCCTTTTTTTTTAATTGTGCAAAGGGCAACGATTTGAGGAAAAGTAAAAAGAAAATGTTAATGCTCGGAAATCAGCAAGCCAAGAAACTGCCCCATTGGTTCGAAGACCCGGGCTTCTGCTTCCGGAGGAGTTAAGTTTTTGCTTTTTGCCCCTTTTCCTAAGGTAATCGGGTTCGCTTTTTTAAATTTTACAAAGAAAATTATGCCTGTGGGTTCGCGGCCAAAATCTAGCGGATAGGTTAAAAACGGAATTCGCGGTCGATTAAAGAGCAGGCCAGTAATTGAACCCGGTGATAGCACTTCAGTTTTTGCTAGCTTAGAAATTCGCAGTTGTATCAACTTCTTAGAGTGCCCTGGTAAAAAAAAAAAAAAACATTTGTAGGGAGAAATGTATTGAGTCCAATAAACGCATATGAATCATACAAGACATATGAGAACATATACAAACCACATAAGAACTATATAGTATATGCAAGAACATATAAGAAACTTATACGAAACGTCTCACAAGTTTTTTATATGGTTCTTACATGTTCGCATATATCTTAGATAGTTCTTATATTGCCACGAGCGCAGCTGACCAAGAAATCAGCGCGCTCGTGGTCTAACGGTTATTGCGCGTGCGTTCCACGTAGAAAGCCAGGGTTCGATTCCTGGCCGCGGAGGCGCATTTCTGTTGACTCTAACGTAATGCTCTGGTAACTTCGAGAACCGTGTTGCTTGTTCGAGGTCAGAATATTCTACACGTCAAACCTTCTACGCCGATTATTCCAAAAGCCTACACCTGTACATAAGGGGCTCCGCGTGGCGATCTGCGGTCAGTCTCGCGCCAGCGATCGATTCTGCTCAGACGCCGACTTCGACGCCCGCGAGGCTCTGCTGCTTTCTTTTTTTCCCTTTTTATTTTTGGGCACAAGTTCGCCCCATTAAACGTTTAGTTTCCTCAGTTATTATCGCCTCATCAAGAGTCATTCGTGACATTATAGTTCTTATATATCCTGTATGATTCATTTGTGTTTATTGGACAGGGATATTTCTCATACAAATTAGATTTTTTCAATAGGCTGCCTCTTCACCTTTCACAGATCGCTTGCACGTTTGTTCTTGTCTACGAAGTAGGTTGTAATAAACTTCTAGGAAACTTGAAAGCAATCTTTTGTGTCTATTTTCCTGCCCATTTGCAAGCACCTGCGCGAGCACATTTTTCTATGGGTGCCCTTCATGTTATAAATAGGTGTATAAGTTTTGGGACGACATAAATAACTTTAAGATAACCAACCATCGAAACGACACACATTTAGGACTGGCGAATAATTTGCCTGACTATCCGAAGGGCGCGTTCAAATGTGTGGTCACGTGCCAGGTCGAAAGGGCACCCGTATCAAAAGGACACCCGTACCAAATGGGTACCGTATCAAACGGGTGCCGTTTCAAACGGATACCGTTTCAAACGGATACCGTTTCAAACGGATACCGTTTCAAACGGATACCGTTTCAAACGGGTACCCGTATCCCATAATCACGTTTGACCCGAACGGATCAAAGTTTAGCACCCGTTTGATTCAAAAAGGGTCGACCAGTTTGCTGCCCGTTTGAATTTCAAATGTTTTTTGTTTTTTTTTTTTTCAGTAGGTTGCTATTTAGCTTTTATACAACTGAGAAAATTGCAAAGCAAACCAGAACAGAGGTAATTCTTGGCTATAGCGTCTATTCTCCCGGCGGCCTAGTAAAGTCATTTCCCCGAAATTCTGCCGGTATACGCCTCTCATTGGCGTTGTCACTCAGTTCATTGGTGGTGCAGGTAGAGAGACGCATTTTATTTAAATTAATTTTAGCTCTCACTTAGAAAAAAGTTCATTGAACGACGTTACATCGAAAGATCGCTTCAGTGACAGGCTATGTTTCATCGACAGATTATGTTATTGACAGCTATGATTAGCTTTTTTTTTGTAATAAGACACCCCAGACTGTCGCCGCAAATGGCGTGTGCGGGTGGGCTCGGTAGGATAACATTTTTGTAATAAGCCGCCGTCGCACACTGTCGCCGAGAAACTGTGTGAACGGATCCGCCGGCTTGTGATACACGCGTGACAAATAGTCCCTACAGCCTGCATTTCGCGTAACGTGTGTCGGTGATATATTAGTGTCGATAAAATGAGTCCATGAAACGTGAATGCACGAAAGGTTGTCTACGAAACGTGTTTCCATGAAATTCCGGGACAACAAGAAAGTAAGTATTCGACCGGCAATTGTCACATAATTTCAGATATCTAATGGGAGGCGACTGCCGGTCGAATTTCGAGGAAATCATTCTCCCGGCTGCCGGGAGAATAGACACTGCCTATTTCTATAGGTAATCTGGAAGAGCACCCATAGAAGAACGGTCAACCGCTGCCGACAAGTAGGTTGCAATGCACTTACCATAAAAATAGCGGACTTGCAAGGTGCAATCCGAGATATATGTGGACACCGGTGCTGCAGAACAACCACACAAACACAAACACGAGAAGGAAGTGCTCCGCGAAGATTCAACACGATGCGGCAAAACATCGACGGTTCGGGACCATGGAGTAGAACGGCGGACGTCACGACGAGGCAGCTTACGGAGGATCACATCGAGCGGCACAACCCTCACCTGTCAAACGTGTTCACAGAGGGATCCGGGACGCTGACCCGGACTGCCCTGCTTGCGGCGAGTGGGCAGACACTGACCACCTTCTCCTGGAATGCCGGAACACGACGACGCCAGGGCGGTCCTGGCCGCGTCCTACGCCGCATTGGGGCTTCCGTGCGGAACCAGGGAAGAGGTTATGCTGGAACACGGCAGCAAACAGACAAAAGAAAGAGTTCTCAAGGCCCTGCTCACCTTTCTCGAGGAGGCTGCTCTTCTCCAGAGAAAGCCGCGCACGATGACATCCACGATCAAGCTTCCTCCCCCACGAAGGGCCCGTGAGGACTGAATCGGGTAGCCCCTTGGCACGCGGAAGGCACCTATTTGATGGAATGACGTTTTTGCGAACGCCCAGTTTCCACCGAATGGCATTTTTGCGAATAGTCGGCCGCAGCTAAGCGCTGTTTACGGGTGGGCTAAGTGGGTTCACATTTTTGTAATGAGCCGCCGCAGACTGTCGCCGCGAAGTGGCGTAAGGGGAGCGCGGGAAGGGGGGGGGGGGGGTAACAAGCGCTTCCGTTATTCGCTAGAACGTCGATTTGCTCAAATGTTGCTGTTCGCTAAAACGTCATTAGCTCATGATATGAACCCGTGGCGCGCATCGCGCGCCACGAGGAGCTTGTGCAGACAAAAACGGATACCCCCGCAGTCCTGCACCTCACCGGCCGCGTGAAGGGGGGCATCCGCCCCCCTCTCCTAAATATACTCTCAGAAAAAAAGGTGTATTCTTACACCCTTTGTCCCATACAATACTACTCCCTAAAGCTTCAATTCGACGTACAGCGCCCTATTCTCGAAGAGACGGCCCCACATTTTACGAGGGGCTTGATAGCCGTGTGGTACAAGTTATTAAAATAGCTAATGTACGTGTTACTGACTACAAAAAAAGGGATTTTCGTGGCCCAACTGCAAAAACTGAGTGTTTTCTTTATTTGGTGTTTGATACGTACTTTAGTTATTTAAAAAGTTATATCGCCCATTATCAAGCCCCTCGTAAAATATGGGGCCGTCTGTTCGACTACAGGGCGCTTTACGTTGATTTGAAGTTTTGGGTTGTATTATATGGGACAAAAGAGCGTACGTTGATACCATTTTTTTAGAGTGTACCCGTGCTCAGCTCTATATGTTCAGTACCAAACGGGCAGAGAAGAGCCGTTTGATCAAACCGGCGGAGGTTGCCGTTCGCCCGTTTGTGTAGCAGGGTCACCCGTTTGAACAAACGTGCGACAAGTTTCTTCAAACGAGTGACCCGTTTGCCCAGACCAGTGGCCCGTTTGCCCAAACGAGTGACCTATTTGCCCAAACAGGTGACCGTTATGGTTGATACAGGGGACCCATTTGAGCCATATGGGCGACCCCATTGACAAGCGGGTCACAGATAAGGCTAAACTGTTAGCGGTACGAGCCAGTTTACCTTCATACAGGCGCCAAATGTTTTTTTTTAGTAGGGGTTGAGGTCACGTGACGTCAATTTTCCCGCTAAATTTAGCGCGGTTACGGCGATGTCGATGGCGACAGCGCTCAACCCGGTATCGGGTGCCTAAGTGCAGTGCTCTAAAAATTAAAGACGTTTACAAATCTCTTTAACGCAAAATTAGAGCGCAGCTCTTGCAGAAAATGAGGAAAGGATATGTCCCTCCTCCTCCCCTGTACCCTCCCCTACTTTCCACCTGCTTCTTTCATCCTCCTCTCCCCTCCTCCTCCTCCTTTCATCCTGCTCTTCTGCCCTCCTCCCCCTCCGCCTATGACGCCAATTTTCCCGCTGAATCTAGCGGAGTAACCGAATGTTTTCATAGGGGTGACACCAAGTCATGTGACGTCATTTTCTCTACTATATTTAGCGGGGAAACTAAATTGCTGATGAGGTAACGTGACGTCAATTTTCCCGCTAAATTTAGAGCGGTTACGCCGATGCCGATGGCGACGCCGCTCAACTCGGAAAAGTACGCCTAAGAGCTGCGCTCTAAAAATTAAAGACGTCTACGAATCTATGTGACGCAAGATTAGAGCGCAGCTCTTGAGGAGTAGGAGGGGAATGTACGGAAGGGAGGGTATGACCCTCCTCTTTCTCTGTACCCTCCCCTACTTTCTACCTCACCTCCTCCTCTCTCCTTTCCTCCTTCTCCTTTCATCCTCCTCTTCTCCCCTCCTCCTCCTCCGCACGTGACGCCAATTTTCCCGCTGAATCTAAGAGAAACTGAATGCTTTCATTGGTGTAACACCAAATAATGTGACGTCATTTTCTTCGCTAAATTTAGCGGGGAAACTGAAGTAGTGTTTAGGTGAAGTGACGTCAATTTTCCCGCTAAATTTAGCAGGGAATTGAAATGGTGCTGGGGCATGTAACGTCAATTTTCCCGCTACGCCTAGCGGAGAGACTTAAGTTGTTCATAGGTGACCGGACACCAAGTCATGTGACGTCATTTTTCGCACAAAGTGTTGCGGGGAAACAGAATTGGGGTTGAGACACGTGACGTCATTTTTTCCACTAAATTTATCGAAGAATTGAATTTCTGTTGAGGTACCCTGATGTCAATTTCCCCGCTAAATCTACCGAAGAAAATTAATTTGTTCATAGGTTATGTGACACCTAGTCACGTGACGTCATTTTCCCCGCTATATTTAGCGAGCAATTGAATCGGTGTTGAGGTTACTTGACCTCAATTTTCCCGCTAAATTTAGCGCGGTTACGCCGACGCCGCGAAAACCCGCTAAGAACTGTGCTCTAAAACAAAAAGCTGGACGAGAAGACAAGAGAACACATATACACCGTGTCACTATACTTCGTCTCACTAAAACCGTGCAGTACAGCTAAAGCTATAGAAGAAAGAGCGTATGCCAACCTGTTCAAGAGGAGGGCAAGGAGGAATGGGACAGAATGGCTGGGATTCCCCCGTTCCTCCAATCCTTCCTTTTGAAGGGGTCGGGATATGCCCTCTGCCCTGTAGCTTGGCTGTACTCAGACATGTTCAAGTTACTCAAAAAAAGTAATTAAGTTAAGTTACTGAGTATTGATCTCAAAATTACTTTGATTAGAGTAGAAATGACTCAAATGAAAAGTAAATGAGAAAATTACCAATTACCGTAAAAAGTAGAGAATTACTTGTAAAGTTAGTTTTTTTATGGAAACAAGAGAACACACATGACTTAAGAAATTGGGAACAGCGCGCAAATAAGACGGGGACAACGAGAGTAGAGCACAGGACAAGCGCTGACCATCAACTGAAGTTTTATTAAAAACGGCTAAAACACCACAAAGTCAACCAACGCCGAAACAACCAATGGCGTGTCGCTCACCATGCATCTATAAAATCGTTGTTTGTTTTTTTTGTAAAGATAAACCAATGGCTGGCTGACGCAGTGCCCAGAACCAGCTTTTTCGATAGCATGCGCCTCCAGCACCTCTCTTAGCACTTTTGTGCGCCCCCTGCCAATGATTATGGTATCTTCGAAGACGGGGTGACACAAGCAGTCTCTGCAGTGTACGTATAAGTGACCTCCGGTCATTGACCGCCGTAAAAGGGCATGTTCACGCATTCTCTCATTGACGGGACGCTGCGTCAATGAGAGGATGCGTGAACATGCCCTTTTACTGCGTCGTGTCTGTTCGCTCCACGCGCCTCGTAGCTGTGTTGTTGCAGGGGGGACTCACCAAACCACTTTCTTAGGGAAAGGTCATGCTCTCGAGAGCATGACCTTTCCCTTGTGGGCACCCTGGCGGCTCCACAGCCCAGTTGCCCAACTGCGAGGCAAAGGTGCCGAACTTTTCCCGCGTGGCGGCGACGTCACGCCAGCCACGCGCACATCGCGTGCGCCGCCTTGATAAGGCAGATCAGAGGCGGCGCACAAGCAGTCGCTGACTGGACTCAGCCGCCGCTGGTAACCATGATAATCGTCTCGTCCATGTCCCATTAAATGTAGTTTTTTGTTGTTGAAACCGTTGGCTCCTTGTTATTCCTCCGGGTGGGGTATGCAGCAAGGCAAACCGACCACAATGGCGCCCAACCGTGGTATGCTACCCACTCGCAGGAATTTCACGGTGCTTGGTTTCATCTTTCGGTAAGCTTTTTCCCATACCCCGTGTTTCCTACCGTCGTTCCGTGCTTCCGTCACGTCCGCGTTTGTTGTATTGGCCTGTTTCTGACTGTTTGTTTTGTGACCGAGGCAATCGTTTTGCGCGCTTGTGTTGGTTTCTGGGGGCGTTTCATTTTTGCGCTTGTGTTGCGCTTGTGTTGGGTTTTGGGGGGGCGTTTTTTTTTTGTGCTCGCAGGCATGCTCACGCTGGAGCAGGAGGCTGCGATGGCCGCAGCGGCACATATGAACCTGCTCACGAAGGTCACGGAGATGTGCGACTCCGTGATGCAGCGCCTGGCCCACGCGCCTGGCCAGCAGGAGACCCCACCGCGAGAGCCCCGACCACACTTGACTGTTCCGGTCTACATGGGATACGACGACATCAAGTCTGTGGCAGACTTCCTGGGCGAGCTGCAGACGTACCACCTTGCCTCCGGTGCCTCGGAAGCCTTCATCGTGGAGCGGATTGTCCCGCTGGCGTTGCAAGCCAGCGCCAGGTGCTGGTTGGGGTCGCAAGCCCCCTTCACCAGCCTGGCGGACTTCCAGACAAGGCTTCGAGAAGAGTTCCTGCCTGCAGGCTACGCAACGCAGATTCTCCGAGATCTCCAGGCAAGGACGCAGCACCCGGATGGAAGTATGGTCCGGTACGTTCGGGTCATGCAAGAGCTCTTTAAGAGGGCGGACCCGAAGTCACCGGAGTCGGACAGAGTAGCTCGGGTCAGAAGACAGTGTCACCCAAGGTACCACGTCTACCTCATCAACCGCACCTTTGAGACCCTTGAAGAGCTAGCCCGGGACGCCCGCCTCATCGAGGAAGCTCTTCACGCCGAGCGGAACTACGTGCCGCCGCCACCAGCCAAGTACGCGCTCGAACCGGCATGCGCATGGCGGGGCCCCGAGGCCTCCAAGCAAGTGGACTGTCCGAACGAGACCTCCCTTCCCCACCACGTCAACCAGGAGAGTTGGCGTGGCATGCATGGTGATCTCCCGTGCGGGATAAGCGTATGTTCGCCTAACTCTCCCCGAGAGGTTCCCGGAGGTCACAGCGAGGCCCTGGTGGGTTTCGGGCGGGGGGCGCCACGACAGGTGGGAGGTCGTGTGCCGTGCCCTATCGTAAGCTGGGGCCCAACGGAGATCACCACCCAAGCGAACCATCTTCATCAGTCTGCTCCTGCAAGTGCTGGCGAAAGCTGGCACGGTGCGGTCGCAAACCCGCAGCCCAGCAGCATTGACCCCCGCCGCAACGGAACAAGCCCTCCCCACAACAGCCAGTCGCAAGCCTGGTGGAGGCCCTCCCATAGTGGTTCCTTACCCGATCACTGGAGGCGGTCCGATGGGCACCTCGGTGCGGGTGGCCTAAGCAGGCAACTGTCGTCGGACTGCTGCTACCACTGCGAGCAGCCCGGCCATCACCGAAAGCAGTGTCCAAGACCTCTGGACACTACAAACAAGAGGTGGCACGAGACGGCTGCAGAGTGCCGGAAACAGAACAACCAGGGAAACTACTACGGCCGGCGACGCCGAAACCAGTCTGCCACTCGCCGACGGCCGTTACAGTCCTTGGGAGCAGTGAGGCCGCGGCACAAATTCCATCGGTATGTCGAATCCAGCCCGAGCCTAACATCATTGAACCGCGCATGACGATTTCACTGCTCGATTTACCCATTGCCGCACTTTTGGATTCTGGGGCCGCTATCTCGCTCATAGGGGATTTCGTTTTCGAACTCTGCAAAGCAAAAAATATAAGCCTCCGGGAGTGTGCAACCCGTTTGCAGCTAGCTTCTGGTACAGCGATAACAGCTGGAGGAGCCGTGAGACTGCAGATTCAGTTTAATGGAAAGAAGCGGCGTCAGCCATTTCTTTATATGCCAGGACTCGTGGTACCTGTGATCTTCGGCCGAGAGTTCATTACAGGCGAAAACATGACGCTCGACTTTTCTGGTGGCGGATACCGGCTGGGACAACAACCGGAGCTTACTCCGTTTACCAAACGGGAGGACTGCATCCGTAACCCGACCACTGAAGCCCACTTCACCATGGTGCCGGACGTCTTGCCTGCCGGCGTTCGAGAATCGTTGCGAAAGGGCCCCGCAAGCAGCCAGCAGAAGCAGGAGCTGCGAGCCGTCCTGGAGTCTTTCTCACCAATGTTCACGGAAACACCTGGAAAGACTGGCATCCTGCTGCACCGCATTGAAACCGGTGACGCGCCGCCTCGGAGCTGCAACCCTCGACCGATCAGCGTCCACAAAAGGGCACTCCTTGATGCGGCGCTCGAGGAAATGATCGACACCGGTTCAGTGCGTGAGTCGAAGAGCCCCTGGGCGTTCCCCGTTGTTCTCGCTCCGAAAAAAGACGGGACAGCCAGGCTCTGTGTGGACTACAGGCGGCTTAACGATGTGTCCGTACGAGACAGCTACCATTTCCCCAGCATTTCCGCCGTGATGTACGCGCTCGGTAACGCGACCGTGTTTACAACGCTGGATTGCAGTCGCGGGTTTCTTCAGATCAAGATTCACCCATCAGACGTTCCAAAAACTGCTTTCACCTGCCACTGAGGGTTGTTCGAGTTCACCCGACTGCCATTTGACTTGTCTAACTCTCCAGCCAGTTTTTAACGCCTAATGGATGTTGTACTCGGGAACTCGAAGTACGAATTTGCCATGGCATACATGGATGACGTGGTTGTTTTCTCGAGAACTATTGAGGAGCATGTCGAGCACCTTCGCATTGCACTTGAGCGAATACGTCATGGTGTGCTCACGATGCATCCCGGAAAGGTTCAGTTGGCGGCGCCCAAGCTTAACCTCCTTGGATTCGTTGTGGACAACGGCACGCTCCGCCCCAACGAAGATAAGTTGCGCGCGCTAACGGAATACCCAAGCCCACATGACGTAAAGAGCCTACAAAGATACCTCGGAATGACTGCGTTCTACCGGGATTTCATTCCACACTATTCCAAGATATCCCAACCGCTCAATCACCTTCTAATAAAGGGCGTCAAGTGGTGTTGGGCCGAACAACAACAATGCGCATTCTTAGCCCTTTCAAAAGCCATGACTGATACCGCTTGTTTAAAGCTCCCAGCTTTGAACGAGCCGTTCGTTCTGCAGACAGATGCAAGCGACTGTGGCCTGGGTGCTGTCTTGCTGCAGGAGTATGGCGGTGTGCTTCGGCCAGTTGCTTTCACGAGCCACACGCTAACTCCAACCGAGCGCAACTACAGTGTCGCAGAACGTGAATGTCTCGCCGTTATTCATGCTTTGAAGCGCTTCGATATGTACCTAGATGGCGCAACGTTCCAGATTCAATCTGATCCCTTAGCGCTATCATGGCTAAGGGGACTTAAGAATCCAGCTGGACGTCTTACTCGTTGGGCGCTTACGCTAAAACAGTACGACTACTCCATAGTGTACCGCCCGGGGTCAACCAACAAAGTTGCTGATGCGCTCTCTCGTTCTCCACTTCCCGAGGAACACTCGCAGGATACTCATGGCTTGGTGACCATCGCGGCCACGGCACGAGGATCCCCAGATTCATGGTGGGGTACATTGGTGAGCCGCGAAGAGCTTCGCAAGGCGCAGCTGGATGACGGGCTCTTCCAATGCGTGTCCGCTTGGCTGGCAGCAAGAGGTCCAGTCGACCACCCAAGTGACGAGGAGTTCGACTCCTACTTGATGAGCGACGACGGCCTCCTGCAACGCTACATCCCCCAGGCCGACGACGATCCGGATGGCTCGGCGTTCCGGACCGTGATACCCCGCAAGCTACGTAAGCTTTTCATCCGATACATGCATGACTCTGCCTTGGCAGGACACAGCAGTGGGAGAAAAACTTATGAAAAGTTATCCCAAATCGCTACCTGGCCAGGCATGAGGCAGGTTGTGCTCCGATACGCTCGTAGCTGCTCGGTGTGTCAGAAGGCAAAACCACGTGGTGGTCAGCCCCCCGGTTTCATGCAACCGATCGTGAGCCAGAGCCCTTGGCAGATTTGTTTCTGTGACGTCATGGGACCCTTCCCACGTAGTACCCGCGGCAATCAATACTTGTTCGTGGTAACCGATCACTTCACGAAGAGGGTTGAGTTATTCCCTTTGCGGAAGCAAGATTCGCAAAAAATCTGGGAGTGTCTACTTGAAACATTCGCTAGGTTTGGCTTTCCTGCACAGCTTGTAAGCAATAATGCCTCCTATCTAACGAGTAAGGTGTTCGTGGACGCATGCGCAGTGCTGAGAATTAAGCAGAAAAGAACTTCCCCATACCACCCGCAAGCAAACATCACGGAAAGGGTAAATCGGAACCTTAAGATGATGTTAGTGGCCTACAGAGCGCCACAAGGACTGGGATGGGAAACTGCCCGAGCTGGCATTCGCAACCCGTACGACCACTAATCGGTCAAGGGGTCTCACTCCTGCCCAATTGAATTTCGGTAAGGAGCTCGCGTTCCCGCTTTTTAAGTCTCCTTTCTGCAGAGTCTGGGGGAAGGCTTCGCCCCTACGTGAAGTTCGCAGAGGACCTGCGAAAGCGCTTCTCCGATAACCTTCGAGAGGCCCGAGAAAATATCGACGTCGCCCGAGTACAGCAGGCAGAACAGTACAACCAGGGGTGACGTGATTTGCGGTTCGAGGTGGGAGATTTTGTACTCCGGCGTACTCACCCACTGAGTGACGCCGCTCGAGGCTTCGCAGCCTCCCTCGCCAACAGGTGGGAAGGTCCGTTTCGCGTGCATGAAAAGTGCTCGCCGCTCACTTACGAACTAGTTCCCTGTGAGTCTAGTGAGGAAACTGGACCTGTTCATGTCACTGACCTTAAACGATTTTTTCATGCAGAAGACGAAGATTCCTCGCAGGACCGGAACGACACTGACGGCAGTCCCGTTCCGAAAACCCCCTTGTCTACACCAAGGCGGAGGTATAACCTGCGACGTCGGTGACACGAAAGAGTGAGGAACCTTTTTTTTTCTCTTCGGCTTCGCCTCTCTCGCAATTTGGGGGTAGTTTTCTACTTCCACGGATCTGCTCCCTTTTCAAGAGAGGGGGGAGATGATTGTGTGCCCACCTCAGATCCGTTATTTTCAACTTTCTGGAAGGGGTGCGAAGATAACGTCGGGCCCAACCCTCAACTGAGCTTCATGTCGTCTGCTTTCTTCTTTTTCTATGAAGATGGCTCTTGGTCAACACCGTCACAACACCCGCCATCGGAACGACACGGCGGCCGGGCTTGTGCTGGACCGGGGCACAAAGGACGTCGGCGCGTCAGGGGCGGCCCAGGGAACCATGGACCGCTACCATCCCCAACAAGACGGAGCGGCAGCTTACTCGGAGCAAGGGGGATCGCGCGGAGAGCAGCAGCAGCCGCCTGCTGGAGCCGACTTAGAGCAACAAGGTGGCCGCCAGCCGAGCCCTGAGCCAGAACAAGGAGCTGGAAAGACAGCGAACGCCGAACGCATCGCGCTCGTCCAGCGGGCGCCGGCCGGACTTGGAACGTCAGTCCGCCCAGCAGCGCCATCCACCCCCTGACGACCACAACAACGTCTCCGTCATCGACATGCCGGACGAAGGTTGAGGGGGGGGGGGGGGAAGAGTGTGGGCACCCTGGCGGCTCCACAGTCCAGTTGACCAACTGCGAGGCAAAGGTGACGAACTTTTCCCGCGTGGCGGCGACGTCACGCCAGCCACGCGCACATCGCGTGCGCCGCCTTGATAAGGCAGATCAGAGGCGGCGCATAAGCAGTCGCTGACTGGACTCAGCCGCCGCTGGTAACCATGTTAATCGTCTCGTCCATGTCCCATTAAATGTAGTTTCTTGTTGTTGAAACCGTTGGCTCCGTGTTATTCCTCCGGGTCGGGTATGCAGCAAGGCAAACCGACCACACCCTACAATCGTCACCATCAGGACACCTAGCCATACATGTCAGAGACAGTAAATGCACTCCTCTATTTAATCATACCAAAGTCCTCAATCGCTTTCGGAGCTAGGGAGCCGCAGAACGTTTCGAAGCAAAAACTATAATAGAAAAAGGAGACACGTGCATTTGCACACAATCAAAATAACTGTCCTAGAAAGTTTTAGGGTACCTCAACTTTTTTTTCTTAATCCGGCTCGTTTTCTTTCTCTATCGCTCTACTCTAGCCCATCAGTGAATTTCAATAAAAAAAAAATGCACGGAGTAACAGATTTTTTTTTTTCATTCGCAATTCTCTTACTTTTCTCAACAATGCACGCTATGTATGAAACGGAGTAAAATTCTCGCCCTTTTCCCCTCCCCCGGCGTTGCCTTCGTCTGCACTGCACACGACCAGCGACACGAAGTATAGAGGCGGGCGTACTTGAGGCTATCTATTTGGTCTTTTGTTGGCTGCGTTGGAGGCTGCGTTTTGCTCGTGCTTCGTTCCCTGTTTTGTGTTCGGTCGCTTGGTTCCAAGTTTGCAATCGGTTCAGCTTTGACCTGGAGTCTGTATATCCCTAGATCCCTAGATTGTTCCGGCATTGTACTTCAGATACTTAGTACAAGATATTGAGAAATGTAATCAAAATAGAGTAGCAAATACTCTAAACGAAATGTATCTGCCAGATACCAAAATACTACGAAATGTATATTTAATACATTGTCTTGAGTAGAGTATTTAAGGTAGGCACAAGTCTGCCAAGATCGCATGCTCGTTTTCGGCCCTCCGAAAAACTTTGCACTGCTTTCCACTGACAAGGCTGTGTTTATGAACTATTTTACCAGGTATACACTTTACACGGACTATATCATGGGGCGGTGGTCCCGCTTGTGTGCGCTCTGCTATCGAACAAGAAAGAGAAAACCTACCGGCGCTAAGTTCTCGTGCAAATGTAGCAGGAGTCGAGTTCCCACGCGTCAAATTTAAGGCATAAACAGTTTCTTTAATTACTTTCTTTTACAGCGGAGCTGTTAAGGGCTAGTTTCTCCAGTTTTATGTGCGCCAGCAAACAAATGATGACACAGAACTCTGGACAGCAACCCCCATCTATGAGCGACGGCGGCAACCAGACAACCGACGTGTCGGTTGTCTGGTTGCCGCCGTCGCTCATAGATGGCCGGTGACCTTTCCAGCCTTTCGACACTGGCTTGCCGAGTTGCGGCTGGCCATTACTTCATTCTCACCATAGTACAACATCGCTGGTCTTCCTTCTTGACCAGAGTGGAAAGGCTGAACGTTTTTTAGACTCTTTTTTTGTCTTGTCCAGCCTCCTGTCCGGCGTTGCAGTCAAGGTTGTCTACTGTGACTTCGAGGCGCCAGTGATCTCTTCCTGTGCCAGAACGTTTCCTGAAGCGAGGATTCAAGAGCGTATTTTCACTTTTTGCCAGTGTGCGTCAAGGAGGCTGTGCAAGTTAGGCATGCAGGTACGCTACGGCCGTGGGCAAGGCTTCGCTGTTCAGGTGATTAGGTATTGTTTGTTTCTTTTTAAAATGAAAGGCAATCACAAAATCGTATTATGGGACAAAACGTAAGGGGCGCAAACATGCTGGTGAAGGTTTAACAATTTAGACATTGAGACTTCGTGTTGCGTTGTCCTTCCTTCCTTCCAGTCTCGGAGATTGGTCTTATATCATGCTATGATCTTCTTTTTGCACCCTGATACGCAATAATGACACGTAGATATTTTGGCCCGAGTCTAAGAAAAGTACTTATATAGGACCCTGGGAATGAAGCCCGGTTATTTTAAACAGTGCTTACCCAATATTCTAATGCTCAACAAAGAAGAGTTTTGTAGCAGCCGTTTTCCACGACTTTATTGCGAAAATAAGAAAGCAAGCAAAAGTAAGCAAAACTTTATTAAACAAATTGCAGCTGAAAAACGATTAATTCTAGATCGCGAAATATTCCCCAGACTTATTTCTAGATTATTCCTTTTTATTTCATCATTCCCGGACGAAAAATCAGCTCTTTGTTAGAGTGAATGTGAACAACTGAGTTATTTTAGTGCAATTTAAATTGCTATTGTCTCGTCTTCTAGATGCGAATGCTACCCGCTCTGGCAATCCTCCCACCCGCCGAAGTCGCGGACGCTTTCGACGGGCTTCAGAATGTTCTCCAGAGTGAGGCCACAGATCTCGCGATCTATTTCGAGGACACATACATCGGTCGCCGAAGGCACAACAAAGTTCAGGTTACCATGATTCCCGCAAACCTCTGGTCAGTGCACGATGACATGCCGCAGGGTATGCCACGCAGAAACAACGCCGTCGAAGCTTGGCATCAAGGGTCCCAGTACAGTAATTCTGTTGGAAATACGATAACCTTTTTTTTTGTTGTATCCTGAGTATTTCCAAATGTGGTGAAAATTACCTGTCAATGCCTTTTTTGTTGTTTAAGTCTAACTTCCACTGTATTCTGCCTAACATGTTGACGTTTCTGAGGTACCTCAAAGACGAGCAAGCACTCCAAGAGTTGAAGATGGCACAGTTGGACGCTTGTTTGCGCTAACAATTTTGGGTTATGCACGAACTGGAACGTGGCGGTGCCTGCCAATCGAGGATGATGCTTCTTCTCTCTCCGCCTTTCGTCAAGACAAAGTTTGGACATCCCGATAAACGTTTAGATTATGGGTGTATGGGGTCCTAAAACCGTCACACCCATTTTACACGGTCAGAGTGCAGGGTGCGGCTGGATGGAAGGATGGATGTTAATGGCTATACTCTTTGTAACGGGTGATAGCTTGCGACACCTAGCCTAATTCTGAAAAGACAATTATATGATTCCTGCCGGCCTTCTAAGACATATTTTCTCCCCTTGTCACCAGGCAGTATGGGATGTCACCAGGATGACCTCGGGGGATCGGGCAAAAAAAAAAAAAAAAAAAAACTAAACGCATCACCCCACGCCTTTTCCCCCCAGCGAAAGAGTCGGTAATTTTCCTCTGGTCAAACATTGTCGGCGTTACCCCAGCGCCGGACCCTCGGGGAAGCAGACCTGAGACTTTATGCCGAAGCCACGAGGGAGGGAGTCCCAAATTTCCCCTGTCTTGCCTGTCCCCATCTGTGCTAGTTAGTTGTATCTAATTCACTTTTCACTAGAAAAATTTGACCAATCTTCTTATCGCCTCTTTGTGACTGTAATACTTTTCTCTTCCGTCCTTCCATCGTCGCCAGCGAAACCCAGGGCCCCAGCGAAATCCGTTACCCCTTCAGAGAGGACAGAGCAAAGCGCCGTGCACTTTGAAACCAGGTGCTCTAATGTCTCGCTCTGATTATGGCAAGCGGCACATAATATGTCTGTCTTGGGAAATTTAGCCCTATACGACCTCGTTCTCAAAACTCCCGTTCTCGCCTCGAACAACAAAAAACTTCCCAGTGAATTGCCAAACATATTTTTCTTTCTTATGTCCTGTTTTTGTGACCTGTGCATTGTTAGAGCTAATTTGTACTGCATTCTTCCCTCCCAACTTTTTCTTTTTGCGTCTTTCACTCCCTCTTCAACTGAAGTAGTCTGCTCAGCACCATCACTAGTGTGTAGGTATCTGTAATGTAATCTTTTGGTTTCGGTTTTCCCATTTAATGTTTAGACGTAACAAGTATATATACTTGAATAACTTCCGTGCCCACCGTGTATCATCCATTTCTTTCAACATTTGTTCAAAATTCAACTGACTAATCGCCTACTGCTCTCAAAAGAGGACCAGCCCATGTCCCCCTGTACTCCCTCATTTGGTGTCTTACCACATGCTCTCAGAGCGACCCTTCCCAGGCGTCTTTGTCAAATTTCTGATCTTGATTGAACCTCTGATTTCATGCACAGTAACCCATTGCCAAGAGACAGTTCTGGTGACTCCTTTCTGTATATACCCCTGACCACATCATATTTAATATAGATTCATAGTGCCTTAAGCTTCATAATAGATACATTTGTTCCCTTTTCTAATTATATTATCTTTATGTTCCTCTACATATTTCGTTTCCTCATTTAGCCAGACTCCCAGATATTTCTTTTTTCTTACATAGTCTATTGCAATATCTTGTATCCTCAGGGGTTCACTCTTTTCGTAGTGTAATACCATTACTTTAGACTGGTCATTACTAAAATTCATACCCAAAATGTCCTCTTCCTCTTCAAATATTCCAGCTATTCCGGTAATGTATCCTGGTTATCCGCCATGAGTAGTGTGTCGTCCGCAAACATCAGTCCTTGTATTATTTGTACTACATTTCTCCCTTCTTCCATATAACTCACATCAACCCTATTGAAAAATCTCATTTGTATAAGAAATTTTAGTGTCCAATAAACACATATGAATCATGCAAGGAATATAAGGCCATATAAGAACCATATAAGAACTATATAAGACCTATATAAGTTACATAGGAACCATTAAAGAGACTTGTGAGAAGTTTCTTATAAGTTTCTTATATAGTTCTTAAATATCTTATATAGTTCTTATATAATTCTCATATGGCTCTTATATGTTCTTATATATCTTGTAAGATTCATGTGTGTTTACTGTACACCAAACATTTCTCATGCAAATGGCTTTTTTACTAGGGAAAACCTAAGTTGCTCTGCTCTAATTTATTTTCCATTTCACTGAGATATACCATAAAGAGCAGAGGTCACAGTGGACAGCCCTGCCGAAGCCCTCTTTTTATTGCTGTGGGTCGTGTATTTTTTGGCTTCCCATGTATAACTACCTTATTGTCTGTGTACACCTGCTGAAAAAAACCTAACCAAATTTGCATTCAAATTATACTCCTTCATCTGACCCCAGAGTTTTTCCTGGCTCACATTATCGTACGCTCCCTTGGTGTCCATATAAGCTACCCATACAGGCGTTTGGTTCTTCATTGCTATTTCTATACATTGAGACGAGTAAGTTACCTTCCAGTCTTCTATCTCTTCGAAATTCATTTTGGAGTCCACCCCGTTTTTGCATATCTTCCGCCCATCCCTCCATTTTCCGCTTTACTATCTCCATGGCTGCTCTGTATAGAACTGAAGTTTCCCAGTAAAAATCCCGTGCACCATTTTGACACCATTTCGATTCATGGAGTGTGTAAGAAGGGCGCTATGTTCATCTAAATCCAAGTTGCAAGATTCTAACTTTCTACAGAAACCAATATCGTGTCAAAAGGGTGCAGCAACGGTGTCCGTTCAAAAAAAAACACATCATTTTTGCACGAATAAGGGTGTAAAAATGTTTTGTGTGTACCACCAAGTTAAACGTCAACAATGGACGAAAACTCGCCCTCGAGATTATTCTCTTCATTCTGGTGAAAACGTTATTCGGTTTCGTATCAACTGAGACTGTGGAATAGGCATATCCGAACTTTTTAATAATATAACTTGCGGGGCGCTCTCATCATCTTACACGGTCTCCAAAGAGGAAATATTCGAAAATATGAAGATCAACGAACCGGGTCCACATCACATGAGCGGATGACGTTTGGTGAAAAGCGACCATTTGAGCGAATCTACATTTTAGCAAATCACTGGGGCGCGTGTTAACACACCCGGCCGCCTGCGTTCACGCCGCTTCGCGGTGACAGTCTGTGGCTGCTCATTTAAAAAACGGTAACTTACCTAGCCCACCCGTAAACGCCGCTTCGCGGCGGCCGACCATTCGCTAAAGTGTCTTTCGATGGAAAGTCGGCATTGGCTAAAACGTCGTTTGACCAACTGAGTACCACCTGAATGAGCCCTACTTGATAGAATGAAGAAAAAGTTACGAGGCCGCCGAAAGGCAAAATTTTTGGCTGCAGCGGTATTCAAACTCCGGTCTCCCAATATCCGGTTGGGTATGCTAGTCAATACGGGATCGGATATTGGGAGGCCCGGACTTCGAATCATGTCGCATTCATATATTTGTTTTCTTTTAGCGGCTTCGGGATCTTCGTTCCATTCGATCAAGTAGGATTCATTCATCTGCAGAGTTTCGAATATTATAAGTAGTATGCCGTGATGCAATTTGAAGGTACTCTTTCATCTACGGATATAATTAAAATACTGGGGTAATAGAACATTGTAAAATACTGGCTTTGACTTAGCGCTTTATTTATTCTGCCGCCACCCTACCTTTATTATAGATTAGTGCTTTGATTGTAATTAAGACGGCTTTCTGAAGATTCAGAAAAGAGTGAGATTTTGTTATTTCATAGTTGAATTATTTAACCAAGCAGCGCTCTCTAAACAACCAAGCAATTTTATGTTTTTTGGCACCACGGTAATGCACACCATCATTCGCGAGTTATACTTTCTCAACACCCTTAAATAGGCAAATGCAAGTCGATTTTTTTTAAACCCGCGATAAGTTTGTCAAACATTATCGTGAAATATCTAGAAGATGTCTAGTCTAATACGCTTACACAATCACCAGGAGCGAAATGTTTTTTGTTTTTTGTTTCAGTAAAGATTTTTTTTTTCATAATTTGTCGCAGCCTCTACTTTGACATAATAGAATTTAGTAACAATATAAATAAACAACTACACACGTTGACGTGAACCAGCTGATACCCCGACGGCTCTTGCTTAAGAATGAAACTGTTTCTATTCCTGAGAAGTGCGATTCCGCCTGAGCATAATTTTACTAAAATTATCTGCGCAAAAAGACAGGATGTGCTCACATACAGCGGTCAGTGACAACAAGGCTCTACACACAAGGTTGCAGAAGAGTGCATTTGTCATAGTATTGGTGGCGCGTATTGTTCCTTGCAGAAAAGGGGGATGCCAGATTTATTTTGACAGTACTGCCAGTACTATCACGGGACGAGGAAGGTAGATGTTTCTCCATTTACAATCGCTGCAAATTTTACCAGTCAGGCTAGTCAGGATATCTAACTGCGAATATGTTTTCGAAGTCATGCTGAAAATATGTAGGTCCTCTGATATGGCGCCACGTGGAAATAACAGGTTGCATTTTTATAAGGTATCATGCATACTTTCAGGTGTATTAGGACGAAGATGCTGCATGTAGCATTAAACAAGTTTATATTTGGGAAAGCTAAAAGTTTTGTCCTGTCAGACGTACCTTTCTTCGTCTCTTCAAAAACAACTAGATAATGGCAATGCAGTGAGTGCGCAGGCGAGCTGGTGGATGTTAACCATTTTGTCTTAGCCCGAGACTGAAGCAGGAAAAAAGGAAAGTTTTAAAGTGGAAGAAAAAGGAACAGTCGAGGACACGTCTCTAACACAGCTAAAACTTCACCACAGAACCTTCTCGAGATTCTCGACCTTCAAAGCCAAAAAAATAACAAAGGTCTCATCTCTTTCCACCACAATTATCAACCGACCGTAAACAACCTTGACGTTTTCCACCGAGCAACACACCCTAGCTCCCCTCTCCCGGAAGAAAATTAACTGAACCTTCAACGAAATTGAAATATTCCCGTCGTGTTAAAAATAGGTTGAATATGATCCACAATATCGTAAATGACAATCGCACGTTTGTATTTTGAGCCTGGTGGCTGTATTTTTCGTTATAAACGGCAAACTCTGGCAAGCGCTCGGAAAAGGCCCAGCGGAGTGTGACGTAGGTCGTCTCAGGCAACGATTGGTCTGGGGACCAGCAAAGCTACGGCAAGGCTGATGTCGAGAGGATGGCCTCGTCGTTCCAGCCACCGAAGCGACTGCTTTTGTACGAATTTGACGTGACGAGTTAATCTTCTATAATCTTGTAGGGGGACAATAGCGGACTTCTGCGACACACAAAAGGCATTCTCGGGAAGAGGGGAGTTCCTCCGTCCTCTCTTCTCTCGTCGTGGCCGGAGGCCGAGACAACTCCGTCACTAGCTGTCAAGGTCCTAGATGGGCATTCAAACGAGGCTTTAGCGACATCCGCCAGGTGCTCTTTGCTAATCGTTTAATTCGTTTTAAAATTCTTTTTCGAGACTTTTTTAACAAGATATTGGTGTGTTCGATGTGATACTGCTCCTTCGAACACATATAGACCAAAAAATGAGCGCCGAAATTTCGTTGTAGTATCCCTTTAAGAATGAAACTGTTTCTATTCCTGAGAAGTGTGATTCCGCCTTAGCATAATTTTACTAAAATTATCTGCGCAAAAAGATAGGATGTGCTCACATACAGCGGTCAGTGACAAGAAGGCTCTACACACAAGGTTGCAGAAGAGTGCATTTGTCATAGTATTGGTGGCGCGTATTGTTCCTTGCAGAAAAGGGGGATGCCAGATTTATTTTTACAGTACTGCCAGTACTATCACGGGACGAGGAAGGTAGATGTTTCTCCATTTACAATCGCTGCAAATTTTACCAGTCAGGCTAGACAGGATATCTAACTTCGAATATGTTTTCGAAGTCATGCTGAAAATATGTAGGTCCTCTGATTGGCGCCACGTGGAAATAACAGGTTGCATTTTTATAAGGTACCATGCATACTTTCAGGTGTATTAGGACGAAGATGCTGCATGTAGCATTAAACAAGTTTATATTTGGGAAAGCGAAAAGTTTTGTCTTGTCAGACGTACCTTTCTTCGTCTCTTCAAAAACAGCTAGATAATAGCAATGTAGTGAGTGCGCAGGCGAGCTGGTGGATGTTAACCATTTTGTCTTAGCCCGAGACTGAAGCAGGAAAAAAGGAAAGTTTCAAAGTGGAAGAAAAACGAACAGTCGAGAGAGAGAGAGACAGAGCAACTTTAATGGGTCTCCTGCAGTAACCCCTATCATCCCACCCTCTCAGGTTGGTTCTTGTGGCGACGTGGCCGGACGTCTTCTTAGCGGGGAGAGCCGCTCGCGGCGGGCTTCAGCGTATTCGGATTAACCCTTTCTGCTTCCATCCCGTCCGGTCGCTGCTTCTCGAGTGCCGCTAGGATCTGCTGGATGGCCGTGTTTTGGACGTCGTAGTCTTCGGATCTCTTCGCCTCCTCCATGAGGGGCGGGAGAACGTCTGCACTGTTGTCCGCGTTCGTGCACTCGCAGTCTTCCAGGATGTGGGCCAACGTGGCCCTTTCCTTCCCGCACAGTCTGCACAAGTCTGTTACGTATACCTCCGGCCACAGGTGCTTTGCTAACACTGGGATTATCACGGAGTTAGTCTGTAACTGGCGGAATACCACCGCCTCCTCCCGCGTCAGACGGGGGTGGGGCAGGGCCATCGTTCTTCTGGCTAACCGGTGCCACAGGGTTACCTCGTTGTAAGCGTCCATGGTGTCCTTCTCGGGGCGATCCACCACGTCGGCGGCGGCCGTTACCGGGGCGCGGCCGGCGAGTCCACGCGCCACGGAGTTGGCCGTCTCGTTGTGGTTGGTGAGCCCCAGCGAGCCCGCCACTTCCGTGCCCGCGTGGGCGGGAAACCACTTTATCACCGCACTGGTGATGACTCCGTTGACTTCGGCCTTGCGCAGGATGCGCGCTGCCGCACTGCACACTCGCTGTTTCGCAAAGTTGCGCACTGCCGTTCGCGAGTCGCACAACACCGTCTTCGTTCTGGGGTCCGCGATGGCGAGGGCCACCGCCACTTCTTCTGCCTGGCTGGGCACAGTGGTCCGCACGCTGGCCGCCAGCCTGATCTCACCCGCTTTGGCTCCGATCACGCTGACGCTGAAGGCGTCGCCGATGTTCTTGTAACTGGCCGCGTCCACGAACACGGCTCCCTCATCGCTGGCGTGTAGCGCGATCAGCGCCTTGGCTCTCGCCTCTCTTCTTTCTTGATGGAATGTGGGAGACATGTTCCGCGGGATTGGGCTCACGACGATGTGCTTGCCCAGCTCCCGCGGTATCTGCTCCTGCATCCGGTGGTCGCCTTCCTTGGCTCCGATGCCTAGTTGTTTGAGGATAGATCTGCCGGTCCTGGTTTCCGACAGTCTGGTGAGCTGCGCCGTCTACTGTGCCTTGGCGATCTCTTCCAGGCTATTGTGGAGTCCCAGGGCTTCGAGCTTCTGCGTGCTCGTGCATCCTAGGAGTCCTAATGCTGATTTGTAAGCTTTGCGGATCATCGCGTCGATCTTCTTCCGCTCGCACTGCCGCCAATTATGGAAGGCGGCGACGTAGGTGATATGGCTGATCACGAAGGCTTGAATCAGTCTGACGAGCCTTGCTTCCTTCATCCCGCTTCTTCTATTGGCGACGCGGCGTATGAGACGCAGTGCCGTGCCGGTCTTAGCTTCGAGCTTGGAGACCGTTGCCCCGTTGACTTTGCTGCGTTCGATGATCATTCCCAGCACTCTAATCTTGGTTACCTCGGGGATGATGTGCCCCCCTTGCGTTCGTATGCGGATTTTATCGCAGTCTCGGATAGTTTGCTTCTTGCGGCTCGCTCCCCTGGGTGGAATCACCATCAGCTCCGACTTTGCGGGGGAACACACCAGCCCCGATCCCTTCAGTTGGTCCTCTATCGTTTTTACTGCTTCTTGTAGTGTATTCTCTATGTGGCCGTCGCCGCCGCCGGTGACCCACAGCGTCACATCGTCGGCATAAACCGTGTGGCGTACCCCATCGACGCTCCGCAGCCGGTTGGCGACTTCGATCATGACCAAGTTGAAGAGCAGCGGAGAGATTACCGCTCCTTGTGGTGTCCCCTCGCTGCCGAGCGTTTTCTCTGGTAGTTGGAGATCCCCGGCGCAGATGTGAGTCGTGCGGTCGGTCAGGAAATCCCGAATGTAATTGTAAGATCTCTGTCCCATGTTCAGGTGCGACACTTGGGCGAGGATCGCAGAGTGCCGGACTTTGTCGAAGGCGCTCTGCAGGTCCAGGCCCAGTATTGCCCTGTTGTCGCTGGTGTGAGTTTCGTAGTCTACTATCTCCTTCTTGAGTTGGAGCATGGCGTCTTGCGTTCCAAGCTTGCTTCGAAAGCCGACGAGAGAATCCGGGTAGAGCTCTGCCTCTTCGAGGTACTGTTGCCATCTGGTCATTAAGATGTGCTCTAGCAGTTTGCCCACGCACGATGTTAAGGATATGGAACAGTCGAGAACACGTCTCTAACACAGCTAAAGACATGTTCATTTGGTCACCTTCTTATATAGACCTTTTCTTTAGCGACGCCGCCATCTTAAAAATTGCGGCGCCGACGACGCCGTCTAGCGGTTTAGAAAAAGAAATACCGGCTAGTTTTGGCAGCACAGCTATCTGGGTAGTCAACGCTGTGGGTATGGGGGGAACTTGGCTAGACTTGGCTATGGTGGGCCGCTATAACTTGGTTGGAGCTTGTCCGGTTGAATCCAGCTGGCTACTCCCAGGCCATCACCTTCCCTCCTCGAGAGGACGAGGACGAAGACGGTGGCGTGTTTTGATTGAGTTTCCACAGCGAAGTATAGACCTTTCCAGCGGCAGTCTCGAACGAAGCGCCTGGGCGGAAAATGCTGAGTCACTGAGCTGTGGACGCATGCGCAGCATCCAATATACCGCACAGCAGAGCAACCGCGCATGCTCAGAAGGCCTTCCACAGCCCAGCAGACAAAGATGGCAGCGCGCACAAGGCGATTTGTGCAAAGGTCTATATATGAGCAGTTTAATGTAGTCTATGCAGGTAAGCTCTCGGAATTTGATAGCTCCATCTTGAGTGGTGGCATGTAGACTTTTTTATACCTTTCACATACCATGGGGCTTGCAGTGATAACCTAATCGGACCACCTGCGCCGGTAATTAAAATCGGTCCTCTTGTAGTAGACGAAGTGATTGGGAACTTAAACGTGACGTTGAGTCTGATACGAATCTCTCGCGATTCAAGCTTGCAATCGACTGACTTCATAAATAAAGATTCTTGGGGAAAATACAAAGCTCGATAACAGTGCAGCCACACTCGCGCTGCAGCTTCTTGTGCTAATGGCACACTTTCTGCTATTGTTCTTATGCTTTTTAACAATATTTATCCATCCGAAGACCACGCAGTGGTAGCCAGACAACCGCAGATTTTCGGAAATTGCAGCACGGTAAAAAGGAGCACTCGGAACTAACTCATACACGACGTCTGTTTTTAAGCCTTTTCGCCCATACCCTTGGCGGTTGCATACCCTGTGTCAGCGGGCGATCCAAGAATGCACCAGGTCGAGGGTACGTCAGTAACTGGCTGGTTTGAGGTTATGCGAAAAAGGTCTATACATTCCACAAACTTCACCACAGAACCTTCTCGAGCTTCTCGACGTTCAAAGCCAAAAAATAACAAAGGTCTCATCTCTTTCCACCACAATTATCAACCGACCGTAAACAACCTTGACGTTTTCCACAAAGCAACACACCCTAGCTCCCCTCTCCCGGAAGAAATTTGACTGAACCTTCGCGTACATAGACCACCCTCCCCCTCTACTCTCTGGCCTCCAATCCCAAAGCTTCTTGGCAACAAAAGATACTAAGCCAGCTGATCCCCACCCGAATATACAAAGGAGGAAACCACTTACTCCCTTTCACATTCAACAACCACTTTACAAAACTCTTAAATCCGCAAGAACGTTTTCGCACTGCTGCTAAGCTGTAACAAGACCTGACTAATGCAGTTGCCCATCGATTTCATTCTTATTGTTTCCTTTACAACCCTTTTGATGTCGTTTAACTCTCTGTGTATTATCTCTGTTTCGGACCAGCGTGGTATACAATTATTACATTCTTGAACATGCTTCGCTATTTCACTCACTCAAGAAAGAGCGAAACGAGACGACAATTGAGCACGCGCGAAAACAATGTAAGATTGCGTTACAATATACACACAAAGAATCAATCAACAGAAAACGCACCTTATATTTTCATTTCCTAGACTTCGACGGATCTGTCTTGTACCGATATTTCACTGCAAACAACTTGCGCGCATGTCCAGGGATCCAGGGATCCTCTATTTGTTTTCAATGAACTCTAGTCTAAGGGAATGCACATTAGAATCTTACAGATAGAAAGAGCGAACAAAAATACGCCTCAAAATGGAACTCCTGTAAATGCAAGACCTCGAGAGGATAGGAGACACTTCAACTGTGTGTGCTCAATTTAAATCCGCCAACGTCTTCCCTTTATTTTTGTTTTCTTCGTGCTAGGGTGATGTCGCCCGATGAACAAATATTCGCGCCGTGCCTTCCGCCTCGGACAAAAGATTGAGGCCCTCCGCGAACTTCCTTTTGCCTTTTTTTTATGGTGGCAGCAAAGTATGCCGACGAAGTAGTCTAGTTTGCTCCCCTTCTTCTGGCTGGTTTTATTACTACATGCTTTGTTGTTTCATAGACAGTTTCTTGGTACGTGCTCAAAGCAAATCTTTTTCAGTATAGACCTAAAAGCTTCCACGCGTTTCGACTTGGGCTTACAGAGAACTAGTGCCAGTTAGGCGTTTGTACGTGTATCAGCCCTTGTATGAAATTCAAGCGCGAAATTTCAAGGAATTAACCTGGCGCTCGCTTGTTTTGTGGGCCCGTGTTTTCTGTAAACCTGTTTATTTTTGTTTGTTTTTGCCCTCGATATTTAAGCTCTGGGCGAATTTAAATATATTACTGGTTCATATACGGGCGTTCAACAAAAAAAAGATGTTCCGCGCGTCATCTAAAAATAACACAACTTTGCTGTCTCAACTTGTTCTCTAATTGAATAAATTATTTTGACGCCTTAAAATAAACTAGAAAAACTTTTCTGCCCTTTACAATGAGATCAACAGGAGTACGTTCGTTCTGAGAAATTACATCAACCTGCTGGCTAGTTATGCTTATATCCGCAAGCATATTCCTCTAAGCTGTAAGTCACTTCGGCCGAGGTACTAAGGTGAGCGTTTTATAATCGGTTTCGATGACCTCATGAGCCGTGTGTCGAACCGATCACTATTCAGGTTCGTTTAGGATTCGACTTCAGTAGCTTGAATTTTATTCTTTTTCGGCTCTGGTTCAGATATGCCTGTGAGATAACGGTTCGGTTACCATGTCCTCACAGCGCGAACAGGTTAGAACCAGCTCATAACTTTACCCGATAGATCGCAGTCGCCCGAATATTTCTTGCGGTAAAAAGGGAAACTACACGTTCACATCGGTGGTATCTTCATTGAAACAACAAAGACTGTTATCTTAGGCCATGCTGCGGAAACATGAAAAGCAGAACAAATCTATAGTATACTAAGCTTAATTTCGTTTTGTGTTCTTGACAGAAGCCACCAATATACAAGGAGAGCCTGCGCATTCGGTGGCCTAATATTATAGTCAGTGGTAGTAAAAAAAGAGAAGCGGCAGCCAGAAGAAAAGCATCTTGAAGGCAGCACCGCGCAAGTGTTGTGAGGCGAACCACTCCTCTTTTCTTCTATTTTGCAGGGAAAACGAAAAACCAAAACGACCACCTGCTCACCCACCTCTCCTATAGAGGGAGTGTGAGGATATCCTGAGGGACCGAGATAAGAGGTTAGGTCGTTAATGGGGATGAGATGTTGAAAAGAAATGAAAGACGTTTACAACTTCCTGTAACGCCGATTTAGAGCGCTGCTCTTGAGGTCGAGGAGGAGGGGATGGTACTAAGGGCAGGGAATGCTCCTCCTCTTATTCCGTACCCTCTCCTCCTCCCCTCCTCCCTCTTTTACGCGCAAAACGCGCGTCGTCACGCGACGTTTGGTAGTCACGTGATGTTTCGGCACGTGACTTCCATCGAAACGTCATGGTGACGTTTCGTCACGGTGACGTATCGGCACGGTAACATCACTCGCGCCGAAACGTCACTCTCCGAAACGTCAGGCGACGTTTCGGCGCGGTGCCGAAACATCACCGTGACGAAACGTCCGCGCAGTGCATTATGGGAAACGTGCAGTCACCGTGCCGAAATGTAACCGCGTTACATTATGGGACGCCCCCCATAGTGCACCGCACGGTTACGCCGACGGCGACGGCGCCGCCGACGCCACTCTAAAATGAAAGAAGTTTACAATTCTCCGTAATCCCGAATTACACAGCATCAATTGAGGAGCGGAGAGGAGGGTACGGAGGGGAGGGTATGCGCCTGCTTGCCCTCCATACCCTCCCTTCCTCCTCTCTTACTCCCGAACCATTTAGCAAGAAATTCGGGCTAAATTTCCCGCTAAATTAGCCGTAAAATTCCCCGTTAATCTCAGTGGCGAAATTTTCCCTAAAACGTTAACGGGTAAATTTGGCGAAAATTTTCCCGCTAAATTTAGCGTGGAGACCGAATTAGTTCTGACGTCACGTGACGTAAATTTCCACGCTAAATATAGCGGGTAACGTTTCCCTTAAATTTAGCGGAAAGCCAGACTTGGACGTAGTTCAACTACTCTACTCAAACTACTGTAGTTTAACTACTTTTCCGAGTAACTTGGTAACTTTCAATTACAACTTTATTTGGGTAATTAGTAGTTTACTTTAACTACATTTTTCAGGTAACTTCTACTCAAATTACTAACTACTTTCGAAATCGCCGGCAGATGAAGCGGCCTTCCCGAACAAGGGGCCCCCTCACAGCCGTAGAAAATGCACCACAGGCGTCCTTGGGCCAAGGTGGCGATGAGCAGCCAAAACATAACACCGACGCGCACGAACGCAAGAAGAGATGCTTAACAAGCCTTGGTCGGGTATTGACCTAATCCGGTAATGCACGCAGGCGCCGCGCCTTCAGCTGCAACCGTGCAAGCAAAGACGGGGGCCCTCCGAAGGTTGTTGTTTTCATGTTGCCTGCCCTTTGTGAGTTCTGACTCAGGCGGTTTGGGGGTTCTACAGGAGGCGCCACTGGCATGATCTCGCAGCTGGGCGCTTGTTCCCATCGTCGCCTCGTCGTCAGCGAATACTCGCTTGCACAGTCGGACTCCACCGCACAGAAACGCAGACACGGATAATCCGTTCATGGGAGCACATTCCCGCTTCCAGCTGCAACTGTACGAGCGTCAATGCTTGTTCACGTTATCCTTCGAGCCCTTCCGACCTTCCACGACAGGGAGACCTCCTCTTTGTTGAAAATGATTTACTTGTTAGACGTGTCAGGCGCGTCAGGATACCGTAGTCGCCGGCGAGGGTTGCGAGTCACCTTTGGGAGTTCCTTTTATTGGACCCAGCGTAAGCGGCGAAGTATACTTCGTTTTATCTTCTGTTAAATAAAAAAAAAAACTTTTTTTTTCGGTAGCGTAGCACTAGCACTGCAACGATACGCGCAGTCGTCCTGATGATCTCATCGGCGTGGCGTGAGACTTAAACCCTTGACGGTCAGGTGCACTCGCTCAGCGTACTCTCCAAACGTCGTAGGAATAAAGAGGGGTCAGTCATAACAATCTCAACTTGTCGAAGAAAAAGACAAGAGGAGAGTTTGTTATACAACCCCCCAAACGAGGCAAACCTAACATGTTTCGTCATGGACACCTAAGATGCCAGCACTCACTTACCGGACCGTGCACAGCCTGTTTCTCAAACTCAACGCTGCCGTTCCATCCAGCGCGTCGGTGGAACGTCTCTTTAGCTGAGCTAGGGACGTCGTTAGGAGGAAAAGGCGAAAACTCACCTATCAATAACTTAGAAAGTAAATTGCTTCTGCGAGCGATTAAACTATTTTGGTGAAAACGCAAGTCATAAAATTACTGCATTTATTTCAGGCTCGCAGGGTTTTTCACGAATCAAAACAGCTGTTCATTTTTCTACCACAAAAATATAAAAAAGTAACTTCGAAAGTAACTTCAAAGTAACTCGCTACTTTTTTACAGTAGTTAGTAGTTTACTCAATTACTTTTACAAATGTGTAATTTCTACTCTACTCCAATTACTTTTGGCGTCGATACTCAGTAACTTAACTTAACTACCTTTTTTGAGTAATTTGTACATGTCTGGCGGAAACTTTGCTAAATTAAGCGGGGAACTTTTTCCGCTAGAATTAGCGAAAATATTTCCCGCCATTCCTAGCGGAATACCTTCCCACCGTATTTAGCAGAAAATTTTTTTCCTAGTGACGTCACACGTGACGTCACGTGTGACGTCATTATGGGAATCGTCCCGTAACGCAACGCCCGGTTACGTCGTGGCCGACGCCAACGCCGCTCAACCCGGAAACGGGCGCCTAAAGCTGTGCTCTAAAAAAGTTCTTTCTTCAAGAAAAGAGAAATAACCAGAAATAGAAGAGAGTTTTCGAAGGGGCCCACGTATCTCTGAGGGTGCCACCAACCTTTTAAAGGGATACTAAACTTGAAATACACCTATTATGGTCAGAAATAGGTTTAATATGATCAATGATATCCGTAATTCATAATCGCGCATTTGTATTTTGAACGGATGGCTGTATTTTTCACCCTGAGGGGCCCGATTGGGCGCGCGCTCGAAAATCAGCCATCGGAGAGCCCGATGCGTCTTGGGATATTCGGCGCATTCGTGACGTCACTTGTGCCAGACGGGAAAGGCTACGGCGTGAATGTTGTGGTTACGAGCGTTGCCACACTCTTAGAAAAAAGGGTATCGATAGTCCTCCCTTAGGGGAGGAACGGTCTTGTAACCTATGTTCCTTCAGAAAGAGAGGAACTTTCGTCCCTGAAGCAGGGGAGCAACTAGTTCCTCCGTCGCCTGCATCTCAATATGGCGGCCCTGAATCGAGCAAATCGAGCTCAATAAGGCTTAACGAGGACGCTACGTCTCTTGTACGGGACGAGAGGAGCAGCAAATAAAAGCGTAACACGAGCTTTCCGCGAACTGTGTTTATTTCCGAAGCCAGATTCCCCCCACAGGTACCGAAACTTGCGTTTCGAAAGCAGTTACTCAGTCTTCTCGTCGACAGCACTGCGATGTTAAACGGAGACAACCGATACCCAGTTACTTCGCGCGCTTTACGTCTTACCTTTGGTGTTCCTCGAGTCACTATTACTTCGTCAACCGCACATCACGGAGGAACGGCAAACCCAATCCGCGAAACCAAAAGCCGCTCTCAAAAGAACTAACTCGAAGTCACTGTTTATCGCTGAGCGTGAAAGGTTAAATCGCTTGCCACTAGATGGCAGGGTCAAGCAGAGTAAATGCAAGTAGCTAGGCTAGGTGGCGCTAGGTACTGCCCAATTCATGTTCTACAAAAAAATAATTTTATTTCGTTAGCCCACCATTGCGCTTACGGATCTTCGGGAACCTCTCCTTTACTCACATTACACATACTACAAGCACCACGTGAACATACACTGAGCACATACAAACATCAATTCAACGGCACACTAACCCGAACACTACACCCGAGCTCTGGTTTTCCGTCTTTTATACTGGTCGTTTTGAACGTACGGAATTTTTCGGTGACTGAATAAGCAATAAGAAATATTCCCAGCATGTTGATTTTTTTCTAGCAAAGTCAAACCTTATACAGTATTTTGAATGACTCAAGGGATGAATCTCTTATTAAAAAGCGAACGCTCGATCATGCCGTAAATATTTGAAATCCAATAAATCAAGCCGCTCCAATGCGGTTCGAAGCCATGAGTTTGTTTCCCCGCGCGGCACGTCGTAGCCTCTATTTCTATTGCAGTGTTTGTTTTCTATTTGTGCTGTTCGCGCAAGGCTGCAATTGCCGTCTTGAATTAATCTCTGTAGAGCGGATATTCACTCAGCTGGAAGTGATGCTTCACGGGCTGAGAGATCGCTTTTCGATCAACTTGAATGCAGTCAAAGCCGCGACTTGCGGCAGGTGTTAAGTGTACGGAGCTACGCCGCGGCGAGCTCGAAAACTTCTTACGAGCATCCCAGCGCGCCACTTTGAGGGCAGTTTCTCCAGGGACCGTAGTATATTTAAACAGCGAAATAAAGGGTAGCTTTTTTTTTCGATTTTACCTACTATTTTTTTTTTTTCATGCTAAAATTCCACACTATAAATATACCTACTTTCCGTCATGATTTCGTACTGTTCAGTCCTTTCCCCAGAGCGCAATCGCTCTCGGGCACGAGACAACCGACAGTCACATTGGCCACTGTACGATAGGAGCTTACTGTTCAGACCAGCGTTCCAACATGACTATCCGCACGTCGATCGATTGCACCCAACCCCTCAAGTGGTATTAAACTTTTTAATGTAAAGCGGAATGTCAACCTGCGACACCCCACCCCGTCCGATCACGGCCCGACCAGCGGCATCAATGCCCGACAGTTTACGTCATCTCATCTTGTTGTTACACCGCTGATACGCGAACACACGGTCACATCGGCGATAATTCCAGTCTTCTGTTCACAACCCACAACACTGCCATCACGATGTTGCTGCTATGTTGCTGACACGCACAAATACAGAACCACGTTGAACGCCGGTCGCACTCGGCATCGGAAAACAGAACCGAACTCAGCAAGAAAGGCGCCCAGGTAGCCGGCAGCAAACCCTGCCTGTCTTGGACGCAGTTCCTGCGATTTCCATAACGTCGAGAACGTCGACACAGTTCCGCGTGGTTTCGCTACTGTAGTTCCGCGTGAGTCCCGCAATTCGGAGACGGCCATCTTTCCCAGTGTACGTGGCGCTGCTGGCACTGCTCCGGAACTTCGCCGTTTCTAGCGGCTTCGTTTGCTCGTTTCATAAAATTAGTGATAAAAACGTCAATGCAACCGAAATGCTCTGCACGTTTGGACTAGAAGACGGAATCACAGGCGGCCTTCGCTGCCGCTGAAGCTCAATCAACTCAACAGCATTTATTAAACAACGTGCGCGACCTGCTCGAAAACGAAACCGAAAGAAGTTGAGTCGGGAGGGCGAAAGCTTTCTCCAGTCTGCCTGGAGAAGGAGGAAAATGTCTCGTTCCTCCCTCCTTCTCGTGTCCGCTTGGGGGCGCGTAAGTAGAAAGGAGGAAGACGCGCCGTTGCTACTTTTTTCCTCCATTTTGTTTTTAGAGTGCACTGGTGGCGCGTCGACGATTTACAACCTGTGACAACGTGGCCGTTTGAGATGTGCAAGGTCTGCACGCACGCTGCACCACGGCAAGTCGGCAACCACGGCACCACTGACAAAACCAGCTCGGAGGCCGGATTCTCAAAGCGAACTTACGACGAAAGAAGTGCGCACGACAAATTTGAAAGAAAACCCGTATTCTCGAAACGAAATTGTCGTAACTTTTGCGCAGGTTACGACAGAGTCCTACGACAGCTCCGAAGCTGTCTTACGCATTTTTTACGATCAAAGCCGCATGGCCGACAGCGTCGCTCAGTTACATGGTCGCGACGACCAACGGACATATTTTTCTACGTGCTCTTCTCGCGCGTCCCGACTTCAACCAGCAAGAAAAAAGGAAGGAGTACTTGAAACAGACCACGACGAACAGGAACGCTGGATTCACAAACACTAGAGAAGAGCTACAACGGCCACGATTCCACCAACCAAGCGAGCTCGGCAGAATATAGTAGGCCTAGCAGCAACACCGACTCGACGCAGCGTTGCTCCGGCGGTCCTTGGCCAAGACCGTCTGCCCACGACCGGCTGGCCTGCTGAATGGAATATGCCCGCGCGACCCTTGTGGACCCTTCCCGGATGAATAGTTTTATCCCTGAACTAAATTTCTGAGGTCAATCTTTTCCCCTTGTCATCTCGATCTCTTTGTTTTCCGAGGCAGCGGGGACGAACGCTGTCGTCGAAAAGGGACTCTCATTGATTCTATCTCCTTGTTTTGTGTGATATAGAGCTCAAATAAACGCCATACGGATTACCTTCGCAACACGGTATGTGCACTTTGTTATTAGTATGCCAATTTTATTCTGACACGACGCTACGCCACTGTCGAGCTATAGCAGTTCGTGGGAGCTGCGCGATGTCGGTCCAACCTTTCTTTGCCGAGTGTCACGTCAGTATCGAGTAGCAATCGTGAAAGATCGGTCCCGAAGCGCTTACCGAAACGCGGTCTAAAACAACGAATCCAGCACTTCGATCAAACGCGCGCGTCCGCTCCGAGTGTGAACAGGTATTTGCGTGGCTCTTGCTGACACTCTCGTCGTTCAAACATGTCTTTTTTAACGTCGGCTCGCAACTCGCAGCAACTAATACCGGCCGTGCCATAAGCGTGCTCGCGTGTTGTCGTGCATAGAGCCGCAACGAGAACGAGCTCACTGTGGCCAACTACGCTTAGGCTTTCTCCGCACTCCTAGAAAAAAGGGTATCGATAGTCCTCCCTTAGGGGAGGAACGGTCTTGTAACCTATGTTCCTTCAGAAAGAGAGGAACTTTCGTCCCTGAAGCAGGGGAGCAAAGTTCCTCCGTCGCCTGCATCTCATTATGGCGGCCCTAAATCGAGCTCAATAAGGCTTAACGAGGACGCTACGTTTCTTGTACGGGACGAGAGGAGCAGCAAATAAAAGCGTAACACGAGCTTTCCGCGAACTGTGTTTATTTCCGAAGCCAGATTCCGCCCACAGGTACAGAAACTTGCGTTTCGAAAGCAGTTACTCAGTTTTCTCGTCGACAGCACTGCGATGTTAAACGGAGACAACCGATACCCAGTTACTTCGCGCACTTTACGTCTTACCTTTGGTGTTCCTCGAGTCACTATTACTTCGTCAACCGCACATCACGGAGGAACGGCAAACCCAATCCGCGAAACCAAAAGCCGCTCTCAAAAGAACTAACTCGAAGCTACTGTTTATCGGGTAGCGTGAAAGGTTAAATCGCTTGCCACTAGATGGCAGGGTCAAGCAGAGTAATTGCCAGTAGCTAGGCTAGGTGGCGCTAAGTACTGCCCAATTCATGTTCTACAAAAAAATATTTTTATTTCTTCACCCCTTACGGATCTTCGGGAACCTCTCCTTTACTAACATTACACAAACAACAAGCACCACGTGAACATACACTGAGCACATACACTGGACATACAAACACCAATTCAACGGCACACTAACCCGAACGCTACAAACGAGCTCTGCTTTTCCGTCTTTTATACTGGTCGTTTTGAACGTACGGAATTTTTCGGTGACTGAATAAGCAATAAAAAATATTCCCAGCATGTTGATTTTTTTCTAGGAATGTCATACCTTTGACAGTATTTTGAATGACTCAAGGGATGAATCTCTTATTAAAAAGCGAACGCTCGATCATGCCGCAAATATTTGAAATCCAATAAATCAAGCCGCTCCAATGCGGTTCGAAGCCATGAGTTTGTTTCCCCGCGCGGCACGTCGTAGCCTCTATTTCTATTGTAGTGTTTGTTTTTCTATTTGTGCTGTTCGCGCAAGGCTGCAATTGCCGTCTTGAATTAATCTCTGTAGAGCGGATATTCACTCAGCTGGAAGTGATGCTTCACGGGCTGAGAGATCGCTTTTCGATCAACTTGAATCAACTTGAATGCAGTCAAAGCCGCGACTTGCGGCAGGTGTTAAGTGTACGGAGCTACGCCGTGGCGAGCTCGAAAACTTTTTGCGAGCATCCCAGCGCGCCACTTTGAGGGCAGTTTCTCCAGGGACCGTAGTATATTTAAACAGCGAAATAAAGGGTAGCTTTTTTTTTTTCGATTTTACCTACTATTCTTTTTTCATGCTAAAATTCCACACTGTAAATATACCTACTTTCCGTCATGATTTCGTACTGTTCAGTCCTTTCCCCAGAGCGCAATCGCTCTCGGGCACGAGACAACCGACAGTCACATTGGCCACTGTACGATAGGAGCTTACCCCCCATTCACACTGGAAGCGGATCCGCGTTCGCGAAGCGGTTGCGAACGCGGTTGTATAAAGATCTAGTACAATTGCACGCGCATTTGATGTCATCAAATGCGCGTGCAAATGTACTGAATCCTTATACAACCGCGTTCGCAACCGCTTTGCGAACGCGGATCCGCTTCCAGTGTGAATGAGCCCTTACTGTTCAGACCAGCGTTCCAACATGACTATCCGCACGTCGATCGATTGCACCTAACCCCTCAAGTGGTATTAAACTTTTTAATGTAAAGCGGAATGTCAACCTGCGACACCCCACCCCGTCCGATCACGGCCCGACCAGCGGCATCAATGCCCGACAGGTTACGTCATCTCATCTTGTTGTTACACCACTGATACGCGAACACACGGTCACATCGGCGATAATTCCAGTCTTCTGTTCACAACCCACAACACTGCCATCACGATGTTGCTGCTATGTTGCTGACACGCACGAATACAGAACCACGTTGAACGCCGGTCGCACTCGGCATCGGAAAACAGAACCGAACTCAGCAAGAAAGGCGCCCAGGCAGCCGGCAGCAAAACCTGCCTGTCTTGGACGCAGTTCCTGTGAAATCCATAACGTCGAGAACGTCGACACAGTTCCGCGTGGTTTCGCTACTGTAGTTCCGCGTGAGCCCCGCAATTCGGAGACGGCCATCTTTCCCAGTGTACGTGGCGCTGCTGGCACTGCTCCGGAACTTCGCCGTTTCTAGCGGCTTCGTTTGCTCGTTTCATAAAATTAGTGATAAAAACGTCAATGCAACCAAAATGCTCTACACGTTTGGACTAGAAGACGGAATTACAGGCGGCCTTCGCTGCCGCTGAAGCTCAATCAACTCAACAGCATTTATTAAACAACGTGCGCGACCTGCTCGAAAACGAAACCGAAAGAAGTTGAGTCGGGCGGGCGAAAGCTTTCTCCAGTCTGCCTGGAGAAGGAGGAAAATGTCTCGTTCCTCCCTCCTTCTCGTGTCCGCTTGGGGGCGCGTCAGTAGAAGGGAGGAAGACGCGCCGTTGCTACTTTTTTCCTCCATTTTTTTTTAGAGTGCGCCAAGGCTTTGCAAACGCGTTCAGGCCTAGGCTACTTCTGCCGGCACGCCGTATTTCCGCAGAACGGCGCTGCTCCTATGCCACAAGTGATGTCACGAGAGCTTCCCACCATCCACCAGATGTGAAGTTGACATCGTTTAATTAGGTTTAAAATTAGCTCTCCTGTGTTTTACAGCGCGATATTGATATTTCCGAGGTGATACCTGTCCCTAGCCCATATTTATGCAAAAATATGGGCGTTAAAATTTCGTTTTCGTACCCCTTTAATGCGAAAGCACTAACAGTCCCATAGAGCGAAGTCGGCGTTTTCTGTAGAAGCGATAAACGGCACCTCATTCCCCTGAGCGAAACGGTACCTAAATTCCCATTGGCTACGACGCGTCAAGTTGCTCCATAGCTGCTACATAGCAAGCGCACACACGGTGCGTGGACGACTGACGAGACCAGCGCTGAGGACTGAAAAACGTTTATTCGTCCGTGAACAGAGTATTTAACGCCAGTAAGAGAGAGGGAGTTGGGAAGGGAGAAAGGGCGAGGAAAGACATAACGCTGCAGTTGTTGATACGTCACACGCCTGGCTCAGGCGGCGGGAGATAGCATATCAAGATGATTTCCAACATTTCTCCTCCCTTAGTATTTAAGACGCTGTACAGGCTTCCTTTCCCGAGTAGATCGTCGCAAAGCTTGAGGGGGTTTCTGCGCCTTCTGGATAGGCGGCGACGCTTGTGCCGGCGCCACCTGGTCTGTAGGCTGCTCGTTCAAATCGCCTTTGTTGTCGGTCGGTGCGGGCGCAGCTGCAGCCGAAGGGCTCCCCTCGTCTTGGTCTCGAACGCCGCTCCGAGCGGATGCCGGGCTCGGCCTGGAACGCACTTGGTCTATGTGACGTCGAACCACCCCAGTAGGCGTTTGTATGGTGACCATGCGTGACCCTGTAGTGGACTGCACTTTCCCTGGTGTCCATTTCTCCCCCTGGCCGTAGTTACGGGCGTACACGGCTGTGTCGGGCGGCAGTGTCCACTCTTCCGTCTCCTGGGTTGACCCTGGGAAAGGTGGGAAACACGAGTCCAAGCGCGAGCGGATCAAGTAACCGAATAGAAGTTCGGAAGGGGATTTTCCGTCGTGGCACGGCGTTCTCCTGTAGTTGAAAAGAACTTTGATTAGCTTCTCTTCAAGTGTGCCTTCGCTCATCTTCTTTAGCGCTTCCTTTATCGTACGAACAGCTCGTTCAGCAAGTCCGTTAGACTGTGGGTGATACACAGCCGTACGTAGGTGTGCGATGTTATTGTTCTTAGCAAAGGTGGCGAATTCTTCGCTAGTGAACTGCGTGCCGTTGTCCGTAACTATTGTGCGTGGAACACCGAATCTGGCAAAAATGCTGCGCAAGCTGGCAATCGTAGATGACGTGCTTGCCGGCCTCATGGGCACGGCTTCAATCCACTTAGTGGCAGCATCCACGACTACCAGTATCATGCTGCCTGCGACCGGCCCGGCGAAATCGGCGTGGAGCCTCGACCATTTTTCCTTAACGGCTGGCCAACTGATGGGTTGAGCAGAGGCCGGCATAGGCAGGTTTTGAACGCAATTGTGGCACGACGCTGAGAGGTGTTCTATCTCTCGGTCTAGTCCCGGCCACCAGAATGCCGATCTGGCAACCGCCTTCATGGCCGAGGACCCTTGATGCGTTTCATGCAACATGTGTAGTACCCGTTCTCGTGCTTGTGTGGGAACAACAACTCGATGACCCCAGTATACCAACCCGTGAGCCACAGATAGTTCCAACCGGCGTTTCGAGAATGGCGCCAATCCCGCGTCCTTTACATGTGTAGGCCAGCCGCGCTTCGTATACTCCACAACCTTCGTTAGTAACACGTCCTGCGCAGTTAGCTGTTTGAGTTCCTCGACAGACACAGTGCCATCATCGAAACTTGCCAGCGCGTGAACATACTCGGGGGGTTCGCTCCTTGCTGGTGGTTCTGGAGTGTGCAGCGGTAGACGGCTGAGTGGGTCGGCGTTTAGTAGCAGCTTACCGGGCGAATACTGAAGTTTGTAGCGAAATCCACCGAGGTAGAGAGCCCAGCGCTGTATTCGGGCTGCGGCCAACGCCGGCGTAGGCTTGTCCGCTTTCAGCAGGCCCAGGAGCGGCTGATGATCTGTGACGAAGGTGAAATCTCTGTTTAAGAGATAGTCGCGAAATTTCGACACCCCAAAAACCAGAGCCAAGGCCTCACTTTCTAGCTGAGAGTAATTCCGCTCGGCACTGGTCAGCGTTCGCGACCGGAAGCCAATGGGCCGGTTTACTTTTCCGACCGTATGAAACATCACTGCACCGATGCCATGCGGAGAAGCATCTCACTCCAGTTTCAATGGTTTCGCGGGGTCGTAGTGAACGAGTACCCCTGCCGCAAGTAAGCACTGCTTTGCGTTGGCAAAGGCGGCCTGCTGAGCTTCTCTCCAGACCCAACGCGCATTTTTCCCCAGCAACTGGTACAAAGGTGCAAGCACGGATGACATATTCGGCAGGAACTTGGAGTAATACGACAGCATGCCCAAAAACGAGCGAAGTTCCTGCACATTTGTCGGGTTAGGAGCCTGGGCGATTGCTTCCACATGTTTCTCAGTGGGATGTAGGCCGTCTTTGTCGATTTGGTGCCCTAAATACGTGACTGAAGGCTGACTAAATTTGCATTTGTCTCGCCGGAGTTTTACACCGTGCTCGCGGAAACGCTGCAGTACCGCTCGCAGAGTATCGTTGCTTCCCCGTCGCTCCGCAACCAGCACATCATCGTGGTAAGCTTGCACGCCTGGTAGTCCCTGCAGGACTGTTTCGATTTTACGTTGGAAGATGGCTAGGGCAGACGCTATGCCAAAAGGCAGCCTCTTGAAGCAAAATAGCCCTCGATCCGTGTTGATTACGCATTGCTTCTGTCATTCTTCGTCAAGCGGTACTTGATTATACGCGTCACGAAGGTCGAGAGTGCTGAAGTACTCTCCGCCGTTTAGGCACGCAAACATGTCGTCAATCACCGGCAATGGATACTGCTCCAGTTCGCATACAGGATTTAACGTGATCTTGAAATCGACGCAAATCCGAACTGTTGCATCTTTCTTTAAGACAGGCACAATGGGCGTAGCCCACTCCGCATGCGCAACCAGTGATAACACGCCAATTGCTACCAGTCTGTCTAGTTCTTGAGAAACCTTATCACGGAGAGCAAAAGGGATGGATCGTGCCTTCCAGAACTTTGGTGTAGCTCCCTCCTTGAGTTGAAGGTGTACAGGGGGACCGCTGATGCAGCCGAGTTCCGCACTGAAGACGTCTTGAAACTCGTTGGCGATGTCGTCCGCGGCCGGGAGACTCGTTGGCGATCCGGCTTCCGCAGTCATGTGAAGAATAGGTGACCCTGCGTTGCTCAGCTGAAACAGTAGGTCCCGCCCGCATAGACTAGGACCGGGGCAATTCAATACAATTAGGGGGCACTCTACTACGGCACCCTTGTAGGCTACCTTCATGTCCAATTGTCCTAGGACGGGGAGCTTGCCAAGATAACAGGAAAGCTTGACACCTGAAGGTTGCAATGGCGGCCATCTCTCCCAGTTCTTTCATAAATTTCGCGGGGCACAACACAGACGGGCGACCCCGTGTCTATCAGCATTGGCATGTCAACGCCGCACCACGTGAATGTCCGGTGAATTGTGGGCTCTAATTGCCACTTCCGAGAAGAAGTCAAAGTCCAGAGGTGCATAGCTTCGTCTACGTTCCCCTCCGCACAGTCTTCCGCCATCGCCAGTGCTCGTCCCCGCATGCCTTGTGTCGACGCCGTTTCGCGTTTCCTCGGAGCGTCGTTCGAGCACATTTTCGCAAGATGTCCCGGCCTACCACAGTGATAGCACCTGCTCTTGGCCCAGCGGCATGCGTGGCTGTTGTGCTTCTTACTTCCGCAACGCCCGCATTTTAGAGTAGGCTCGTTCGTCAACACGCGCTGCGCGTCAACCTTCAGTACGGTGGTTGTATCGCCCGATATCTTATTTGCGTCGTCATCTGCCGTTTCGGCTGATAGTGCTATCGCTTCGGCCTCTTCCAAAGTCAAGTTTGCTTTTGCCAAAAGCTGTTTTTGCAAGGCCTTTGATCTGACACCACAGACTATACGGTCGCGGAGCATTCGTTCCAGCATGCTGCCGAAATTGCAGTTGTCTGCAATGCGTCGGATGTCGACAAGGAAATGTTGCAAAGGCTCACCTTCGTGCTGACATCGATTGAAGAACCGGAAGCTTTCGGTTATCTCGTGGCGCTTTGGGTCGAAATATTCATTCAGTGTTGCAAGTACTTCTTCGTAGGTCAGACTGTTGGGTTTCTTGGAGCGACTCGTCCCGCTAGGATCTGCATAGTCTTTGTGTTTAACGCTGCTACGAGCAACGCCCTTTTTCTCTCTGTGTCGGTAACTCCCGTTGCCTCGAAATACGCTTCTGCCTTGATGACGTACGCTCTCCAGTTGTCCCTCTCGCCGTCATAATCGGGAAGATGGTGGTGAGCCAAGGCTGGCGTTGTCATTGCTGCAGGTTCTTGAAAGGCCGTACCGTGGCTTTGCTCGCCGTGATCTTCCTTTAGTGCATGGGTTCCTTTGTTGCTCGTCGCCACTGCTACATAGCAAGGGCACACACGGTGCGTGGACGACTGACGAGACCAGCGCTGGGGACTGAAAAACGTTTATTCGTCCGTGAACAGAGTATTTAACGCAAGCAAGAGAGAGGGAGTTGGGAAGGGAGAAAGGGCGAGGAAAGACATAACGCTGCAGTTGTTGATACGTCACACGCCTATGCCACAAGTGATGTCACGAGAGCTTCCCACCATCTACCAGATGTGAAGTTGAAATCGTTTAATTAGGTTTAAAATTAGCTCTCCTGTGTTTTACAGCGCGATATTGATATTTCCGAGGTGATGCCTGTCCCTAGCCCATATTTATGCAAAAATATGGGCGCTAAAATTTCGTTTTCGTACCCCTTTAATGCGAAAGCACTAACAGTCCCATAGAGCGAAGTCGGCGTTTTCTGTAGAAGCGATAAACGGCACCTCATTCCCCTGAGCGAAACGGTACCTAAATTCCCATTGGCTACGACGCGTCAAGTTGCTCCATAGCAACGACGTCATTGTTCATAAGGAGCCAGCCGAACTGCTGGCGGTGCAGCGGGTATGCGCTGGCCTGACGTTCGTTACGCTTTGAGGTCTAACGTCGTCAAACCGGTGCAGCTGTTTGACGTGAGGGGGTACGCACGCTGCTATGCGCTTGCTTGACGTTAGGCCTGACGTCACGCTTTGAGGTCTAGCTTCGTCAACCGGTACTCGCAGCTAGGGCGTTGAAGATGATGAGAGGACACACGATTTCAGCAGGCGCGGCGCCGAGCTTAGCACTCCCGTTGCGGCCTACCCCCAGCAGCGCAGCAGCCACCAGCGAGCCAGGGCGGTCTGCGCGACGCACCGCCGCACTCCCTGCCGGCGCTGCGGCCACTTCTGCTCCACTCGGCGCCGAGAATGCTTTCATATTCACAACTCACCAGAAGTGCTTAGGTGTCCTCGAAATTTTTTCCTCTTTCTGTAATGTGCCGTCTTTCTGTCTTCCAGTCTCGGCAGCCGGTTCTGGAGTCGGAGGCTCAGGCTTTTTCCCAATTCGCGTCTCCAGCGCATTCATCGCCCTCTCGTGCCGGAAAGGGGAATCGCTCTAGTGAGGGTTCTCCGATTCTCCTGCTCAGCGGGCACGGCGGAATTTCTCACGATCATGGCGCGCCAAACGTCATTTCTGAATCAAAACACTCTTCATTTTTCGAATGAAGTTCTGCAGCCGGTTTGGAATTGTACCTTACTCGAGGGTTGCAGTTTTGCGTATTTTAGCAAATGCAAGCACTGTGCGTTTGCGTTAGAGTTGCGTGCTCCCCAGTGTGCATGCACGCCTCACCATGTGCCAATCCAAGGCCGCAACTTTGGGCTCCGCGCATGCGCAGTGCTGAACACACAACGTTAACGGAAAATTACAGTGCTTGCGTTTGCCCGAATACGCAATACTAAAATTCACTACTGTTTCGCCGGTTTTTCAACGCCAACAAAACGTGCTGCAGTGAGCAGACGTGCAAACGGGTAGGCGTTCCTTCCAACTGGAAAGCGTGAGGTGGGCAAAATGACGGCGCGTAAGAACTCAGGAAAATAAAGGTTCTGGGAAGTCTTGTATTTAAAAAAGGACAAGGGAGTTCGTTTTTTGTATCTCCACGCATTCGGTCCGGAATTTGGAAGTATGCCAATTGTCAGAAGTCGCGACTTGGATAGCTCCATATGGTTTACAGAAAATTAATGTCCTTTTACATGGATTTCCTGACTAGCTAATCTTTTTTTGATTGTATGCTCTTTTTTTAATTTTTAGTACCTGTTAATTAAACATGCTCCATTTTGCACCAGTAATGAGAATTCGCCAGATTTAGATCAACTTAGTTGTTCGCGCGTTTTAAATTAAATCACAAACAACAAATTATATTATTGCTTGAAAAACTAGATATTAAAATATCTTAATTGAATTATTAATAATACCAATATCTGTGATGTAGGCACCCAATAAACTCAACAATCACAAAAATACGCCATTTAACCAGAATTGCTTTTACAAAAAGGTCTCTTTTTTGATCTGGAGAATTCGCACATTGTTACCAAGACAGACACAACCCTGATTGTAATATAAAGTTATAACACACACACACACTTCTGCCGTCTGACTCGGATTCCATTTTGGGTTTACCTTGTTTAGAGTGAAAGCAATTTTTTCTTAGCTTATACATTTTGTGAACAACTCATTCACCCATGTCATTATATTGTAAGATTTGAATTTATTCTGTGTTTTTTATGCTGGGAGTAATACTAAAGCAATTAATCAGCTAAATGCTCCAGAATCCATTCAAGGCATTGAAGTTAATTAATTCGCATAACGACATCTGAGTTAGAAAGAAGCAGCAAAAACACGCAATATCTTGGCAGATTTTTTTCAAGAAATGCATTATTATGTATTACATCTGAGGTGTATGGAAGACCTCGTTTTTATAAGCACACTGAACTCGCCAATAATATCTCAAGTGTATGGATCGGACAAGTATATATGTTTCAAAATAAAGTTTCCGCGAACAATCTATTTAGTTCAGTAATTACGCTGTGAGACACATCGAATTAGGAGAGAAATCAAAATTAGCACCTATATCCAGAAAAATAAATCCAAAATAAAGTTAGTTTCGCCTTAGTTCCTGAATTGAAACGTGCCTCCTGGCGTAAATATGATGGCAAACATCGTTTTTGTTTTCAGGATAACCTGGTAACCTGCGCGCGCATAGCACCCTAGTTTCCTCGCGCAAGCATGAATAATTTACGTCGCTCAGTGAAGCCGTTTGGGACCGTTCGGCTGGGGCAGGGGGCGCGCTGAAGCGATACCAGTGGCGCCGCGCCGTGGCGCAAATTCGTCCTAATTAGTCGTTCGCTCGTCCCATCGCGCTGCCAGTTGCAGTGGCGAGCACCACGTTGAGGCCTTCTGTCTGTTGAAAAACTGTGATCATTTTTAGGGAGGCGATCCTCCGCAAAGAAAGGTTGCCTGTGTGTCAGGTCTCCGGGGTAGAGGAAGTAAACCAGGCATCAGAACATTTGTCGACTGCGCAGTGCTTCTCGCTAGTGCAAGACAGCGTCGACTGTAACATCCACCCCAAAATAAATGCTCTTTTTTATGGTTTCGCTCGCTCTCCAAATTGAGAGATATTCGGATTTAGATGGGGATGCAATATTGTCTAAATTGCTTGTTCGCCCACAGCTGCGCTGTCAGATACACTCCTTGACTTCAGGTCAGTGCTCTTAAAAAGTTACCGGCTGCTGGAAGCATGCCGCGCCTGTTCTAATTCATCCGAATGAAGTTAATGACGAGACATGTAAAGCCTGATCTCAACACTGGGTCAAGTTCCAATAAAAAAGCCGAAACGGGACGTCAATAAGGCCACCACTTATCTGTTCCCGGGTATTTTGAGCGGATCAGGCAAAAAAGAAATTTTTTAATATTCGTTGCGACGAATATTAAAAAATGCGATTCTATTACCGCCAGAGTAATAGAATAGCAATTGATGTACGTGCGTCAGTAACCACTTATAATTTTATTAGTAAAGAGAGTGATCTCCAATCGACTTGCATTTGCGTCGTAAAGCGGCGCCTTTTTTCAACGTGTTTTTTTATGTGACCGCAGAATGAAAGTTTTGAACACTGTTGCGATTGAATACTAATAAGATTTTTTGCGTCACTATTTGAATTTGTTTACTGTTTAGGTACAATTAAATTTGAAGATCTTGAGCCTTTGTGCCAAGAACAGATCGTCAATATTACTTCACTCTCTCTGCAAGAAATATTTGTTTAATTTTAAATTTCAGCCCTGAATGTTCAGTTATTCCTTATTGGCCTTCGTGACGTGCCCTGTCCTTGTCCTCTTTACGTTGCTTTGAATTTACATATCTAAAATTGCCAACACTCTTATTTGTCGACCGAGGAATGTCCTAGGGTCTAATATTTTAGAATTCATTGGAAAGTAATTATGCATGTTGTAGGTCAGTGTTGGGTAAAATACATCTAAAAGGTACTTCAAGTAAAGTACAAAGCAAATGAGACGTGATGTACTTTAAGTAAAGTATTAAGTACAATGGGTGCAACGTACTTGAAGTCAAGTACTATAAATACAATATACTTTCAAAGTAAAGTACAAGTATTTTAGCACAATCTTTCATGATGCCCTTTCATTCCCCTATATAGTGATTTTTTAACTGGTTTGCATTGCCCAAGGCCCAGAGGTAATCAGGGGTGCATGGCTAATTTTCAAAAACAGCGGCGAATATTTGATAAAGTCAAGTGGCCACAGAGTAGTCATTTTCAGGAATAAAGCCAAATTCAGAAGTCCCGGCCTCTTCTCAATTTGGCGCCAATTGCACTGGATTGTTGTACTCAAGGGGGCTAAATGTACTAGGAGAGAGCATAACGTCAGCCGTAGCTTCCGCAATCAATCCTCTCATAGAGGAGTGTCCTCTTCTTAATGGAAAAAAACAGTGAGTGTGCAAGCGCGTTGGTGATAATTAACCAAAATATGACACCTGAGATTGGAGTGCGAAAACGTTGAGGAACTTTCAAACAGAAGGAAAAGACAAAAGGTAATGTCTCAAAACATTGTGACGTTCTCCTCTGTTGTCTTTTACTTTGACTTGAAATTTTAATTGTTCCGCACCACAGTCTCAGGTGCTACATTATGATTAATTTCGCTCTCTTAATATTTTAAACCTCCTCGCTTGCGCTGACCGACCGAGGACTACCGAGAGTTCAAAAAGCTACGGGATAGCCGCTACCAGAACAAATGGAGCGATGCGTCTTCTGCTCACGTTTCTGGCAAGAGTAGAATATCCCTCCCAGTTTTTCTTCGGAGTTGACAAAGCATCATTTCGTGATACAAATTTAACGAAACCAAATTTGGGGAATGTACTTTGAAGTCAGGAATCGTGCTTTCCTCGGAAAGTACCAGAAAAAAATACTTTAAGTACAGTACAGGTACGTACTCGGAGAATGTACTTCAAGTAAAGTACTGGTTTCCTGAACCTACTTGAAGTAGTACTTTAAATATGATGTACTTAAAGTACTTCCAAACACTGTTGTAGGTTAACTACATCCTCTTAATAATATATATTAAAAAATCTAGAGTACAGCCGTCAGGGTAAATCTCTTTTCAACTATGCGCTCAAGTCAGCACGCAATACGAGCCACGATTATCTCCCTCACTTGCCTTCCTGTCTTTCGCTGCTTACTCGCCTTCTCTTGTAAGGATCGGGGAATGAAATTGGTAGAAATTACTGTGAGAGCCCAGGCAAAAAGGGGTGTATATGAACAGTTTGGATGAATCGCCCGAGACTGGGGCGAAATAACAATAAATATTAAGCGTGGAAGAGCGATACCTCTTTCTGTCTCTTCCACGGTTGATGTTTCTACTATTCTCGGCCCAGTTTCTAGTCTTTCGTCAAAATGAAAAATTGGTAGGTAACCAAAGTGATCCGGGTTCTCAAATGTAAAGTTGTTTAAAACATAGTAACTACAAAATCGCGTTTATTTTGTTGACAGCCACTGGGAACCATCGTGGCTATTACATTAGGAACATCTAACATTGCCAACTCGCTCCAATCGGTCGACCCAGGGATGTTTAGTGTCATCTTTCGAGAGTTCCTTGGAAAGTACCGTATTTACTCGAGTAATAGTTGCACTGTTTATGAAGAAAACCTGAGGGTTCGCTTCTCCGCGGAACACGCGGATTGCCAATCACCGCGATCGACAGCATGATTTCAGCGGTTTACAGGACAGAAATAACGTCTTCGCGCGAAGATACCATCTGTTAAGATTGTATTTGTATTGAGACTCGTGTTCTTGATCTAGTTATTCGCTATGTTATTTATGCGCAACGCGATGATTGACTCTATATGTGCTTTGCGGGATGTAGATGCAAGGGCCTTGTTCATAAATAGTGCGGCTATTACTCGAGTAAATACGCTAATTATACCTGTTGTGGGCTAACTACGTCACTTTAATAATATATAAAAAACATAATATTGCCATAAATTTATTTTCAATTATGCGTTCAAGTGAGTACGCAATAGGGGCTGCGATAATGTGCCTAATTTTTCCTTCAGTCTTTTGCCGCTTACTCGCTTTCTCTTGTTAACATCGAGGAACTAAATTGGCGGGTAAGCAAAGTGAGCGTAGTTCTCAACTTTAAAGTTGTAAAAAATGGTAACTGCATATCCGGGTTTATTTTTTCGACAGCCATAAGTAACCATCGTAGCTATTGCATTAGGGACTTATCGTAGAACGTCAGCGTCGGATTGCGGGCCCCACGCGAGCTCAGTCCGTACTCAGAAGTGACGGCTCCCCCAAGCAACGCAAAACTCTTGCATACTGCAGTGTGTGATGTACGAGAACTCCCTATTAACGTGACAGGTAAGCGTAGCTGCATTATTGAATCGTGTGGCAAGATATAGAAACCATAACTAACTCCGTCCTACGCACACTTGGCGATTCGTGCTTCTGTCGATCTTTCTTGAATCACCTCCCAGGAACCAAATAAAACTTTTCGGGACAGATACCTTTCTGTTCAATACGATGCTGTGGCATTTGAGTACCTTTTGCACTCAGCACAATACTTCGCAAAGCGCGAGGCCAGCACGAGAAGCGCACCAGCCTCCCGCGTCGTCTGCTCCTCGTGCTTCGAAGAAGCACGAGCGCGCCTCGCCAGGGGGAGGAGTGGCGCTGCGTATGTGCGGCGAAACTTCAGTCGCACAGCCCCATACTCCGTTTCACCTTACGTCCGGACACAGCGGACGGTACGGAGCTATCCGAGCCATTCCCGCTCTGTGGACGTAGCCCGTGATACGCATTCCGCGCGTCATTGGAGAATTGTAGTAGACCGTTTCCGCAGCCCGCTAAGCACCCGGATAGCGCTCCGTAATCCGCCACAAGACCTTGAACTATGCAGATAAGGCTGGCGGCGCGCATGCGCATCTGCGGCGTTTTCTTCAGGGATACCGTAGCGGAGGAGAAAAACGGTCTACTACAATTCCCTACTGAGCCCCGTCTCTAAGGTCACGTGACACTAACGCGGCCTTGGATTGGCTCCGATGGCTAGTAGCAGCCGCTGCGCTCGGTCATGAGGTGAAACAGAGTTTAGACAAGCTTCAGCAACTGGTATACCGGCACGGACCTCCGACACTCACTATAAGCGCCATTTTGGAAAACGAGTTGCGCCATCTATTTACAATTAATGAAAAAACGGTTAAGGTACAGGTGAGCTGGTGGATATTTACCATTTTGGAACTTAACCCGAGACTGGGGTAGAAACAGAAACTTAAAAGTAGAAGGGACAGAGACAAGTGAAGAAGAGAACGTCTCTTTCTCTGTCTCTCTGTCCCTTCTGTCCTCTCTCTGTCTCTGTCCCTTCTGTCCTCTCTGTCCCTCTGTCCAAGTGAAGAAGAGAACGTCTCTGTCTCTGTCTTGTCTCTGTCCCTTCTACTTTTAAGTTTCTGTTTCTACCCCAGTCTCGGGTTAAGTTCCAAAATGGTAAATCTATTTACAGTTGGAGTCGCGAATAGAGGAGGCTAGGCCTTCACTTTTTATCTTAAACTTTACTCACTTCAGGTTACATGGTCTTACAGGCGCTCGGAAACAGCTCCAAAACACAATAAAGGCCTGTTCACACATTTGCGTTTAATTACGACCGACTTCAACACCACCGGCCTCTTGTGACGGATTGCGACCGGCTGCGCTGCTGAAACCCGGATGTAAGCCATCACGAAAGGCTCAAAGAAAGATTTTTGAGCCTTGCAGTCGTAAGCGGTGAGAAGCTCGTTCACACAGTTGCGACGTTTTAGGACGGGAAAGGCTAAAACTGTTTTCAAAATATTTTCTGACGGCTTGCGATAGGCTTCGCAGCAGCGCGGCCGGACGTATGCCGACACAAGAGGCTTGAAAATCGGTCGTGTCGAAATCGGTCGTAGCCAAACGCACGTGTGTGAACGGCCTTCACACATATGCTTCGTCACTGCACTGTACCAACATCTCTTAGACAGCTTTCAAGCCTGCGCGTCACGTGACATGACGTCACGTCTCGGAGGCCTGCACGGGCGCTGATTGGATTCGAGTGCCGCGTCAGCCTTCGCCTGGGACTATCATAGGAAACGAGTCCCACGCGAACGCTGACGCGACACTCGCATCCAATCAGCGCCCGTGCAGGCCTCCGGGACGTGACGTCATGTCGCGTTAAGCGCAGGCTTTGAAAGCTTTCTAATCGTCTTGAGCGGTTCAGTTAAATGCGAAACAGAAAGCGAAGGGCATTCCAGAAATATGATTCAAACTGAAAGAATGGATAAAGAATATGTATTGGATATTCTAATAATCCCGGGGAGCACAGAAAGTATCGTGCGAAGGCGTCTCACACGGAGTACGGGGATGTCAGCTATGTCACTTGCCAATTTATCAAGAGAAGTGACCGTGATTCAAAATAGAGACATCATACGCCCGGTGCGCTATCGGTTGGTGCGTTAAGAAATTTTGATCCGCACCGCCAAGTCGTAAGATCACGTGGTCTGCTACACGTCGTCAGTTCGGAGCTTAGTGCTCGCACTGACGGTCGGGAGCTATAGACCGACACGCTGTATACAAACAAACCCGCGTTTGCCCACACCAGGTGTGGGCACTGCGCGTGCGCAGAAACCGAATTCGCGTGAGGCGAAGCGTCTGCGCATGCGCAGTGCCGTCGACAGCGCCACCACAGCTGCGTGACGTCAGGGCCGCGTGTTGGTCTATACCGCTGGCTCTGTTGAGTCATGCGGAGTTCAGCTGCTTGCTCCCCTGTTCTCTTCCTCTTATGGTGTCGCGCAAAGGCGTCGAGCTGAGGGTACCGGATTCGATTCCCGCTGCGCCTCTTAACAAATCACAGAAATCATGATTAGTTATGCTTAACAGCGATTAACTCGAACTAATTACGTATTTTCTTTTGCTCATGCAATGCCTTCTATGGGCTATATATGCTTCATATTACCTTGGCCTGCTTGTAACGGATTTCTTGTCGCACTCGAGCGTAACGCTTTCACTTGAAGACCAGCCCCTAAGTATACTCTGTAAGTTGAGACTTATGGTTCTTTTGTTCCGTGTCTCCGGTTACTATGGAAAATACATTATGTGTTACTTATATACTTTTCCGCGGGGAGTGTCGAGAAAGTACACAGGTCGATTGGCACTCCCATGTCGCGCCCCTCGTGGCTTAACTTTGCCTCTCCCATCAATGACGTCACACGGCCTGATGCTACGTGACGTCACTTCGTCAAATCATGGCGTCGAGTGATGTGCGGGTCACATGATGTCGTGATATCACATGACATTGTGGCACGTGACGTGAAATCGCGTTACCTGGCGTCATGCGACGTGGTCAAGTGAAATCAATTGATGTATTACATTTTGCGCTAACTTTAGCGGAAAAAAAACTGAAAGACGTTTACAAATCCGTAATGTGAAATTAGAGCACAGCTTTTGAAGAGGAGGAGGGGAGCGTATGCCTCTCCGGACTCTCCCCTCCTCCTCCTTAACCCGCTAAACTAGCGGGGAAAATTTGCCGGCTACATTTAGCGGGTTAAGTTTCCCTGCTAAATTTAGCGGGATAAATTGGCATAACGTGACCTCAACACCAATTCAGTCTTCCCGATAAATTTAGCGGGGAAAATGACGTCACGTGAAATGAACATCAATGCAATTTCCCGCTAAATTTAGCGGGGTGGTTACGCCGACGGCGAGACAGACGCCGACGCCGAGAAACGCGGATACGGGCGCCTAAGAGCGGCGCTCTAAAAGCTTCCCACGTGACCAATGAAGTGTAAAGCACCGCAAATCAATGTATTAGAGACACTTTTCAAAACCCCATCAAGCAATGTTCGGCGCTCGTCTCCTCTGGGGCACGAATCGTGGAACTGGATCCGGTTCCTTCCCAAAAGCTAACTCAGTGCACGTTTTTTTTTTCTTTCTTTTTTTTTTTTTTAAAGAGCTGAGTTGAGTTTATGCCGAAATCCGACACAGCCCTCCTGTCCAACACATGCATAGAGTACGTACCCAAAACAATGTCAGAATCGGCTAATTGGCGCAGCAGCTTACGTTGGCGCGAACGTTTTTGGCAAAGGTCTATTACACACCGATTAAAATATTACCGCTGCATATAATGGGGGAAGTGCACAGAGGGACGGACGGACGGAGGAACAAATTTTGGAAATAAGAGTGCTCCATGAATAAACAACATCAAAAACAAATGTCCCATTCGTTAAAACCGGCGAATGCCTGCCAAGAGCTAAGTGACCTGCCCCCAGCAAAAGTAACAACAAACTTTAGGCATGTTTACGACCGTCATTTGTTTTCCTGCCAAGCGAGGAGAGACAAAGGAAACTCACACCTTATCGCCTTAACGCGACGTTTTTTGTGGAGTCAACAGAACCGCTCACGTCGCTGGACACTAAATGTCTCGGATGTATTCAAATAACCAGAACACCGAACCAACGAGAGGTATGCATGTAACGTTACTGTTTTGCGAACAAACAAGAACGCATTTACGCTTATGTTTTATACTACAAAAAAAAAAAAAAGGAACGACGAATGAAGGTCGTAATATTTATCGGTAGGTTAAGAGCCCTAGGGCATGTTGAGTCCCGCGCATTTGTAATATCGGTCACTGAGAGGCTGAAAGGAGCTTCGGAAACAAACTTCCCTATTCCCTTAGAGAGGAAACAACACGGTACTTAACGTGTTGGTTCCCACAGAGATACAAAGCTCACTTCGTGAAGCACTGTTAACTTCCAAACGACTAGTCAGCTAAAGTCAAAATGGGTCCTCAGTCTTTTCGCAACATTAAGGCACTTGCAAATAAAAAAAAAAAGACTCAAGTCTTTTTTTTTTTTTTTGGCGGTAGTTGGCACGACAAAAAGTATGTTCGAAGGCTTGTCTTCATTGAATCAGAACTGAACTCGTGTCGTTCAAATATTAACATCGGAAGCTCGTTGGCGTTAAAATATCATAATGGTTAAAAAGCGCAACAGGAAAACGGGCAGAAAGGAAGACAAAGACACAGCGCTGTGTCTGTGTAGTCCTTTCTGTCAGTTGTTCTGTTGCGCTTTTTAACCATTATGAATCACCAACTCGCCCAAAACTCCACCCTCGTTAAAATATCGTTCAATGTCTGACAAGAATTCAATTTGGCCTTCGTAATCCAACATCCGCTCTGGTATATTAACGTGCATTCCACAATAGACCGATCTCACCACGAGAACTACGCAGGCGCGCATTCCGGAAATGGTGCCACCGCCATGCCACTTGTAGTCATCGCTTTCCGGCTTCCCGCCGGCAAGGGGCTACGGTGCGCGAACATCATCGCACATCATCGTATGGGATGTCTCGGCGTCGGTTTGGATTCTCCTGTAATGTGTGCACTTCATAAACTTGTCTTGTGTGTGATGACTTAGTTCGTCAGTAAGCACCGGAAAGCAGCTGCAGTCGGTGTACCGCCTTAGAATTGCTTCGTCGTCTGCTGCCCCGTTTCAGTCGTTCAAGCGGTGGTGCCACTCCGGCCGTAGGAAAAACAACGACGCAACTACTGGAGCACTCAGGCTGCTCGGACATCGCAATGAACTTGAAAACAAGACAACGTCTAGTTCAATGGAAAAGAACACGAAGAGTCGAGGAACCATCGGCTTGGTGCACCGACCGCGGAACAGCATCGAGTATGTCGGTTAGAAACGGAGATTGGTAGTGCTCGTGCTTCCGCATAACGTTTAATTCGACAGTTAAGTAAGAACTAAATAGGCTTTATTGGCGAGCGATAGTTTTCTAAATGGCATTTCATTTCGGTTCACAGCCAGTGTGACTATTTTCCCTCGATAAACGCTTTGCTAAGTAGCGACAGCGAGTCGATGTGCCGACGCACTCTCCCTTGGGTCCGTGCCCGCGCTCCGTTTCCGGTTAGGAAGAACATGGTGGATTTAGCTCGACCTCACTATCGAGTAACGGTTTGCTACCTTGGCTCCCAAAAAGCTCAACCTCGCCCAGCGTTTTTCTATCTAGATTGTCACGTGACATGACCCGCCAGAGTATCTCTGAAGGTTTCGAATACAGCCAAGGTGGGCGAGTTAGGAAGAACATGGCGGACCGCGCTCTAGAAGATGGCACGAGCGAGGGGACGGGGGGGGGGGGGGCGGGGATGGAGCACCTGTCTTTACGTCGCATAGCGTTATCTAGTGAAGTTATGTGTGACAAGATACAGATGAACTGCGGGGAGAAGCCTCCACACAAGCACGAAACTATCTAAAGAAAGACCATGCTTTACGCGTCGTAACATCTCGCATCTGTCAAAAAGTTGAAACTTAGAGACGTTTGGTGAAGATCCGTTTTCATGCACAATTTCTATTCAATCTTATTTTGGCTGCCCAAGCTCCGAACGCTAACAGTTGCACGACGGTGGAGCTTTTTTTTACGACAGCCAAAATACAAATGTGGTATAGTAGACTACCACGAGGTGTGCGATTGTCTTTTTAATGCGATAACATTCTTTACCTACTTCACCCGGCTTTCGCGATACGCCCTCTGCCCTCGAACGCGCCGTGCGTATGCGCGGTGCGCGTATGAGGAAACGCCACGTGTATGCGGAGGGGCCGCGCGGCGGCGCGGTGCCTCCGCATACGCAGGACGTCCGCATACGCAAGCGCTGCGCGTATCTGAACGTTGTCGTCGTCGTCCTAGAGGTCGTCTTTAGTCGCCCTTGAGGTCGCCCTAGATGTCGTCCTAGACGACGTTCTGGAGATCGTCCCAGATGTCGTCCTTGAGATCGCCCTAGAGCTTGTCCAAGGGGTCGTTCTAGACATCGCTTTTGACGTCACCTTCTGGGATGTCATCCTAGAAGTCGTCCTTAAGGTCGTCTTAGAGTTCGCTATAGGCGTCGTCCTTTAGGACGTCGTCCTTGAAGTCGTCCTCAGTGGCGTCTTCGAGGTCGTCCTAGAGGTCGTCCTAGAGGTCGTCCTTGGTGTCGTCTTGGACGTCGTCCTCGACGTCGCATTTGGAAGCAGATAAACCCGTGCCGCGCATACACGTAGCGTCGTACAGCCGTTCCGTGCATGCGCACATTTACATTTGCGCCCAATCTACGAAGCAATTATCGGCTTCAGTTGAACAAGTTGGAATACATAGTCAATGATGATGGTGAAACAGCTTGAGCATTAAACGATTGATGAGAGACAGGACAGGACACAAATGAAGCTGCAATGATGGAGGCGAAACAGCTAAAACAAATGATTACAAAGAGACAGAAGATGAAACCATTCCACAGAGAGAATATTAAGCTATTAAAAGAGACCAAGAAATCACTCAACTTCAAAGTGGCGCGCTGCAGTCGCGCTGACGTCAATTATTGCGTGTAAATCATTTATAAAATAAAGTGTTCGCTCAAATTTGCTTCGTCATATTCACAGGGAGCCGCGTCATGTGTCTCATGACGAATGCTATCGCAATTCATAGAAAACCAAGTATAGTAGTTCTGCAGCCAATTTGTCGGCCTTTCTGTCGGTAAGTGTTGCACCTCTAAAATGATTTATGTAAAGTGTGCGCCTGTTTGAAAAAAAAAGAGTAGAGTGGTCACGGAAAAGTTGGGAATCACTGCTTTTGTTTTAGTGATTGTCCTAATAATCTGAAGCATGGTTGAGTTTGAAACATGCTATCGCAATAACGGTTATAACCACCAAAGTACATCGAGCAAAAAGTGTACGAAAATCGTCCGCTGCAGGGCAGCGCGGAGGTTCCGATTGAGATACACCGCTACGGAGCAATTGCTGAGGGACAGCCCAACGTACGGAACATTTGAGCTCCCCCTACTGTGTCTCGTGCCCTGTAATCTTACACTCTTTAGCTAACGTGCAATAAGGTGGATATCAAGTGAGAAGTAATCCGCGAAACAATTCGAAAAATACCCTTTTTCCTGCAGCACTGTCCGTTTCTGTTTATCTTTCTTGGCCACTCTTTTCGAGAAGAAAATTTTATGTCTCTTTGCCTGGTGATGTTGTAGCATCCTGGTACTCAAAAAGTGAAGAAACCAATTCAAAATCGTGAGAAAACACACGAATAAGAGTATCGTAACCCGAAAATTTCTAACACCGGGCACAACACAAGCACTGACGCGGTCGGAAATATGGGGTGAACTTGAGGTACCAGGATACACCGCGGCAGCTGTTGCGTTGTACAACCCCTGGCAAGATGGGTCTATTTTGCGATTGGGTGAATGCACCACATGTAACGCCGGAATATATTGAAACTATACCTTTATAAATACGACCCCTTCGTAAGCACGGGAATCTCTCGTTCCTCGTGCACTTTCTGCAACAAAACTCCTTGAAGAATCTTCACAATTTTCAAATTGATTACGCGTCAAACCAAAGCAGCGCCCCTAAAATAGCTTTTGTCATTTTTTTAATATATATTTGTAGATTCAGATGGGTGCACCCACCAATTCGATATGCCCCTGCTTATGTTAACAGCGGTCTAGATGTTTTGGTCACATCACTTACGTCAAGCATAGACCTTCTACAAATATTTGTATTATCCTTTTTCCCCTTTATTACTGAATTCACTTTTTGGATTCAACTTCCCGCTAAGGAGAGTCAATGTTTTTGCCTAGGAAAGAAACTCCACTTTTCCCAATTCCATTTAATGCTTATCGACACCATGGGAACACAGATCCACGAATTTCAAACCTTGTTCTTGACGACGATACGATTGCTCTGTCTGCGGGTATACTGGGGCCGCAAGCCAAGACCAGCCTAGGATTATTTTTTTTTTTTTTTATAATTCTGCGTGTTACACCTTCATCCTGAAGAGGTACAGACGTGAACGTTTCTTGACCAACTTACAATACTAAAGCGGCATATTTCGTTATACATCGAAGTTTTTGAGCAGGGTTGTTCGGCTGGTCTCCAAAACTCGCACTAACCGTCGTACACAGCAAGCAGTGAATCACTAATTAGTCCCCATGTACTTCGAGAAACTGCGTATTAATTTTCTGATCTCTAACTTCAAGACCCTGTAAAGCAACCCCAATGATTTTGCGAATCTTGTCCCACCAACTGTTTCTCCAGATAAATAACAGGATGCAGACTTATATTGGAAGCTTTGGCCTACCGGAAATGAGACCGGTGGCGACAAGCAAAGTGAGAGGGCACCTCGAGGAGGTGACAAACAGCTGTAGCACAAGGTGCCGTCCAGCCTCATGTGTACAAGAAGCAAACAGGTCGAGAACACCCAATGCAATTCCCGTCTCAAGGAGCGGAAGAAATATTTGCTCGAGAGCATTGCAAACAGCTGCGAGTCCGAGCCTTCTCGATTCGACGCACACGTGAGACAAAGTACACTGCCTTTGTCGTGGCTTTTTGATCGGTCTATACGCGCACAAAACCATCCTATATCAAACTGTAGTTGAGGCCAATCTGTTGGGCAGAAATATTTTCAAAAGTGATTAGAAATACATATATTGGGATAAATGTCAAAGATAATTGAAATACTTATATTAAATACATTTATAAAATTCTAACTAAGTGTATTCATGCATGTGTACTTCTTTTACTCATGCATTTCTGATACGTATCGTATCTGAAGTCCATACGCAAAAATAAATTAGAAATACCAACGCACGAAAATAGTTTGACAGGGAGAATCACTGATACTGATAACCTACATTACCAACCATTTTTGAAGGGCGTACTGATTTTACAGTATCATTTAATAAATATAAAAGTAACATCAGACACACCCTTGTACACAACGATATATATTACGCGTAGTAGAAATTGTTTCGTTTTTGCGCCTACCAGTGTTGCAATGACAAATGTGTTTGTTACTTGGCTGTATACCCTTTTGTGTACATATCTTTTGTGATTTTTTTGCTCCTTTGATCATTTTGTGATTATGCGTCAGTGATTACGAATGACTGTCGTATAATGATAGTCATCTTGGTGTGGCATTATCTAGCTAGGTTTACAATTTTAAAACGTTTTGTAAATTGTTTCCTTATTTCTTGTAATATTATATTCATCTGAGTACAGATTATTCCTTGTTTATATTCGTAAAATAATTTCTACGATTTTGTGTAACAAGTGAGCATGTTTGTTGCTATGTAGATATATGTATTTCGTTTATTTTCTTTACATATATATGGAAATTATGCAAGTTGTGCTGTTATGAACTGTGGGGGATAGAGGTCCAGTCAGGCAGAAATGCATTTTGTCTCTACCTCCCTACCGGGCCTGGCCCGTGAGAACCAAATAAACTTCATAACTACAAAACTTCAAACTTTATCTAAAGTCACTATTTTAGATAATCTCATAATCCGTACAACCGGTTGGCCGCACCCGCTAGTGTGTACCAAGTACGAAAAGGAAGCGGGATTCAACAAACAAGTACTCAATGTAAGATGCTGTCTGAATATTGACGTTAACGTTGACGTTTTAGAGCGCTACTCTTAAGGCCCGTTCACACTCTTGCGACCTCTTAAAACTGGGTTCCTTAAAACCTCTTACAACGAGAGGATACACTGGCACCACCTATTGGGTAGCAGTGTAAACTTGGCGGTCCGGCATATTACCTATTTCTCTCGAGCATTATCCCTACTTTCTTGGCTCGAAAAACTTTTGTCAACATTATAAACGAGCCTTTATTATAGGCATTACGCACATTTGACCTCGGAAATACCGCAAAACCTTCCCTCTTGTGAAATGCAGTTCCAGGGTCACCGCATAGATGGCGCCAGCGTGCCAGTGTGTTCTCTCGTCCTAAGAAATTTTAAGAGGTTTTAACAAGTCTCGGTTTCTCTCGGTCGTACTCGGTTGCAAGGGTGTGAACGGGCCTTTTGGTGCCCGTTTCCTGGTTGAGGGGCATCGGCGTCGCCGTCGGTGTAACCGCGCGTTGCATTATGGGAAGTTTTCTTTAATGACGTCACACGTGACGTCACGTTCGACGTTACGATTTTAACATTTGCTCGCTAAATATGACAGGAAATTTGTGGGGTAAATTTTGCGGGGAATTAGTTTGCTAAATTTAGAGGGACGTTTCTCATAATAACGTCACACATGACGTCACGTGTGACGTCATTATGTAAAAGTTTTTGCTAAATCTTGCGAGAAAGTTTTGTAAATTTGGCGGGACTTTTACCATAATGGACGCAATTTTTTTCCTACTTTGGCGGAAAAGATATTTCGTTAAATTACGCAGGAACATTTCTTGGCTAAATTCAGAGGAAAATTTTCTGTTCAGTTTAGCGGGAAAAATATTCCCGCTAAATTTAGCGAAAAAAAAAATATTCCGCCAAATGTTGCGGAAACATTTCCCAGTTAATTTTAGCGGAAATATTTGCACGCTGGAAAAAATGTTTCCGCTAAATTTAACGTAAAAATTTCCCAGCTACATTTAGCGGGGAAACTTTCGCTAAAACTAGATAAATTTAGAACGAACATTTTCCGCTAAATGGGAGGGGAGCAGGAGAGAAGGAGGGGCATACCCTCCACTCCGTACCCTTCCTTCTCCTCCTCAAAAGTTGCGCTTCAATTTGGCATTATAGAGAATTGTAAACGTCTTTATTTTTTTGTTTCTTGAAATAAATTTACTACAAAATTAGCATATTGCACCACAAATAAAAAAAAAGAAAGCCGTTTTTTTCAGGTTTGGAACGTTCTTTATCCTTCAGCATCTTTCATTATATTAAGAATGAATCTCAGGAACTTCTTAATTAATTTTGTTTTCCGCAAAACGGCACCGAGCTTTTGTTCAATCTGGGCGTCTCTGTCAGCTGCTTTAAGAAGTCACCGCGAAATCAACACGCATTTTCTTTACTGTTAGTTGAGCGTGCCGGTGACTTCTTTAACTGTTGAAATCTGCGCATCGTCCACAACCTGAAGCAAATAAAACATTTTGAGTTTTCGCAGAATAGCGAAGGCAGTAACGTACGTTTGGAAACAAAACGTTCCAGGCGAGCCTTATACTACACGTTAAGAAAGTCTCAACGTCCCTTTTATACCATCATGCATCCCTCACAAAAAATAAAGAAAAAAAAAACAGCCTGAACTTTTGCTTAGAGGGCAACGAATTGGCTTCGGTATCAGGGATACACCCAAAGTATATTTCGATAGAGAAATACAAACTACATTTAAAACATTTTATCTTGATACAGAAATACAAGTGCAAAATATATATCTTAAATACTATCCCAATACACATGCACCGTGATACTGCCCTACCCTGGTTCAAGCGCCGAGGAATTAGTTCACGCGCTAGAGCTGAAGGTGCACGTAAAACAAACGACAACAGGGTGCACTGGAGTAGAACAAAAAGGAAAAAGGAAAAACTTGACGTAGGCACTGCCAGTTATGCGTAACGGAACATAGAGCTTAGCGTTAATTCTTCTTTGAAGAAATAAAAAGAAGGTAGTGTTGAAAACATCGAAGATGCTTCATTTGCATGACAAGCAATACGCGACACTCTGCTGAGGCTTTAGAAGCGCTCGCAGAAGATTCACATTTACACTCTTAAACAAAAGCTAGTAAAAACCTAGTAACTGCAGCAGTTACTACCCCCTTCTGACCGTTACTACCTTTCACTAACTATTTACTATGTTAAACGCGCGATAGGTAGCAAAAAAGTTAGCAAATGCAGCCATTACTACCTTTTTCTGACCGTTACTACCTTTTTACTTGCTATTTACTACCGCAAAGGCGCGGAGAAGATGGCGGCGCTTGCTTCATACCCGATTGCCAGCGTTAGCGACGTACTTGCTGTTTTGGATCGCAGGGGGAGGTATCCACACGCAATCGTAGCGTCAAATATTGTATGAGGGGACATGTTTAAGGGTTGGAGCTGACTTTATAACGATCGCAGCCTCCGAATCAGCACGGCGTGGAAGCCAGCGCTATGGTGGCTAGAAGGGGAGGTGGCAGCATTGGCCGCTGCGTAGTGTAGCGGCGGATCATGCTAGCAGCGGCGGCGCTGCTGTCGACACTTAGCAAAGACTAACACTGAAACTAAGACTGTCGACACAAAACAAACACTGAAACTCAGCGTTTGTTTTGGCACGTGCATTCGGCGTGGCGGCGTGGCGCGCGACGTTATACTTCGTGCACGCGCGAAAGAAGTGCCAGGCAAGGCATGCGCTCGCGCCAGTAGCTCTGTCGGCTTAGACAGCGTTTCACACTATATGTGAAGTAAAAAAAGAAGAAAAAAAAAGAGAGGCTCGCAATGGACGAGGATAAGTGAAATAATACGACAAACCATTACATAAACACCAAGAAAATAATTAGATAAACAATGACAGCAGATATGAAAGACAGCGCGCTCACGCGAAATACGGGTTCACTTTAGTAGGCTTTCCACAGACTGGGCGTCAAATACGTCTACTGTCTCAAGTGAAACGCCTTGCACAAACACGGAGCAGTGATAATGTACAGGGTGTCACAAAAGAAAATTTGCACGGTCTTTTTTACCGAAAAAATAAACTAGTCATCGCCGAACGCTCATTCTCCGCCCAAATGTAGAGCTAGAGGTCACAACCAGATGCCAAAGTTTCAGCCCGATCCGATAACTTATTCAAAAGTTATAAGTGATTTTCTGAAAATTTCAATGGGAAAACGGAGCCCATTTTTGCCCGTTTTCGGTTTCTGGTGCCATAGAGCCCCATGTGTTTGAAAACTCCGTCGGCCGCCATTTTCCCATTGAAATTTTCAGAAAATCAGTTATAACTTTTGATTAAGTTATCGGATCGGGCTGAAACTTTGGCATCTGGTTGTGACCTCTAGCTCTACCTTTGGGCGGAGAATGAGCGTTCGGCGATGCCTAGTTTAATTTTGCGGTAAAAAAGACCGTGTAAATTTTCTTTTGTGACACCCTGTACATCATCCGCCGAACAGAGCACCAGCTTTTTAAAGCATACACTGTCACCCGCTTGAGCACAGACACTAAATGCGATGACCTTCGGTGCTTCTGCGAACAGGTGTCTTGACCAATAACCACTGGGAAGCTTCTCGTCTTTTAGGTAATCTAGTTTTTCCAGCGTGCAGGCGCTGGAAGTCGCTGCGCCGTCCGCCGTGAAGCTGGAGCCGTCGTCATCCGACGAAGCAGCTTCACGTGTCGGGCCGTCACTCGTCTTTCTTCTTTTCCCAGTAACTTCCCCACTCGAGGTTCTTGACTGCCGCTTTTTGGGCAGCTTCTTCGACAGATATTCCGGGATGTTCGGAAACAGCGTCGGTATTGCGTCCTCGCTGAGGCCGGCCGCGAGGAATCTTGACGACTTCTCTATTTACGACGTGGGTGTATTGTCGCACGACGAATCTGGGTTCGAAGTGTAACTCACAGACCACCGACGTTTTCTCCAGAGGCTTGTATGCACGCGGAATGGCTCGCTGCCATGCTCGCAGCCGTTCCTCGTTGTCTGGTACGGCGAAAACCGAGGCCTTGCCGCCCTTCTTCCTGGCGGAAACGTACCCCGTCGTGCAACCGGGAGCAAAGCAGTGTGTTTGACGCTTGGGAGGTTTGTCCATTCTCACTTGAGTCGTGAGGACGCATGAAAGTGACTTTGGACGTGCTCTGGACGAAATAGGCACGACAAATGCAGTTCAGAATTGCAACAAGTCGCAGCATTGCTGGCGTTGCCGCTCGAAACAAATCTAAGAAGCTACGCGCGCGCCACCTATCGTTAGCATGAATAACTGATACACGCCCCGCCGTTCGCTGCCCGCCGTGAAGCTCCCACCTCCCCTTCTAGCCACCATACCAGCGCTGCAGCGAGCGCAGCAGCCATTGTTGATGCAATGGCCATGCGGCTTACTTACTTGCCTTCTCGTTAGCATTCGTTTGTGAGCGTTTATATTTTCATTTTTGTTTTAACTGGGATGAAAATAGCCACGTAGCACATACTAAAAACGTTTCCGAAAACAAAAAAAAAAGTTCATTCCGTTTTTTATATTTCTTTTTATTTCTGTATTTTTTTTTGTAAAACTAATGTTTTTCTTTCACAAGAGACGCTTGGCAACATTGTACGACAAGCAAGTCGGGACAGGTCGGAGTTCGCAAGACGCTAACTTGTCCGATGTGAACCTGTCGTGTTTGCCTTGTGTCGTGTGCAGTTCTCGTATTCCCGTGTTGGAGTGCATAGTTAACGTTCGTGCGCTCGATGGGGCGAGTGTTTGCGTGGACCTGGACTGCTCCGAGAATAGTTCTAACTAGCCGGTGCCGCTGTCACTGGATTGGGTTTCGTCGTCAAAGAAGCTTTTCTCTGCCTCCTCCTACTTGACACTGAGAACTTCTTCACCGTTTGTGTGTGCTCGGTGGTTGAATGATTCTGATTGAGCTCTCTTCGGTCGTGACAGTACACTGTCACAACCATTGATGTGCGTCGTAAATAGTGTATGCCGCTTTGGGAATAATGAAAAAAAAAACTGTTTTGGCATTCTACGAGTTTTTCCTTATTTGCTTATATCTTCCTCAAAAACGCAAGCATTCGTCAGTGCACTACGAAAATTAAGATACGAGCTGCACGCGGTATTAATTTTGTATGCATTTTTGTAGCGCAGCACGCGAAAGGAGTGCAGCTGCCGTCGTACTCCGCGTCAATTACAGCCTTCGTTCGCCGCGGGAGACGGCAAGAAAGCCCTCTCCCGCCGACGGCGACCGCATTCGTTTTAAAGGCTGAACGGCATGTAAACGATTTAGCGAGCGGCGAGACTAGCGACGGAGACAGCGACGAGCGACGGCGATTTCTCACGGTCACCCGTCGCGTCGCTCGGTTTTTTTAATTTCTAGGAAATGTCGCTCATCGCCTTGGCCGCTTGTTCCCGTCGCTTTCATGCGGTCTGCCTCGTCGCGCAACTGACCTAGCGACTGCAAAGAACTGACGTGCTGATACACGACGACAAGTTTACGCACTCAAATGGTCAGTATAAAAGCCTTAAGGGCTTCCTTTTTTGTGTACGTTTAATTGGACGGTGACTAGCGCCACCTGGATTACTCATTTCCAGTTTCAATTTTTGTTGCGCCTGCCACCTGGTGGTAAGTGGCATAACCCCACACCCTTTTGTTTTCACCGGAAATCACGTGACTAGTTATGTTTCCGGTCTTCCGTCGGGAGGTAGCGCTAGTTACTAGCTAGAGGTAGTAAAATACATGGATTCTACTTTGAGGCTAGTAACAATTACTAGCTTCTTGACCTAGTAACCGTTACTAGCTTGACGGTTACTACCTAAGGTTACTAGGTACCTAGTAACATATGTGACAAGCGGTTACTAGCTCTTACCTAGTAAATACTACAACCTTTTTTTTAAGAGTGTAAAATAGGGTTAGAGCCTAAACTGTGGATAGGGAGCATTAATTAACCGAACAGAAAGAATAGGTGAGAAAGAGCAAATGGAATAATATATATTATGGTTGCAAACAAGAACAAAAAACACATACTGGAGCACCGACTAGCTCACACACTTTAAACAGCAGGCCGTTGATCTTCATATTAACAATAAATAGAGCTCATTAAAAAGGAGCTCAAGAAACCTAAGCGAGCTCACACTCCGGTAAATTTTCCCACCTTTGGAGAAATATTTTTCTCAAGGTCAAATAAAACGGATATTAAGACGTCATATTCCTCCAAACAATACAAAATTATTCGAAATAACTTTATATGCATCATTTGTCACCAATGACAATTGGTGACAAATGATGCATATACGTTATTTCATTTCCTAACTTATAACCTAACTTTCATAACTTATTTCATATAAGTTATTCTTCGCCTCATCATTTGTCACGAATGACAAAGGAAACAAAAGATAACAGCAGAGCGTCGCGAACGTCGATGTCGGCGAGACAGCAGGATCGAGCGCTGGAGCGAGACTGACTCGACAAGGTCGCGGGCGGCCTCTTATCTAGAGTGCGTCACTATCTCGAAGATTCGGCGGAGAAGGTTCGAGCGTAGCGCGCTCGGGGCGAGAATGAACAAGCACTTTCTAGAACAAAAAAGAGCAGGAATAAATGATAGAAGTTACGTCCGGAACAAGAATAAACGAGAACTTTCTAGAGGTCCATGACCGAGCGTTGCTTTATCGGCCCTGCGCGCGGCATTATCCCCCCCTTTAAAAGTGCATCGTCCCGATGCAGCACAAAACACAAAGCCACAACAAAAGGATAGCAGAATCGCGAGCCACAGTTCACAGTTTGACGAGAGTTCACAGTTCTATCGTTCGTAATACGGCTTGAGCCGCACGACGTGGACTACTTCGGGTCGTGGTTGGCGTCGCCTTGATGGTCTAGATCCGTCGGGAAGCACTTCGTAGTTTAATTCCCCGAGACGGCGAAGAACCTTGTAGGGTCCAAAGTAGCGCTTGAGAAGCTTCTCGCTGAGACCGCGGCGCCGTATTGGTGTCCATACCCATACTCGGTCTCTTGAAAGTGGGCGTCACGCCGGCGAAGATTGTAGCGGCCGGCGTCGACATGTTGCTGGTCTTGAATCCGTAGCCTGGCTAGCTGGCGGACCTCTTCTGCCCGTTGAGCAACCACCCGGGCGTCATCGCTCCCGTCGTCGGCTGGCTCGTGCGGCAGCATGGAGTCTAGCATAGTCGCCACCGTCCGGCCATACACCAGCTGGAAGGGCGTCACTCCTGTGGTCTCTTGCACTGCTGTGTTGTAGGCAAACGTGACGTAGGGCAGCACTTCGTCCCAGGTCTTGTGCTCCACGTCGACGTACATAGAGACCATGTCGGCGATTGTTTTGTTGAGTCGCTCCGTCAACCCGTTGGTCTGCGGATGGTATGCAGTTGTTCGACGGTGGTCCGTGTGGCTTAGACGAAGGATCTCTTGGGTCAACTGTGCCATGAACGATGACCCTCGGTCTGTGATCAGGACTTCGGGGGCGCCATGCCGGAGGACGATGGACTCGATGAAGAATTTGGCGACTTCGACAGCAGTCCCCGCCGGAAGGGCTTTCGTCTCGGCGTAACGAGTAAGATAATCTGTGGCGACGATTATCCAGCGGTTTCCCATCGTCGACGGTGGAAAAGGACCCAGCAAATCCATTCCAATTTGCTGGAAGGGCTTGGTTGGCGGGGTAATCGGCTGAAGGAGACCTGCTGGCTTTGACGGCGGTTTCTTGCGTCGCTGGCACTCATGGCACGAGCGTGTGTAGAGTTGGACGGTCTTCAGAAGCTTGGGCCAGTAGTATTTTCCACGTATTCGGGCTAGTGTCCGGCTGTAACCGAGGTTTCCTGAAGTCGGGTCGTCGTGGCAGGCTTGAAAAATCTCTTCTCGAAGGCTGGTAGGGACTACCAGAAGCCACGGAGAATTACTGGTTCCGAAATTCTTCTTATAGAGCACACCTCGACGAATAGTAAAGGTCGGCAGGGCTCGTGAAAAGACACGAGGAACGGTACTTCCTCGTCCTTCTAGATGCTCAATCAGGGCGCGTAGCTCAGGATCGTCTCGTTGGAGCCCTGCCATGTCGTCGGTGTCTACGGCACCTAGGAAACATTCGTCGTCATCGTCGTCGACGCCGGCAATAGGAGGTTCGACTGGAGCCCTAGACAAACAGTCAGCGTCATTGTGCTTGCGGCCGGACTTATGCACAATGGTTACGTCGAATTCCTGCAGTCGAAGACTCCAGCGGGCGAGGCGTCCGGACGGATCCTTGAGGTTTGCGAGCCAGCAGAGGGCGTGGTGGTCTGTGACCACGCGGAATGGGATCCCGTACAAGTACGGACGGAACTTTGTTATCGCCCAGACGACAGCAAGACATTCTTTGTCGGTCGTTGAATAATTTTGTTCTGCCTTAGACAGCGCCCGGCTTGCGTAAGCGATTACCCTCTCTGCCTCTTCTTGTCGCTGAACGAGTACCGCACCGAGACCTTTATTGCTGGCGTCAGTGTGGATTTCAGTCTCCGCCGACTGGTCAAAATGCCCAAGGATAGGGGGCGACTGGAGCCTTCGCTTGAGTTCGTCGAACGCTTGCTCTTGCTCCTCTCCCCACTGGAACTGCACGTCGTCTTTCGTCAGATGCGTCAGCGGTGCAGAAATTTGCGCAAAGTCACGAACGAAACGTCTGTAATAGGCGCACAGCCCAAGGAATCTTCGAACGGCCTTCTTGTCTGATGGCTTCGGGAATTCGGCGACAGCGGACGTCTTTGCAGGATCAGAACTTACACCCTGAGCACTCACGACGTAGCCCAAGAATTTCAGCTCACCATAGGCGAACCGACACTTGGAAGGCTTGAGTGTCAGCCCAGCAGCCTTGAAGGCCCGTAGCACGGCTCGCAGTCGTCTCAGGTGCTCGTCGAATTCGCTTGCGAACACCACAACGTCGTCGAGGTAGACGAGACAGCTTTGCCATTTCAAGCCGGCAAGGACGGTGTCCATAACACGCTGGAAGGTTGCCGGCGCTGTGCACAGCCCGAAAGGCATTACTTTAAATTCATACAGTCCGTCCGGCGTGACGAAGGCCGTCTTCTCACGATCTCGTTCGTCGACCTCAATCTGCCAGTACCCGCTCTTCAAGTCCATCGACGAAAAGTATCGGGCGTGGCGCAGCCGGTCCAGGGTGTCGTCGATTCGGGGCAGCGGATAGACGTCCTTTTTTGTTACTGCGTTCAGCCGGCGATAGTCCACGCAGAACCTCAAGGTTCCGTCTTTCTTCTTCACCAGCACTACTGGGGAAGCCCACGGACTGTTTGAGGGCTGGACGATGTCGTCATTAAGCATTTCCTGAACTTGCTTCTGGATGGCTTCCCTTTCTTTCACGGAGACCCTGTAGGGCGGCCGATGCACAGGGAGTGCGTCGTCATCAGTAAGTATTCGATGTTTCGCAACCGTCGTTTGGCGCACCTTCGACGACGTGGAGAAGCACTCACTGAACTCGGCGAGAAGATCACCGAGTTGTCGTCGTTGTGGGGCTGGGAGGGACGGGTCGATGTCGAGCTCTGATGGCGCGGCGAAGAGGTTCTGCGTCGGAGAGGCGTCTTCTGAGATCACGGCGATCGCGGCTGAGTCCTGAATTTCCTCGACGTAGCCCACAGCTGTACCTTTTGTAAGGTGCTGCGACTCTCGCCGGAAGTTGGTGACAAGGGCTACGGCACGCCCGTCCTGGAGCTCGGTTAGGCATCTTGCAATTCCAATCCCTCGTCCAACGAGAAGTTGGATGCTTCCTTCCAACAGTGCCAGACCGCAGGTGGCTTCTTCGGTCCCGACGGGCACAAAGACACTCGACAGCGGTGGCAGGTTTACGTGGCTGGCAAGGACTCGCACTGCTGCTAACGTCGCTTTGGGATTTTCCTCCGATGGGACAGGTTTCCGAAGCGTCAGCTTGTTCTCCGCAAGGTCGATGATGGCGCCGTATTCACACAAGAAGTCCATTCCGAGAATGACGTCCCTTGAACAATCTTGCAGAACGACGAACTTCACAGGGCACGTCTCACCGTGAATCTCGACGCGAGCAGTGCATCTCCCGACTGGTGTGATGAGGTGCCCTCCGGCGGTTCGTATTTGAGGTCCATCCCACGGCGTCATGACTTTTCGAAGGCGGCGGGAGAGCCTCCCACTCAAGACTGAGTAGTCTGCTCCGGTGTCCACGAGTGCTGATGCGTCGTGGCCGTCGATGACGACGTATAGGTTGTTGGACACCGTTGCAGGAGCGTCGTTTCGGTCTCTAGTAGCGTTCGAGTGGGGACCCTCCGACGTTCGTGGAGGATCTTGGCGTCGGTCGTCTTCGGCAACTCCACCTCCAGGGGTTGCCGCGCCTAGTTTCCCCGGCGTGGAGCGAGGGGCGACAGGCTTTCACGTCGGGGTCGGTGCATCGGCGAAGCTGGACGTCGTGGCGAAGGCGACCGGAACTCACGGCGGGGCGCAGGCTCGGGGGACTGAGGTCGTCGCAGGTACTCGTCGATCTCCCGAGGGCGTTCACCATATCGGGGGCGCGGGTCGTTTGGGTGGAATCCGCGCAGCCCGAGTCGTCGGTATGGGCATCGGCGGTACACATGGTCGGCTTCCCCGCAGTGGTAGCACAACGGGCGTCGATCGGCCGTCCTCCACACGTCGGTTTTCCTTGGCGCCGGTTGGTCTCGGCGGTCGTACTGATGTCCTTCGTCGTTGCGTCGGTGGTACGCCTGCGTTGGCGAATCTCGTCGTGGCGCCACCGGGTAATGTTGAGCAGCTGGCGGCGGTCGTCGGGCCGCTGCGGCGTAGGTCAGCGTCGGCTCATCGGCTGCGGCCACGGTGAGAGAAGTATCCGGCTGGAACGCTCGCTGAACCTCGTCCCGAACAACCTCGGCAATGGAGATTGAGGCTGGGCGCTCAGCAGTCGGCAGAACCTTCTTAAGCTCCTCCCGGACGATGTCGCGAATAAGTTCACGAATGCCCGGGGTGTCGCGGGCAAGGTCGCAAGGGGACTGCGGAAACGCGCTGACGCCGGGTAGTCTCTGGTAGTGGCTAGCTCGGGCTTGCAGAACACGCTCGATATTCGTGGCTTCCGTGACGAATCCTTGAACGGACGTCGGTGGGTTGCGTACGAGTCCACCGAAGATGTCGTCCTTCACGCCACGCATCAGAATACGCAGCTTCTTTTCCTCGGTGGCCTGAGGGTCGGCGCGGGAGCTCAGGCGTAGGACGTCTTCCACGAAACTCGTGACGCTCTCATTTGGGCCCTGGGTCCTGGATTGCAGCAGATCTTCGGCCCTCTCTCTTCGGTGTTGATTGGCGAACGTCCGCGTCAGCTCGTTCTTGCAACGTTCCCATGAAGTCAAGGAAGCTTCATGGTTTTCGAACCAGCGCCTTGCAGTTCCTTCAAGTGAGAAATAAAGGTTCTGCAGGCACTGTTCGTCACTCCACCCGTTGTGGCGAGCCACGCGTTCGTACTGGTTGATCCAGTCTTCGACGTCCTCGTAGTTCTCGCCGAGGAAGGGAGTAGGCGTCCTCGGAGCGACGGGCAGGACGACGACGGGCGGGGTGGTCATGGTCGGGATCTTCTTCCGGTTCTCGGGCAAGAGACCGAATTCGGGAGACTGACCTCTGGTATGACGGCTTCTTCTGGATTCGGCTTCTTCGGCGACGGGTAGCCTTCCGGGGCTGAGCACGTCGCTTGGCCGGGATGTCTTCGGAGGGGTACGCTTAACGGGCATAAAATGCAATTACCCCGCACCTCCACCAAAATGTCACAAATGACAAATGATGAGGCGAAGAATAACTAAAGAAACTTAACGTTTAATGAGACGAACTTGTCCCCAAAATAAAGAAGAAAACAAAGGATAACAGCAGAGCGTCGCGAACGCCGATGTCGGCGAGACAGCAGGATCGAGCGCTAGAGCGAGACTGACTCGACAAGGTCGCCGGCGGCCTCTTATCTAGAGTGCGTCACTATCTCGAAGATTCGGCGGAGAAGGTTTGAGCGTAGCGCGCTCGGGGCGAGAATGAACAAGCACTTTCTAGAACAACAAAGAGCAGGAATAAATGATAGAAGTTACGTCCGGAACAAGAATAAACGAGAACTTTCTAGAGGTCCATGACCGAGCGTTGCTTTATCGGCCCTGCGCGCGGCAATAGTATCACTCTTTTTGCTCACGTGGTTTGCAAACAACAATGACAAAGGAATTTATAAGGTAGCCCTTATGATTTTGTTTCGTACCTGATGTACATTGGTTTGATGCGTGTGTATCTTAGCAGCTCTGCAGATGTTGAAGTCGCCTCCATCGCTGATAAAATACAAATTAAAAAGAAAAACGTAACATATTTAGAGACAACTTTGTGTTGTTTTTGTACACTCCTTTCTTTACCCTTTTTTATACCTAACGGCCTCTTCCACTCTCTTCAGTTGCAAATGGTTTAGCCTTCTGCTCCCCTCCCTATTATTGAAATGTACTTGTCTGTTCATCGGTATCCCCCTTTACTGTCAGCAGAGAAAGGGCAATAAGAGAGCTCTAAAGGGAGAAAGAGGAAGGGATAGTGAATGTCGCCAAAAGAAGGAAAATATTTGATTGTAATTAACCACTATCGCTCAAACGAGGGGCCGTCATGTGTGACGAACGGCACGTGTGACCGTGGCCCGGTGGTGAATTGCACTTTGACCTTCTCGAATATAGTGGCGATAACTTCAGTGCTCGCTGAAAACACTGCAAAAGAGTGTATGCAGCCGGGAGGTCCTCTTCCTCCAACATTTACAAGCACCTCGGGGTGGGCTCGACTTTAATTTCTGGACATTACCGCTAGGCATGTAGATTGAACGATGGGAGGCTGAAACCTCGACAACGCTCTCCTGCCTCAACGACTTTCCCACCAGTAAAAAACCTTTTTACCCCTGAATACTGCACTGCCGTCTAGGTTATCCGTTGAGCGCCTCTTTATCAATGAAAGGGATGTGTGCCAAAAGAGGAAAGTTAAGTGATGATAACTTTGTAAAGTATTTGTGGCTGTGCTACATGAACTAAATAATTTATTATTTAGTCCACCTTGTATTGAAGCAGCAAACGCATTGATTAAACAAAGTCGTGCGACGGTAATAATTAGGGGTCGGCGAATATTAGAAATTTGGAATACGAATCAAATATTATACATATAATATTCGTATTCGATACGTAAACTAAGTCTTCGGTATTTTTCAAATATTCGTCGTAACACGTATATTCGAAATTAATCGAATATTCGAGAACGTATTAACAAGCGTAAGTTTTGCTTTCGGCTTCGGTATCGGTAAGAAAGGCCCATTGACAGCGAAATAGCTGCATGGAGGCTTCAACCTAAACTGGTGGCGTCGGTGTCGGTAGCGGTAATTTGCGAGTTTCTGTTGCCTTGTGACTCCTAACTTTTTAAACTGCTCACTTTCGCGTTCGCCCACCCGTGTTATGGCGGATGGAGGCTTTTGCGGGGAACCGTCTGCGAAGCGAAGAGACGAACGGGAAACGGCACCACAACGAAGAGAGGAGCGCTATTTGGAAATAATTTGCGATGGTGACGGCATCGATGACGCAATGTACGGCATGCGAGTCAACGCTTAAAGCGCCCACAGGTACGACAACGCCACTTGTCAACCATCTCAAAGTACATCCTGCGTTTTGGAAAGAGTATCGTGGGGCTACCGCTGGTACGCCAGAAAAAGATCAATCGACGCTGACGGACTTCGTGCGCCGCACGGATCCCCTGCCAGAAAAGAGGTTTCGAGCGCTAAATAACAAGGTGGCCGCCATGGTGGCGCTTGAGTTATTGCCTTATGGCGCATTCACACTGGAAGCAGATCCGCCTTCGCAAAGCGGTTGCGAACGCATCTGTATAAAGATCCAGTACAATTGCACGCGAATTTGATGACATCAAATGCGCGTGAAATTGTACTGGATATTTATACAACCACGTTCGCAACCGCTTTGCGAACGCGGGTCCGCTTTCAGTGTGAATGCGCCATTACAGCATTGTGGAAGACCGCGGCCACAAAGAACTTCTGACAGAAGCCGTTCCCAACTATCGCCTATCATCCCGCTTTACACTCTTGCGCGTGCTTGTTCCACGGATGTATGACTACACCCGAAACAAGGTGAAAGCAGAGCTCAACAGTGCCTTTGAAGGCGGCACTACCGCTGTTGCCTTCACAAGCGACATGTGGACATCGCTCTAACAAAAGTTACGTGAGCTTCTCCTGCCATCTTCTCACTCCAAAATTCATGATGAAGCGGTTCACATTGAACACTCGACACATGGCTGCCAGTAACAGCGCTGTGAACATTGCAACTATGCTGGACGAAATGTGCCGTGACTGGAAGATACCCGATGAATGTGCAAAGTTCATCGTAACGGATAACTGGCGCAACATCCGTGCTGCGGTAAGGAGACTTCCGTGGACTGAAAGAGCGTGCTTCGCGCATACGCTTCAACTGGCGATTAATGACGCGAGATTCCTTTTGCCGGCCATTGATCGCCTGTGCAAGAAAGTGAGGCATATTCTGGGACATTACAAGCACAATTCATCAGCTCAGAAAAAGGCTTGAGGAGTGCCAAAAGAAGATGGGAAAGGACACACTACGTCTGGTGCAAGACGTGGAGGCAAGATAGAATATCCAGTACGTAATGTTGTCTTGCCTTCTGGAACTCAAAGAAGCAGTCACTGTGGAGCTTACTAACTCGGTCTGTGACATCGATGGATTTGGTTCATCAGAGATGGAAAAAATGGTTCTGAATATTTACAAGCATTGAAGCCATTGTTTGATGCCACTGTTATTGTCAGTGCTGAGAAGTATCCGTCTTTGTTCTCCCAAGTTCCTATGATTTTTGGTATGCTCCACTGTCTAGGTAACTGTTCTGGGGCATGAAAAGTTCCCGCAAAACTGATAAGATCCATCAAGGCAAGGTTCACTCTGTATAAGAAAGAGAAGGAAGCATGCCTTGCTCTGTTCTTGGATACACGCTTCAAGTCCACTAATTTTAAAGTTGAAAAGAAAAACATGAATATGGCTAAAAGCTCTGGTGCTGCAAAAGCTAGCCTCATGTGTTGCTACCGAAGAAACCCAGTCGGAAGCTGCAACACAGTCAAAAGTGCAAGGCTTAACGCCGTCAGCAATGTCTGGCAAGCATTTAACCACTTAGCCAAAAGTGCAGTGGAAAGTGGTTTCAGCTTCAGAATGGGAATTTGTACCATATGCGGAGGAGGCACTGCTAAAGAGATAGAGTGATCAATGTGAGTGGGGGCGAACTGCCGGGTACTTAAGATTTCCGAGTCTGGCGAAGCTTTGCATCAAATACCTGGCAATACCTGCCACTTCAGTGCCGAGTGAGAGAGTTTTTTCTGTGGCTGGAGGTGTAGTTTCCGCTCGAAGGGAGCGCCTCTTACCTGACCATGTGCAGCAGTTGATTTTTCTGCATGACAACTTGTGATCTTCCGTACAACTAAAATTCTTGTTTTTGTGTTTTGTTTCTCGTTAACCTCAGTGCCTCACTGGTTTTCCCGAGAATAAAAACACAAAAACGAAAATTCTAGTTGTAGGAAAGATTACAAGTTGAATTCAAAATTACGAAAGAGTTATACAAAGAGGACGGACAGGACAAACATCTTTCTTTGTCCTCTACGCGTCTTCTTTGTCTAACTCTTTCGTAATTTTGAATCTATTACCAACGCGCTCAATCAAAGTGTAAGATTACAAGTTGTCATGCAGAAAAATCAACTGCAATTCTGCAATTAAAAATATTTAAAATATTATGTGCAGTTTCGACATGTGAATACAAAAATGCTGTGAATAAATGCACCTGCCTTCAACTATTCGATATTCGATTCGATATTCGAAGCTAACTATTCGTATTCGATTCGTATTCGAAAATATTGATATTCGCACACCCCTAGTAATAATATATGTCAAATAAGTGAAATAAATTTTTTCTGGGAGTTTCAAATAAATATAAATCGTATCTAGTGTGTATTTATTAAGGTTTCATAGATAAATTAAAAAAAAAAAACAAAAAAAAACGAATGATTCTCGAAAATAAGTAAGTTAGAATTCCGAAGCAGCTGTAACAGTAACGCGTTACGTTTATATTTAAGTAACTGTAACTTAAATACTTTTTGTCAAACTATCTGTAACTGTAACTAATTGCTTTTTAAAAGTTTGTTATTCAAGACTGCAATGTATTCGAGTCCATGGAGTGAAGAATATGCGTTATGAATAATTAAATTATAAAAACGAGCAAAAAAAAAAAATTGCGAGAATATGTATCTCCAAATTTGCTGTAATTTAATGCATACTACTGAACCAGAAAAGGAAATTATTGCGTCTTAATAAATCTGCATTACATCGGAATTATCCCGCTTTTGCTTAAAACATTGCTCTTTCTCCACCGACCCCCAACGATGAGAGGCCGCCAAAGCGTACTGGTGAACACAGGTAACGTGCACTAAGCTTAATCATTGAGAGATTTCTCATGTCGTTTGCAAGTGCAGCCCCCTAATGCAGTCCCCTATTTGTGAAAATGTCCTCCCTCCCCCTTTACCGTCGCATACGGTAGTGAAGTCTTGCAGACTGTTAAGATGAGTCGCAAATAAGGACCACATACAAAAATGCAAGAATCAGCGTGATTGAAGGATTAGAACTATTATGCTGGATTTGACGCCACAATAGCGTCGCCTTAGCGTGAACCACGAAAAAACATGCCATCACCTTCCAACGAGCGCGTCGGTTACTCACATTACGGTTCCAAGGGAAGGACGACAAACCACTGACGCGTTGAGCTAGGTCACTTCCAATCAGCAAGTCCTGTGATTGGGACAATTAAAAAAAAACAAAAAACGGTAACACGACACAGATTCTGAGTCGTGCTGTCGTTTTGTTATTTGTCCCAATCTCAGGTTTTCTTTCAAAAATGTTTCTTAACCGGCTCGCCTGCGTACTTTCCCTGCTTCCTTTCACTTCGTGGGATGTCATCCCGCTTGGATGGCACACACTCAGCAATATGGCCGGAGCCGGACGCCGAGCCTCCTTCGGCGGACCGAGTGGTCACGCGGCCCGGCTGACGCAGCACTCTTGTTCAATCTGCCACTGGGCTCGAACTCACTGCGATCGCATCGAAATTACAGTGCACATGTCGCGATTATTGTAGGTGCACCCGGTAAAACCCGCGCTCAATCAATACCTTCTAGAAATTAAAGCCTGCGCGCCCGCGCCGTCACGTCACGGTAGGAATTTTAGCGCGTGGAAAAGCGACAGAGTTGGCGGGGCTTGGCAGTGCCGGCAGGCAGACTGGGCGGGCCCGTGGCTTCCAATGTAAGTTTTAGATGTGGAGCATCTCTTGCCTGGGTCTATGTCCCGTGGCGTCGTAGTCCGCACTCACACTACGCATGCGCAACTCTCCTCCTTCGCTCTCTCCAACAGCTGCGCGTTACTATCTCCGCTCTCTCTCTCTACCAGCTGCGTGCACTTCGCGTGCGTTCGCTTCTACTCACACCGCGCGCGCATGCGCAACTCTCCTCCTCTAGTCTCCTCTTCTTCAAGTGTGAATATAAGCAGCGGTAGCGCGCTCCGCGCGTTCAGTTCAGCGCTCTTGACTCCACTTCACTCCGTTCTTCTGATGAAGTGTGATGGAAGCAACAGTCCCGTCAGTTAGTGGTTTGGCGCAAGCAAGCGTCAGCACCACCCCACAAACTAACCGCAACGCTACGTCCACTGAAGACAAAGCTGCGCAGCGAAGGGCACGCGACGCTGAGCGCAAACGCTTGAAGCGAGCGGCAGACCCTGAACTACGGCAACGAGAAGCGGCTTCTATTCGTCAACGTCGAGCGGCGGATGCTTAACTACGACAACGTGAAGCAGCGGCGGTTCGAGAACGTCGAGCAGCAGAACCTGAGGTTCGGGACCGTGAAGTTCAACGTAAACGTATACGAAGCGAGCGGCGGAACCCGACCTTCGAGAATGGGAAGCCGCGTTGGTTCGTGAACGTCGAGCAGCAGAACCTGAGGTTCGGGACCGTGAAGTTCAACGTAAACGTACGAAGCGAGCGGCGGAACCCGACCTTCGAGAACGGGAAGCCGCGTTGGTTCGTGAACGTCGAGCAGCAGAACCTGAGGTTCGGGACCGTGAAGTTCAACGTAAACGTACGAAGCGAGCGGCGGAACCCGACGTTTGAGAACGGGAAGCCGCGTGTAAACGTCAACAACGAAAACAAATTACACCATCTTCCCGAGGGGAACCATGGGGTGATGGGGAGCATCGCGGAGTTTCCAACAACGTTCACGCGATGTGTGGTAACCAACGCAAGTTAACAACGTAATAACACACAAGTTAACAACGTTACTAACAACGTTACTAACACCGTTAATAACACCGTTAATAACGATCCGCGATGCTCCGCATCACCCCATGGTTCCCCTCGGGAAGATGGTGTAATTTGTTTTGTACGCGTCTTATTTACGCGTGAGTGACGAGGGCCTAATCAATAAAGTGGAAGTTTTACAGCGAAGCTGTATATGACTCGTTGGTAATTGGATGTTTTCGTGTCGGCGTCCTCACGGAAAAAATGCTTCAGCGATTGAAGCGGAAAGTACATATCACGCATGCAACATACAGCACAGCTTTTGTTTCAATCAACAACAAGCACAAAACAAGCATCCGAAGCAGAAAATTGATGAAAAGGCGCTGCCCAAGACAATGTGAAGCACGTAGCGCTCACCGCATACGTCCCAGGTGAAGATTACTGTTGCCCAAGCTGCCGCGGCGACGGCAGCTTGCGCCGTGAGGACTGATGTCACTAGCCTTTCGTACATAAAAGGTTTTGGTACAGTGCATTTACTTTTATTTCGTCAATCATTTGGTATAGACCCTTTTGCTGCTTTCCAACATGAACTGCCGCTTGCGTCCCAAGCGACTTCCGGTCGCACCAACTTTGCAAGCCTGTAGAGCTTGCTTATATCACCAGTGCTGGAAGGCGTAAATTCTACACGGACATCAAAGTTGGAGATTTAACGAGGGCCTTCGGCTGTACAATTGTATATCTTAGAGGAGGCAAGTTGATTTGCAATATAATCGAAACTTTTTGACAGATCTCGCACTCCTTCGTTCTTTTGCCGTTCACCCGGAGCATTCGTGGTAAAACCTTTCATCTACATTCCAAGCAGCGGTGTTAAGGTGGCCTCGTTGCTATGGCAACTCGCCGTTCATCCTTTATATAAACCGGAAAGTATCTGGTACGTCAAAGACTGGAGCAACACCTAATAGTGTTTGCCTTAAAAAGGGTCTATAATGCAGTGGGCAATCGATGCAGGTGATATCATAGCTCCGCTGTCCAACAACCTTCATAGCGTGGATTGGAGCCTTAATTTTTTTTTTTTTTTTGCATCCCATTTGCATTTCTAGTGTATAAAGTGTGTTAGCGTGTAACGTAACACCCTTGATGATGTTGCGGGTGATTCATTAGGTTTTGAATCATATGCTCTATTATTCATGCGTGATTTGCGTGTCCCCCTCATTTTTGTTGGATGATGCGGCATTCGCCTGTCACTTCTGATGGGCTAATGAAGACTAATGATATGTATATCTCTAAGCGCTACGGGGGACGAATTACAGCCTGTTCTTTTTATGGCTCAGCTTGAGTAGAAGATGTGAATAAGCCTCTTCTAGGGTGAGAAATTGGGCTTTGTAGATAACATCTAAAAGAAGACAGTGCGTATAATGTCGTGTAAGCCTTCTAATCTTGCATGGTGAAAGATTTGTGCCGTTCAAGACAACCTGCAATGAGTATAAACAAGACGGCATAGATTGCACCTAGCTACGTCAAAACATATTAATTTGAGCATGACGGTGCGTTCAGGGAGAATTCCAGTAAACCGTAGACAAATATTTTTTTACGCTTTTTAATATGGGCGTTTATTGGGGAGCGTGTATGTGAATGTGCGCATGCCAGTGCAGTTGTGTGCCAGTATGCACATGCTGCCGGATGGGATTGCGCGAATCTGCAAGTGTACGTTTGTGCGTATATATATGTATACGTGTGTACATACGTGTGTGTCTGTGAGTATTAAAAATATAATTGTAGAAAATAAATTTATTTTATGGTATTCAATCAAGTCTGCTAATTTGGAGCAGAAATTATAATTAAGAAACGTGTGTGCAGGAAATGTACGATCCCTAGCAGAACACTCCCCCTGCTCACACATTGGCCAGTTTGGCGCAAGCTTGGGCCAGGCTTGAGCCGATTCAGCTCTGGCTTGCGCCATTCTGGGCCAAACCTAGGCCGAGGAGTGTGCTACTTGAGATGCTTGCTGGGGAAATAAAACCATCCATGAAATTTAGACCTTAGATTTAGTTCTGTGCACCAATATCAATTTCAGATCTAATGTTTAATATAAAATCTGAGATTCGTCTCTTAATTTAAATATATGCTATTACATTTAATCTCACATATTAATGTTGTCGTAAAACGGTCAACATTTACTAGTTGTTTTGCTCATTATCTAAAGCTTTACGATAATAATATCATACAATTCAGGTTTTTTTTCCATTTTCCCGTCCAGGACGTTCCAAAGCCAGTTATTTAGACATTATATCAATAATACAGAAATCTGTGCTATAAATCAAACTCCCAAATTAATGTGTAATAAATGATAATAACTTAATGACTGATAAAACAGCTTTCCGCAAACTTGGTGAATAATACTTAACGAGATACCAAACATAAGTGATATAATTTCAAGGTATTTTAGTAATTTAATAGTCATCTGCATGAGTACAAACGTTTTTTTTTACATTATAATTTTACACTATTGAATCCGACTCAAACAGCGGAATAATAGTAATAATTTACGAGTCTGAAATCCCTATTGAAAAGAAACAATTCTTGTATGGTTTGATTTTATACAAAAGATAAAAGTCGTATGCAGGCCTATATGCATTTTTATATGATATATGTTATATCTCATAAAGACTTGTGCATTAATGTAACACATTCATTAAATAGTTGAATGTGATTTTACAAGATGGAGCACACCTTTTTGAAAAATTTCGTCAGAATCATTACATGAAGAGAAACTATGCATGTATAAAAGATCGATGAGTTCTAATCGTGAGGTTAGTCCGCGTTCTTCCTTCTGTTTTCTTCAAGAAAGAACTTATTCTGTCATTTTAAGCATTTGTTATAGGGTGACTAATTAGTAAGATTGATAAAACTTCAACGTAGAAAATAAAATATAAGACTTACAGGAACTTTGCTGACGTAAACTTTGACCAATGTTGTTGTGTTAATTATGTTTTAAAATAAAAAAGGAATACGACACTGGTTGAAAATACCCACGCGCGGTGGTCGGCAGTCGTGCCATAGAGAACAATTTTTGTTGACTTTGTTGCACGAGAATTATGAAGAGAGCAGGCCTCTTTGAACCAGGCTAACAGCAAACACCGCAATATTCCAGAGTAAAAAAGAAGAGGTCTCAACAATAGGCAGTAGTTTTATGCCTTGAGCATACAGTCATATTTCACAAGCTGAAAATTTGTTGAAACATAAAAATAGTGCGGTGCGGTTGTATTGTTCCTACCATATCTTTTTCCAAATTTCACCATCTTAACACCATCTTGCCGGTTTAAGTGGTAAGGAAGATACTCTGGGGTTAAAATGACCAGCGCTCTAACACGGTAACTGACAATAAAACATTTTTTTTTGTGAAGCGGGTTGCTGGTTATGGCACTCGAAATCATTAATAAATACCAGAAAAGTTAAGCAATAAAGATTCATTTCTGCGAGCTGTATGAGTTTAGCTACGTGTCAAACACAGCTCGGACCCGTTGAGTCAATGTCTTTGCGACCACACAATCCACGCAAAATCACGTCGAAACTAGCACAAATAACACCGATTGAAACAAACTCTCCTGTGATTATATGTGATACACGCAGATAGTATGTGACCGAGATACTAAGTTTAAAGGTGCACATTGACTGCAAACAAAATCGAGATATGCAGTTCCCTCCGTGAACGTTAACAATAACGTAATCCAGTGAAAAAGCGGAACCTGGAGTTCTTGGTATCTGCCAAAGACGGACAAAAACAAGGACTCCTGCTAAAAATAACTCGTGTGACCCAAATAGTGCCAAACATAAAAAATCGGCATATTCAAAGGTAAGCAGCTGTGCTTCCCAGGATGACTCTATTATGTAACGTTGGCAGGCTTTCTAAAATAACGCGCCCCTATGATATTTCGTCGATTATTAGTTATTTATGATTCAACTATAGATCACCAACTGTGTTCTTTTAAACCCGCGTGATGTTGATCGAAGCTTGTGGAAAATATCGTTCATGTGGTTACATACGCCGAAGTTTGAAACGGAACGAATGAATCAAAATCTGTAAAAAGTTTTCTTTACCCCCAAAAGTTTAGTTGGCTACATTATTTTTCTTGTCCATATTATAACAAGCACAAAAGTTTAAACTGGTCGTAGAAAAAATATGTTAAGAACACTTAGGGTAAGCTTCCGAGTAAACACCGCCGTTTCTGTGAGCATTTTGTTGGGGCTTATATAGCTTAAGTAAGGTTTAGAAGAGGTTCGGATAGGTGAGGATAAGTCAGGTTACTTTACGTGGTAGCTTGAAGGAGCTGCGCTCCATTGTGAAACGATGGCATCTATTATCAGGCTTGAAAAAAGATTTTGAGTTAAACGCACTATAGAAGTAAACAGCTTAATGGGACGTAAATATTGAATTTTATATATAGAGAATGACTTACAAATATCCTTGAATATATCTATTTTAAAAGCCAAAAATTCACCCGTAGTAAAATTAAAATGTAATAAATATAAACCGTCGATGTGGTCAAGCAAAGACAATAAATATTGTTGGTATTTGTGCGTTGTCATATATAATTTCTCGGCAATAACGTCGAATACACAAAGAATGCACGCGGAAGTTTAAAAAAAGAAGAAAACCTCCTAATACTTATATAGGCGCAATTGATCTCATTGAAACATAACTGGTGGCACCGTAAAACCTTAAAACAAATGTGACAAGGTCGCTTGCGTGAAAACGTTGCGTTGGTGCGAAGCTTAATATCATCATTACTTAAATATATTCCAATTTATATTAATTAAAAACACAAGTTTATACCTGAGAATGTTTGAGGTTCTGCGAGCAACAGCTGCGTCTGTTCCCACGATCGGCTTCGGCAAGACATGGCTCGCACAATCCACAGGCTGCAACATTTAAATTTTTTTTAATAATACCTTTTTCAATTGTGTTTTCCTAAGGTGCCATTGGAGCATTTACATTTAAATGCAGCACTAACTCGGAGTTGGATCTGTTTTTTGCTCGGCGGTGTTATCAGAACTGGCGTAAAACAGAAAGTGCATACAGTAAGCATCTCCGGTTTTATAAGCCTAGCAAATGGAATTACTTTTCGTTTACAAACACGTGAGCCAAATTTAAATATTTGCTTGGAATATAAACAAGCTTTAACTCGTTGAATCGCTCGACTCTTCGATGCAGTCGTCCTTCGTGAACGGCGGCGCAAGCTCGGAGGAGGCAGCGCGCTGTTGAAGCTTTAAAGTATTCATGAATTTTTTGATGAACAGCACAACAGGATAGGCTTTGAGGATGCAGCATTTTAAATGTACGCCTTATTCGTATTGGCCTACCAGCACCGCAGTTGATGGCAAGCATGCAGCACATACATGGGGGGGGGGGGGGGGGGGTCTGCGTGCATTCACTATAAAAGAAACAAAGGACAACGTTGACTGACTCGCAAAATACAAACTTCCTTTTGTACTTCTTAAAATTTGTTTCCGGCGTAGAACTACATCTTTCTCAGTATTTGGAAGGGGTATGCAAAGTTGCGAGTCGATATCAAGAAAACTTGGCCATGGACATGACGTCTCTTTCGACTCAGTATAAGGTGACGTCGGGTCACGTGACATACATTAACTGATATATACACCAATTCAGTTTCCATTCTAATTATGGCAACGAAATTGATGGCACGTGAACTGGCATCACGTAAACTAAGCACAAATGCAGCTTCCTCAATAACTTCAGAGGAAAAATTGACGTCACGTGACCTAGACTCCACTAAGGTTGACCCGCTAAATTATTTTGAAAAAGTAATGTGATGCAACCTGACGTCACCTGACCTATATACTAATTCGCTTTCCCTGTTCAATTTGATGATAAAATTGATGTCCTGTGACCTGACGTCGCGTGAACAATGCGACAATTTAGTTTCCCCGCCAATCTTGGAGAAAAATTGATGTCACGAGACCTGAGGTCACGTGTACTATACACCAACTCAGTTTCCCCGCTAAATTTGGCCGAACATTTGATGTCACGTGACCTGGTGTCACGCGATATATAAACCAATTCAGTTTCCCCGCTTAGCTTGACAAGGAAATTGGTGTCACAATACCTGACCTCACGTGAACTATACACAAATTTAGTCACCTCGCTGTAATTTGTGGGTCACGTGACACCAAGTTGTCCGCCAAATTTAACGAGGAAATTGATGTCAGGTTTTTTTTTAGCGGGAACCATAATTATTGTTTAGGTCACGTGACAACAATTTTACTGCTAACTTTAGCGGGGAAACGGAATTGGTCTGTTGGTCCCGTAACGTCAGGTCACGTGGCCAAAGCCTGACGCCGAGCCTCCTTCGGCGGACCAAGTGGTCACGTGACCCGGCTGACGCAGCACTCTTGTTCAATCTGCGTCTAAGCTTGATCTCACTGCGGTATCTTCCAAACTCTAGTGCACACCCTTTGATTATTGGAGGTGTTCTTTGTAAAACGAGCGCACGAGCTCTGTATCAATACCTTCTAGGAATTAAAGCCTGCGCGCTTGCTCCATGACGTCACGGTAGCTATTCTAGCGCGTGGAAAACGGACAGAGTTGGGGGTGCTTGGCAGTGCCGGCGGGCAGACTAGGCGGGCCCGTACTTCGAATGTAAGTTCTTGTACGCTTCTTATTTACGCGTGCGTGACGAGGGCCTAATTAATAAAGGGGGAGTTTTGCAGCCAGGCTTTATATTACTCGTTCGTCGGATTTTCTCGTGTCGGTCTCCTCCCGGGAAAAAAAAAAAAAAACAAACTTCAGCGATTGAAGCGAAAAGTGCATATCACTCATACAACATACAGCACAAAATTCGTTTAAAAAAAGAGCAAGCAGAAACAAAGCATCCGAACCAGATAATGGATGAAAAGGTGCTCCCGATAACAATGCAAACAACGTAGCGCTCACCGCATACGTTTGCGGCCAGCAAACCGGCTGCAAAATGTGATGCGATGGCCATGTTGAAGACAGAAAATGAACTAAGGCTCGTCCAGTGTGCGCAATACTCGCGGCGACATATCATTGATATTAAAGGGGATTCCAAAAAGCGAAACAGAAGATGTCATCCTGCTTTCAGTCATCCTGTTTTCTGACTGGATGAAGGCGGCAGCTGTTTCTCTAACGCAAAGGATTGCGCAAAGACTCTGCAAAGTCACGCTCTCAGAGCCAACCACCGTTCATAATCCATTCGAACCCCCGTTGTCTAAACACTCGACCCTGCCCGAAGGCGTGACCGTCTGTGTTGCGAGGTTAACGGTGGGAACACAGCACTGGCTGCCCTGCACCCCTCACCCCCCCCCCCCCCCTCCCCCTCCGGACACACTTCCCTTTTTTTTTCACCTCCCTGTCTCTAATCCACTGCACGTGAGGGCCTCCTGTGCCTGACGCCCTGACGTTCGAGTGCCACGAGTTTCTGTCGCGTGCTCAACCTTTTCCGCAAGAGCCGAGTTCAGTGCATGGTCTGGCACATGTGTGGACGAACGTGTTTTAATAATGCGAGGGCGATGTGTAAATAACTCGTGCTTTAATACAGCTTTTCCAAAAATAGGGCTCGCCTGCCCTAAAATTTAAACTGAAAACAGAATAAGAATACCTATAAAAATTCGTAGGGTACAGGCGAGCTGGTGAACATTAACCATGTTGGATTGATCTGAAATTGTTGCGCTTAAGCTGTATAGACTTCGTCCTTTTGTGTTGGCTGAGTCGACCTTAAGATTGAGACTATATAAGGAGGTGGACTAAACAAACTAGTTAGCTGAGTTTGAGATGGCGTCCTGTCTATTTTCATGTTCCTTCTACGTTTTGATGTTTGCTCTCTACACCAGTCTCAGTTTAATCTAACATAGATGTATACCTGCAATAAAAATATAAGGTGATGTTTATACTAAGAACAAAATTTCAAAAGAGCAATGTATAAAACAAAAAGGGGAGATTTCTAAAATTTTTAAAACAATATCCCTCGTCAAAACAAAAACATTTTACATCTATGTTACAGTGGTGAGGAATATGCAATTTAAACTACTCTGCAAACGCTTCCGCTCTAGGAACAGACAAGTTGAACCGTTGTCTCCATAGCCATACCAAGCGCTCGTTTGGTACCTGCTTCGCCTCAATACTATTTTTCCTCTCTGCCTCTCCCCCCTCTTTTTTTTAACAACAAAAGTTTTCCCGTTAAACTGAATAAAAATATGTTTGCCTGGGGTCAAATAAATGGGGATAGTAAATTTAGTTCAGCGAACACACGACAGTGCAGGCCATTGGTAGCCAGTCTCCACCTTATAGAGCGTACCCACTGAGAGATGATATCCCGTGCATCGGGGAAAATAAATTTATAAATGGCATAAACCAGTTGCTAGCAATGTGAAACAAACTTATCAGAAACTTAACACTTCTTTGTAGAAGTGTTATTTTGTGTGCCATATTAATTTTTCAAAGGTATTAGAATCTGTAAATTAATCTAAAGAGGGAGTACAATGGAAATGTTATCTGGCAAAAGCTGTACGACGTGCGCCTCGAGATGCACTTTCGATAAGTGACGATTGCTGCATCATTCCTCGAAATTTTGTTTCCTCCCTACCTATCCCTTCTTAGTGATGCCTATTGCGACCGAGGGCTTCTCCAGGCAGGATCAGGCAGGGCCAGGCCAGGACAGGAACCGCAGGACGACTCCAGGCAGGAACATCAGAAGACGGGAAGGTCTCTCACTATAAACTCTGTTTAAGTCATATTTACGGAAGTATATACATCGTCCGAGAGCACGTTTGCGACCTCTTGTTCGGGTCTTTTATAAGGTCGCTGTTCTCTACTCCAGCGGTTCGCAGCCAATAGTGGCCGAGTTGTCAACGAACGTCACATCTTCTAACTCTGCTTTTATTCATCCCTTCGACCCAGTGTTGTGCCCGTTACCGAAAATAAGTAACAAAATAGGGTTACTCGTTAGCCTGGAAAAAAGCTAACGTGTTACAAAGCTCCGTTACCATTTTGCGAATGCAGAAAACTACAGGCGTCGTTGCTTGCCATGACTAACGGACGTTACTTTTACGTTAGTTTGTCGTTACTTTGTATTTCACTATTAGTATATTACTGTTAGTATACGACTGTAGCGTCTCAATCACAAACGTCTTTACAAAAATGTCAAACCGCTCTCGATAAACGGAAACTTGATGCATACGGTCCATCTCCATCGGCCTCAGCGAGGGCGCGTCGGGACAGGGGTGTAGTTTCGGTCTTTCGTTTCTTCGAAAGCACGTCAAACTTTGATAGCTTCTGCGAATCAAGGGACTGGCGGAAAAAAATTAGGACTGATGCGAAGCACCGCTGTTAATTTATAGTTATCCGTGGTGTGGTACAACGAAATATTAACTAAATAAAGTGCATCACGAATTAGTATAGAAAAAACCCTCTAAATAAATCGCAAACTTAAACTAATATCGAATAGGCGTGTTTATATATAACTGCCATGATTGATTTGCCCTAATTCTGATACATACAAGTACACTAAATTAAGCAGTTTTCTAAGAGTTTTCGCTAGCTTACATTAATGAGCATTGTGAGATGTAGCTAAAACACTATGCGGCAAACAAAACGATCTCGAAAGAAAGGTGCTTTTTTGTAGCTAACGAAACTTAACCACGACTCTTCAACGGAACCTTAATATGCTTTTTAGAATTAAAGTTCGACGTCCTGCGTCTGCTCAGCAGCTTGAGTTTCAGCATACACAGTAGACATTTAAACAGCAAATTGTCTGACTTCGTTTCCCTCAGTTCAAACACAGCACTTAGCCCGGGCCATGGCAACGGCTTTTCGGTGGCCGTTGTCATCTTGCACGAAAAGTGAGTGAGAAGTGGCAGTAAAAGCGGCATCTATAACAAGCGTTTGAAAACGGCTTTGTTGATTGGAGTCAGACGTTGCACGACAGAAACTACTGTTCAGTACACGGACTGCTCACAAACAACAAACCTCATGGCCAGGTCGGATGTAGTCATGGTCCGTTTTAGGCTACAAAAGCGACCAAAAGAGCACATTGGTCGCTTATTCTAACTAATAATTATAACCATTGGTGATTATCGGTGATTATAAACGAAGTATAGCGCCGGCCATACTTTGGTCATAATCACATGCACGCTCGTATTATCTTTATGTCTATATATGATTAAAAATGTGGCAAGGGTTGATAAGCTCTTTACCCTAAGTTTCTCTTTCATGGCCAAAAAACTTGTTTTTTTTCTTTTTTAACATAATCAGCAACAAAGCAAGGGCAAAGCAGACGAAAGCCATCACTATCACTAATAGGATTGTGTCTCTCTAGAAGAATGGTACAGTAGCCTTCATACAGAACGAGGAACTGCGAGAAGGAAAAGGCGGGCGCAGCGTCCAGCAATAGATAATTCGGTCTTTGAAGGCCAGGGAGTTGGGGACATGCTTTCTTGTGGAAGACTAGGATATTTGTGTCAGACGAACAAAGAAGGTGCCGTTCGCGCTGGTAACACAGACTTTCGTCTAATCTTTGAGGCCCTACGGGAGAAAGGATGCCCAGAGGATTTAGTGGGGGGTGACCTCCTGGACGGGAGTCGTTCTCCACGAAGACCGCACATTTGTACCACGGCGGCCATGATTCTAAAAGATGGTGACGTTTTTTTAGTGACGGTCGCCGTTCAATGCTGCGATAACCTTGTCCCTTCTTTTGGCTCAAAGCGTGAGATTGTCAACGCTTCCAAACTTAAAGTTTATCCTTCCTGTTGTTGACAGAACGAGAATTTATTTGTTTTGAAGAGAAGGAAGTGAACAGCTGGAGTAGGGGGCACTGAGGCAAAATCCTTCGAGCGGCGGCAGATTGTTGCCTTCTGAACGGATGTCTCTTTCCAGCGAGACGGCTGCTCCTTCAGGGTACACTGTAAAAAAATCAGCTCCCTTTTACGGAGATATTTTCTGGCGAAACGTGCTGCCAGAGAATTTATCAATAATCCCAATATGTGAGGTAAATTCATCCGTAATCCAATTTAGTGAGGTGTCTGCTAAAATACGGACACCTTTACGTTGTAACCTTTACGGAATTTTCCATAAAAGTTAGAACGGAATAAGCTCCTTAATTGGAGAATATAGATCTTCCATAAAGGCATAACGGAAAAGAGTCCCTAATTCGTTGCAAGCACGGCCCCTGGGTGGCGCTATCTTGCTTGCTGGGGTGCGCTCTGGGGTGCACCATATTCTGATTACTACGCCTTAGGAAGGTATTGTAATCAAATTATGGTGCGTCCAATGTGCACCCCAGCAGGCAGGATGGCGGCGCCCAGGGGCCATACTTGTAAACGTGTATAGACCTTTTCATTTCAGTAGTTGCCTGACCGGCGGGAAGAGGGCGCTGACGCACTCGCCGCCATTAGGTTGCTTCACTTCGGTCGGTTTTGGTTTCGACGTGCACGCAGTTGTGATGCTGTTTCATGCCACTTTCGATTAATTTTGCGATATAAATTTCTTTCTTGTAGCACACAGCGAATGAAACAATAGTATTGAGCCACTTGGCATTCCACGAAGTGGTTTCGAGCCTAAATTGCGATCTTTTTTTACGAACACTATATGCTTCTGATTCTTTCCATCGTTAATTTCGGCCAGGTTCGGTGGTGAAACAACTGTGCTGATGCACAGGGAGTACCATTCTCCACGGCCGTTCCCGCAGACACTAATTTTCAGAAGAAAAAAAAAATAAAGAGCAGGACAAGCTCCGCCTGCAGCGTGCGCTCGTTGCCTGCCGCCGTGCTTTGGCTGTGCGTGCACAGAGCGGTACGGAAGGTAGATAGCTCACGCTCAAGTCAGAGCTGCTACTGCTAACTTTATATTCCAACAGACTATATTGCATGAGTGCTTATGAAAAAAGCAGGTCGACATCATGATTAACAATCTGCTGAATCACGAAGAACAGATGAACTGACAAGTTTACTGTTCGATGTTTGCTTTCTGTACACCAACTTTTTCAAACTTCGAGACTGGAAACGTCTTTAAACATGACTAGAAAAGTATCATATAATCACGTAGATAATATAGAAAAGTGGTATTGTCTAGGCCTGTTTTATTTAAAGAAGTTAAGCGCTCGAGAAATATTTTGATAGACCAGCCTAGGCTGGCTAGAAATTTTTTTTTAACTAAAATACTCATTAACAGCATTTCAAAATATTGACCTTATGAAATAAACATTTTGTTATATGAACATTTGCTTACGACGTTCTCAAGGTATGAGAATGGTGAGATAAGTGAATGTCAGACTTCAAATAAAGTCTGATATTCATCTTCCGTAAAATTTGCCGAATGAAATTGAAGAGCGCAAAAGAAATGATCTCCGATAAGTTTCGCTGAAGTCGAACGCCAGGCGCCACCCCATGGACCTGTGTAGAAAGCTGTTCACTGATTTGGAACGATGCGCTTTGAACATTTTCACCGTCGACAACCGGCTGCACTTGGGTGATTTTCATGCAGAAGGATTCTTTTCGGCGTCACATTTTGTGAATCATAGGCACTATCAAGCTGTCTGCGGCAGTTTCTTACGCGGGGAGTCCAAATATTTGTGTTTAAATAAGTTAATTGAAACTGCATGGTTATATTAAAAAAATAACTTAAGCAACTGAAAGACTATGGACATGGGACCAAGCACGATATACAACTCCGTGGAATTCATAAACAAACCGATAAAGCGAATGCTTATATCGCACATGCGATTAAGAACGTAAAACAGATATACGTGTGATATTGTCAACAAACAAGTTGCCTAATGTTAAAATACCATTATTTCTAGCATAAAAAATAATTCAAACTAAACGTTTGTTCCCGCGTCTCGTCCACAAGTTCCCTAGTGTAATCAAAAGAAACTGTTTTCGATCTGTTGTAGGGTGACTACAAAACACCTTGCTTTCAGGAAAAACACGTGGTAAATACGCTGAGTCTTTTTGTTTCCTTCCTTGACATCAATGCGCACTCATATATATATAATAACATTGGGCTTCCTATTGCAAATGTTCCGCCCTTATTAGTAACCGAACCTCAGTTCTCATAAGTTATTTGTATTTGAACCCTCGAGGCTCTCTTCAAGTCATATATGTATTCAATGTGCGCCAGTGCTAACGCTGATTCCTGTTCCGACGGATGCCGACGGTAAAAAAATATTCAAAACATGTTACGAAACTAACTACAGAAGTTCCGCGCATAATGATGTAATGCAATTGCATGGTAAGTATAAGTATCAGACGAAACTTTACAGAGTAAGGCAAGAGACGTGGTGAAACGCGACGAAAAACACGAATTCAATGCATCCGCCAAGGCGCGGACGGGAGAGCGGAGCAACAAGTTGAAGCAACCTAATGGCGGCCGCATCACGTGATTCCAAGATGGCAGCGCCCATGCGGCGGAGGGTGAAAAGGTCTTATAGACCTTTTCACCCTTCGCCGCATGGGCGGAGGGTGAAAAGCCTCCGCCCATGCATCTGTAAGGAGGTGAACACAAATATGCCTTTTGTAAGGAAACAAGAACATTGTTATTTAAAAAAATGTTTTTTATGTGGCTTATTTTCTGTTACTCACAGAAGGCATATATTGCATCCAAAGAAGTGGTATGAAAATAAAAAAGCTTAGTCACCTTGGAGTGCTTTATTCAGGGTCCTCAAAAGTTTCAGTCAAAATAAATACTCAATGCCGTTTTGCCTCTGTTCTCACGTTCTGTGTCGGATTTCGACCACCACGCCCAGCTAGTCAAGAAAAAGAGGGGAGAAATAGGTGTAAATTGAAGTATAAAAATATTCATAATAACTATTTCATTTCATTTCATTTCATTTATTTAACCCTTAAAAGCCCACAGGGGGCTTTACATAAGGGGGGGGGGGAGGCAAATTTAAACACTCAACATAACACAAACAAAAAAAAAAAGACTAAGATGTTTATGAACGCGTGCAAACAGGACGATAGGTGGGGACGAGAGAGGAAATGGCAGATCTGAACTTATTGCATTCTCTGATGCTCATAATAGGTTCCGGGAGGTTGTTCCAATCTAATAGCCAATTGTAAGGAAGAAAATTTGAATAGGTTAGTCCTAGGCGTAGTCAGTTGAATTTTGAGTGGATGGTCAGTGCGGGGGAGATGTGGGTGGCCGGTGGGCAGTATTCATCTTTTTTTAAATTAAAATTGTAATATATTTTGGGCAGGTGGGTAAGACGTGATACTTTTCTTCTGCGTTTTGAAAGAGGGAGGTTTAATTTTGCTTTCATTGCGGTAACACTTGTAGGCTGATAATTGTGGAGAATGAAACGTGTAGCCCGGTTCTGTACAGCTTCCAATTTTTCTTCTCGGTACAACTGATGGGGGTTCCAGACAATGGATGCATACTCGAGTTGAGGACGGATACTCGAGTTGAGGACGGATAAGAGAATTGTATGCGATGAGCTTTGTTTCTTGCATCGCCTTATAGAGATGGCGCATTAAAAATCCCAAACGTTTTTTGCTTTCGCAGATATGTAGTTTATATGAGGCTCCCATGATAAGTTATGGTTAAAGTTGATGCCAAGATACTTGTAGGATGTTACGGCTTCAATTGGTAAGGTAGAAAGTGAATAGTCAATCTGAGTAATGTTTTTTTTTTTTTTGTAGTGAAGTTAAGAAATTTCGTTTTGTCAACATTGATCTCCATTTGCCACTCTCGACACCATGCTTGAATTTGTGACAAGTTTTTGCAAAAGGGTACAGTCGGTTACACTCATTATTTTTCTATAAATCACGCAGTCGTCCGCGTATAATCTCATAGTGGAATTCAAAAGATCCGGCAGGTCATTTATGTAAATTAGAAACAACACTGGACCCAGCACGGTTCCCTTCGGTACTCCCGATTTCACAAGTTTTTGTGACGAACAATTGTTGTCTATAACAACGTTATGTGTTCTGTTTGAAAGAAAATTTTCAATCCAGTTTATAACGGACGTTTCTACTTTAAGTGCTTATAATTTTTTAGTAAGACGGCAATGTGGGACTTTATCGAACGCTTTTTTAAAATCAATGACGATAGCATGAGTTACATGTTTTTTTGTTTTTTTTTATGTAGGTTATGGTGGATGTACGTTAAAAATTCAAAAATCTGAGATTCACAGGATTACGACCGCCGGAAACCGTGCTGGTTTGTAAAGAGTATATTGTTTACACATAAATAATTTATTACATTAGAATAAACGACATGTTCTATCAATGTACTTACAACAGAGATTAGAGATATGGGTCTGAAATTAGTAGGGACAGCTTTTGCGCCATCTTTAAAAATCGGGACCACCATTGCAGATTTCCAGTCAGCCAGAACAACACCAGAGTCAAGGGATTTTTGAAATATGCGGGATAAGAGCGCACTAGATATGTTACTTGTAGTCTTTAGCAACTTTGTATTTATACATGGTAAATTTGATATTAATTTTGAAATTCCGTCGTTTGTTACACTGATCTGATTCATTTGGGTGGTTATAAAATATTGTGGGCAGTAAGAGGGTAATGGAAAAACTTCATCAGTGAACACTTCACTAAAGAAAGTACAAAACAGTTCACAAGTCTGTGCGGTCGGTAAACGTTTTTCCAGAGGTGTCAGTCAAGCTGACCGAGTCCTTTGCCTGCTTTGGATTCAGAGCGGACCAAAATGTTTTGGGGTTCGTTTTCAGTATATTACAAAAATCATAGTTAAAAAACTTATCTTTCGCATTTTTTATTTCATATTTGCAAGTTAAGTAACGCTCCTTGTATTTTAACCATGAAATACCAGTCTGAGACGCTTTTGTGGCACGAAAAAGGCCTATTCTTTTTATTTTGGGGCTCCATCATAGATTATGATGGAGCCCCAAGGAAGAAAGCTGCAGCGCGCAGCTTGACTGGTCTTCTGGCCCCTTACACTAGTCAACGACAAGCCTACAGAAAATAAAAAGAGCACATATAGAGTCGGAGCACTGCACATCTAAGATTCATATGCATACAAACTAAGGTTCCCATACATACAAAGCATAAAGCCCATGCATCAGGCACATCCATACTCCCACAAACATGATAAATCTATTAGTAGAGTGGTTGTAAAACACTCATGGCTGGGGGCAACTCTTCTGCTCTTGTAAAAGTGACGGAGACCCCTCCATGGCAAAGAATGAGATGGGTGGGGAGACTACAATCAGAGTGTCTAGCAAATTATTATTTTGAAATTCCTTGACTTTTCCAGGCTTTCCCTGACAATTTCAGATAAAATTCCCTGACCACTGTAGAGGCGGTTAAATGTATAAGACCATTACAGCACAAGGCATTGAGCACTGAGCACTGCGAGGATCACTTTGCACGGGCTTAATCCAACTTGCATATTCAGAAAAATTCGGGTTCGTCCAGTACGGATTAAACGAGCACTTTCTTGCTGCCGACATTGTCAGTGAAGAGGCCACTTCCGGAAACACGATGAAAACACGACGTTCATCCACACACGTCAATAACCGAATGGTAACGCGGCCACACGGCTGCCATATACACACTTTCGGATACTTTCGGCTTAAGGCTTGGATTGGATTGAGGTTTGCGGCTTTCCCATTTGTTACTAAATCTAGTTAGCTCTAACTGGATCTAGGAGTGTCACGCTCTCAATCCAATCCAATCCAAGGCTTGGACTGGATTTGTCGGCTGTTCTCTTTGCATCGGGTAGCACACTACATCGATCGCGTGAGCAGAGCCTAAGTTCCGCTCTAAGCAGAATTTATTGCCTATTTTTCTGCTTCCAAGTCCTCAAGTCTTCGCTCAGGGCACTCGATGGCGTTTTCCGCTCATTTTCCCTGACTGGGCTCGCTTTTTGACAATATCCCTGACAATTCCCTGATTTTTCCCGGTAAATAAAATTTCCCTGACAATTCCCGGTTTTCCCGGTTTTCCTGGTCGCTAGACACCCTGTACAATGGTAAATGAAAAAACAACCCTACCATATTTGCTGGAACACAAAATATATAAGTAGGCCCCTAATTAAAATAACTGAGCACACATGAAGCAGATGTTTCAATGTAGGCAGGCCCAGCCTTCAAATAGAAAAATGTATTTCACAGAGCGCTCACTGATCCTAGATAAAATTCATTTATCGATCGTGCTGGTCACATCAGCCTCTGAACTTTCATAACCAACCACAAGCCTCTCCAATCTGTGGTGCTTGCAATGAGACGCTCACGTCAAGCTTACTGTTTTGCACCAGTGCTGCGGTGCACAGCGTTCCCGCATTGCAGTGGTGTTCGCGGAGAAGCGGAGGACAGGGGGAAGCGCTTCCTCGCAGTCAACTAGATGGAGTACAATTTTTTTTTCTCGTGATCATAGATCGATTCCCAACTTCAGAATCCAGTGCTAAAAAAAATAGACCTCTATCCGAACCAATCGTCCAATTCTATTATGAAATCGACTTGCTTTATAATATTGTGATATTAAGAAACATCGCACAAAATGTGACATTTGTTGTGTCTATAAAAACAAAAAGTTCCATTGCTTAGCTTGACTAACAACCAGGAGGTATGCAGACCCTCATTTGAGAACCACTGTACTAGAAATCAAGCAATGACTTACCGTAAAAAAAAAAAAAAAACTCCGGCGCAGCCAACTTCTTTTCTGATCCAAAATATCACAAACTGCAGGCCTTTCTCCGGGCACTTCACTATAAAACATTGTTTGAAGTTTTGTGACCAGAATCCAACATCCTGAAAGTAATAAATGCATGAATTTAATTGCCAGTACGCCAATATAAAGAAGTGGTATCCGTGTTACACAGGCAGCCTGAGCCTCAGTTAAGCTAACCATGGTTCGTGGCCTCTAAACTGAACCGAGATGTTATTACATGGCTCCTTAGCTCCAAGTTGACACGAAAGCAAAACCAAGATTGGGGTCAGGTAATCACAATGAATACTGAAGCAGATTAATTATCAAGGCATATTGTATTGTTCATAGGCGTCTTCAACCGCTTTCAATTGATTTGAATTAAACATCTAACCTAGAAGCCTCACTGCCATTGGCAGCACTAACTCCCAAAGACCAAACAATAACCAAAACAATTAAAAATAGAATTCTCCTTGTTCCGAGACGTGCTGCGATTGCTATAAAGGCAGCTTCAACCCCTAGGTATGACTCCTCCAAGAATATTTGCTGCTACGATTATTTATACACGACTCCCCCAGCATTCTAAAACAGTGAGTACGTTGCCACAACTTGCGGACGTGGCGAAGTGGTGGACGGCGCCATGTTGAACGCGGTTAGCAAGCCGAAGCGAGCCCGCCAACCTCGGTCTGCTTTAGCCATGGTTATCGGGCTAATTGCAGCTTGGTTTGCTGTGTAACTGCGGATAACTGCGGTTAAGCGTGACTGCGGTTGCCTTAAATGAGGTTAAGGCTGCCCGTGTAAGAAGTGTACTAGAGTTGCATAAATTGCAACTGACACTATAGTTATGTGAGGCAGTCTTTCAGTACATGCATCGGTGCAAAAGACTATCAGAGAGGAGATGATATGTGCTGTGACAAGACCAAAACACAAGAAGGAACCATCATGCAATTCCCTCTTCTGAGAACTCATGATATGATCTACCAAGAATAAAAATATAAAAACAATGGCTTACAGACGCTCTTATGAGATTCAGCATGGTGGTGTTCTCACAGAAGCAAAAGTTTAGGCCAGCTTGATCATGCTGACAAAGACCGGGAATGCACAGAATGCGTTGACGTCACTCAAACGCATGCTGTGCGTCCTGGCGGACAATAGGTTATAGTCACGTGACCAAATGGCCTCCATTGGTCACTATTTCCAGTGTGATCATATGGTAGACTGGACCCCACTGACCATGATCACGTGACACCAATTAATGACGGTCTCGGGCAAAGATGCGACTCTCTCCTCTTTTCCATACCCTTTCCTGGCCGGTGGTCACAGAAAATTGGGATTAGCAACCAGCAGGAACGCGGCCTCTATATACCTCTCTCTTGAACACATTTAAGAAATTAAGGAAGTGCAGCATGTGTGAAACCGACACCTTATGCCGAACATACCAAGAGGAGTGGGTCTCGGGCCTGTTGATTTTTTGTTTATTGGCGTCTCAGCTTTCGCAACCATGGATGGTGCACCTCTCTCTGCCTGACACTGAAGAAAAGTCTAAGTTTAGCATAGGCCCATAAGCTGTATACAATTCCCTACGTGACTGCCCTTCTAGAGATGCGCATGCAATGACTTATTTATACCGATTCTCTGCACATAAAGAGTGCAGGCCCATGACATAAGAGAAAAAAGTTGAACAAGAACTTCTTCTATGGCGTTTGGGATTGCATGCCAATGACAGTTTTGCTGGGTTGGTGGTTTCAGAATTTCCCGAGAATTAAGTGTAAAATGGCCATAGATCGCCCAAGCTAGCAGTCCAGACTTTTTGTTCAGAGGGCGACAATGAGCACGCAGCGTGCTCGGAATGTGTCCGACTGACTCCCGACACATTTATGTTTCAAAACGTTTTTATGGTAATTGCTAACTTTTCATTCAAGAACCTCACAGAATATGTGGTGCATCATACTCGCAAAGCAGGACGTCCTTTTGATGCTCTGCTAAAAATAAGTTATTTTCCTCATATGTATATTGTCACGAACGACAATTGATGAGGCGATAATAACTGAAGAAACTAAACGTTTAATGGGGAGAACTTGTGCCCAAAAATAAAAAGAAAAAACGATAACAACAGAAGAGAACAGAGAGTCGCGGGCGTCGAGGTCGGCGTGAGAGCAGAGTCGAACGCTGGGCGAAACTGACTGCAGCTTGCCACGCGGAGTCCTCTTTTGTACACGCGTGGGCTTCTCAAACAACCGGCGTAGAAGGTTCGCGCATAGAACATTCAAACCTCGAACATGCAACATAGTTCTTGAATTTACCAGAACAGTAAATTGCAAGAATAAATAAAAGACGCGTCGCGCCGAGGAATCGAAACCTGACTTTCCCCGCGACAGTCGAGAGCGGTAACCACTCGGCCACGCACGCGGTCGCTCGCCGACACGCGTGGCATTACTCCCCCCCCCTTTAAAAAGGCATCGTCTCGATGTGACGTGAGAGACAACAAAAAAGAGCAACACAAACAAAAGAATGGGAAAATACGGAGGTTGGCAAAACACAATCCTATCAAGCGTTGCTCAAGATCACAGTTCGCAGTCTTATCGCGCGTAGTACGGCTTGAGGCGCACGACGTGGACGACTTCCGGTCGTGGAGGGCGGCGTGATAAAGTTCGTGTTCCGTCGGGCATCACCTCGTAGTTCAGATCTCCAAGTCGACGAAGTACCTTGTAGGGTCCGAAGTACCGTTTTACGAGTTTCTCGCTGAGACCACGGCGGCGAATCGGCTTCCAGACCCACACCCTGTCTCCGGGAGTGGACGTCCCTGTGACGAAGGTTATACCGGCGTGCGTCGACTCGCTGTTGCTCTTGAATCTTGATTCTTGCCAGTTGACGAGCTTCCTCCGCGTGTTGAGAGATCAGCTGAGCGTCGTCGTTGCCATCGTCGGTTGGCAAGTGAGGCAGCATGGCGTCCAGCGTCATGGTAACCGTCCGGCCGTGTACCAGTTGGAACGGCGTCATTCCTGTGGTTTCTTGTACGGCTGTGTTGTACGCAAATGTAACGTCAGGCAACACCTCGTCCCACGTATTGTGCTCAACGTCGACGTACATGGAGATATGTCAGCGATGGTCTTGTTCAGCCGCTCTGTTAGCCCATTGGTCTGCGGGTGATAAGCGGTGGTTTGTCGATGGCTGGTGTGACTGAGCCGAAGTACCTCTTGAGTCAGCTGTGCCAAGAACGATGACCCTCGATCTGTGATCAGCACTTCAGGTGCGCCGTGTCAAAGGAGAATGGACTCGACGAAAAATTTGGCGACTTCCACCGCAGTTCCCGATGGAAGGGCTTTCGTCTCGGCGTATTGTGTAAGATAATGGGTCGCGACGATAATCCACCGGTTCCTTGCGTCGATGTTGGGAACGGCCCAAGCAAATCCATTCCGACCTGCTGGAAGGGAGTAGTCGGGGAAGATTCCGGCTGCAGGAGTCCTGCTGGCTTTGTCGGAGGCTTCTTACGTCGTTGGCACTCATGGCACGACCGTGTGTACAGATGGACGGTTTTCGGGAGTCTCGGCCAGTAGTACTTGTCACGAATCCGGGCGAGCGTCCTGCTGTAGCCAAGGCATTTCTCCAAACTTTTGACTATACAACATTCCTTGATATTTTACGACTCGAAGAAAACCTCCTGGAAAGAAAAAATTTACATCAACTTAAATGCCAGAATGAAAATATCAACAGGGTAGAGTTTCATATTTGCAAAGAACACTTGCAATGCGAAGCAATGTTTCAGTGTATAAGCATGGGTGCAGAAGACTGCCAGGGATAAGGTGACTTGTACCGTGAAACGCCTCTGAAAAACATTTACCATAAAAAATTGGAAAAAATGGCTTAAATTATTTTTGAGATAGTCATGGCGATGTTTGCACAAATCAGGACAAAACCTATTTCAGAAATTTGTGTAAATGCCCTTGCTTGTGACCTGTGATTCAAATGAGGCAAGTTCCTGAGCTATTAGGAGTCAGCAGCTACTGCGTTGCTTGCCATGTGCAGCATCCCCAACATTCTTGATTTCCATCCGCTGGGTGCTGCTGTATCCATTGTGTCAACTGTCAACACCGGCTAAGGTAAAAATATTCATTTGACCAATAGTGTCATTCTTATATATCATACCATATGAAAGAACAATATTAGTACACATCAGATTAGCCTTACCCCCAAAGAAATGATAGATCTGCAATAATGTCACTTTTCCCTTACTTAAAAAAGTTCAGTGTGGCAGGCTCTACTTTAAGCTCCTCATCAGCTTCAAAATCTTGGGATGGACAGCTGTCCGCTTCCTCGCTCCCGTGCTCCTTGAGCCCTTCTCTAGGTTGATTTGACAGATTTGGCTAGGAAGGCAAGGCATATGGTCTGTTAGACTCTGCCCTGTAGATATACGATATACGACGGGGACCCCCCCCCCCCCCAAAAGCAATGAGAATTGTTTTTGTTTTCCTATATTTCTCAAAACCTTTCTAAAGTTTTTTTACCCTCAAAGTACTCTCCCTGAAATGCAATACTTTTCCCGCTGATTTTTTCATTGTTCAAAACAGTTCTAGAACTCTTGCATAGCAAAAGCATTCAGTGCCTTCGTCGTTTTCCTCTTTACTTCCTCCACATCTTGAAAACAATTACCTTACTCTTCCGTTAAATTATTAGCAATTAAAAGTGATACCAAGTGTCTCATTGTCTGACCTCTCTGTATACTCAGGCATTGCCAAATGATTGTCTCAACATTGAAAGAACTCGAGGGTCGTCGAAGCTTCCTTTGGATAGAAGAGGTTCAGCACATTAAATGTGGCGAATTGAAGACATACTGCCTCCAAGAAAGGCACAGCATCGTTGTACATCTTTTGACACTCTGTTATGAAGAAACAGGTGCCAGTGAAGATGCCTCCTGAAAGAAATACAAACGTGCATCTCAGAAGATATGTATGGGCGAGGCAAGACCTTGAAAATCAAATTTCAAAAGAAATTAATTGTGCTATACCAAAAAGCTCCTGAGGCAAAGGCAGCGGTAACACGGAATGTATCATGCGCAGCGCTGGAGGGCGTGAAACAGAGCCTCGTATGGCGATATTAATCCGTTTTGTTTTACAGCGCTTCTGTTTCTTCTGTGCTCCACGTGAAAGAGTGTTCCCCGGCTCGAGCTTGTACATGCACCTGCCCAATAATAGCTATATGTTACCTGCTATTTTATCTATGTTTTTCAGTACAGCCCATGCTGTAGGCATCCGGTACTACAAAGAACGACACTACCCTAAGCAAAGCGGACATGATGGCACCCTTTCTCCCTTTCTATTAATACTGTTAATCTCTTTCGAATTTGTATATAAAGCATATAAAGCAAACGAAGCATACATGTTTTGTGGTCTCTGGTAGTTTTAATACATTGGTTTACAAGCTGAGGATCGCAGGTTCGAATCCAAGCATGACCAGTGATTCTTCATACTGTTGGAAGTTTTTGTGTGTGCGCATCTATAGGCGAGGCATATTACAGGAAGTGCTTACCCTTAGCAAAAAGAGGCCGTACTTGAAACGAAGTTAAAATATATCGAATATGAATATTCATTTTGTATTCATTCTGTATTATTTTGTCCGCATTCGAAATACGAGCGCAAGGTATTCAAAATATATCATAAATACCAATCAAAAAGATTTTCGATATACAAAAAATATAATTCCTTCCTCCTCAAGATGCCATTTGTGTATTAAAAACCGGCTAAACAATTTTTTTTTTTCATTTTGGACTTTGTTAGTAAATGGCGTCCCTGTGGCATTTGAAGGCACTACTAAATACATCCCACAACTACACATTAGAAACGAACACAAACGCAAACACAATGACGCACTGAAAACCTGAACCAAAGTCCCGTTGACTGCTCTAGAGCCTTATATAGCCTACATATTGTTACAGTGATAATGAAAATGATTTACTATACAGTGAAGGGAATAAGAAATACAGATATGATGGTTAGTCCTTCAGAGCGTGCACCGCTGGCATCGTCTTCTTCTTCCACCGTCGGCATAGTCTTGCCGCATCTTCTTCTTCGTCACATTATCCCCCTCCAGGACGAAAACGGCGTCTCGCCGTTAGCTGGAACTGTGTACGGTTTGAGTCGCACAACGTGGACGGTGTCGGCTTGAGTGCGGCGTGTATCGCGAGAGAGTTGTAAAGGTTCCACCACATAGGTAACGTCACTCGCTCGTGCGACGACGCGATAGGGCCAGGTGTAGCGCGGAAACATTTTCTGAGCGAGACCAACACGTCGTTGAGGCGTCCATACCAGAACAAGGTCGCCCGGCAAATAGGAAACTACACTGTGTAGGTGGTCGTAGCGGGCACACTGTCGTTGCTGCGAATCGAGTGTTCGAAGCCGTGCTAGTTGACGTGCCTCTTCGGCGCGGCATATGGCTTCGGAGGTGTGATCTGTAAGTGGAGCGTTGGTTTGCAGTGGAAAAAGGGTGTCAATCATAAGGTTAGGCTCGCGGTAGAATAGTAGGTAAAATGGCGAAAAACCGGTTGTGTCGTGACGGGAGGAGTTGTACGCAAATGTAACATAAGGAAGAACTGTGTCCCAGTTGCGATGGTAAGCCGAGATATACATCGACAGCATATCAGAAAGTGTCCGGTTGAGGCGTTCCACCAGCCCGTTCGTCTGTAGGTGGTAGGCCGTCGTTTTTCGGTGGACGATGGCACATAGCTGTAGAATTTAGGCGACGAGTTGTGACACAAAAGGGCGCCCATGGTCGGACAGAAGTTCTCGAGGTGCGCCGTGCTTGAGAATCAGGTCTTCTAAAATAAATTGCGCAACGTCTACCGCCGTACTAGTCGAAAGAGGCCTTGTTATGGCGTAGCGTGTTGCGTAATCAACGGCCACGGCGATCCAGCGGTTTCCAGTGGAGGAGGACGGAAACGGACCAAGAAGGTCCACTCCTACGCGGTCAAATGGGCAGACCGTGGGACGGAGGGGCTGCATGGAGACCAGCGGGCCAGGATTGTGGGGTCTTGCGGCGCTGGCAGGAATCGCAGGAGGAAACGTAACGCTTAATGCTCCTGTACATATCGGGCCAGCAGAAGCGATGTTTGACCCTTGCGTAGGTGCGGACGGACACCCAAATGAGCGGCGGTTGGGGCATCGTGCAATTCGTCTAGGACTGTATGTTGAAGGTGTTTGGGGATTATCAAAAGTAAAGACGGACCATGTTGTCGAAAATTGTGTCGGTAAAGAATGCCATTGTGAACCGTGTAAAGGCTAGAGGAGGGATCAGTCGAATCTGAAGTGACTTTGTCAATGATGGTCTGTAGAGCTGTGTCACGACGCTGCTCTTCTGCGATGTTCATAAAAGTTGAAATATGAAGTACGGGCAGGTCGGTATCGTCGGCTGTTTGGTCGATAGGGTCGACAGGGTGTCGAGACAAGCAGTCGGCAGCTTGGTGGAGTCTTCCAGAATTGTATATGACTTTAAAATCGTACTCCTGAAGACGGAGAGCCCAGCGTCCAAGTCGGCCGATTGGGTCTCTTGACGAGGAAAGCCAGCAAAGGGCGTGGTTGTCTGTAATAACAGAAAATTGTCAGCCAAATAAGTAAGGACGAAATTTCGTAATGGACCATACAACAGCTAGACACTCCCGTTCGGTTATCGTGTAGTTTTGCTCGGCTGGGGAAAGCGTACGACTGGCGTAGGCTATTACACATTCCTCTCCAGATTGGTGTTGAGCTAGAATAGCGCCAATTTCATGACCGCTGGCGTCCATGCGCAATTCAGTAGGTGCAGAGTCGTCAAAATGTCCTAAAACAGGATTAGACGTTAAGGCTTCCTTCAAACGAGTCAAAGCAGCTTCTTGTTCCGGTTGCCAGGAGAAGGGCTGGTTTTTCTTGAGGAGGTTTGTCAGGGGACGAGCAATTTGAGCGAATTGGTGAATAAAGCGTCGAAAGTAGGAGCAGAGGCCAAGAAAACTCCGGACATATTTTGATGATTGAGGTGTCGGAAATTGTTGGACGGCTTTTATCTTGTCAGGGTCTGGTCGAACTCCAGGCATGTCAACCACGTGACCTAAAACCTTTATCTGGGAGCTGCCGAATCGACACTTTGAGGAATTTAGTTGGAGTCTTGAACCTCTTTGAAGAGGTTCAAGACTTGATCCAAGCGTGCAAGATGGGATGAGAACGAGCTGGAAAATATAATAGCGTCGTCCAAGTAGCACAGGCAGGTTGTCCACCGCAAACCTTTTAAAAGACGGTCCATCATTCGCTCAAAAGTAGCGGGGGCATTACACAGACCGAACGGCATAACATTAAATTCATAGAGGCCGTCTGGAGTAATGAAAGCAGTCTTTTCCCTGTCGTTGTCGTCCACACTAACTTGCGAATACCCTGACCGAAGGTCGATAGAAGAAAAGTACTTGGCACCGTGTAGACAGTCTAGGGTGTCATCGATGCGAGGCAATGGGTACACATCCTTCTTTGTTATCTTGTTCAGCCTACGAAAATCGACGCAAAAACGCCAGGACCCATCTTTCATTTTAACCAAAACCACAGGAGAGGACCATGGGCTAGAAGAGAGCTGTATGATGTCTTGCGAAAGCAATTTGTCCACCTCGGTTTGTATTATGCGACGTTCGCTTACCGAAACTCGATAAGGCCTGTGGTGTAAAGGCGAGTGGGTCCCGGTGTCAATGCGGTGTTTGGTAGTGGATAATCGGCCAAGAGGATGGGCTGGCAAGTCGAAGATTTCGTGATATTTCGAGAGAAGGCTCTGTAGTTGTTGTTTTTGCGTCCCGTCTAAAGCAGAATCAATCATGTTGGCCAGTTGAACGAGATCAGAGGTCAACGGCGGACTTGAATTTGGAGTTGGTCGGTCGTTGTCGGTAATAACCGATAGTGTTTCTTCAGACAACGGCGATGTGACGGCTAGAGAAGTTCCTCTGGGTAGTAGTTGTGGGCTATGCCCGAGATTGACCACCCAGAGGGAAGTGGAATCATCAACGATAGAAACAATTGAATGTGCAATACTAAGTTGCTTGGCGAAAAAAATGTCCATGTTTGGAGACACGACGTAGTCACCATCGGCTGTAGGGCTTTCAGGTGCCACCTTGATGGGGACTGCTTTTAATGGTGGGATGCGGCAAGTTTCCATAGAACATAGTTCGCAAATGACGGGGTCCTGGGGTTCGTTCGAAGCGGAAACATTAAGTTCAATTTCTCTCATTGCACAATCAATAAGGGCGTTGTGGGCGGATAGGAAGTCCCATCCAAGGATCAATGCATGAGGGCAATTCGGAATGACGGTAAAAAGGACGGACGTGGTCTTATTTTTCAGAGCAATACGTGCACTGCACATGCCAAGAGAAGGAATTAGACAACCGTCCGCACCACGAATGACGTGGAATCCGGTGGCGTTAAGACCTTGCGTAGCTGACGTCTCAGATCCTCCCTCATAACGGAAATAGCAGCGCCAGTATCGACGAGGGCTGTTGTTCCAACATTGTCGATTGTAACAAAAATTTGATTATGAGGGGTCAGTGAACGTTGTAAAAGAGGATTTGTTGCCAATGATCCTTGAGCAGCTTCACCTCTCGAAGCTGCATCGCTTAGTTTTCCGATTGACGGGGGACATGGGCCGGGGAGATGGGGCGGCGGGGGGTGGGGGACAATGATTGACGGCGACGTGGAGATGGCGAGCGTTTGTATCTAGGAAGAGTGGTGAACTGTCCGTCATCTTGAGGATTGCTGCGGGGAGGGGCATAAAACTGGTGACCAAACGAGGAGCGATAACTGTTCGATGCGAATGTGCGTGGGCGGTTGTTCCACTGGTTGCGGCAGTATCGTGCAATGTGTCCAACGGCGTTACATTGGAAACATATAGGTCTGTTGTCAGGTGTCCTCCATGCTGCGGGGTCACGCCGGTTTGGTGAAGTGTTGAAGGGAGGGAAGTCATAATCCGACCGTTTAAAAGAAGTCCGACGTCCAGGTGGGTATGTTGGAACATGAAGCCGGTTGATTTCTTGTCTTATGACTGCTTGGACGGCAGAGACCGGGAGGACCAGTTCTTGCTGTTCAGTAGGCTGGGTGAAAGAGTTAACAGGGAACATGGCTTCAAGTTCTCGTCGGATGAGTTTGGCTATGTGGTCCGATTGAAGGCTGGTGTCTTCACATGTGGATGTTGGTGTCGTGTTGGGGAGGCGCACAAAATTCGCGGCGATTCGTCGTTTTTTTGCTTCTTCAAAGCGTCGGCACTCTGTAACAACTTCCTCCATTGTTGTGCAGTCTTTGAAGACGAGGAGCTGGAATGCGTCGTCCGCGATGCCTTTCAGGACGTGGGGGAGCCTTTTCGAGTCGGGCATGTTGGGGTCCCCCTTCTGGCAAAGGGACAGGATGTCCTGTATGTACGTCATGTACGACTCTGTAGGTGACTGCACACGTGAAGCGAGCTTGCGTTTAGCGGACAGCTTGCGACCAGTGGGGTCACCAAAGAGATGCTGGAGTTTCTCTTTGCACATGTCGCATGATGTGATTGTTTCCACATGGGTGAGAAACCATGTGCGGGCAGTGTCTTTGAGGTAAAAGATAACGTTGGCAAGCATAATAGTTGGATCCCATCTGTTATGCTGGCTGATCAGCTCGTAGAGCAGAAGCCATTCTTCAACATCCTGTTCACCGGATCCAGTGAAGTTTCCTGGGTCACGGGGTTTGGAGAGGACCAAGGGAGGGGCTTGAGGGGTTTGACCGGCGTCTCTAGATGTGGTATCACGAGACATGTGAGCTTGCGGGGGAGGGTCTTGTAGGGGTTCACTGTCCGCAGGCGAGGAGGTGTCGGTAGTGATATCCGGCGGTCGGGGAGGTGCTCGATCGGATGGGTGGCTGTCATTAGATGTTCTGTCTATGGAGGTGTCGGCTTCCGGAGGAGGAAGCTGGCGGCTCCGGAGGTCCAGCGTGGGTAGCGGAGAGGTAGGGGGATGGTGTCCACCTCCACCAAAATGTTACAGTAATAATGAAAATGATTTACTATACAGTGAAGGGAATAAGAAATGCAGATATGGTGGTTAGTCCTTCAGAGCGTGCACCGCTGGCATCGTCTCCTTCTTCCACCGTCGGCATAGTCTTGCCGCATCTTCTTCTTCGTCACAATACTGAAGGTAATCATTTGGCCGGTGACCCCCTCTGAATTTAGTAAGGTTCCAAGTATCCCATCTTCTCCTCAGGAGTCTTTCAAAGGGGAAACGGTGTTTTGAAGTACGTGGACCATATCTCTTACTATAAAGGCATTGGTACAACTAATAATAATTCGGCGCAGTCACTAAAACAATATCCACAAAGACGGCTCCTCGAAGAAATGTTATTGCTTCTCTGCATAGCACCACTCAGGACAAAGCGAGTCAAGGCAGTTTCTTCACTTTAAAATAGTTATTTTGCTTTTCTTTACGTTGACTGTTTAATATGGTTGTTAACGTCACTATATTAAAGTCACTACTCACATCACGTACAATGGTGAGTATACACATTCAGTGAACGAACATTGTGCTAACACAACCACGCCAAACATATCTGTTCACAGCGCTTGCTGAAGCTTTCCAGCATCAGCAAGTGTTGTGGTTGTAGTTCCCGAACCCCGTTTGTGACTGGTGTGCGAGAAACTCATCAGGTGTGTTCTTGATAGAAAAAAGTAAACAATAACATAAACTGGGCTGATTTATCAGTGCGATGCTGCACAACTCAATTGACAAACTAACCAAATGTTGTATTTAGGCACTTCAGTGTATTCCACATCTGCTTGAAGTGAACTTCTGAAAGGCGAGCTTTTCAATACTATGGTAGTTAAAGTCAAACTACCAAAGTATTGCAGTCAAAATATACTTAGAGTAGAACACAACAGTATTTACAATTTCCAGGTATTTTATGAGTATTTTGCACTTATTTTTGATCGCTGCATTTTTATTAGGGTTGGAGTATATTTTGCATGAAATAAATAAATATTTTAAGAAATCTATGTGAAAGGTATTTTGTGCCTCCTAATTTAGCATTTACGTATTTCAGAACGCATGAAGGGAACTTCAAATGTAGTTTAAATAAAGGTATTTTAAAAAGATTTTTAGAAGTATATTTTAGTACTAAGTAAAAAAAAAGAAGTGTATATTTTTGGTCGATTTTTTGTGTACTTACAATTATGAACTGTACTTAAAATACAATCAATTTAGAATGTGATATATTTCAAACGTATTAGTTTGTGCTAAGGGTAAGGCCAGCCTCATGACACATTCTGTGCAAAAATTAGAACAGAAACGATACATACTCAGTTTTATTACCGTCCTGACATATAGGCGTCAGACGGGAAGCCCTAAGTGTGGTTAGGGCTGCCCGGCACACAGCAAAAAGAGATTCATCTTTGGCAGGTACAGAAGTACTTGTGCAGAAACAGTCGACATTCTAATTACGGCCGACGGTAGCAAACCACAGTGCCTGGGCGTAGATGGGGCAAATTTTTAAAAGGTCTATCTTACAAAAATAGAAGATGACATAATTTTGAATTGAAAATCAAAGCAAATCTTCACCTGACCAGTAAACAACATTACAGTGGCCTCAGTCGCACACACCTACGTTTATATATGAGAAGCGCTTCTCCTTATTAATGTGAAGCAGAGCTGGGGGGGTCACCTGACCTCCGGGGGTTGAGGGGGTCACGTGACCTCGGGGGGGGGGGGGTCACGTGATGTCAGGGGGGGGGGTCACGTGGCCTCGGAGGGGGGGGGGGGTCACGTGACCCTGGGGGGGGGGGGCTCGCGCGGTGCATTATGGGACATTTCCCATAATGCACCGCGCGGTTACGCCAACGGCGACGCCGACGCCGACGGCGACGCCGCTCAAGCCGGAAACGGGCGCCTAAGACCTGCGCTCTAAAAGTCCTCTGTGCGCTCAGCTCATGAGTTAATGTATATAATGGCTTTGGCAGTATATGTGAAGAAGTAAATAGTTAAGCACCACATTTATGACATATACGCTGAACTCGCATAGCTGTCTCATCACTTTGATATGCACTTACCCCGAGGATGTGAAGAAGTTTCCTTGTATCTCTTTTTTGAAGTGGCACGCCAGAATTAATAGGAGCACCTTTTTCTTGGCCGTGGCATCCCCACGCTCCTCTGCGACCTGTCTAGATGACATCCAGTGCACAACTCGGCTTGCTTGTGAGGTACCCCATCAGGACGTTTGCACACAAGCTTACTCCTTCAGTGAAACACTTCTGTAAATTTAAAAAAGTCTAAGCAACATTAGATAAAATCCTCACTAAGACATTTTACCTTGATGTCCTTGCCAAGGAGTCTGTCAACGTGGTGGTGAGTTCACTAATGCCCGGGTGCACATTATTTTGAAGGAGAAAAAAAAATATTAATTTTTTACGCCAAGCAATGTGGGCAAAGCCAACGCGAATGCAGCGTAGCCACCTGAAATTACAACGTCGTATGGGTCTTTCATATTGCCGGAGACTGTACACGTATACTGTCATACTCATAGCCTCTGTACACAGTTGAAAAGAGCCAGTCCAATACAGCTTGGCTTGGCTAACCCATTCACCTTCAATCGTCTTCTCTTAGGCGTTCCCAGGAAAGCCTAATGATTACAAAAAGGACAACAAGAATCAGTCTGAGCATGCAAGTTTTAGTTACACCAGGCACGTAGCCAGGGGGGTGCCCAGGGAGCCGACACCTCCTCCCTGAAATCCTCCAGTTTTGCTGGCCACCTAATCCTCTCCCCAACCCAGTGTGTCTTAAAAAAGTTTCCCCCCTCCCCTCCGTAGAGCCCCCTCTACCCTTACCTGAAATCATGTCCATGTGCTTGCTGTACGCAATACTGAAATCTGCGCAAGATTGTACAAAGTTATGTGGGCAAGCATCTGATCACAGGCAATTTGAAACGCATGACGAAGCAGGGCGGTTAAGTGTGTTTTACGATTTCTCCTAAGCTTGGGAAGTTCGAAACTCATAACTAAGGTTCCGTGTATTAGAGCGCAGCTCTTAGGCGCCCGTTTCCGGCTTGAAGCGGCGTCGCCGTCGGCGTAACCGCGCGGTGCATTATGGGAAATGTCCCATAATACACCGCGCGAGCCCCCCTCCCCGGGGTCACGTGACCTCGGGGGGGGGGGTCACGTGATCCCTCAGGTCACGTGACTCCCCCGAGATCACGTAACCCCCCTCCCCCCGTGGTGCATTATGGGAAATGTCCCATAATGCACCGCGCAAGCCCCCCCCCCCTTTCCGGGGTCACTTGACCTCGGGGGGAGGGGGCTCACGTGACCCCCCAGGTCACGTGACCCCCCCCGGAGGAGATTGAAGAATGAGGGGAGGAGGAGGAGGAGGGGTATACCCTCCCCTGAATACCCTTCCCTTCTCCTCCTCAAGAGCTGCGCTCCAATTCGGCGTTACAGGGAGTTGTAAACGCCTTTCACTTTTTTGGTGGTTATTTTTCTTCAAATTGGGGGTGTTTTTTCTGTTTATTATTTTATCCTAAAATCTGTGTTTTCCGGTATCTACATTTAGTGTCGGCCAGAAATCGGTGGTTATCGGGGCTTATGCCGTAAGAGGAAATGCATAACTACGGCATTTGTCAAAAGCACAACTCTATATGCGCATTTTATTGCTAAGCGACACACATAGAAACAATTTTGGAAGGAAGAAGCAGCCCCGTGGACAGTTCAGTGTGGTCACTGTCCGGGGTCAACACAAATGAAGCGGATGATAAAGGTTCCTTGCCGTGGAATTGGGGCTTTTCTTGTTGAAGAAGAGACTTCAATTCAAAGTTCTTCGAAGTTTCAGTGGAAATGAATGTAAGGTAGAAAACAGCAGTTTGTGAGTTTAGTAAGGCAGCCTTTTTACAGGCAAGACATATTCGACTATTGTTGTACTACCGACAGCACTGTTAGCTATGACACGGCAGCCGTGGCTGTTCCGTACCCCCAGCGCCACTAAAGCAGGTGCCCTTTGAAGCACCGCGCCCTGCCTGTGCGGCGGAATATCATACTCTCTCTACGTCATCTGATAGGCAGAAAACAGACGCCGCCACAGCGGTTTAACTACTCTGAAAATAAATAGGAAATAAATAAGTGAAAGTTTCTGCACATACCAATAACAAATGTAGTGCTAAATGCTTACCTTAGTATTCTGTGTTTGGAAACCAGTTTTGGAAATGAGGGAAGACTGTTAACAGACGTCTGTCTGAATAATAAAATTCATCTACCTAGATATGTATGCAACCATCGGAAACAATTATCTTAGCTCGGTGTTTCCTTTTCATTCGAAGTTCGGCCGAGTTGTTTGCAGGAGTCAAAGAATCTTCGTACCGAAAGAGTCACGTACAAAAGCCTGTAAAGGAAACAACGGCAAGCGCTGTGACGGCATCTGCTTTCCGCCTAGCAGACGACAACGAGAGTATGATATTCTGCCGCACAGGATAGGTGCGGTGTTTCGGAGGGTGCCTGCTGGGGGGACGAAATGGCCACGGCTGCATTGTAATAGCTAACACTGTGTTGGTGATAGTATCTAGTTTTTGTGATGGCGGGTCAAGGACACCCTTTTGTGACGCTTACAAACAAAAGTTGGAACTAATAAATAAGGAAATGAAAAACATGTCTGAGGGTCACAAGGAAATATAAAACTGGTCACATTCGAACAATTTTCAGTCCCAAAATTATGGGTTTTTTTTTGCATAAATCTGAATCTGCCCAATTTTTACTGGCAAGTGTTCTGATTTATCTGAGAACACAAAACTCTAGCCATAGCCAAATGTTGTCAAGAGTTATAGCTTTAGACTGTCGGGCACTCCCCCCAACAGCTCGAGCAGGATAGTGGAAGGCTCCCGTTCAGCAGAAACGCCGGAAAAATTTAGAACACACCCAACACCCCCATAACACTTCCCTAAGCTAAGTCCAGCTCCCCTCCCCTCCCCGCCTCCCCCCTCCCAAGAATTTCCTGCGCAAACTACACACAAGGCTATACACCTCACTCCCTCCCCCTCTCTCTCTCTATCCCTCCCTCCCTTCCCCTCTCCTCCCCCATCTCCCTCCCTCCCTCCCTCCCTCCCTCCCCCCCCCCCCCCCCCCGAGTTACAATTTTGGATAAACCCCTGCCCTGGTGGGTGTTGAACCGGCCCTGGGCATCGTTATCGCGGTTGTGGGGACGGTAAGGTAGATCTCGACTGTCTCGACCTCAAATCACATCGCTCGACCTCAAATCACATCGCTACGCAGCGGACTCACCCACGACGTGTGCAGACGAACCCATATAGTCCGCTGAAGACACCCCTTGAATATAAACGAGGCTTACACCGGGAGAAGCTCGTTTGTTGCTTTTTCCACACTTGTAAATGCTTATGCCATCACGCATAAGAACATCGTGGTCATCGGGGCAAATGTTGAGGCATTTCGAATAAAAACCAACCTTGTAAAAACTGCGTTTACAAGCATTTGCGCATACGACGATTGACTGCTTTCCGGTTATCAGGAGAGTGCATGCAGCACAGAACCAACCCATGCCGGCGCAAACGATGACGCGGCCATTTTCAATCAAAAGTAACGAGTAACGGGTAACGTGATTTGATAGGAGACACCGTAAAATAGTAAAGACATTAGGGAGTTTTAGCGAGTCGTCTTTCATGCACACGGTTCCGAAATCACGAACGGTACAGCTGGTCCGTTCCGTGAAACTGTACGTGAAATTTGACATACTTTAGCGAATCGTGAAAGTTGCGCGACCGTGTAAACGATGATGATGATATTGCTTAACGGTGGCGCCATCTTCTAGTGAACGTGTTAAACATTCTGCAACGTGTAAATCCGTGGCGGACACCGTGGTGGCGGCTCGTGTTTCCGTCGTACGACTGATGTAAACAAGACGGCCGATGTAACATTTGCCGGTCGGAATTTCAAGAACTACGAAGCTATATGGAGTAAAAAGTATCTAAACGACCGTAAAGGTATGTGGTGTGTCTCCGTCATCCTGAACTTGAACGATCGTTCACGTTGTGTGCCGTCGATCCAAATCATTTCGTCTGCTCGCGGTCGCCACGGCAGCTAGTCTGCCCGCAGATCGCAAAAATTTACTAGCATGTGTAGTTTACAGCATTCACGATCGCTTACCACTGTGAGCAGTCCTCGAAATGATTTGGTTCAACCTCTGAAATGAAGCAGACTAACAGGACGGCAAATCTCCTCCCGCTGTCCTAAGCCTAACGCTCGGCTGGGTCGGCGAAGGCAGTCACCGAACCGACCGCCATCTTTTTTTTACCCGAGTCGTGAACGGTGTTGGCGGCGTTGCGGTGACGACTCCAGCGGCAGGAATGGGAGAAACGAACGAGAACAGCCTACTGACGTCCCGAACGACTCGCGCGCACATGCGCAGTAGGCGTCGCTGATGCGTTCGAGGGCGAACCGTTCGTGTGGAAACGACCTGCTAAGACTCCCTTTTACTTTACTCGTTAGTCATTTGGGATTCCAATGAATACGTTAGTACGTTAGTAAAAAAACTAACGCATTACCATAAAGTCGTTACTTCTAACGCGTTAGCTCCAACACTGATTCGAACACGCACACACACCCACACAATGTTGCCGAAGCCAGATTTCATATGGTGGCGCCGAGGCACTCTCGCACTCGGGAAGACGCGGCGAGGAGGCGACGATAATGGGTCCACTGTCGACCCGTGAGACGTTGCTTGTGGTGGCTCCCTCCGTTAGGCGACGTCATGGCCCAGGAAAGGGTTTGGCTGGATCATCCGCAAGTGGAGTCAGGCGATAATACGAAGAGAAGGCCCCTGTTGGAGGAAAGGTCGACCTTCATGGAAGTCCACACCGGGAGCTTGCCCCTTTAATTGTAGCTAAGGTCTGATTCCAGCAGTTAGCGCCATCACTTGGCATTGTCCCTTGGTAATCCGCCTTTGTAGCCGCCGCTCACCCTCCAGTAGTTAGGCGGCACACTGTGGTCATACCGGGCAGGTCGGTTGGTGCGTTGATTGTCACTCGCCTCGGGTCATAAGTAACCACAGCCAGTGGGAAGACGCCGGCTTAACTTCTCGCCCAGGTGCCGCGACGTCAACACGGAGCAGGGTGAGCATGCCAGTCATTAAAAGGCGGTGCAACGATTTTCGGAATTTGGCCAATTAACCGCGGAAATTAATCTGTGTCACCTATGGAAAGAAGAAGAGAAATACTATTTTCTTGCGAGCGCTAGATATTATTTAAAAAAATGAAACCAATCGAAGATCAAAGCGCCTCAAAACTCTTCATGTCGCCTTTGGGGTGACGTACTCTGGGGGATCACGTGGTTCCCCGTTGGGTTTTCCCTCCAGAGACCACAGCCGCTTTCTCCGCGATTGTCGGCTTTTAAAGGATTAACATCGTCGAAGCTCGCGGAGATCGATCGACACAAAAGATGGTTTGCTACGGGGCTGACGGCGAGTATACCAGCGGAGGGGGAGAGCTTTTGCTGACCTCCGCATATTCCCCAGAGACGCTGTCGTCGTAGTTCACGTAACCGCCACGCGCAGTTTGTGATCGGCGAATAATTAGTTTTTGTCTTGGCGATTACGCAGCGGAATGGCAGTTTTTCAGGGCGAGGTTACGCGTTTTTGGTGACTTGTACTTGAATAAACAATATAAAATACAAACTGCCAATTTTTCAACATTAAAATCGTTGCACTACCACTTTAAAGGCCCAGACGGCCGGTCGCCGACTTTCATAGGGATGGCACGCGAAAGAGGGAGGGGGGGGGGGGGGGATCAAGAAGGGGAACGAAGGCAAGAACGTGACATTGACGCAGGTATATAGCGACATGCGCTTTAAAGTTTTTACTGATTGAGTACTAAAAACATACCGAGGCAATAAAAAATTTGAGAATGACACTTAACACTGCTTACATGTAGGAATGTGAAACACGCAGCGCATTCCTACAACGTGGCTGAAAGCGGATCCTAGAAGTGAAGAGCGCGAATTTCCCGCTCCCCTTCCGGGCTTTCGGCCATGCCTGACACGTGACCGGAGAGAGGGGAGAGGGAGGCGGCCTCGCACGCGCCACCCTTTCCCTTTCACCGGCTCGCGGGCGGCAGCGCCACGAGAGGGCTTCTCTGTGGGGTAGCATTCCTTGAAGCTATGACGCGTCGCAGCCAGTGGGCATTTTGGTGTCGATTCGCTCAGCCAATGAGAGAATGGGAATTATTCTGCCGTTGTTCACGGTTACAGACGCCGCCGGCTCTGCTCCATGGGACAGTGAATGATTTCGTATAAAAAATCCAATATCTCCACCCAAGCGGGTCGGTCCATGTGAATCAAGCGCGGCGCACGTGGTATTTACCACGACGTGTTGAAAAATGAACCCGGAAATCTACAAGTTTAAAGGGCCCATGAAACGAATTTCGGGCTGGTATAAATCACTTTAGATTGGGATTTTACTAATAGCACATCGTGCAGTGTGCCAAAACAAAAGAGGTAGAAAGTCAAAAGCCTGACTTTCAGTGCGAAAATTTGAAAACACAGCGGACTATTTTGTACCTCCTCGCCTTCGTAAGCTCTCTGCCTTTTCAATGTGATACATCCGCGCTTCCCATAGCGCGTCACCGGGTCCAAACGCACGTCGTCGCACGATACCGGACCTCCTCACCTATTTCCTTCACCCCTAAGCTGACATTGTGGTGGAAGCTACGCGCTTGCCCGACCAATCAGCCGCCTCTCTTTCATCACCTGACCTCATTCTCTGCGCGTGGGTATGCGCGAGAGAGCGTGATCACGTGGCTAAAGTGTGGCTGGCCCAACGAGCACGTAGCTTCCACAGCACTGTCAGCTTCGGGGTGAACGGGGTGGGGAAAGCAACTTTCGTCTGAATTTTGAGCGACGGGCTAATCTTCTAGGGAAACAATGGCTGTGTCCGGTTACACAAACGAGAGTCCGAACAAGAGGGGACTACCCCTTTTCCGTCTTCTTGAACTGTTTTGCAGAATGCGCGATTTATGAGTTGAGAAGGAAAGCTAAACAGGAAAAAGTAGGAAAAGCGTTTCATGGCCGCTTTAAGCATAATTTAAATATACAAAAATCTACTGTTTTATATTTTCCTTCGCTGCTTTCCGTTGCTTTGAGAAGTTCCAATAAAGTGTGAGCCAAATTGTAAGCCTTTGAACGCCCGCTTCTCTTCTTTCCACGCCAGGCCCATATATCTATAGCAACTGAAGTGCACGACCGAAGCAAAATGTTTTCCAGCGTATCATATGGCAATGCCAGTGGTTAACGACCACTGTAGTTTCCCGTTTTAATGAATAAATTCTTAGAAGTGTGAAAATGTATCAACCAGAAATAGACACATCGAACGGCGTTAATCATATTCTTTCGCAAAAAATAATTTATTTAAAAATCGTTTCTTCGGCTCAGCGATATTATGACACATCTTTGGTGATAAGTAAGGTATGTTGCACTTTAGCAGAAATAAGTAACATAAGTGTGTTACTCATCACTTGAAATAAGTACTTAAGAATGTTAACTGTTACTTGAAGTAAAGAGCATAAGAATGTTACGCGTTAGTTGAAATAAATAATATAACTATGTCACCTGTTACTAGCAATAAGTAACGTATGTCTCCATTATTTGAAATAAGAAACGTATGTTACCTGGTGTGAAATAAGTAACGGGAATACTTTACTTGAAACAAGTACTGTAAGTATGGTACCCGCAACTTGAATTAAGTAATGTGAATTACCCTTGACTTGAAATAAGCATCCATTGCTTCGAATAAGCAACGTAACTATGTTACTCGTTGGATAAAATAAGTAGCTTAAGTATGTTACCCGATATAGGAAATATGTAACGTATGTATATTACCCAAAATTTGAAATAAGTAACCAGTGTTACCCCTCACATGAAATTAGCAACATAACCATGATACCCGTTGCTTGCAATAAGTATCGTAAGTAGGTTACCCGTTACAAGAAATTAGTTAGAAAAGGTTATTACACCTTAATTGAAATAAGTAATGCATGTTGTACTAACTTGGAATAAGTCACGTCGGTACGTTACCCAGTACTGTTTCAAAATGAAATTTATTTGTTACTACGTAACAAAAAAATGACGCGTTACCGGTAACGCCGTTACCTTTAACACATTTCCGCCAACACTGCTCAAGTCTGACTCTATGAGTGACAATCAACACCTTTTGGAAGCTGAGTTTAACTTAGAGCTGTGTGTGCCGCCTTCCATTTTATTTATTTTAAGGTTTCTCCGTGTGTTACTCGAGTACTAGTTTTGTACATTGTTTTTATTAGCTGTCCACAATTGTTTCTTAGTGGAGTTTTGGCATTGTTAAGCATAAAAATTTCTTTGTGAACCGTATTCCTGTGCTGGCTCCATCGACGCCAAAATCCGGAAAAAGGGGCGTGACTTTCCCTCATCGAATGAGGTATGTCCCATTTTTTCCTAACTAGCCCACCTGTGTTCTTGCAAAAGTTCGGTGTTTGTCACGTGGTAAGTGTCAATATGATGAACTAGACCTGACCAATAAGGATCGGTAATATACATATATAGAGCAACTCAACTCACTCACGTCTCGCCACTGCGGTGGTGCTGCTCTCGGTACTGCGCATGCGCAGACGTTCCACTCCTCCAGAATTTGGTTTCTGCACACGCGCAATGGCCACACCTGGGGGCAAAGAGGGCTTTTTTTTTTTTTTTTTGTAAATACCGTGTTGGTGTATACGGCAATCTTTTTTGAGGGAAGATAGTTTTCTACACCTTTCCAAAAAATTTACATTTTTATTGCGATTTCTGAGATCGATAAAGGGGTATGTTTTGGAGATAGCTAGAAAAGTATTAGTGGCATAACATATTATATTGCGATATATGAGGCTGATACATATTAATTTTTCAGGTCCAAATATTGTTTTATTTAAAGTAGTCCTGATATGGGCCTATAAGTAATTCGGCAGATATGAATAGATACGCTACTGAAAAAAAAAAAAAATTGAAATTCAAACTGGCGGCAAACTGGTCTACTCGTTTGGATCAAACGGGTGGCAATCTTGTCGACCCGTTTGGATTAAACGTGATTACGGGATACGCGTACCCTTTTGAAACGGCACCCGTTTGATGCAGTACCTTTTTGAAACTGTAACCGCTTGATATGGGCGCCGTTCGACCTGGCACGTGCCCATGCATTTGAACGCGTCATTCGGATAATCAGGCAAATTATTCGTTAACCCTAAATGGGTACCGTCAAAAGTTCCATATATTAAACTTATTTAAGACGTCCTGAACTTGATAAATTTTATTTTCAGCATGTAGGAAACCAGTAAAAAATGCCTTCGCATAGGTGTTTGCAAATAGGTAGGAAACCAGACGCGATAGATAGATTTCAGATCTCCTAGAATTTTATTACATACAACCTATGCCGTAGACAAGTACAAACATGTGAAATGTGAAGAGGTGCTACTAAGTTCTTATGCAACTGAGCATATTGCAAAGCAAACAAGAGCCGGGAACCACGTAACGAGTGTCGATATATCTTAGTGTCGACAAAACGTTTGTCCATGAAACGTGTATCCAAGAAAAGTGGCGTATGTAGCGTTTTTCCAGAGAATACCGGGAGGATAAGAAAGTCTGTATTCTAGCGGTTGTCACGTGATTTCAGACTTCTAATGGAAGGCGACTACCTGAAGAATATCGAAGAAATTCTTATTCCGGCTGCCGGGAGAATAGACACTGCCTAGGATTCTGGAGGTATTCTGAAAGAGTATCCGTGGAAGAACGGTCAATCGTTGACAAGAAGTAGGTTGCAGTGAACTTAGCGTAAACCTATGGGACTTTGTAGTGGACTATTTCACTCTCGCAGGTATGTGACGCGAAGAGAAAGGATATCGAGACCAGTTTGATAGATAGAAAGAAAAATAAACTTTAGATTTCGACATATAATACAATGATTAAAACAAGAAAAAAAATACAAGATTAAAGCGCGAATGACATAAGTACAGAAAGAAAAAGGAAAAAAAAAAACAAAACAACGATACTAATGGAAGTCTTACAGTTCACGGATGCGGCGAGCTTCATCAGAGTTCATTTTCTCGTTGGTGGTGCAGCGGCGGAGTCCGGGCTTGGTTGTGCCGTCTTGGCGGAACGAGGTCTTGCGTAAAGCTGCAAGACTTGGACGTGGGGTGAAGACCTTGCGTATAGCTGCAAGCCTTAACCCCCGTGAGCTTGATGATTGCCCTGTCGGTCCCGAGAAGGTTCCGTACTTCGTCTTCGTCCCCCGTCTCAGTCTCATTTCTCCTGCAAACTGCTCGCTCTTGTCTCTTTCTCTTCCTCATGTTCTTGCTCCCACCTTGTTGATCCCGAAATCACCACAATCACCCCCCACTTGAAAATGTTGTTCCGCGGAAACAAATTCTAGCATGTTTAAAGTCATATTGTTCGCAGTCTATCACAACACAATGCACGTTGAAAAACACATCACTTTTGACAGACACAAAATTACATGCATTTATAAAAGTCACTTAATAAGCACCGCCGGGCACATATATAATTCCAAAAATTCAGTAAATTCGTGATATTGTCCATTACAAAAAACTCTTATTCAGCAGCAGACATGCGGCTCATGTAATCAGCGCCTACGTTATCACTACCCTTAATGTACTCTACAGTAAAGTCATATTCCATGAGCATTAGGCTCCCACGTAATACGCGGCTGTTTACATGCTTTGCAGAATTGATGTAAACGAGTGGCTGATGATCACTCTGCAGAATGAATGGTCTTCCAAATAAGAACACATGGAACTTCTTAACCGCCCAAGTAATGGCTAGTCCTTCTCGTTCCACTGTCGAGTAGGCAGCTTCACGTGGCAGCAGTCGACGACTTGCGTACGATACGGGGTGGAGAACATCATTATGTCGCTGCAAGAGTACGGCTCCTATGCTTCTCGACGAAGCGTCGGTACGCAACACGAAAGGTTCTGATAATTCTGGGGCTTTTAAGATGGGCTGGCTGGACAGTAGTTCTTTTAGCTTGTCAAAAGACGCCTGTTCGCTCTTCCCCCAATGCACCTTGTTCGGTGCTCTTTTACGTGTCAACTCCGTAAGTGGGTGAGAGATTTCCGAGTACTGGGGCACGAAATCCCTATAATAGCCCGTAAGGCCAAGGAATGACCGCACTTCCTTTTTTGTCTCGGGTCGATTGGTAGCTTGCACTTTTTCGAGGGTCTCGACTTGAGGGCGCAGGAGACCATGTCCAACGATGTGGCCAAGAAATTTCACAGATGCGAAGCCAATTTCGCTCTTTGTGGAACGGATCGTTAAACCCGCCTGCTTCACGCGCTGGAAGAACAACTCTAGAGTCGTTAGATGCTCCTCCCAGCACTCCGTGGCGATGAGGACATCATCAAAGTAGTGGTAGATGTTCGAGACCCCCTCGACCACTTTTCTCATAAGCCGGGTGAATACAGCTGGTGCTGTTTTGATGCCAAAGGGCATAAATCGAAACTGATAAAACCCAGACGTGGAAGAAAAAGCTGTCATGTGCTTTGAATCTTCGTGCATCGGCACCTGCCAGTATCCTTTAGAGAAGTCAAACTTCGAGAAGTACCGGCTTTTTCCCAACTTTGCAAACACCATGTCCACTCTTGGGATGGGTTCATTGTCGGGAATCAGGACCTTGTTCAGTTGTCTGAAGTCAATGCAGAGTCGCATAGCCCCGTCCTTTTTCTTTACCATCACGATGGGTGCTTGATAGGGGGACTCGGAGGGCTCAATGATGCCCCGTTGTAGCATTTCTTTTACTTCCTCCTGCACCGTTTCTTGGATGGAGAATGGTATGGGGTACTGATGGACTTGAATAGGAGTGTCGGTTGTGACTTTCAACTTGCACTCTACTAGGTGGGTCCTTCCTGGAACATCTGACAGACTTTCTTGGTATGTTGTCAGGAGTCTGGAAACTTGTGCTTGTTGATCGGCAGTCAGCTCCCTTGATATTTTCACGTCTCGATAAGTTTCGTTTTGTTGCAGTGTTGCATACGGGAGGTCTTCTTCCTCAACATTCCCATCATGTAATGCGACTGAAGCTCGTTGAGGTGTCTGATCAACGATTGTCCTCTCTTCGTACTTTTTCAGCATGTTGATATGGAACAAGCTGGTTCTTATTCCAAGGTCGATGACGTAGTCAAGGTCATTTCGTCTCTCTAAGACAGTGAAGGGGCCTTTCCAGGTCAGGATCAGCTTGTTGGTGTCAGATGACAAAAGGAGCAGGACCCTGTCTCCAACAGTGAGCTGGCGCCTCCTTGTCTTCTTGTCATAATAGGTTTTCTGTGTCATCTTCGCTTTCTTGAGCAGCTCTTGGGCTATTCGGCACGTGTCGTCTAAGCGCTTGCGAAGCTCGACCATGTAGCCGTACGAAGTCTTTGTCTCGTCGTCGATACTCTCTCCTGACCAGAGCTCTTTCAGTATGGCCATGGGTCCTCTGACGTATCTACCGTACAGTAGGTCAAAAGGTGCGAACCCGAGGGAGGCCTGTGGCACTTCACGATACGCGAATAACAGTGGTGCCAAGTATCTGTCCCAGCTCTTGGGGCTTTCCTGACACATTCGTCGGATCATCTGTTTCAGCGTGCCGTTGAAACGCTCCACAAGGCCGTTTGCCATAGGATGATACGGCGTGGTTGGCATATGTTTAAGCGAAAGCAACCGGCTGAACTCCCTCATGAGCCCAGACATGAACGATCTGCCGCGATCGCTAATAATTTCTCTGGGAAATCCCACACGTGAGAACATCTCTAGTAAAGCCTCGGCGATTTTCTCCGTTTCAATGCTTGGTAACGCAACCGCGTCAGGGTAGCGCGTCGCGAAGTCAACCATGGTGAGTACATAGCGGTTTCCCTTCTCAGATGTTGGAGATAGGGGTCCCACAATGTCGATGGCGACCCGCTGGAATGGTGTTTCGATGACTGGCATGTTGCCCAAAGGTACGCGGCCTACTAGGTGCTTTGGGACAGTCCTCTGGCAGATGTCGCACGACTTTACAAATCGAGTAACGTCTCCTTGAACTCCTGGCCAGTAGAACTCCTCGAGGATTCTATCTGTCGTGCGTTTAATTCCCTGATGTCCAGCGAGGATTCCCTCGTGTGCCATTTTTAGCACAATGTTCCGGAGATCGCTTGGGACAACGAGCTGTTCCATCTCCTTCTTTGATGGCAATCTGTACCGGCGAAACAGAATTCCGTTGGTCAGTGTGAACTCAATGTCAGCTGATCTTGTAGCAACTTTGTTCCCAACCGCTTCAAAACATCTTTGCAGCGTACTGTCTTCTCTCTGCTTGGCGCTCAGCTCCGTCGAGTTGATGTCCAATGGGTTCACTACCACCACAGGTAATTGACCAGAGTTTCGCGAGGCCAGCTTAGCTGCGGCACCGGCCTGTGACTCGTTTGGCTCTGTGGCAGCCGATGCAAGGTCCGTCTCAATGAGAACTGGTTGAGTTATTGAACTGCCACGGTCGCTTGCCTCAGGAACTGGAGCTGTCCTCTCTTCTTGAAGAGGCGTCTCTTGCCGACTACTCCATATAACGTTAGGATCGGAGGCATCCCGCACACCATCCACGTTTCCTAAAACGACATCATAGAGAGGATTTTCCATACAGGTCGCTGTCACCTTGCCTTGGAAATAGGGGGAATCAATGTCAACCACCGCTTCAGGCAGACACAATTCTGTCCGGTCAAGCAGGAAGATAACGCGGTTTCGTCCTGTAAATTTGACGTCAGGAACCAGGGACCGCTTGACTATGACCGAGTTACACCCAGAATCTCGCAGGACGGTGACCTGATGACCCTCGAGTAGTCCTGTAGCCGTGGGCATACCGTCTGCTTGAACGTCAGTTCCCGTTTTGTCCTCTTCACCTTTCACAGCAGGGCGTTCGGATGGACGACTTTCAGATCCGTAGCCGTTACGATCCTTCCGACGTGTCAGAGAACACGATGCCTGTCCACCACCGTCTGTCTTCTTCGGACAAGCCTCAGCTTTATGCCCGTTCTTGCGACATTTCCAGCAGAAATTCGTCTTCTGATTGGGTCCTCTTGATTTGGCCCAACAGTCTGCTGCCCGATGGCCTTGTTTATTGCAAAGGAAGCACTGCAGATTTCTCTTTGCACCTTGAGGATCAGACATCCTAATTTTCCCTGTCGGCTTGTCAGTCTCTTCTTTCTTTTTGCCGAGGTTGACCAACCCCTGGGCCTCGAGGTAGTGGTCTGCTGCTTCTGCTAGCTTGTCGAGCCCTTGGCAGCCCCTTTCCTTTATAAAAATTGCAAGTTTCTCGTGGCATTTGTTTAGGAATTCTTCGGAGACAATTTTGTCCCGAAGTGCGTCATAAGTGCGCTCCGTGCCTTGCCATCTCCTGCCAGTAGGTCAAAATAACCTAATAGACGACCAGAAAATTGTCTTCCCGTTTCAGAGTTCTCTGGTTTCGCCTCTCTGAACTTGACACGATATCCTTCCTCAGTATATCGAAATCGTTGGAGAAGAGTCTGCTTCAGTTTAGCATAGTCCATGGCATCGTCGGCAGCCATCCGTCCTACTACACTTAACGCTTCTCCTTTCAAACATAGGCTCAAGGACAAGGCCCATTTTTCCAGAGGCCATTCTTGACTTGTTGCCACCCGCTCAAAACGTTGGATGTACGCATCCAATTCATCGCTCCCTTCGTTAAAGGGGGGTATAAGTTTATGTGGACTCCGATACCCCTGCGCGACACTAGAAGACGTACCCTCATCAGATGCATCTGGACCCCGGGTGATCGATCCTCTTTGCTGCTCTTGTAACCGCAACTTCAGTTCTAGCACAGTGCGTTCTGCTTCTAACCGGGCACACGTTTGAGCTTCTGCTTCTAAACGAGCACGCGTTTGGGCTTCTACTTCTCGAGTCCTTTCTCGTTCTGTTAGACGCTCCTCTCTTTCGCGTGCGCGTTCTTCGTCTATCCATTGTTTTAGCGAAGCCCCCGAGAAACCCAATTCTTTACCAATTACCGTTAACTTCTCAAGATCCATTCTCAACCGACACGGACACTAGCGAGGTGGAGCTCTTTAAGGTGGAAATTAAGAGCAGTCCTGTCGCGGACGCCAGAAATGTAGTGGACTATTTCACTCTCGCAGGTATGCGACGCGAAGAGAAAGGATATCGAGACCAGTTTGATAGATATAGAAAGAAAAATAAACTTTAGATTTCGACATATAATACAATGATTAAAACAAGAAAAAAAAAACAAGATTAAAGCGCGAATGACATAAGTACAGAAAGAAAAAGGAAAAAAAAACAAAACAACGATACTAATGGAAGTCTTACAGTTCACGGATGCGGCGAGCTTCATCAGAGTTCATTTTCTCGTTGGTGGTGCAGCGGCGGAGTCCGGGCTTGGTTGTGCCGTCTTGGCGGAACGAGGTCTTGCGTAAAGCTGCAAGACCTGGATGTGGGGTGAAGACCTTGCGTATAGCTGCAAGCCTTAACCCCCGTGAGCTTGATGATTGCCCTGTCGGTCCCGAGAACGTTCCGTACTTCTTCTTCGTCCCCCGTCTCAGTCTCATTTCTCCTGCAAACTGCTCGCTCTTGTCTCTTTCTCTTCCTCATGTTCTTGCTCCCACCTTGTTGATCCCGAAATCACCACAGACTTTAAAGATGTAACCCGAGATATATTCTAAAACGAGCACTGCAGAAAAACCCCAGAAACACAACGAGAATAACTCCATGAAATTTGAACACTATGTGGCACAAGCTGTCATTTGCCAAACCGAACAATATCGAAAGACTTTCCATGGCTTTTGTGAAGAAATCGCTTTTTAAACGCAGATAGGTTTGGTACAATTTAAACACGTTGTCGCGGACAATATACAATTTACTACCGAAATTCACGGCAACCGCACAGGACGCAGCACACACTTAACTAGGTCATCATGCAGGCATTCCGAGATTGGGAACCGCTACTGCGCATCCACCAATCATTTACCACGTGGTCACGCTCCGGTCGTTACCCGCGTGTAGAAAGCGGAGTCAAGCGATAAAACGCACAATAATGATTGGTCCAACGAGCGCGAACCTTCTACATCGCTTTCAGGTTAGGAAAAGAGAGGGAGGAGTACGGAAGCAGGCCAACAGCAGGCGCTCCTTCAAGGTTGGCAGGGAGGTGCGCTGGCAGTGGCCAATCTTAAAGGGTAACTGCAAAGAAAAAAAAGTTTTTTTTTTTAAACAACCTAATTGGAACAAGCATGTCAAAAACCAATTTTTCCGCGAAAAAACAAATTTTTTACAGCAATATTTATTGCGTGAGACTGATTTTAGTTTGCGGCTATTTCGTCCATTTTAAATCGCGCGCCACGAAGTGGGGGTTCCGTGACGTCAACCCCAATCAGCTGCTATACTTCTCATTCGCTAAGAGTTTCATTGAGAGCTTAGATCTTGGTTGTTAAGCCTTTGTTATATGTTGCAACTTCCTTTCGAGCAGAATATTTTTACGTTTAAAGAATAACCCATGTGATGAAAGTTACTATTATTTACAAAAGGTTTACAAAACGGGCACTTCCGTTTGGATTCATACCATAACAAACAAAAGCTTCGCCATTCTTTCATGGCCGCCGAAGACTCTGCACCCGCCTGTCTCGCCTACCTCGACTAGTCGTTTCGCCGAAGTGATCAGTGTTTCGTGCTGACCCAGGTGCTTGAGTGAGACATCCTAAAGTGAAGTAGTGTGTGTTTAGCAGCTGTCGCAGGTGTTAGTGATAGGAAGCAACGCGGGGTTTTGGCTTTCATAGCGCGGTTCTTTCGTTTTTCTTTGCTTGCTTAGCGTGCATTTTCTTTTTTTTTTTTTTTGCTTGCTTGCTTGCGGGTGCAAATGCCGACTTTTCGGAGATGTCAGATGAGTGATCCCGACAGCGAGCCTTCCAGCAGCCATGTCGCCCCGAAAGGAATGCTATTTGGCTGGAGGCAATCGGGCGTCTGCGTAGCGACAAACGTGTCCAGTTACGTTCTCGTCATACCGCTCCGGAGGCCGTCGAGATTCGCACTGGGTGCATCGAACGTCCGCGACTAGACACACAAAATAAAAAAAAGCACTGTGTTCACTACGTAAAAAATGGTCTCAGTTCATGCGTCTGTGGGCAGGTACGAAATCTTGCCCAAATTTATTCGCACCGCACGATGAGCGCAACACGTCGCTGTGCAAACGCAGTCCAACAACACGAAGCATAAAAACGGCAGATTTAGGGCAACAATTCGGAGTTGATTGTTCAGTTAAAACGACGTAATTTTGTTGAAAACGCCCGTAGATGTTTACTCACGGTATGCGTCGGGAATCTTCCACATTTTGAAACGGAACGAAGGAAGATTTACTTTTAAAAACGCTCGCTGCGTCCTCCCGGACCAGTTTGACTGGATCAGCTGACGACGACGGGACTGAACCCGTTAAACATCAACCCTACAAAACCAATTTGCGCTCCGTGTTAGTGTGGGTGTAAGTTCCAAACACCACACCACACACACCACGAACATTTCAGCTGTTTTTCGCATCGCCGTGTTGCACCAAACAGAACGAGATCGCCGAAGTCAACGCAGCGCCGTCGTGAACCTTGGCTTGTGGTTGCGCACTCGTGGACCCTGTGACTCCCTTCGCTTTCAAAGCACACACGACGATTACGATTGATACTTTCCGTCTACCGCGAACATCACAGGGGCTCTTCTCCGGTCACGTCTTCGCTATGAGCTCGCAAACCGCGCAGCTTCTGGTTTAACGTGCGTTGTTGCCAGATCTTACCGGAAGTCGAGACGCTGCGTCAGGAGAGTGAGTGGAGGGGCGTACTTCTCCTCCGCGGGGGTCGAAAGAGCGGGAGTTTCAAATGTGGAGAGGTTCTGGCTCCGACTAAATTACGTCCTGTAACGTAAATATTGCTAAAAAAAATTATTTTTTTTCGCGGAACATTTGTTTTGTGACATGCTTGTCCCAATTAGGCTGTTAAAAAAAAAACACTCTTTTTTTTGCAGTTACCCTTCAAATGTGCATCCCAACAATGAACATAGAGAAAGGATTTGTTCTCTTGTATCTTCTTGTGAGTTCGTCCCCAAAGTTGATAGTGCAGTTGATTCTATGTGACCGGCGTACAAAGAAGAGGCTTTCATGCAGGTGCCGTGATCTGCCTTATCAACCGCTTGACGACTGCAGTCACGTGACCGCAACCGGAGACATGATAGGCTAAAAGACGCATAGTGTCTAATCTGCTTTCAATAGCGAGTGAACAAGACTGCTGCACGAAGGCTAATTTTTAAATTTTCAAAGGAGCTGCCCAGCTCTAAAGTATAAAGATCATGTGTTTTACGCCGTAGAACACACATTCGAAATTTAATTGAAGAATTACCGGCAATTTCTTTTTGCGCACGATATCTAATAAATATTTGTTTGTTTGTTTTGTTAAGAACTTTAACATCATTGTCACACTGTTAGATTCCCGTTTTCTTAACTTCAGTTTTGGTTATCTTTGCGCCTTTGTTGCTTTTATTATTACATGGTTTGAGAAACGGTACACTCTTTATTACATTACCACAAACCTCGCGACAATATTTTTTTAGCGTGCTGCGAAAGGTAAGGTAAGGTGCGGTTTAATTCAGGTTAGTACTTCTTTTATCATATGTAAGTTTAGTTTGTATTGCTGTTATTAATAAACAACTTGCCCACCGCAGTGACAACACATGGTGGGGTTGTGGGCTCCAAGAAGCTCAAACGACTTTAATATTTTCGAATAATAAAGGAAAACAAATCAACAGCGCTTGCTCATTTGAGGAATTCGTAGAATAGTGAGGTGATAGGACATGCCTACGGTGGCACGCGCTTCACGAATAAGTGATTATACATATAACTTTTCGGGGGTTAAAAGGTACTTTGAAGTATGTTTCGTCGCTCTTAACACGAGCGTCGACGACATTACGCCGCTGCGTACGCCCCTGTGGAGTTGAGCACTACTGTTGACACGTTGTCACGAACCCGGGACCTCCGCATGAAAGTAAAGCACGGTTATCACTTGGCCACGCATGCGCGCGCTCGGCGACGCGCGTGGCATTTTCTCGCTAAAGTTCCTCAAAACTAGGACAAGTGGCGCCATTGATTGTTGTGGAAATGGTCGAGACACGTGCTGCGCCACTTTTGCGAAGAACATGGCGTCTGAACTCTAGCTCAGTGCTGCGCTGTTCAGCCATGATCCTCCTAAGGGCTGCACGTTGCACGTGCCTCGTGCGTTGACGCACCTTGCGTTACTTCTAAAACATGAAGGGGCATTTTATCGTGCTATAGAATGGTCTTTTTGACCCGCATACAGTCTCGGGAGAGCCGTTTCAAATGTCAGTACACATGTCATCAGCGTAGACAAAGCAAAGACGTAGCAATCACAACACGAGAGCCGACTGCCTCTCGATATGGCCGAGCATGCTCGCTCTGCTGCAATCTGAGCGTGAGGCTCTCGAGCACAGTTCGCTTTCTGATGATGCAGGACGCTCCTTTGTCGTTTAGAATACTTTGCCTTGCGAACGCCTACGAAGCCGTTCCAGAGCTCGGCGCACCACCCGTGCAACGCCGCAACCTTCCTGGCGCCTTTTCGCAGTCTGCCAGCGCCTTCGGTTCATCGGCACTACTCCATGCGAGTATTTTATCAACCCCTGCGAACATAAACTTCCGCGACGATGAACCGCCAGAGCTCACAGACGGAAGGTTTTGATGCTGCGCGGACGGTTGTTGAGAGGCGCAGCGTGGGACACGACGAGCCCTAAAACGGCTTCGCAGGCGTTCGATGGGCAAAGGATTTCCGATGACAAAGCAGCGTCTTGCATCTTCAGCAAGCTAACGGTGCTCGAGAATCCCACGCTCACATTTCAGCAGAGCGAGCGTGGTCGGCCAGATGGAGGCGGAGTCGGCTCTTGAGTCGCGATTGCTTGGTCGTTGCTCTGCGCATTCTGATGACATCTGCACTGACATTCAAAACAGCTCTCTCGAGACTGCATGTGGGTCAAACAGGCGTGCACGTGCCACCGGTCTGTCCTTCAGTCAGGCACGAAAGCCAGGGGGGGGGGGGGGGGGGGGCATCGGCAATACCACCTCTCTGTTTCATACTTAGCATGCAACGCTGTCAAAGCTACTGGCGCGAGCGTGGGGCTTGATCTCGTTGATCATTTGCACGCGTTCTCGCGCAAACAAGATCATAGATGAAGCCACGCGCTCGCGCCAGTAGCTTTGACAGCGTTGCACGCCAAGTATGAAACAGAGTATAGAAGACAAGGCCTGCGCATGGCGTTTCGTTAGTAGATCCTGGACCTGCCCCAAGCGTCAAACACCCCGAAGCTTGACGAGAGTATGGGCCGCGTCACAACGGCTGTGCTCCAAACCTTACCCAAATGGATCCGAGTTACTCTGGCGGGTCGTGTCACGTGACAACACAGATCGAAAAACCCTGGACGTGGGTAGGTTTTAGAACGCCGAGGTACAAACCCCTTACCCTGGAATAAGATCGAGTAAATTTTGGAACACGGCCAACAACGCCGCATTCACTGGCGGCCACAGCTATGTGCGCGTCTGCTGTGCTCGAGCTGACAGCGAGCTTCCAGTTCATTTGCAACGTGCACGCGACCACGCCATCGGCCAGGAGCACGAGCTAGCACTCGCTCCTGGCTGTGAGACGTGCATTTCTAGCGCGCGCGCGCACGTTCTGCGGAAGAACGCTTCAAAGCAGCGACCTCGAGCTGTCGTGCTTGTGGCGTTGGCAGCATTCTCTGCTTAAAGGGCAACTCCACTCAAAAAGTCGACCCTATCGAAATGACTGATATCGCTTTAGGGGGTCAAAATACGTTCATACCCAAAATAACACGTCAAACCAACACCGCATTACCGATTAAAACCAATATTAAAAATGTTCTCCCGGCTCGGTTAGCGGCCCGAAAGCGGGTGACCAACGTTGGCACCGGGTGAGCTAGTGAAGAACACTGGGCAATGACGTAGGTTTAGTCCTACGCTCTCGTACGGACGCCGCGGACGCTTCGTTTCCCGTGGGATTCTGCAATTCTGTGATGGCAAGAGGTGCTTACCATGTTATCCTGTGTTCTCCGATTTTCATTAGCGTCCAGGCAGTCAATTTAACTCCTGTATTGCTTCCGCAACAGCGTGGAAGAGAGCGAAGCGGTGCTGCTCACACACACGAGTATCGTGGAGCCGGAGAGACTCGCCGGACTCAAGTTGGGCGATGTCGAGCACGACTTGTAGTGCTGTGGGTTGCACCAACAATTTGGTGCGAAACCCGGAGCTGCGGTTCCACCAGTTCCCAAGAGACCGGAAGAGGCACAAGGTGTGGGTTGGTGCCATTTGCCGGATAGAATTTGGAAGACCGTCGACTCCGAGCTCCAACGCGAAGCTCTGCTCCCAGCACTTTACGTCATACACCTACACACGGGATCTGCGGCTGCTGACTGTTGCGGGTTTCTCCACGAAACATGCGTCTTTGAAGAACGATGCGGTGCCGTCGCTGTTCGCGTACTGTCCGCCGGCGTCTCCAGCACGATCGGCAGGACGCAGCAGGTAGCAGCTGATCTAACTACGTGCACATAAAGGCACATTAGCTTTAACATCTTAGACCCCTGTTACACGGGCACACTTAACCGCGGTTCACTCAGCTTAACTGCTGTTACGCGGCACCACTGATACCGCACTATACTCTGGGACAGCTATTCCATAAGAAGTTAAGAGCGCGCGCGCACTGCTTCGATGGCTGATCAAGATGTTCAAGCGCACGTTCGCCCATAGCTTTGAGTGCGTAGCCGCAGAATTTTGTCGGCAAATATTGTGCGCTAACTGTGTCTTAGCGTAACTGCAGTTAAGTATGTCCGTGTAACACGGGTATTAGACCGCTGGTGGATACATCTGTCCATCTATCTCCCGTTATTTCTTCTTCTCTTGGTCCGCGAGCAAGAAACAAATGCAGTCACGCTGCGCCGGCACTGACCGCGTCATATTTATAGCAGTCGGATTCGCTTTTCGGCCGGCACATTTATAAATACACACTAAAACTTACTATATTTGGTGCATATTAACAAAGTGAAGTGGTAAAAAAAAAGAAAATGTGCAACTTACCTTGTTTTGAAACTACACGTGCGACTGAGCCGACATTGTCGGTGCGTCGGCTCAGAAGCGCGGGACGAGAACTAGGTCATGCCGGCGACGCGCCACAAATATCAGTGTTGCCAAGCTGCTGCAGCCGGTAGTTTCGGTTTCACGGTGCCGCCGGAACGATACTTGGATTTGCGATATCTACAACACTTTACACACTACCGAAAAACAAATTATATCTCGTGATTCAGGGTCGCCGAGTTCGACTAAACAGATCATAACCCAAAAAATGTAAAAATGGAGTGGAGGTGCCCTTTAAAGTGAGCGAAGTGTAAACAGCGACCTCAAAAATGGCGTCCAGTGCCAGCGTCCAGCGCCCAGCGAAGGGCTCTGCTGCCCTTCGCACAGCAGTAAGGCATTTTCACTCATGCATTTGTCGCTCCACGTGAACGTCCAACTTCATCGTATGCTATAGCAAGAGACATTCGGCATGAGCAACTGTTTCATTATCTGCTACACAAACCACTGAAGCAGTCGATGGAGCAGACGATGTCGCAGGACAATGTAGCAGACGATGTTGCTCATCCGGGCTAGCTAGGGGGCACTGAGGGGATCTACTGGTGAAGACGTTTAGAGGAGGAAACGCGCAGGCCTTGTGTTCTAGGTGGTATTGGCATGGGGCCCGCCTTCCCCCCCCCCCCCCCCCGAAATCTTCCATTTTGCTGGGGCCTCCTCTCCCCCCTCCCCTCGTACAGCATTTTGTCATGGACGCCCCCCCCCCCCCCCCCAAACCACAATCCTGGCTACGTGCCTGCCTTCAGTATCAAACGGGCTCACTCCGTAATGGCAGAGCCATTTGATCAAGCCGCTGCAGTTTGCCGGTCACCGGCAACCGGCTTGTGCAAACTGGCAATCTGTTTAAGCAAATGGGCGACCCGCTTGCTAAATAAGTGGCCCGTTTGCCCAAAGTGTTACTCGTTTGACCAAATTAGTAACCCGTTTTACTAAGCAAATGACCCTTTGCCCAAACGAGTGACCCGTTCGCCCAAACGAATGATCGCTATTGCTCAAACGGGTGACCGGTACACTCTAATCTCGGTAACCTATAGTAAAGGCACACATTTTCATATCCTAGTTTACGCTTATTCTATAAAGTATGTACAATGGAACCTAACGCTCTCTAAACATTAGTACAGGTATGCATGCTTCATATCTTTTAGAGGTTATGTTGTATGCTTCTACCTTTCGCTATTAATTATAACTTGCGATCTTTAAACGGTGCACTCGACCGACACACCAAATTTATCGTTTCATACAAAAATTAAGTGTCGGGACACCCGACGCTAGCCTTGCAGAGCGCGTTCCTCAGACGCGCTCTCTGCGCCTAGTCTCTTGTGCCAACAACACTTTATTTTTGTATCAAAAGACAATTGTGTCCTGCGTCGTAGAACGTGAAACGAAACGCCACGAGCACTGTCAGAATAATTACAACTCAGCGGGTTACACAATTATAGTTTATTAATTAAACAAAAAATCTGCACAAAACACGCGCCGGACACTACAATGGATGACCTGAATTCAAAAGCCAGCACACAATGGTTTAACAAATCCTATGTTATATATCCAAACAATAGATGATTATTCGTCCTTGAGAGTGATATTGCCCATAACGCACCACATAGCCGATCTTCGCTTTTTTGTTCACTCATATCCTGGAGTACTGTACTTAGAGAAAAAAACAGCTGTTGAGGGGTAGAATAAATAGGTTAGCATCGAAAGGAAGGTGGACGTTCGAGCCGTAATACACTGCATCACACATTACCATTTCTTCATCACTGGCACATGAAGTATTCCAAATGCGAGTTCTCCCTACCTTCCACCCTGAACCGGAATCTTCTCGGTTGCCCACTATAAAAGAAAGGGCCGGCAAAGAGGACCTCGTCTGACACTTCTTCCGGAAAAATTAACACAAAGGAAAGTCTTCGGTAAGCATGTGGGCCCTCTAAATATTGAAGATATGTTGACCATTTATAGGGTGGCACCCTTTTACAGATATATATATATATATATATATAAGTGTGGAATGTTGCCACTCGTGTCTGAAAGTAAAGTAGAAACATTTCCGGGGTGATAAAGGGTGGAGGGGCTTTGCAGAATTTCATAAAGCAGTAGCTTTTGGTCTTTATGCAGATTTGAATATTTTTATTAATATCTACAAACTACTGAGGTGTAAAATATAACCGAACAATTCCTTAAAACAATGGTTTATTTTTACCAAAAAAGAGTCCGCATCTCCACGTTTTGAATGATGTTGATTGGGGTGAAGCTCTGGTGGTGCTGATGATACTGATTTATTGTTCATAGGTAGTGCTGAAGGTGCTGATGTCTTTATTGCTCATAGGTAGTGCGTAGTTCCGGGTTCCGCTTCGACTTCATTATTACTGCTTTATGGTCGGTGAAATGCAGAGCGAGTGGTTCTTCTAGCTGATCAGCTTGGATCCGCTAGAAACCGTGGGAACGCATCTCCACCGCTTAAGTCAACGGTCCATGTCAAAAAGAGAATGTGTGGTATGGAACGTGGTAATATAGGCATTTGAGCATTTGACCACAGCGCCCTCTCGTCTATAAACGTTGAGCCAATGCATGCAAAGTTTAACGCGATTATATACGCATTTGACCGCAGCGCGCTCTCCTGTATAGACGTTGAGCGGCTACATGCAACGTTTCATGCATGACATCCCCAGCTCTTGAGTTACTACCACATCTCAGAGCCCCCTACTCGTCGCGCAGTCGTGGCCGAGTGGTTAAAGCGATGGACTAGAAATCCATTGGGGTCTCCCCGCACAGGTTCGAATCCTGTCGACTGCGCAAACATTTTTTTTTCTTTTTTTAAGAAGACAGATGAGATGGCAATCGATGTCAGCACGGACGCTGGGCGGATGGACAAGGCTAAACCCTAAGAAGCTTCGCCCCTAAAGAATCTGGAATTAGTGTTCTCGCGCACGACCTCTCGCCTCCTGCCTCGTTCTCTTGACCTGTAGTAATTAAGAGGGGGACTAAAAGCGTGCATTTAAGTATTTGTAATATGTACAGACGAATGAATCAATCCAGTCTACAGAAACACATATCGCACGCGTCATATTATTTACGAGCACAAATCACAAGCACAGTGCAGTACCTGTACAACATTCTAGACATATCGCTGCTTCGGCATCAATTAAAATGTGGTTGTTTCTAAATCACCGCCAATTGTCGGTGAACCCTTGATCCTTTCTAGATTTTTTCTTTTAACTTTCGTTTCTTTTCTTTTTCCACTCTTAGACACATTATTGTTTTAAGTGTTAGTTTCGAAAGAAACATATCCTTTTCTAATCGTTGCGCGCCGTGGAAGGACAAATATATATTCTACTGGAAGCCTACTGTGGCATCAGATATTCTGACGTCCTTGTACTATCAATTCCCGCCAAACCTTGTAAATAGAGAGCAACGTGCACAGTCGACAGAAACCCCTGTAACTGCGCCGTGGCAAACCCTCCCCCCCCCCTCCCCCACAAAAAAAAATAAGAACAATAATTTGAGTGACTTGAAGATATCAGAAGAATTTCCTACCAGCCTTGGCAAAACATGATTATTTTATAAGATATACACAACATTCGACAGCGGCTAAGAAAGAAGTCTAAATATTATGTGAGCAAACATGAACGGAGAACGCCGGACACAACCGAATGCAAGCAAACAAGTAAGTAGAAACCTCTCTTCGCTCCAGACATAAACATAAAAATGAAGCATTCTGCTGCCGCAGATCGAAATTCCCACTGGAGAAGTTTAAAAAGTAACTTTCACCAATCGCATCTTAGGGGGAAATGCAGTATCCACTCAGCCACGTACTCTAATTTGCGGGCGCCGATTATCCATATCACCAACAGACGTATTTCAGTAGCGGGGAGCAAGTTTTTAACGAAGCAGCTTCCCCGAGGTAGTCGATGCATTTCGAATTCCCCGTCCTTGTTTGCGAGCACCGCCCTGGCGGACTTTAGGAGCGCACAGTTTGAAGGAGGACAGCACAAAAGAACTGAGGCGCGAGAATGCCGAAGCCAACGGCCCGAACTGTCCAGCGGTCAAAGCTGCGACAGCTGACTCTACGACTCCGCCGAGGACGCCGAGATCACGTGTATGGTCACGTGGGCATAGTTTTGTAATTCGTTGAACTCACACTTCTTTTTATGCGCTTCTCCCTCAATTTCCTCGGTTTATTTTTACTTTCTTTTGCTAGGAGAAGCATATAAAGACTAGCGCAAAGATGATACTGCGGGCTTTGTAGGATACTGCGCTTTTTATATGTTACTGTGTAGAAGCTACTTAATTTGTCGATTGACATGCAACTAAATTTAGATTGGCTTTGTGATTTTCATTGCGGGCCTTGTAACCTATAGTCTTGACGAAGATAATTTAAACATCAAAACAACTGCCGCCGTAACCTTTATTTTGTAGGTTACTCCGGTTTATAATTTGTAATATAGGTTACCAAGCTTAGAGTGCATTGCTCAAACGGGTGACCCGTTTGACGAATGGGTGACCGGTTTTGCTCATCTGTTATCGGTTCAAACCCGTTTTCTTGAAAAAAATGCCAAATGTCTTTTTTTGTGGTTTTTGTCGGTAGGGCATACATAAAGGGCCATATATCAACCATATATGTATCTCGCCATATCTGCCCCTTTCCTTACATCCCTATCGGGATTTATTCTTTTCAATATCATTCAAGATATGACATTTCTGTAAGAGAATCTTACTTTTCGCCAACGAAGACGTGACACTACTCTGCCCAGCTGCCCAAGCCCCTTGACACACTCTCGCCGCTGTGGACACGTGGTGCATGCCATAATCGCCGCAAGGATCATTTCGGCCAGACGTAATAGCAGGTCGTTTCGAGGTCGCTGAGGCGAGAACGGAGCCTATTCCTATCCCATTCAGGCCTTGTCAGTGAACGAGCTAGCCTCGTATGAAGACGCTAGCTTAGGCAAGGAAGTCCCCTTAAATTGGTGTTTTTTGTGTTCTTCGCGTTCCTTTCTCCAGGGCAATTTAAGGGAGGCGTGAAGCCTTTTCCCCTGGGGAGACAATTATATAAGTAGGCCATAATGCACCGCATGCTATGTCTCAAAGATGCATTGCAATACCTAAATGCATAAAATAACCCGCCGACTTTCCCTGCACTTGGACGAGTGGTGATGTCAATAGAGGGTATGTAGCTCTGTAAAAATAAAGAGACATATATGCAATTAATGTAACTTGTCCTTTGCTTATTCAAAAATATGGTTAAGAGACAGTTATAATTTCTAACCCGAGATGCTTTAAATTCACGTGCTGAGATGGTTTGAAATCCGCCTTTCAAATACTTCCAATGTCCGTATGTTTTACTCAAATATATGTTAGATGAACGATTTGCTAAAATCATTGATATATGCTGTGAAATAATAATATAATTTCCAATAATATATAGCTGAATTATCATCAATATTAAATTGAGTTCAAATGGCAATCTTCTTTCCAGTACAAAAAACACCAATATATACAGGGGTCTAAAGTTTCGGTCGTTTTGCAATGGGAGAAGAAAACGGATATTCAAGGAGCGCTAGATATCCTTGCAACTTAGTAAATTTATACAAAAATAAGCACAGTTCTATCAATCAATGTCTACTACAGACCTTTTTTTTATCAAATATGTGTTGCTTAAAAATAATTATTCCGTATATGTTTAATCGCTTATATATTTGGAATACGCTCTAAACGTGTTCGATAAAACACCCCACTGCGTTGTTCAAAAACGCGAATAATGAGAGTGAGATAACATATCAAATAGAATTATGTTATGCTTACCTTTATACAATCCTTCAGCTCCCATATCACCGACACACTGTGCCGCAAGCGCTAAAACATTGATATTAAAAATATAAAATAAAAAAGTAGAATATTAATATTGCAGAATGCTTACACGCGTAAAATACCCCACTTCGATCGACTGAGTCAACCTTCAAATGTAGTAAAAAATGGCACGACCGTTTCTAATTTATATCAAAAAGAAGAACATATAAGCTAGAATTTAAATTTATAAAACAACACGGCCACAAACACGTCTCAAAACTACAGGGATATTTTTACGAATGACAATTGATGAGGCACCCAAACCCGAGGCAAACTAAACGTTTAATGGGGCGAACTCTTGTCCAAAACAAAATAGAAGACGGCTAGCGTCGCACACGTCGATGGCGGCGTAACAGCATGATCGAGCGCTGGCGACAGACTCGCCACTCGGAGCCCCTTATGTACACGCGTGGGCTTCTGAAACATTCTGCGTAAAATGTTTGGCGCGTAGAACAATCGTAGCTCGATCAGTCGTGAGGTTCTCGAACTTACGGGAGCGCAAAATTTAAAGAATACGTAAAAGTAGCGTCCACTCTCAGGAATCTAACCTGGGCCCTCCGCGCGAAAGCCAAGCACGGTAACCATTCGGCCACACACGCGCTTTCATTTTTTCTTTTTTTTTCTTTATTGTTTGGTTACGCACGCGTTCGCTTGGTGACGCGCGTGGCATTACCCCCCACCCCTCTTAAAGGAGTCATGAAACGATTTTCCTACTTCTTCCTTCTTACCTTTAATCCTCCACTCAAATGCGCATTGTGAAATCACGTCGACGTGACATTCTGCGGTACCGGTGCGCTGACTCCTAGCTTCCACCGTGCTTTTTATGCACCCCATAGAACTTGTCATTCCCCAGTGACGATAAGTTCCGTCAGGGCACTCATTGGCCACGAACGCAAATCCAAATATTCGTCGACGGATTGATTGTTGACGAGCGCATACGTCGGAGTGACGCAGTTCTCGTGTCCAATGCGTGAGCTGGGCTCGACTGACGTCAGGTTGGCACCGCTGACGCGCTTTGGGAGCCGCGGATGTATCATAGTGAAAAGGCGGAGAGCTTTCGAAGGAAAGAAGGTACACAATAGTCCGCTATATTTTCAAATGTTCTTACCGAAAAGCTGGATTTTGACTTTCTACCCTCTATCGTTTGGCCAACTAAACGATATGCGATTAGTAAAGTCCCAATTTAAAATCGTTTATCGCTGCCCAAAATTCGTTTCATGGCCCCTTTAACAAGCGCATTGTCTCGATGCAACGTGCCAGGAAACAAAACAGCAAAACAAACAAAAGGAATGGCAAACTACGAAGGCTTGTAAAACAGCCTATCGAGCGGAGTATAGAATAATGAAAGACGTTTACAAATCTCTGTAAGGCGAAACTAGATCGCAGCTCTGGAGGAGGACGGGAGTGTACAGAGGGGATGGTATGCCCCTCTTCCTTCTCCGTACCATCCCCTCCTCCTCCTTTCTTACTCCTCTCCTCCTCTTCGTTTCCTCTCCCTCCTCCCCTCTTCCTCCTCCTCCTTCCCTCCTCCTCCTTCTCTCCTACTCCTCTTTTCCTCCTCCTGTTTTCCTGTCGTTGAATTTGTTCATGGGTATTGTCGCAATAAGTCGTGACGTCATTTTCCCCGATAAATTTAGTGGGAAAACTAAATTGGCGTTGAGGTTTCTGAGGTTAAATTTCTCTGCTAAGCTTAGCGGAGAAATATATATTTATATATATATATATATATATATATATATATATATATATATATATATATATATATATATATATATATATATATATATATATATGTGTATTTATATATATATTAATGATTTTTCTTGTTTCGTTTGAGGGTAGGCCAGGAAGGACGAGAAGGTAGAGTTCCTGTATAGGCTCCCTAAGGGAGCCAGAGTTGCGCGTTCATCCCCTTAAGGGCTGTTTATACTCCAACGTCGGCGAACGCAACGCTGATGGTGTTTACAGTACAGCGTAGACCAACGCTGGTCCAGCGCGCCCCGACGAACTGCCCCACTTTGCGCATGCGCGTCTCCGTGGCAACCGCATCGTCTCTACGGGTCTTCTATGGGCGGTAGCTTGCGCCATCTAGCTAGAGGCAATCGGTCAGTGTGATTCGTCGTCGTGTTGTCATGTCACGCTTCAAAACGATCATTCGGGGTAGCGGTTAGCAGTTCAAAAACAAGCAAATGATGGGGATAGCGAGTTCAAACCAGCATTTATTTTGGTCTAAATGTCACACCAATGTCAACACAAAATACGAAAAACAAAAAATAAAAGCCCAATATCGCGTTCGTTGAAATTAGCTGCTTCGCAGGTTCGCCGGAATGCTTCAATGAAATCGATGCACTCGATATTCCACAGGGACCTCTTTCTGACAAATAGCCGGTGTGTTATCATCATAGTAGACTTTCACGCTGAGTCAAGGAACGGACACCGAAGAGAGCGGACGATGCCTAAATTACGCAATGTACGCGATCGAAATTGTCACGCACTTCACAAAGCCTATACAAATAATGCAGGATTCAGTCCAATTGTTATCGCGTACCGCTACTATAGTTTACAAGCTGAGACCGTTTACAAGCTGAGACAGCCCAATTGAAAATTTCTCGCCGGCTAAATAGTTCAGATGTTTCACTGTGTCCGCCGTTCCCGTACATTCGAGGACGCTTTTTCGATCGGGAACGACTGCCGGTGAGTGCGACTAGCACATGATTATAAATAGCACACACATTAGGTCACCCCTAATTCTAATTAACCCTACCTTTGACGCGTCTTCGAGCTTCCTGCTTTTGCCGGTAGACCAACACCACTGCCCACCACCACCCGCTCGTTAGGTCGATAGGCCTAACGAGGGTCGAGGGTAGCGCATCCTTGGAGCGGTCCACGTCCACGCACACACTCGCCCAGTCAAGCGCAGAAAGCGCACAAAGGTTAAACACGCACGCCAACACGGGAACACGACAACAGCACACGACACACGTCAAGAACGACAGGTTCAGGTCCCAGAAATGAGCATCTCGCCCCACAATCCGACTGGCCCTGACGACCCCACCAACCGGATTCCCGAATGAGGCATTCGCTCGAGGGCTTCTGGGATAGCCTCCGTCGGCGATGCCGTCGTCCAACGTTGAACGTAGAGCATGTCCAAGTCCGTCGTAAGCTACGCTGTCGCGCGTCGAGCTCCTCAGCGCTGCGCCGCGTTCAACTTGACGTTGGAGTATAGACAACCCGTTCACAGACAGCGTCAGCGAGCGTGAACGAGCTCGTGCGCTCGTTGACGTTACGACGGAGTATAAACAGCCCTTTAGCGCTGGCTTTCCTCCGTTGCATTCGGAGTCTGCTCCTCACGTGACTCAACTCTGCGAATAGCGGCGCCGCGCGTTCGAGGCGAGTGGCGCGCTCAAAAACAGAAGAGCGTACGCCGGGGCGCGTGCAGCGTCTACTTTCCTGCACGACGTTTAATCCGGCTTCTCACGTGATCGGATCTCGGCGAATAGCGGCGCGGCGGCACGTGGAAAACAGACGAGCAACTCTGGCTCCCGCAGGGAGCCTATACATGAACTCTACGAAGAAGGTACGGTTGGAGCTCCCTATAACGCAACGCGCTCGGTGTATGTTTCAACGTGATACGTTTTAGAGCGGAGCTCTTAGACGCCCGTTTCCGGATTTTACGGCGTCGCCGTCGGCGTAACCGCGCTAAATGTAGCGGGAAAATTGATGTCACGTGACATCAACAAACACCAATTCAATTCCCCGCTAAACTTAGCAGGGAAAAGGACTTCACATGACTTTGTGTCACGTCCCCTATGAACAAATTCAGTTTCTCTGCTAGATTTAGCGGAAAAATAGACGTCACGTGACAACGGGCGTCCATCGGCTGTCCTCCACACGTCGATCTTTTTCGGCGAGGTTCCCTTCGGGTGTACGTACTTTACTTGTCCTTCCTGGCGTCGAGGATGCTGCATCGAAGTGTCTCGTCGGGGTGGCGCCATGGCTTCACGGTTAGCTTGCGGCGGTCGTCGGGCCATGGTGGTGTAGTTCAGTGTGGGTTCCTTCGGCGTCGTAGTGTTGATGGGAACTTATGTTGGAAGGCTCGGTTAAACTCTCCTCAGACGAGCTGGGCGAGCGATAGTGAAGACGGGCGATCCTCACCGGGTTGCATCTTGAGGAGCTCTTCCCGGACGACTTCATGGATTGTTTGGCTGATGCCGGTGATGCTAGTGCTAATGTCGTAGCGCGATGCCGAAGAAGCAGCGACGCTCGAGTGCCGATGGTAGTGGCTGGCTCTTGCGAGGAGGGCATGTTCCATGCTCGTGGTCACCGTGATGATATCTTCGGCGGTGGATTGGGGGGGGGGGGGGGGGAGGGAGTTGCGAACAAGACCGCCGAAGATGTCATACTTTACACCCTACATCAGGATCCCCCGCTTCTTTTCGTCGATGGCTTGAGGGTTGGTGCGAGCGATCGGGCGCAAACTGGTGATAGTCTCGTTTGAGCCCTGGGTCCTTATTCGTCGGAGGTCCTCAGTTCTCTCCGGTCGATGTTGGTTTGTAAATGTCCGTCTCAGCGCATCCTTCCAGGCGGTTCATGAGGTCAAGGAAGACTCGCGATTCTCAAACCATTGTCTGGCCGTTCCTTCGATCGCGACGTAAAGAGTCCACAAGCGCTGTTCACCTGTCTATCGTTTGTGATGGGCCACTCGCTCGTACTGCTGTAGCCAGTCCTCGACGTCTTTATAAGGCTCACCGTGAAAGGACGTGGATGTGCGCACCGTGAGGTGTAGGACAACATCGGGCGGAGTGGTCATCGTCGCCGCTTTCTTCTTTAGCGTCTGTAGCAGAGGACGGAATTCATGGGGTTGCCCTTAAGCACGGCGGCTTGCTCCGGCTTCGGCGTCTTCAGCGACGGGTAGCCTTCCAGGGCTGAACACCTCACTTGGACGGGGTGTCTTTGGAGGAGTACACTTCACGGGCATAGAATGTAATACCTAGCACCTCCACCAAAATGACACGAATGACCATTGATAAGGCGACAGAAACTGAGCCAGACTAAACGTCTATTGGGGTGAAATTGTGTCCCCAACAAAATCGAAAAGAGCTAGAGTCGCAGGTGTCTATGGCGGCGTAACAGCAGGATCGAAATCTCTAGGGAGACTGACTTCGACTCGCCACGCGGATCCCCTTATGTACACGCGTGGGCTTCTGGAACATTCGACGTTGAACGTTCGGCGCGTAGAACGTTCGTAACTCGACCAGACGACAAGGTTCTCGAACTTCCGAGAACTCTAAATAGAAATAAAAAAATAAAATAAGCTTCCGATCTCGGGAATCGAACCAGGGTCCTCCATGCGAAAGCGAAGCACGATAACCATTAGACCACGCACGATTTTTTATTTTTTTTATATTGACTGGTTAGACATTGAAACGCTATAACACAAAAACCAAACACACACATATGAAAATGTTAAAAGCGCGTGAACCTCTGAAAGGCCCCGCGGCAACATCTAAAAACGTTTTACACAGACCAATTCATCTTGCAAGGATACCCTGTCTGGGGGTTCTTGCAAAGCGCGATACACTTCGCGTATGTACGCGGCACTTTCAATTAAATGGTCTCCAGCGGGACGTATCTTGACATCTGCGTTGTTCACTTCCGTCCTCGTCCTCCAGAGGCTGTGCAGGCCGAGGAGCATGAACAAATCGTACGGAACCTCGCCTTCGTTCTCCAGCGGTAAAAAAACGTATGCCGTATGGATCGAGGAGGAGGTCTTTCTTCAACGTTCGCTGATGTCCTATAGAAAAACCACGTCCCAACACTCCAGAAAAACATGTTGTATCGTTTCTTGTTTCTTACACAACAGAAAGTTAACCGACCATGGGACAAAGAAAAAACCTCTCTCTTCGAGCCATGGCTTAACAGGAAGCACGCCACAATGTAATTGAAAGAACAAAAGACTTGAAAGACGGCTTAACCGGCATTTTATTAGACCACGCACGCACGCCCTCGGTGATGCGCGTGGCAATATATAGGAATCAATTCTGATCCGTTTGCACGTCACCTATTTGTCAGAATGTAAAAAAAAAAGAAAATACTCGAATTATCAGTTCTAGTCTAAGTTGACGGCAACGTGAAGCGGAGAAAAACAGAACTCTCATCAAACGCCGGCACTTCATTCAAAACACGCACAGCAGAGAGCTAGAGCATTGAACGCTTGCGGCAACGAGACTGCTTGATTTCAAAAATGCAAACAATAGACCCCGTTCTGCAGCTGCGTCTCCGCACTGTCGGAAGCTTTCCGAATAGTTCCTGTACACGTACGCAAATCCGCCCGCTGGGAAATTTATTCGAGCTGCATATTCGTCGCTATTTACACAAGCAAAAAAGCCATCGAGCTACGAGTTTAGTATTTGAGTTCGTTGCTTTCATCTCGGAGCCCATCAAATCTTTTATGAACTATACGTTAAAAAGTAAAATTGGAGTAGCTACAGTACTGCCGATGTTTTTTTTGCTATTTACTCATAGCACGTTGAGTGAAGTACGGTCTAGATGGTCTTCGACTGATTTGTACGTCAGCAGCTATGCATGAGAAGTTGTTTGCATTCTAGAAGCCGAAAGAGTTCTCAAGAATTAAAGCCGCACTGTTTTAGTTATGTTGTGCAACATTTCTCTGCAATATTTCTCATTTATGTGAGCTTTCAAATGCTAAGCTGCAAAGATGCAGACGAAAAGGAAAGAACAAACAACAACGATGCAGTCTGAAATTGCACTGTCTGTCTAGATATTCTTTCTTCATTTGTATATGTCCTATAGAAGAAAGATGTGTTGTTTGTTTGTAATTCATGAGTGATTAAGAATTTGAGTGTGTTTCCTTCGGTTTCCTTTCAGTTAAAATATCTTAAACTTCAGCCAACCAATCTTATTTTTCTCTGATATTTTTCTTGTTAGTCTTCTATTGGATCATCTATGTCGTCGTGCTTGGGGTCTCTATCCACGCAAGGACATTTCCTCTTCTGCTATTTTCAGTAACTTGGGCCTAAGTATTTTATGAAACAAAAGTATATCTAATAGATACTGCTGAAATTTAAAGAAATATAAATTAAACTCAGCAGCTAAAGTAGCCATTAACTCATAAGAAAATTTCATAGAGGCCATAATACTAGACTTCGTCAGATGATTTAACTGTCACACAAGCTAGATAGGGTAGTTGTTATGATTTGTGCCTCTATTGATGGCTGTTTTGGTTTTTCTGCTTCACTGTGAACAACTTAAACGGATCTTCTCGATGAGGATCCTCTGTAAGTTATGCAAAATGTGTTGTGTATATAATTTTCGTTGACAGAAATAAATAAATTATAGAAGACCTGTAACCCTTATGACAAATAAATTTCTGGTATAAGAGATACAACTAGATTTTAAAGAATACTGGATCAAGAAGAGGTGCTCAGAGTAAAAGTAGAAGCAAAGCAACAAAAATAGCCAGCGTCAATAATGTATCAAACCAAGACCTTAATGTTTTGTGATTTAATATTTTGGTACGTAATAAGAACTCTCTTCAATTCTGTTTGCCGCTAAATTAGAGTGAACGCCACTGACAGTATAGCAGTCAGATCAATATTCTCGTGTCGGTATTAAAATACGATAATTTTATAGGATTATCAGCATTTGTTAGTTAACAGCTCTTAAATTTAAAATGTTAATCTCAATTTAGCTCGCATGACAGCAATCGCTGCTTGAAACATCAAACCAGGGCATTAGAAATACATTCACATTTTGGCCCGCAATACTCTACATCTTGATAGTACGTATGCACCAGTTCAATATTCCCGTTCGTATTATTTTAGAATGCGCCCCAAAAAAATAACCTCTCTAATCTTAAGATAAACGTCAATTATAAATATAAAAACATGCTTTTCTTTCTTTAAGTGCTTCATAGGTTATCCTGAGCTTGAGCATCCTAAAGTGAGAATAATTATTCCCACTTTAGAAAACCCAAGCTAAGGAAACCAAAAAGGGAGTAATTAGACGCTGGTGGAGTAATTACACCCAAGGAATACACCCGAATAATAGCACCAGAGAAACCAAAAAGGGAGTAATTACACCCAAGGGGCAGTAATTACACTAAGGAATACACCCGAATCATAGCTCCAGGGGAACCAAAACGGGAGCAATTACACCCAAGGGGCAGTAATTACACCCAAGGAATACACCCGAATCATAGCACCAGGGAAACCCAAAGGCACATTCCGCTAAGGCCTTTTGTTACGCCAATCACAAACTGCGCTGCATGTATCCTAAATAGAAACCAAAAACTTTTTGCTTTATTTGGCTGAGGAGCTCACCAGAGAATGAAATCTCAAATTTATCTCTAAACTTTTTGTCCCACTAATGAACACGACGCTTCGTGCTAATTTGACGGGGCATCGTTTTCGAAAGAACAGAACATAAAAATGTGCACAATGGTGACGTTTTCCTTGCCTTTATTTAACGAAGCATAATATTCCTTTGATAGAAAGGTTAATTCCTAATACCATAAAATAGGTCGATTTATTATGTTTCCGATATTTCGATTGTTTGACGATTGGTATTCCGACACGACACATCAGTAAAACCGAATTTCGATGAAAGCGGCGAATTTCGTGCAGTCAAATGATTAAATTAGACAGGAGCCCATTGCGCTTTTCTTTTCTGTATCTATGCAATGAACTGAAGGGTTGGAAAAAAAATCTAAATGCGAAGTGGGCGATTTGTAAGCTTTTTAGTTGTCTCGTTTTTTCGCGCATTTATTTGCTCCATTATACATTGCAAAAATTAATTTCCTAACTATAGCAGAAAACTCCGATTTGCCGATACATTAAATATGAAATGAGTAAAGCAGCCGATGCAAAAACTCAAAATTATAGTTATGATTAGAAACCACCCTAATAAAAGAATCAGACTATTGAAATACTGCACTAAAGTACAATATAAAAATAAAAAAAATGGTCCACATTTTTGTTAACTCTCAAGTTATTTGGGTAAGCACTGTTGAGGGGATGTAAAATGTTCATTTTAGGATGCATTTTTTAAAACTAAGCGAGCTCTATTATGTAGGCCTGGGCGATTGTTCGATTAACTTTCCAATAGACCGATCTCACCAGCCAGTTTCACTACGCCACCGCTGCCGCAATGCATCGAGGGAGCTTTATACTTCATTTCACCTTATGTGCGAGCGAAGGCAAAGCTGGAAGCGCGAGCACGAAAGCTCCATGCGTTCAGGCTTTGCTCGAGCGCGCGAGCTGGGGAGAAACGCAAAAAGCGCTGGTCTCGCGCTTCTAGCTTTGGCTTCGCTCGCAGATAAAGTGAAACGAAGTATAGTCTTTCTGCACGTGCGACAACCTCGCTGACGAGCCGTCTTGTGCACTGCTGCCTGCCTCCTGCGAACTAAAGTTATGGCGGCGTCACGCATGCGCCGAACGCTTGGTGAGATCGGTCTATTAATCGATTAGTGCTTTCATCGGGATCAATTCTTTTAACCAATTAATACGTTGAGTAGGTCTTGCGAAAATTCGCGGTGAAAGAAAGTTTTTTATTAGTATGAGCTCTCATTTACCTTAGGAGGCAACATTGATGTCAACAACGGTAGGTCTCTTTAGCATTCCTTGTGACTCTCAGCCAGAGCGATTGTAAGGCTAAATTCATCATAAAAAATATTTCATAAAAATAATGTCAACATAGAAGTGTGGAGTTTTGACACTTTTTGAGACATTAAGCATAGGGTTCCACAGAACAAATGAATTCATTAATTAATCGATTAAAGGGCAGCAATAAATTGGCGTAAACATTTTATTTTATGCCAGGCCCTGATTTTAAGATCAGGCGGGAATTTAAAGTGCCAAGGTGTGCTCAAATGTTCGTGAACAGTTTAATTTGTTTTTCAAAACACATTAATAATATACACATTTTACAGCGTTATAGAATATAAGCACGATAAGAACCTTCACACAAGAGATGTTGTCCAACTGGTTTGAAACACTTGAACGGCGCAAATAAACACGTTAATAAAACTCAGGAGAGTTATAGAAAATTAAAGATCGTGATCCTAACACATGGACTCCTGTGAAATAAGAGCAAGGCTAAAGTAAGCGGAAAGCTCGAAAGCCTGTCTAGTTTTGTTTCATCATTTGTTTTACAAAACTAATAATAAGACTAGCCAATAATAGGACCAAAAATGAAAACAGCAACAGCTCTGTAGAGCGATTAGGGAAGGCTAGGAAAGGCGGTAGGAGATATATGAGCGCATACTTTAAGAGACACGGCTAAGAACTATCATCCAATTACCATGGAGACGAAGCCCATCAAAGGGAGTTTTAAAATAATGCACAAAATATTAGCGCACATTAAAGCTAAAATTAGTGCTTGCGTTAACAAACGTTTTGCAAGAGACTTTTAGAGTAGGGTTTCTCCACCGCGACGCAAAACCCAAGCACCTCGCGCTTGCAACGCCTCCAAGATACAGTAACCATTTTTATTTTACACACGGAATGCTGAAACGTTAAAAAAAAAAAAAAAATAAAAGCTTTTGTTCTGGAGTAATATCTTAGATTGGTTTAAACATGAGAATGCGACGCGAGCGGTCGACGGGTAGTCTCCACTCCCGCCGCTTCGGCTAGAGAGATCCCGTGTAGTGACCTTCGCGAATATGCGTCCTCGCGTGGCAAGCAACAAGTTGCCGGCGGTCGTTGCCCACCTTGCGGGGTTTGCCGAAGCGTTTCTGACTTGCACCTACCCTAGGGGTGCAGTCATGTCGTGTATTACAAATCGCAGTCTCGACATTACGCCAACGTCGCGCTCACGACGGGCGCCTAAGCGGTCGCGGTCCTGTGAGCTGCCATATTCTAACTGGGCTCGTCTTCGCATTATTCAACTCCTCGCGCATCACGAATACTCTTAGGACGAAAGCAAGAATGCTTTCCGTACGCAAAGAATTGCCGAGAAATAGCGTGTGCAAAAATAGCACCCTCAGAGCGCGAGACACGGTTAGCGTTTGGCGCATGCGCGCTGGTGACGCGCTGTCCTTTGTGTACGCAGAGATTTTGGTACGCTATTTTAAAATTCTCTAAAAGGGCACTGAGAGTTTTTCTGAGTTTTTTCATGATATACGAAAAATGTTACGGAGATGAGGTACATACCAAAGAATGCAATGAACTAAAAAATATCGACTGTAGGGTTTTGCAAATAACAAAAGAAGAGTAGGGTTTTTTGTTGCATTGTGCTCGCGCAGTTGGAAGTCACCTGTTGGGGCATTTTGTTGTTTCAATAAAGGAAAGAGCAAAAGTAAAAGGAGACTGAAATTATCACATTTTGCAAGTCCTCACATGATTATAACTAAGCAAAAACACGTTTATGCTGGCATATAGAGCAGAGTATATGGCCTTAAAGCTTTACCTTAATGCCTTATGTACGAGATAAGGTAATATTCATAATATTACGAATTAAAATAAAAGTATTGCCGTTCGAAAGGGTGTTATCAAGTTTCACAGATCTCCGGTGACACAAAGTGTAATCACGCTTCCTCACTTTGCATCGACAGAACTCTCTTGCCAGTGAATTTTCCTTAAATAATTTCAGTGCACACACATGCATAACCTCTCATCTCAAGCGTAGCATACGCTACATACTTTAACACACCACGTGCATATAATTATAAACTCCAAATAGATAGAGAACCTCAGTCTTCATCAGGAAAAATCTAGCTCCCGATCAATAGGTGTTGAAAAAAGCGAGTCACGAAACCCTTTGATATCGGGAGTAAACTCCAAATTCTCATTTCGTGCGAGCTCCAAAATAAACCCATCAACAAAACCTAGGATGGGTCCTGGAATAGATCGCCTCAATTTGTACACTGGTCGAATCGATGACGAGCGAACAGAACACTCGAAAAAACTTCAGAGAATAAGGCTTCTATAGCACTGGACTGCCCAAATAGACTGCTGAGAAACGTTCACTTTGCACACCACTCACGTCAGAGAATGGGGAACAAAAAGTCATTTGAAGTGTTTTTGTGTATTTGTTGTACCCTTTCACGAGTCATCGCTTCGGCTTTCCGGGCGCTTCAGTAATAGCAAAGTGGCGTGACGGGTAGCGTGCGTATGTGATCGGTTAGTGTAGTGAAGAAAATGCAATGGATAGAATTCGTTTCGATTATGTTTGTTGCGTGTTCTTATTTATAGGCAGCGTTTCATTCAAAGGCCATACGGAACTGGCACGCGGAGTGTCGTGCTTCGTGTTCAAATTACGTACTTCGTTTGGTCAACGAACGCCATTCGGCAATCCGGCAAAATTGTGTATCGCAAATTTTAACAGTAGCGTCCGAGACACTGACCATGGATCAAAACCTTGGCGTTGGGTTTCATATGATTATTCAGGAACGGAAATACCAAATTTAAATACAATATTCAAAAACAGCAAACTACTAAATTCGGAAACAAACGACGCGTTGAGTTGTAATAAAGAAAACGCCCTTTATTTATATAACTTTAAGAAATGCCTAATTCATTATGTAAAAGATACTAGAACAAGTGCATTAAATCGTATGAGTCTTTATAAACGTCACACTTGAACACTTCTTTTCAGACCAGTTTTACGTTACCTTAATTTTATATCTCATGATAAAGTTTTTGATCTAAGTTTGATTATACTTCAATGTGAATTTGGAACCACCAGAGACAAGAACAAGCAAAAATAATAATAGTTCATAAATTTAATACTCTAGAACCGAAGCTCCTCAAGACTTCTAAAACAACATTACCCACGATTTTTCTTTATTTATAAAATAGATATTTTAATAGATGCCACCTTCTTGATCTTCTTCTCCGCTTGATTGTTTAAAGTGACACGAGCAAGTATTTTAACAATTGATCAACATATTAAAACACCAGGTATTGTTGGCTCTACTTCAAACAGATGCCCCAAAGCTGGTTTTGCCTAAGAAAACTACATTTTTTAATTGTTTAGTAAGGTGCATTGCCTTTTTTTTCTTTCGTTTCTTAATTAATACTGTTAACATCTATTGACGTAGTTACAGGAGTGAATTAAAAAAAAAAATATCTCGCAGACTGCGCTTACTCTGGTAATTTGGAAGAAAACTCTAAAACATGTAGCACTGACAACATCAGCTGGTAGACTGTTGCAATATGTAATTGTGCGAGAAAAATGTTTATAGTCGTCGTTTTTTATAGTTATCAGGTTTTATTGTTCTGCTGTGCAAATACCTAGTCGTCCTGGGGCAAAAAAAAAGTAATGCACTTCTCTTTATGTATTTAAAGCTCGTCATTAACGATGAGAAAGAGAAATATGAGACGAATTATTCTCTTTCTTTCCTGTAAAGTTCCGAGGTCAACCACTACACACAAGTTTCAAGGAGATATTGCCGCGACGCGCAGCTGGCCAAGTAGGCGGCGCGCGCGTGGCCTAACTGGTTATCGTACCTGCCACCCACGTGAAAAGCCAGGGTTCAATTCCTGGGAGTGACGTGTCTTTTGTTTATCCCTGCATTTTAGTGTTCTAGCGAATTCGAGAATCCTGGTGTTTGTTCGAGGTTCGAATGTTCTACGCGTCGAACTTTCCTGCGCCGATTATTCCAGAAGCTCACGCGTGTACATAAGGGGCTTCGCGTAGCAAGCCACAGTCAGTTTCGCCCCAGCGCTCGACTCTGCTGTCACGCCGACCTCGACGCCCGCGACGCTCTGTTCTCTTCTGTTGTTATCGTTTTTCTTTTTATTTTTGGGCACAAGTTCGCCCCATTAAACGTTTAGTTTCTTCAGTTCTTATCGCCTCATCAATTGTCATTCGTGACATTTTGGTGGAGGTGCTGGGTATTTGCATTCTATGCCCGTGGACCGTACCCCTCCGAAAACACTGCCGGCCAAGTGACGTGCTCAGCCCCGGAAGGTTACCCTTCGCAGAAGAGACCAAGGCCCGGTCAAGTCGCCGTAACCAAGGCCTACCCCCGGAAATCGAACCCTTGCATTTTCGCGTGGGAGGCAGGTACGATAACCGTTTGGCCACGCGCGCGCTGCCTTCTTGGCCCGCTGCGCGCGCGGCATTTGTTCTTTGATTTCAGCGGCAGGGGTCCTGCAGCCGATTCGTCCGCCAACTACACCGTTCCAGCAGATCAGAATGGATCTACTTGGTCCTTTTCCGCGTCGACCCTGGGAAACCGGTGGATAATCTTCGCCACAGATTATCTCACGCGGTACGCAGAAACGAAAGCCCTTCCTTCAGGGACGGCTGTTGAAGTCGCCAAGTTTTTCATCGAATCCATCGTCCTCCGGCACGGCGCTCCCGAAGTTCTGATTACAGATCGCGGATCATCGTTCATGGCACAGCTGACCCAAGAAATCCTCCGGCTCATTCACACCAGCCATCGTCGTACTACTGCGTACCAACCACAGACCAACGGGCTGACGGAGCGACTCAACAAGACAATCGCCGACATGATTTCTATGTACGTCGACGTAGAGCACAAGACGTGGGACGAGGTGTTGCCCCACGTCACGTTCGCCTACGATACGGCGGTGCAAGAGACCACTGGATTCACACCTTTCCAGCTGGTACATGGTCGGAAGGTAACGACCATGCTGGACGCGATGCTGCCCCATCAGCCAGCTGACAATGAAAGCGACGACGCCCAGGTGGTTGCTCAACGGGCCGAAGAAGTCCGCCAGCTCGCCCGAGTCCTGATCCAAGACCAGCAACGCGTCAAAGCGGGCCGCTACAACCTTCGTCGCAGGGACGCCCAATTCCAGCCCGGAGACAGGGTGTGGGTGTGGACGCCCATCCGTCGCCACGGACTTAGTGAGAAACTGCTGAAACGGTACTTTGGACCATACAGGGTACTTCGTCGCCTCGGGGAGCTGAACTACGAGGTGATGCCCGACGGAACACGAACATCGTCACGCCGCCCACCACGACCTGAGGTCGTCCACGTCGTGCGCCTGAAGCCGTACTACGCTCGATAGGACTGTGGACCTTATGTGCTCAAAAGGACTCTTCTGTTTATCGTTCTTTTTTATTTTATTTTGTTTTGTTTTGTAGTTGTATCGGGGCGATGCACTTTTTAAAGGGGGGAGTAATGAGGCGCGCGCAGCTGGCCAAGTAGGCAGCGCGCGCGTGGCCTAACGGTTATCGTACCTGCCTCCCACGCGAAAAGCCAGGGTTCGATTCCTGGGAGCGACGTGTCTTTTGTTTATCCCTGCATTTTAGTGTTCCGAAAAATTCGAGAATCCTGGTGCTTGTTTGAGGTTCGGATGTTCTACGCGTCGAACTTTCCTGCGCCGATTATTCCAGAAGCTCACGCGTGTACATAAGGGGCTTCACGTAGCAAGCCACAGTCAGTTTCGCCCCAGCGCTCGATCGACTCTGCTGTCACGCCGACCTCGACGCCCGCGACGCTCTGTTCTCTTCTGTTGTTATCGTTTTTCCTTTTATTTCTGGGCACAAGTTCGCCCCATTAAACGTTTAGTTTCTTGAGTTATTATCGCCTTATCAATTGTCATTCGTGACATTATATACGAAGAGTACATTTTATACACAAAACGCACCGCCAGTCTTTTGAACTTTTTCAAATTCTGAAATGCAACTTGATGTGTGCGGGTCCCAGACTATGCTTCCTTATTCTAACATTGGTCGAACCAGAGTTTTTATTTTTTTAAATAAAAACTCTGTCTTCCTGGAGTCATGTTTCATATACCTTCGCAGGAAGCCCAACTTACTCATTGCTTTGTGGACTACGCTACTTATAGTGAATTCACCTTCAAGTCAGATGTGATAGTCAACCTAAGGTGCTTGTATGAGCATACTCTATCTAAACTACAATCACCAATAAAATAATAGAAAAGCAAAGGATTCTTCGAACAGGTAATTTGCATGCAAACATGTTTCGATTAATCCAGCGACATTTGCCATCCAGTACGTCATCAAGGTAGTTTTTCTAGCGAGCAGATCGGTATTTCACAACCTACGTAGGTGTTGATTTTGTTTTACAAGTAACACAATTGTCAGCAAACATTCTATTCGTAACTGGGGTTACACGCACAATGTAATAAAAAAATAGCATAGGCCCAACAACTGATCCATGTGGGACGTCAGATGTCACGAACGTGGTATCGGAGGAAGCAGTGTCGAAGTGAAAAAATTGCTTTCTCAGAAAAAAAAAAAAAAAAGTCTCTAGCCACCTCAACATTTCACCATTAGTAAAAACAACAGCCAGCTTAGTCAGGAGCTTCATATGTGAAAAGCGGTCGAACACTTTTGAAGAAATTAAAGTATACGCGGAGAGCTTGTCCTCGCGCATTAATTACACATGCAAACTCATGCACTGTATCCGAAAGTTGTGTGACGGTAGAAACTCTTGCGAAAACCGTGTTGGGATATAAAAGAAAAATATTATGCTCAAGTTATGATACGTGTTTAAACACTACATGTTCCAAAATTTTACTACATATACTAAGCAGAGGAATCGGTTTATAATTGGAAACCTCCCTTGAATTACCTGAATTTAAGTTTGGAATTACCTTTGATATTTTTCACTTTGAAGGGAAAATGGAGGTCTTTAGCGACTTCCTGGATACTAAAGCCAAAGACTTAGCAGTCCATTCCACATATCTTTTTTAAAAAAGCGCTGGAAATGTTATCTGGCCTAACGGTATTTTTATTGTCAATATTCAAGCGATAAAATACAATACCTTCCTCCGAAATAGTTACATCCGGCCAATCAGATTCAGCGATTTCATTGCGTTCACGGAAAGCCCCCGAAACAGGAAAGCGTCCTTCGTCGAAGCAAAAAACTGGCGTAAAATATTGGTGGGAAGTGTCAGATATATATTAGTGATCGTCCACAATTTCATTGTGAATTTTCACTTCATTTAATTTTGGTTTCGATGGGGACGTGACGCGCCAAAACTTCTAAGGAGAAGACTTCAAAAAAAGAAAATTCTCACATTGTACAATCGATGTTTTGCTACTTTGATTTTTCTTAAGGTCCTAGTTCAATTGAACGATACGGTTCTGACCTTTTTATCGGCTAAGATGTCTACGGAGACTTCGGCGCGTTTAAATAATTTCTTTGTTAATGCACTATTTTTGTTTTTATTCGTGATCTACACTTTTTTGTACAAATTTGGTAATACAGCTCTAAAGAAGTTTTCGAAGAAATTCTAGAAAATGTTTACATCGCACTCATGCGTGTTGTAAGCATCAAGAACCTCGCTAAACGCGAACGCTAGTGTATCGACAATAGAGAAAGCTTGAGACACAAAAGCAGTACAATTTCGAGATCTTCAATGAATTCTACCACCTCAACGCTCTATACACTTTCATCAAAGTTCTGCGTAAGAAAAATTACATCGAGTATTCAGTCTCTTTTTTCGGATATCCTCGTGGGAGTCCTCACCCTTTGGTTGAGATCGAGACAAAAGGCTAGCTCCAATAATGCTCGCGAAATATGACATGGTGACCACGTTTTCTCCCAATCATTATTAGGCAAATTGAAGTCACGGCAAACATAATTCTATAATTTGCGTGAACATGGCCCGAAAGATAGTCATTTATTTTATCCAGAGCATTGCCGGCATTGTGCCAAACAATTCAGCAATATATATATTTAATCTATATTTTTCCCGTCGTAAGAATTTTGTTTAAACTTCTTCGTAATACGCCTTTAAACCGTTGAAGGAAAACGAAATGAGGATTTTCACTGGGCAGAAGAAAGACATGCCAAATTCCAAAGCGTATTTCTTTTTTTTTTACTTTCGACAGTTACAGGAGACCGAAACCACCAAGCCCAATATTGTTTGATGTTTGTTACTCGTAAGTGTTTGCTTTTCTTCCCAGGCTAGTTTAAATAAAACAAGGATGCACTCTACATGCATCGCATCTATTCAAATATGTATTGCAGATTGAGACGGCCGTCAGGGTTGCTAACATTCAATATTTATCCCCTATAATGGCCCACTATATTAGTCGCCAAAGTGAATGTAAGCGCATTGCTTGATTGTAAAAAAAAAGACATCGTTTATGCATTATCAGTGTCTTTTATTACATTTTATCTTGCGGCTTTGGATTTTGGTGCATCACAGCGGAGTAAAGAAAATATTCGGGCTGGAGTGCCATGGAATTCATAGACCTTTTGAAAACATGCCAAAGTCGGCGGGCGAAGCTTGGAATGAATCACTAAAACATGAAGCGCGCTTTTTTTTTTCTCCCGCTGCATTCATCACGTGACACTGAGGAGAGGGCGAAATAGAGAGGAAAAGTAGACACGCTCGCAAACACCGTGCAATACGTTTTGCTCTCCTGGACACGCCCATTCGCCTGCGTATCCTCTGTCAACCTTAGGGTCGTCTCCGCAGTCTGGGACCGCCAGTTCTGTAGAGGCTACTGCCGGCATTTGTTTAGGAACTACTGAGCGTACCTCGAAATTCGCAAATGATGTACCAGCCCCACCCTCACTTGCTATACAAATACAGAATCACCTTGAACTTCGTTTAAGAATGTCTTAGGATGTCTGGGCATGAAAAATAAAGACGATGTTGACTCACCAAGTTACATTATAAAGATGAATATAAATCCATAGGCGGGGACGATTTTATTCAGAAAACGACTCTACCGCCAATGCTGTGCTCTATGAATTCGTCGCTCTGAACGTAACTAAAAGTATGTATTTTGTTTTAGAATACCAAGCTTCACATCACATTTTCTCTAAGCATTATAGCCTCGTTATCAATACTATTCGTGAGGATAGTAAAACAAAAAAAAAAGTACATGTCTTAAGGCAACTTGTCCTGGAAAGCAATAGAAGTCGCTTGTGAGGTTCGATTATTCTTGAAGGAAAATCATGCCACGAAATTCTGGTGAGATACTCTTAAAAGCCATTAGTTGATGTATCATACATTGCTTATGTGGCATTTGTGTAGTCGTAATGTGTAAAGACAGCCACGCCTGAGTCAAGCACGAGGAAGCGGTGGGTCATTAAGAGAGCTATCCCAAGACAGGTCGTCAGCGAATGACGGAGAGTCTAGTGCATCACTTAAGATACGACTATCAAATCAGCGACTACATAAAAGCGGCAACATAGCTGTGAGACTACCGCAATTCTTATTCGGTACTGATACAAAATAGAATGAATGAATGAAATTAAAGGGGAAATGAATGAATGGACCTTTGACACTGGGAGTGAGTAAAAGAAAAAAAAAATGGTATAATTTTCTAAATTCCAGAACAACAATGTAGTGACAGTCCCACACAGCTCTTAAAAAATGACTTAGTATTGCCTTCTCTGAGTGATATTATGTTTTCTTTCTAGAATCCTATTGCTATGTAATCCTCGTTTTTAGATTAATGCGGTGTGAATGAATTCATTGGGTTATGCAAAATGCGCGAGGAAACATGGTCGACTTTTCACTTTTTCCGTTTAAAATAAACATGGTAACAAAGACCCTTGTCAGAACTTCAGTTACTTTCGTTGCAATAACGGGGGTAACATGCATGCTCTTAGATTTTAGTTTTAACATACTGTAAAACTCTATTTTCGCGACCTTGATTTTTGAGAATTGGGCATTGTAGTCTTAATATTCGCGACCATTCAATTTCGCGCAAATTCTAAAGGCTGGATTTCGCCTCCGCAGACAATACAAATATTCACATCCACTAAAGGTAAATCATTTCACAATTTGCGAATGTCATGCAAAACGTGTTACGCTCGAGCGTGGCGAAAAGCTGTTAGCACGAATACCACAAAAACCAAAAGCATACAGAGCCCAAAACAGGCAACGCATAAACCTACAGAGCTTGCAAAAAAAAAAAAAACATATCAACCTACACTTATTGAGAATACGACATAATTTGTTGTAATGAGCAAAATTTACATAGTGTCCCAGCGGGAACCTTACCCTGGATTGTGAAATCAGTACCCCGGCGTCTTCGTTCGGCACCAAACGCATGAGGCGAACAGAAGCGCCTGAACTATGCATGGCTCACGGAAGCCCCCGGTAACAGGCGACCTTGGTTATTCGGGAGATGCCTTCCGAATAATGAAGTGTAGCTTCCTATGTGATGTGATGACCTTAAGGGGCAGATTCCAACGCACCAACGGCTAGCGCATCCGGCGTATGTCATAATGTATTCGAGCATCAGCCACTTTATGGCGAAGGGGTGCGATAGACATCCATTTCTCGCGATGGGGCATCACGTGATATAGCTTACGTCACCGTCTGTAGCACGCAACACCGACCGCGACAGGTGAAGCGACGTGACGCGATTTGTGCAACGCATCCGAAACTAAAAAAATGATCCCAGTAAGTCAACTCAAGTAATTATGACGCACGTAAATGTATACACCGCGCATCGTTTATCACCGAGCTTATCAGAATCATCGAGATAAGTGTATTTTACAAATAGTATAAACAGGGTGCTGTAATCATCCTATACATAACGAACTGCAATTAAATTAACAGACATATTTATGCCGTCATTTTAGGATAGGTGAACTCATGTATCATTTTTTAGCCTTGGTTTTTCGTTACCTCCTTTTGTAATTACATCTAAAATTGATTTAATGTAACTTTAAAAAATTAATTTGTAGCGAACTGACTTTCAGGTTCTGCACATGAGAGTTGAGAAGAGGCCGTAGAAATGACATCACACCCATGTTTTTTTTGTAGGTCCTTTGACAGATGAAGAAAAGCAGGGGGAGCTGCTGCTGCCGGTTAACGCAGAATAACGCTGAATAACGCATATTAACGAAATAAGCGTCAAATAATGAAATAGAAAACAGGAAGCCTGAATGCAATAAACAACGCCCCTTAAACTATTCGTAACTACAGCTGTGGTTATTTTTGTTTTTGTTATTTTTAACGGGATGTATGAATCGTACGATCGAAGCAACTGTTGTCATTGACTGGCGCACCGATAGTAATCATGTCTGCAAAATATTCACGTATCAATATATATTGATTGAAACTATAAAAATAAAATACGTAAGGATTGCCATCCACTTTCCTTGCTGCTTCCTCTTTACTGTAGGCTAACACAAAATAGGTCGCCCGTGATTCGAGAGCCTTTAACTATGCATCTGCCCTGCTTCCCGCCGGCAAAAAAAAAAAAAAAGAAAACCCGAAAGATAGAGCTAACGAATGGTAGGTGCAAACGGCTCCTGGGATCCTATAACGACGGTAATTTGTAACAGGACGAGGTTATCTAATCACTAAGAAAACGTGAACGGGCGTCACGTACACCTGCGCTGGCTTGGAATAAATTAAGTTATTCGTGTAACGATCCGTACTCGGCTAATCTTTCAGAAAAAATTAAGACACCCCGTTGCACTCTCCCTTAGTTTAACTTAGGAGTTTCTAATATGTGTTCGGGAACCGCGATCGATGACCAGCGGACAACCAAAAGAATAAGAAGCCGCCGTCTGCATTCATTTTAGTCGCCGTCCTCTTTATAAACATAGATGGTTTTACTTTGTTTTTAAATTGTTATATCGAAGTTTCTGGCGGTCTTTTTTTGTTTTGTTAATCCGGAGGTGTAGAGTTTAGTACTTAGTAATTATTCCGCCATAAAAATGGTACGTGTACTCATGTGCAGGCGCAAGGAGTACTTAGCAGTATAATTGTATTTATGATTAATACGGCAATTTTATAGACAGCTACTTTTGATCGATATCGAGCCATGTGTGACCTAAGTCTTAGTTTTAAGTGGTGCGATAGCTCTTACGTTTCATAGAGCATGCATTCAGTGGAAGAAAAACTGTAGAGCGTAGTGATTGGAGCCAAGGGGAGACCCTCAATAAACGACATAAATTGCTTTTTGTGCCTTGCTTGGAAGTTATTCGGAGTCAAGTAGAAAGACATATTTACCACCGAGGTAAGAATGACACAGAGGCTACATCTTTAGAAAACGTCTCCGCGCCTTTTTCGGTACCGCACGCTGACTATCCGTCACTACTTATGAATAGAAAAACTCCGCAAAGGCACCATTCAAAGGTTACTTTTGAACGAATACATGCAGTCCAGTGTTTTAGACGTTACAGAAAAATGTAACGCAATACGTTATTCTTTCCTTGCAAATAAAAAAGAACACGTTAACGTTACCGTTACAGACAAAAATTAACGACGGTGCTTTGGCGTTACTTCTCAGATATGAATTAAAATATTTCACTGTTTTGATTGTGAAAAAGTGCGTGGGCGTTGGGTTTTTTTAAAGTGAGTGCGTGGGAAAACATTTAAAAATATTTTCAAGTTATGTGAGATGAGTGCCAAAATTATTATAACTTTGCGCCTCGACAAACGAGAAACGTTTAAGTGTAATTTCTTTGAACGTTTGAGAAGAGAAGAACAAAACTTTTATTTGCCCACTGTTTAATAATCGTCGTAATATCCAATTTTGGTTGAAAAAACGTTTGACACGTTTGTCAGCTCTTGACTTTCGTAAATATCTAAAACTTTAAACATAATAAATCTGACATATTGATGGCGGGAAAGTTGCAATCAACGCGATGCGTAGGAATTACATGGGTTGTGATTTAACTGAGCTCCACTTTTTGTTTTCATGGTAGTGTAAAAAGTTGGGACTCCAATCCAAGCTGTGAAGGGTTGGCTAGCAAAGCTGTGGTATCACCTGCAACGATCTCCCGCTGCACTAGAGACCGTCTTCATGGGAAACGCCACCAGGCGATGCTCCACTCTTTGACGTCCCGAAAAGAATGAACAAAGCCCAGCCTAACACCGCTGCTTGAAATGTTGATGAATCGTTTAACAATCGATTCTCCAGGTAAACGCCAAAAGAACGAAGAAGCGCGAGATCGGTTATAAATTTAACGAATATTCGTGTAAACCAACTTGCCTAAAAGACGTTACATTGCCCAGCCGAGGGCCCTCGCTAACTCTACAACTTCGCTGTACGTGCTGCATTTATGCTTTCTAACACGGGTGACCTAAGCAGGCTTGACAGGCTTGCAAAGACGGAGCCACCGTAAGTTGCTTGGGACACAGGAGGCAGCTCATGTTTGTAAAGAGCAGAAGGGTCTATACCATATGATTCACGAAAGAGAAGTACTGTACCAAAACGTTTTATATATAAAAGGCTAGTGACGTCAGTCCCCACGTCGCAAGCTGCTGTCGCCACGGCAGCTTGCGCAACTGTCTTTACCCTGAAACATACGCGGTGAGCGCTACGTGCTTCGCATTATCAGGAGCGCCTTATCATTCATAATCTAGTTCGAATGCTTGTTTTGTGATTGCTATTTCTTGAAACAAAGGGTGTGCTGTATGTCGTATGCGTGACTTGCACTTTTCGCTTCAACCGCAGTTTTTTTTTTTTTTTTTTTTTTTGTGAAGACGCATACGTGAAGAAATTCCAGAAATCCGACTTACGAGTCATATACAGCTTCGCTGTAAAACTTACAACGGCCGTTAAAACCAAAATGCACACTTCACCAGTCACAAATTAAACCACTCAGTGCAAATATATTATCCAAACTACGCACGTCTGTGTTGCGCTTCAATAAATTTTATCACTGGAGCACAAACCTGTTATATTGTAATCCCTCTCATGAGTCCATTTTTCTTTTGTTTGATAAGGCAGTCTATCTATTAAGGTGACATCACCATACGGAGCATTAGCTAGATTCCTCAAAACCGAAAGAACCTATCGCGTTTAGCCAGGCAACTCATCCGTATTAGCGGGAACGTAAACAGCGAGTACTTACATATCGTTCTTATAGCTTTAATACCGTTTACAAACAAAAAAAAAAAAACGAATTCGCGCAATGCAACGATCCAAATTGAATCCTGCTGTAAAGGATTTAAATTGTAAATAACTACCATCGTTAAGGCTCATCCTGCTGACACCACAACAACAATTCCATGAGACTCCTGACGCTGGAGCCAGAGTAGGTAGCCACTTCCATGGCCCAGAATACTCCAACCAAGAGAAAACCTCAGATGTCTCAATTGGAGAGCAGGTTCCTTCCCTCGCATTGTGTCCGAAGGCAGACAAAAGACACTGCCACGTCAACTTTGGAAACTCCGCCAAAGTTTGTGGCTCTTGTTTCCAATGACGTCAAGCAAAGATACTCATCGCTCCGAGCTGTCCTCTTCCATCTGGAGTATGGGACGCGTGGGGGAGATGAAAGTGTCTTCTGCACTCTTTGCGTGGTCACTCACTTCATTCTTGTTTATTTCGGTGCGTGTTTTGTAACTTGTATTATTTTTCTTTGAACTTTTTTTCTATATTTCCCGACCCGAGATAGCCGTCCTTTGAAGCCTTTTGATGTCGGTGCAATAATTGTAACAAAAGACCCTGCGGCAGAGCGACTGCCGATGTGGAAACAACGAGTTGCGAAGCAAGTAAGGATATAACCAGCACCTTACAAAAAAAAAAAACGGATTTGTGCTCTTTCCCTTGAGTGGCCGCAGATGGCTTTCTCGAAGTGACAAAAGGCCGAAGAAACTTCCCGGGAAGAAAGGCAGTCGCCACCAATATTTTCCTCTAACCGCCTTTCGTACGCGGAGAGAGAACACAAAATGCGCAAAGTCAGTAGCTGTTCCCGTGATTGGCGCACGACCGAGCCTTAAGATTGACGTGCAATCAACCTGTAGCAGACGGAGCACAGGCTCTCTTTTTGGTAAATCTTGGCCCTACCATGGAGAGCCAAGCAATGATTCTCAGAACGAGGTTTTCGAAGTACATTATTTGCATTACCCAACACGTATAGATAACAACGCAATTAGAAAGTACCAAAAAGTATAGTGACGGCTCAAAAAATCTAAGAAGCCGTCGAAAATGAGGTCGTTTGAGCATTGACTTAGTCTGGCCAGAGAATACAAAGAATCTTCTACCGTCGTGTTTTAATTTTCATGAATGGGCATTTAAATTCTCTGGCAGCCAACCAATGTATAAAGACACCAGCCCGCTGACTAACTGCGCAAATTAAAGATAAAAGAATAATCAGCACCGAGAGTGCGTTTATATATAGAGGTATAAAGCAGTAAGTACTACCAGTATGAATTGTATTCGAAGCAACAATGGGTTTGTGACTTTTTCAGTTGTTGGGCATCGAACGCCCAGGAACTGTGAAGTAAAACATAACAAGCGATCGAAGACATCTTGCGGGAGGAACCAACAACCTAGAGCGTTGTTGTTGATTTAAAAATACAGGCTACGTACGCTTTCCGCGAATTCGTGAATGCGATTCAATATTTTTATTGACCTTATGTTTATAAATATCTTGCCACTAAATGCATAGAACTAATATATGGCGCTACAATGCATTTCTTTAAAGTGCACCAGCTTCAAACACATTTTGAATAATTTACCTAAATAGTTGTTTATTGGTGCCTCTATCTTTCTTTGAAGGACGCGCGAGCAGCAAGGCAAAATATCGCACTCAGATTTGGTTCGCTTGCATCTGCCCAGGTATATCGAGATGAAACTCCCTGCATTTATTGCATTTTATTTGTCGCCAGACTGCATACGTTTAGATAGCTAAGAAGGTATATATTTTATATTATCGGTACCTACTAGACCCAAAAAGAGTTGATGTTTTTTTAGTCGTCCTTTACAATAAAACGCAACCTAAACTAGCAAAAACATCAACCGCGAATCAATACAGCCGGGGTCACCCTGCGTATACATCATACAAAAGATAGTATACCAGAAATCAGTCACCGCGATATCCGTGGTTCGAATGCAGCGTGCCAAGTTTCTCCGTGAACTCGTTGCCATGAGGCATTCGAAGCACGAATCTCGTGGTGACATGCTTTTGAATCTGTTTGGAGACAGTCGTTAGTATGATGTACATACCAGTTTTTTTAGCAAACTCCACCAGGCAGTGCTCCAGTTTTGACGTCCCAGCAAACTTCCGGTCCATAAAGAAAGGTAAATTTACATATTTACAAGTTGAGGGGCGCGCAGGCCACTTCCACAAACCCTGCCTTGTACTTATCTAAACGCGGATGTGGGCCGCAGTATGTCCCTGCTTCTACTTACTATGAAACACCGAGAATGACATCGTCGCTAGAACTCCTGCTCTACAAGTGTCCACAGTTCATTCTCCTAGTAGTGCGCTATCCACTCGCGCAACGTTCGAAGCAGTAGGAACAACGGTCTAAAACGGCGACAATGAATGTCGACTCTACATCTATTCTTTCACAAGATGGCGTGCTAGTATTGCCGGGAGCGCAGCTGACTAAGCAGGCAGCGCGCTCGTGGCCTAATGGTTATCGCGCGTGCCTTCAATGCAGAAAGCCAGGGTTCGATTCCTGGCCATGGGTACGCATTTTTGTTGACTCTAATGTACTGTTCTGGTAAAATTGAGAACCGTGTTGCTGATTCGAGGCTAGAATGTTCTACACGCCGAACCTTCCGCGCCGATTGTTCCAGAAGCCCACGCGTGTACAAAAGGGGCTCCGCGTAGCCAGCCGGACACAGTTTTCGCCTCAGCGTTCAATCCGGCTACTTCGCCGCCGTCGACGCCCGCGACGCTCTGTTGTTATCGTTTGTCCTTTTTATTTTTTTTTTTGCACAAGTTTCATTCTTTGTTCCATTACGTCTTCATTCGTGACCTTTTGGTGAAGGTGCGGGGTACCGCATGTCCGTGCGGCGCTTCTCTCCGAGGTCCCGCATTGCAAGTCGGAACCCGAGCCCCCGAGGACCCAACGAAGACCGGACCGAGATCCGATCAAGTCGCCGCAACCTATGCCTACCCCCGGAATAAGGACCCTTGCCACCCAAGACCAAGCCGAAGAAGACGACGATTGTAAACCAGGCGCAGACCCAGGCCGCTTCTGCCGTCGTATACCTGCCCGTTGCACCCAGAACTCCGACGCCTTTCCACGGAGACGTCCACGAGGATATTGAAGACTGGCTGCAACACTATGAACGTGTAGCCCGCCACAACAGATGGACCGTTGACCAATGCTTTCAAAATCTCTACTTCGCGCTCGAAGGAACTGCGAAGCATTGTTTTGAAAACCACGAAGCGTCCTTCACTACGTGAGAGTCCTGCGGCGCCGAGGAGGACGTTCTCGAAACAAGGGTGCAGGGAGCAAAGGAAAGCGTGACCAGCTTCGTTGAGGATGTCATGCGCCTCTGTGCCAGAGCCGATCCGGAGGCAGCCAAGGAGAAGAAGCTTCGCGTCCTCATGCGTGGCGTAAAGGCTGAAATTTTCGGGGGCCTTGTTCGCAATCCTCCGACAACCGTCGATGGTTTTGTGGCTCAAGCCACTAACATCGAGCCCGCGCTATCGGCTCGAGCAGGCCATTACCATCGACTCGCCGGTGCGCCTGCTCCTCCAACTATCGCATCTTGCCGACTGGACCTGAACACCGCCGGTGTTGACGACCTTCGGGAAATCGTCCGCGACATCGCCCGGGAAGAACTGCGCAATAAGCTCCCCGCCGCGGATCGCCCATCCTCACTGTCGCTCGCCGAGGTTGTTCGAGAGGAGGTTCACAGAGCCTTCCAACCTGAAGTCCCGATCAACACGACGACGCCGGAGGAACCGACGTTGAGCTACGCCGCCATGGCCCGACGACCTCCGCAAGCTGACCGCCAAGCCACGGTGCTACCCCGGCGAGACACACCGATGCCGTTACATCCTCGACGCCCGGAAGGAGAATTCGAGTATGTCCGCCCGGAACGGCTATCGCCGAGGAAAACCGACGTGTGGAGGACGGCCGATCGACGCCCGTTGCGCTACCACTGCGGGGAAGCCGACCATATCTACCGCCGCTGCCCCTACCGGCAAATAGGGCTGCGTCACTTCCATCCGAACGATCCACGTCCACGCTACGGTGAACGACCGCAGGAGATCCAGGAATACCTCCGACAACCTCTGTCTCCTCCGCCTGCAGGTCGCCGCGTGTCCCGGTCGCCGTCGCCACGACGTCCAGCTTCGCCGATGCACCGACCCCGACGTGAAAGCCTGTCGCCCCTCGATCCTCGAAGGGGAAACTAGGCGCGGCAACCCCTGGAGGTGGACTTGCCGATGACGACCGACGCCAACATCCTCCACGAACGTCCGAGGGCCCCCACTCAAACACAACCAGAGACCGAAACGACGCTCCTGCATCGGTGAAGAATAACCTACACGTCGCTATCGATGGCCACAACGCGACGGCTCTTGTCGACACCGGAGCAGACTACTCCGTTTTGAGTGGGAGGCTCTCTCGCCGCTTTCGGAAAGTTACGACGTCGTGGGACGGACCGCAGATACGAACCGCTGGCGGACATCTCATCACACCTGTTGGAAGGTGCACCGCTCGCTTTGAGATGCACGGTGAAACCTGCCCTGTGAAGTTCGTTGTTCTGCAACTGTTCGAGGGACGTTATTCTCGGAATGGACTTCTTGTGTGAAAACGGCGCCATCATCGACCTTGCTAAGAACAAGCTGACGCTTCGGAAACCTGTCCCATCGGCTAAAAATCCCAAAGCGGCGTTAGCTGCAGTGCGAGTCCTTACCAGCCACGTAAACCTGCCGCCGCTGTCGAGTGTCTTTGTGCCCGTCGGGAGCGAAGAAGCCACCTGCGGTGTAGTACTGTTGGAAGAAAGCGTCCAACTTCTCCTTTGACGAGGGATTGTCATTGCAAGAGGCGTAACCGAGCTCCAGGACGGGCGCACCTTAGCCCTTGTCACCAACTTCCGGCAAGAGTCGCAGCACCTTCCAAAGGGTACAGCTGTGGGATACGTCGAGGAAATTCAGGACTCAGCCGCGATCGCCGCGATCTAAGAAGACGCCTCTCCGACACAGCACAAGAGAACCACGCCGTCAGAGCTCGACATCGACCCGTCCCTCCCAGCCCCACAACGACGACAACTCAGTGACCTTCTCGCCGAGTTCAGTGAGTGCTTCTCAACGTCGTCAAAGGTGCGCCGAAACGACGGTTGCGAAACATCGAATAATCACTGATGACGACGCTCTCCCTATGCATCGGCCTACCGTACCGAGTCTTCAGTGAAATAAAGGAAATTATCCAAAGCAAGTTCAGGAAATGCTTGATGACGACATTGTCCAGCCTTCAAACAGTCCGTGGGCATCCCCAGTAGTCCTACTGAAGACAAAAGACGGAACCCTGAGGTTCTGCTTGGACTACCACCTGCTCAATGCAGTAAAAAAAAGGACGTCTATCCGCTGCCCCGCATCGACGACACCCTGGACCGGCTGCGCCTCACCCGACACTTTTTGTCGATGGACTTGAAGAGCGGGTACTGGCAGATTGAGGTCGACGAACGAGATCGTGAGAAGACGGCCTTCGTCACACCGGACGGACTATATGAATTTAAAGTAATGCCCTTCGGGCTGTGCACAGCGCCGGCAACCTTCCAGCGTGTTATGGACACCGTCGTTTTCGGCTTGAAAGGCAGAGCTGTCTCGTCTACCTCGACGACGTTGTCGTGTGCGCAACCGAATTCGACGAGCACCTCAGACGACTGCGAGCCGTACTACGGGCCTTCAAGGCTGCTGGGCTGACACTCAAGCCTTCGAAGTGTCTATTCGCCTATAGAGAGCTGAAATTCTTGGGCCACGTCGTGAGTGCTCAGGGTGTAAGCCCGGATCCTGCAAAGACGTCCGCTGTGGCCGAATTTCCGAAGCCGTCGGACAAGAAGGCCGTCCCAAGATTTCTTGGGCTGTGCGCCTACTAGAGACGTTTCGTCCGTGACTTTGCACAGATTTCTTCACCGCTGACGCATCTGACGAAGGACGACGTGCAGTTCCACTGGGGAGAAGAGCAAGAACAAGCGTTCGACGAACTCAAGCGAAGGCTGCAGTCGCCCCCTATCCTCGGACATTTTGATCAGTCGGCGGAGACAGAAATACACACGGACGCCAGCAATACCGGTCTCGGTGCGGTGCTCGTTCAGCGACAAGAAAGGGCAGAGAGAGTAATCGCTTACGCAAGCCGGGCGCTGTGTAAGGCAGAACAAAATTATTCAACGACCAACAAAGAATGTCTTGCTGTCGTCTGGGCGATAACCAAGTTCCGTCCGTACTTGCACGGGACCCCGTTCCGCGTGGTCACAGACCACCACGCCCTCTGCTGGTTCGCAAACCTCAAGGACCCGTCAGGACGCCTCACTCGCTGGAGACTTCGACTGCAAGGATTCGACGTAAGCATTGTCCACAAGTCCGGCCGCAAGCATAATGACGCCGACTGCTTGTCTAGGGCCCCAGTCGAATCTCCGCCTGACAGCACCGACGACGACGATGACGCTGGTTTCCTCGGGGCCGTTACGGATACCGGCATGGGAGCACTTCAACGAGACGACCCGGGACTTCGTGCCTTGATCGACCACCTCGAAGGGCAAGGAAGTTTCGTTCCGCGAGTCTTGGCCCGAGACTTGTCAAGCTTCGTTCTGCGGCGAGGCGTGCTCTTCAAGAAGAACTTCGGAACCAGCAACCCTGCCTGGCTGTTGGTTGTGCCTGCCAGCCTGCGAGAAGAAATCTTTCAAGCATGCCACGACGACCCGACGGCTGGTCACCTTGGCTACAGCAGGACGCTCGCCCGGATTCGTGACAAGTACTACTGGCCGAGACTCCCGTAAACCGTCCATCCTACGCTCGGTCGTGCCATGAGTGCCAACGACGTAAGAGGCCTCCGACAAAGCCAGCAGGACTCCTGCAGCCGGAATCTGCCCCGACTACGCCCTTCCAGCAGGTCGGAATGGATTTACTTGGGCCGTTCCCAACATCGACGCAAGGGAATCGGTGGATTATCGTCGCAACCGATTATCTTACACGATAGCCGAGACGAAAGCCCTTCCATCGGGAACAGCAGTGGAAGTCGCCAAAATATTTGTCGAGTCCATTCTCCTTCGACACGGCGCACCTGAAGTGCTGATCACAGATCGAGGGTCATCTTTCCTGGCACAACTGACTCAAGAGGTACTTCGGCTCAGTCACACCAGCCATCGACAAACCACCGCTTATCACCCGCAGACCAACGGGCTAACGGAGCGTCTCAACAAGACCATCGCCGACATGATCTCAATGTACGTCGACGTAGAGCACAAGGCGTGGGACGAGGTGTTGCCGTACGTTACATTTGCGTACAACATAGCGGTACAAGAAACTACAGGAATGACGCCGTTCCAACTGGTACACGGCCGGACGGTTACTACGATGCTGGACGCCAAGCTGCCTCACTTGCCAACCGACGATGACAACGACGACGCTCAACTGATCTCTCAACGCGCGGAGGAGGCTCGTCAACTGGCAAGAATCAAGATTCAAGAGCAACAGCGAGACGACGCACGCCGGTATAACCTTCGTCGCAGGGACGTCCACTTCCAACCCGGAGACCGGGTATGGGTGTGGACACCGATACGGCGCCGCGGTCTCAGCGAGAAGCTTCTCAAGCGCTATTTCGTACCCTACAAAATCATCCGACGCGTCGGCGATCTGAACTACGAAGTTCTACCCGACGGAACGCGCCCATCTGCAAGACGCCAGCCACGACTCGTCGTCCGGCTCAAGCCGTAATACAAAGGATAGAACTTTGGACTCTCAACAAGGAGTGAACAGTGAACTGTGAACTGTGGCTCGCGACTCTGCTATCCTTTTGTTGTGTGTTTGTGTTCTAGCTTCGTGCTGCATCGGGACGATACACTTTTTTAAATGGGGGAATAATGCCGCGATCGCAGCTGGCTGAGTAGGCAGCGCGCTCGTGGCCTAACGGCTATCGCGCGTGCCTTCCATGCAGAAAGCCAGGGTTTGATTCCTGGCCATGGGTACGCATTTTTGTTGATGTACTGTTCTGGTAAAATTGAGAACCGTGTTGCTGATTTGAGGTTAGAATGCTCTACACGCCGAACCTTCCGCGCCGATTGTTCCAGAAGCCCTCGCGTGTACAAAAGGCGCTCCCCGTAACCAGCCGAACTCAGTTTTCGCCTCAGCGTTCGATCCTGCTGGCTTCGCCGCCGTCGACGCCCGCGACGCTCTGTTGTTATCGTTTTTCATTTTTCTTGTTTTAGGCACAAGTTCGCCCCATTAAACGTTTCAGCTTCCCCAGTTATTCTTTGTTCCATTACGTCTCCATTTGTGACAGTATTATTACCAGTTTCTCAAAGCGAATTCGTGTACGTCTTTGGAAATGGGCGCAAATCCCTAACACTCGAGAAACAAGGTTACAGAATGTGAGCACCACTACACAAGTTGTGAAAACGTGCTCGTTAGTCTCTTCTCTGGGTAAGTACAGTTGGTGCAGGTGTCTGTCCCGATAACGCTCAAATGTGACAACCTGTCCCTCGTGGGCAGCACTCCCTACCCATAATACCACCCAGTGTTGGGAGCGTTCACTAGTATATCCCCGGTTAACATGTCATCTCAAATCACATGGTAACCCCGGGCTTGGTGTCGAACAAACACGTCAGCCGCACATAGTCCTTCGCACACTCGCTATACTGGACTCTCCTGAATGCCTGCAGTGGGCAACTCTTCAGCCACCAGATGCTGTATCGCGACGACAGAAACATAATGCAGAGAGGGAGTCTCTGCCATTGGGCTCACGCTCTGAAGCCCGCTGGGCTCGAGGGTTCGGCCCAGGTGACCCAACCAATGCAATACAAGGGGGTGACCAACATACTCTGCGTCGTCCAAAAGAGTAAGTACACCTTTTGAGGCCAATAACCGCGTAAAAGTTGGCAGGCAAGGACTGTTCCAGCCACCACTGGATCTTCGTAGGCGTAGATGTGATTTTAAGCGCCAAAACTGTAGGTGAAAGTACGACTTTAGTTACAAACCACAGATGGGAAATTATTACAATCCTCATCAGAAAGCTTTATTCCTAAGGCAAAATTCAAACAAAGAAGTCTGCTGCGCTTGACGCCTCACCTAGTCGAGAACTTCTCCCAAGGCCAGGAGTGCCACACAATTTCTCGCAAAAGGTACCCCCAGAGTACATAAAGTTTTAACAAAGGGAATAGTAATTGATTCAACCGAAAATATTTCAATATGCAGCGCCTAGTTTTCTCGCGATTCAAATGCGCCCGAGAAAATGCGAGGTAACCCGCAAAAATACGCTCGGCAGCCAGAACGCTGTCGGAGTAATGCAAGAACAAATACACGCCATTCCTATATGCAGATCAAACACTTTGCCCTATCTGGGTAGTGCGAATCCTCGGACGACCTGACTCTCGTGGATTTACGTAACAACAGTTCAACTCTAATTACCATATTAATCTTCCAGCAAGTGACGCTGATGACGACGGGGTACGGCGGAAAAAACGCCTTCTTGCGTCAGGAAATAGCGACGACACTGTTGTTTGAAAAAAGTTCTAACAGACCTCACCCAAACCGCGAGCATGGGTTAACTATACAGTACATACCCAAAGATGAAGGAAGTGCCAGGAAAATCAACAGGTGGAATATTTTGGCCCTCCTCAGCGCCGTGGCTCCAGAGAAACTCGGGGAGATGCGTTTCAACGGTCAGAAGATAGTGGCAGTCGACATCTTCGCAGAAAATGCTCTACCATCAGCCCTAGGTGTCAGCGACCTACCCTGTACAAAGTTGAGCGCCCACATACCAAGCGGTGAGCACGTCACCACGGGCGAGGTTCGGGGCATCGACAAGGACATGACGGAAGAAGAGGTTTTAAAAAGCACCCGAACTCCGCACCACAGCATCCTTGGCATGTGACGTTTTCGTCAAACTGTCAGACAAGCTGTCGTGGGTGACTAAAGAACCGTCTCGTTTATTCAGATACCAGTGAATATATACAGATGATTCGGGTCATGTGACCAGTGATAACAGTTTGGGAGGAATCGGGCCGTCGGCGCGTCGGCGCGTTATCAGGATGACATCACATCATCCCCTTTTACTTTAGGTAGGAAAACAAAACAAATAATTCTTTGTCGTAAACAAACTAGTCATTAATTCCAAGTCTTTTAGGAATATTTACAACACGCCCAGATCGCGTCGTTACACCGTGTGACGCTGTTTCACCCGCTGGGGCAGTCTGCTGAGTGCTGGTCGACGGATGATCGGACTGGCAAGGCTCGCTTGGCAGTGTGGTCTCCCCAGACTCGCTTGCATCATTCGTGGTCTTGTCCGCGGGCTCGGCAGGTTGTTCACACTCTGGCTCTGCACCAGGATCGTTGTCCGGCAACAGGAACAGGTGACGACAGTTCCTGCGGAAGGTGCCGTCCTTTATACTGACCCCGTAGAACCTTGGTGTGTCCCCGGGGTGAAGGATGGTACCCGTAGCACCTCTGTCTCTCAGCCACATTTGGTTGTCTGCAGAGAGACTACGCAAAGGTCTGGCCGCGTGACGCTTGTCAAAATTCTTTTTCTGTTTTTGCCTATACCCTTCATCTCTCTTCTTCCAAGAAGAGTTTACACTGCGAGGTTTGAGTAAAGATGGAGCGCAAGGCACTCTTGAGCGAAGTCGTCGGCTCATAAGAAGTTGTGCTGGACTAAAACCTGTAGGCCCAGGGGTATTCCTGTAGTTCAGCAGCGCAAGGTATGGGTCTTCTGCTTTCTTCAAGAGCCGCTTTACCATACGTTCAACCTCACCGTTTGCTTGCGGATAGCGAGGGCTGGTTGTCACGTGCTTGAACCCGTACGTCCTCGCAAAGTCTTGAAACGAACCCGATGCAAACTGTTGCCCGTTGTCCGAAACCACGGTCTTCGGAATCCCGTGTCGGCCGAAAATACTTTTCAGTCGTTGAATGACGGCCACAGATCACGTGCCTCTATCCAGCAACGCCATTTCCGGGTACCTGGAGTGAAAATCAACAACAACAACGTACACCGCTCCTTTTAGTTCAAATAAATCAACTCCTAGTTTCTCCCATGGCAGTTCTGGTGTTTCGGATGGGATCTTCGGTTCCGAGAATTGCACGCGTTCCGTGGCGCATTCTCGGCATTCGGACACAACTCTAGCTATATCTCTGCTGAGTCCCGGCCACCAGACAGATTCTTTGGCTTTTACTCGGCAGCGAACGATGCCTTGATAGCCTTCAAGGAGCCTTTGAAGCATTTCCTTCCGTAGGCTTCATGGAATGACAAGTCTCATGTCCTTTAGGAGCAATTCGTTGCAAACACTAACGTTGCCACGCTGTGCCCAGTATTGCCCGAGAACCGGTGGTAGCTTGTGTTTGTCTGGCCACCCTTGTCGGCAGGCTTGAAGCAGCAATGAGCATTCCTGGTCATTCTTCTGCTCCACACGTATTTGGTCTATAACACTGTCGGATGCAGGCAGTCCCCGGATAATGGCGTCAACGTGTGCCGTGACGTCCTCCTCCGAGAGCATTTCCTGTGACGGTGCCACACTGTTGCTTCTTGCTCGTGACAGTGTGTCTGCCGTGGCAATGGTTTTACCCGGAACGTGCGTGAGGGTGAAGGAGTACCTCATCAGGCGCATGCGGAACCTTTGAATTCTTGGGGGTAGGGAGTCGAGTGGGTCGCGGCCCAGCAACGGAAGTAAGGGTTTATGATCAGTCTCGAACAAAAACGTCAGACCTCGCAGAAACTCGTCAAAGCGTTCTGCAGCCCATGTTAGAGCAAGGGCTTCCTTCTCTATCTGAGAGTACCTCTGCTCCGTCTTCGTCAGCGACCTAGAGGCGTATGCAACAGGACGTCGCGCCCCGGATGGCTGATCTTGGAGCAGTACGGCGCCGAGGCCGTGCGACGAGGCGTCTGCAGAGACGATTGTTGGATAACTTGGATTGTACCGCGCAAGGCACCTTTCCGAGCTTAAGGTGTCCTTGATTTTGGCGAATGCGTGTCTTGCTGAGGACCCTATGACCAGTCGTTATCCTTGCATAGAAGGCTGCGAAGAGGGGCTGTGGTAGATGCTACATCTGGGAGGAATCTTGCAAGGTGGTTAACCATGCCCAGAAGAGAATGAACTTCAACGGCATTTTGAGGCTGGGGGAGCTCTTTGATGGTCCTAACTTTTTCGGAATCAGGTCTTACTCCTTTGGCGTCGAAGATCATTCCCAGAAACGACACTCTCCCGACAGAAAAGCAGCATTTTTCTTTGTTTAGCGTCACGCCCTTCTGCTGTAGCCTCTCCAGTACCTTGTGCAGACGACTGTCGTGTTCAGTCTTGTTCGCTCCATATCCCAATGCATCATTCATGTAGTTCAGTACGCCTTCTAAGCTTTCCAAGACTTGCGTGAATTTTCTTTGGAAAATGTCTGGTGCCGAAGTCACACCGAAAGGTAGTCTCCGGTAGCAATACTTTCCATACCGCGTTATGAAAGTGGTAAGCTCTTGACATGATTTCGAAAGGTGAATCTGGTAGAATCCAGAACTGGCATCCAGTTTGGAAAAGACACGGGCTTCTTGGAAGCTGCCCATGATTTCTTCTACCGTTGGAAGCTGGTGACGTTCCCGCCGTACAAACTTGTATAGGTGGGTCAGGTCGACACAAATCCTGACGTCACCTGAATTCTTCTGTACTGGCACGATTGGAGCGCACCACTCTGTTGGTTCTTCAACCTTTCGAATCATTCCTTCGAGCTCTAGCTTGTCTGGCTCTCTTTACTGCTTCCTTCATCGGTATGGGAATCCGACGAGGAGTAGACACCGCGTACGGGCATCAGGTACTATATAAGCGTATCGTGTGTTCACCAGCCAGGGATCCCGTACCTTTGAACAGTTTGGAATACTTCGCTTCGACATCTTCGACGCTTTCTATTTCGTCCAAGAATCGAACGATGCCCAAGGCATTGACCGCTGGGAACCCAAGAAGGGGAGATTGCGGACGACGTAGATAGTCTGTCGTGAGCAGTTATCTTTCCACGTGACGTTCGCGTGGAACTTGCCAACAGTGCAAATTCTTGCATCGCTTGGCCCTCGAAGGCTTTCTCCTTCGTCTAGAGAGCGTGGAACGCTTGGAAAATAATCGCCGACTGCAGTCACCTCAGCTCCCGTATCAACTTTTATTCGAAGTTCCTGACCATTTATCTGCACAGTCACGAAGAGCGCAGATAACGTGTTCTTCGACTGCTCGAGCGTGCCCAAGAAGTGCTCGTTATCGGGTGCGGCAATGACGTCGAGTTTCTTGCCGTCGCGTTTTTTGATACGGCATGCTTTTTCGAAATGTCCTAACTTTTGACAAAAACAGCATTTTTCTCGTTGGGCGGGACAACTCGTCCTGGGATGTAAAGGACCAGCGCAATAACGGCACTTCTTGCTGTTCGCAGTCCTTTGACTGGTTCAGGCTTCACTCTTTCTAGGAGTTTTTTTCTGTTTCACGGCCCGAAACGCACGCTTCAGGGCTTGCGGACTCTTGCCCTGCTAGTTCGGCTTGTTGTTTTTTTACTGTTTCGCTTGTCCGAGCTTTCGATTGAGCTATGTGCAACGTCAGCTTTGGATCCATTTGAAGCTCCTCTGAGAGAGTTTGGTCCAAAAGACCGACTACGAATCGATCTCTGATAAGACGTTTTTTCATGTCCTGAAACTCGCAGCGCTCTGCTAGCCTGTGTAGCTCGGTCGGAAATTGGTCTACCGTTTCCCCCATTTGCTGACGGCGTTGTTTGAAACAAGCGCTCTCGTACACCGTGTTTTTCGTGTGAACGAAGTATCCGTCTAACCTTGACTTTATCAGGTCGAACGTCTTGAATTCTTCGTCTTTTACGCCTACCGAACGCAGAATTTCTCGCTGGGCGGGACAACTCGTCCTGGGATGTAAAGGACCAGCGCAATAACGGCACTTCTTGCTGTTCGCAGTCCTTTGACTGGTTCAGGCTTCACTCTTTCTAGGAGTTTTTTCTGTTTCACGGCCCGAAACGCACGCTTCAGGGCTTGCGGACTCTTGCCCTGCTAGTTCGGCTTGTTGTTTCTTTACTGTTTCGCTTGTCCGAGCTTTCGATTGAGCTATGTGCAACGTCAGCTTTGGATCCATTTGAAGCTCCTCTGAGAGAGTTTGGTCCAAAAGACCGACTACGAATCGATCTCTGATAAGACGTTTTTTCATGTCCTGAAACTCGCAGCGCTCTGCTAGCCTGTGTAGCTCGGTCGGAAATTGGTCTACCGTTTCCCCCATTTGCTGACGACGTTGTTTGAAACAAGCGCTCTCGTACACCGTGTTTTTCGTGTGAACGAAGTATCCGTCTAACCTTGACTTTATCAGGTCGAACGTCTTGAATTCTTCGTCTTTTACGCCTACCGAACGCAGAATTTCTCGCGACTTCCGGCCCATCATATAAAGAAGAGTTCTTACTTGCACTTCCTCAGGTTTCTCGTGCAGGCCCGATGCGAATCTGTAGTCGTCGAACTCGTCTATCCAGGCGGGCCAGTCAGCGGCGTTGTGGAAGTCGAACGGCTTCGGAGGCTTGAGTCCTGCCATGTCGACGTAGCGCCGGCTGCTGCTGTGGTGGCGAGGTCGACGCTGCTTCGGTTGTTGCTTAAGGGCTCGTACTCGTCGTTAGCGGCATTCCGTCGGAGCCGGTCGGAATCCACCCACGTCTGACACCATGTCAGACAAGCTGTCGTGGGTGAGTAAAGAACCGTCTCGTTTATTCAGATACCAGTGAATATGTACAGATGATTCGGGTCATGTGACCAGTGATAACAGTTGGGGACGAGTCGGCGCGTCGGCGCGTTATCAGGAAGACATCACAAAACCACTTCCGTCAAGATCACGTTTTCAGGCAAGTCCCTGCGAAGTCACGTTTATATCAGCAATGTCCCGTACTACGTCTCACTTTGTGTGGCCCCGCCCCTGCAATTTTCTCGATGCAACCGGATCGGGCACGTTGCCGTTGCCTGCGAGAGAAGAGAGACGTTTGCGAAATGTGCGGGTAAACACAGGGCCAATGAGTGCGATAGTAAAACTGTCCACTACTTTAGCTGTTGCCGGGACCACGCCGCTACGTCAAACCTTTGACCAGTGCTGAGAAAGGAATGGCAAGTCTGCGCACAACGCGCCTGAACGGCCTCTACCCACAAGGGGGAACGCGCGGCTTTTAGAAGACACCATGAGCGGTCTCGAGACACTCGGAACGCGGCGCAACAGGAAAGGCTAGAATATTGGATCCACAGCGCTCGTGTCTGTCTTGTCTTTCTTTCTTTTGTCCTCGTCTAAAAAGCGCTACCATGTCTTTGGCAACCCAAGACCAATACCAACTATCCCAGCATTCAGCATTGTTATGTCACATAAAAATCAAGGGCCCCTTTTTTAGTGTCGGGACAAGACAGCAGCGGGAAAGGAGACGGAGGCCACAGCCAACGCGTTTAGCTAAAATAAGGAAGCGAATAGACTGCACTCCATGAGAAGAATATCAAACAAATAGGCGGCGATCCTTCGTCAGAGTGATGAAAGGTAACAGGGAAGCCGCCTCATGGCCTGCAGAAGACACTTACATAGCAATCCTCAAAAAGATCTCGCCCCCGGTCAAAGCGGTTAGTCAACTAGCAGCATCCCGGCTACATAAACCGGCAGCCATCTTCGCACTGGAGGCACTTGAAGCCATAAGGTAGACCATTGAGGTAATCATCCAACGAGGACTGACACCAACGCCCTTGAAGGGACCTCAGAAGTAGAACTCCGCAGCTCCTAGGAGTCAGCTTGATGAACCCAGTGCAGCCCACAGTGACTGACAGACTCCCCTGACCCACAAAGTCGAAACTAGCAACACCGACCGAACTGCAGCGAGTTGAGCCGGCATCTTCACCGCTACCATAGCCCGGTACTAGCCTTGACAGAAGCAGGGTTACCTGGAACAGATCATTGCCTGGTTACATCAGGCTAACAACGCAGTCCATGCCAAGTTTTTCCCATGGGAGTGCAGCTTTGCTTATACGAAAAGACGTACCTCGTGTTCAATTCGACACCAGTCACCTGCGCACACTATCAGGAGAGTTTCAGGATGCAAAGGGGAGTCCAGTAAACCAACCGTTCGTCATCCTCGAGGGGTACGTGCGCCCAAATGTCTCAGCCCTGCCGGCGGAGCAACGTTTTTAATGGTCTAGGGACTTACGCGATGACCTTTTTATGTGAGGGTATTTCAACGCACACAATAAGGCCTGGAAAACGACCAAACAGACAAGGGGGGGGGGGAGGAGGCGACCTCATGAAAGTAATAGAGGATTTAGAGCTTGCGGTAGCAAGCGATGGAAATCTGACCTTTTTGAGACACACAAACGCGTGCAGTGTCATAGCCGTTACCGTCCAAATACAGTCCCTAGAGCTGAAGTGGGAGCTAGCCCCGGACACCCGAGGAAGTGACCCTCTCCATATCAACATCACAATCAGGGAAGGCCAGATATCAGAGGAAGTTTGGAGTCATGTGTAAACTGGGACGTTTTCCGCACAGCCCTCGACCTCAAACGAGAAGAGATCCCAACTGCTATTTAGCAGGCACTGAAGGCAGCCATAAATACAACCAACCCGTGCGAATGGTTCCCAGAACCGGACAAGTGTCTAAACTTAGCCGCGGCGATGACTCGGGCGCAGCGAAGGTTCAGAAGGACAGCAGAACCAGAGGACAAGTCATGTTTCAGCAAGTTGTCAGCCAAGCTAGGAATGCATGCAAAATATGTCACCATTGTCGCTGACATGCTTAGATAAGCTGTTCGAGCGCCTCGTACAGGCGCGGCTCTGCTAGTACTTGGAGGAGAATAGGTGCCCACCGGAGTACATGACCGGATTCAGAAAAGGTCTCTCGGCACAAGAGAGCATACTGGACCTTACGAGCACCCCTCAAAAAAGCAAACGCACGCGAAGAAATACTGTGGTGGTTTTTCTAGACGTAGAGCGGGTATACGACGGCGTGTCCCTCTGCTCGATCTTCAGAAGGCTTACTGGGCACGGACTAACCGGAAATGTATAGGCATTCCTGAGAAGCTTCCTAACGGGTCGAAGAGTGCAAGTACGAAATGGCGGCACTGTGCCCAACACAAGGGTCATCCATCGTGAGCAGCCACAGGGCAGCCTGCTAAGCCCTGTGTTGTTCTAGATGGCGGTGATGCCCAAGCACCCGCAGTCCATTCCAGGAACATCACTCCAGGTTCAAATGTATATCTACGCCGCCGATGTGTGCTTATGGGTCACCGGAATCCAGATCAGGCAAATCTACAACTCCATTTAAAAAGCCATAAAGGAGAGAGAGGAGCTCATGAACAAGTCGGGAAAGGGGCGACGGTTGCCCAGCAGCAAGACGCTGGCAGAGACAACTCAAGCAGCCCGGATGTTGGACAAGCATTGGCCAATGGCCAAAGATTTGCTATTCAGCGGTCAATGGTTGGCCGATGGCTGATGGCCAGAAAAAGGCCAGTCATCAGCAAATGGCAGGCCAGTGTCTCGTCACTGGCCAAAGGACCATTCGCAGCCATTGGCCAATGATTGGCCAAATCTGTGCTGCTTGAGAAGGATCAAGCAGGTGCACAAGAAACGTTTTCTGGTAATTGCATTTACCAACCGGCTGAAGGGAACCCAGGCCGTGAAGTCAACGACCCAGATGTGCAGACCGGCTGCAAATGCAACTCGTCGCATGACTGGGACTTCCTGCGGTTGCTCAAACAATCAATTGCAGTTGCACGTGAAGCATTGATAACATCTAGAGTCCCGTATAGATTATCATACATGACGCCATCATGGGCGCACATGGAGAAGCTGGAGCGGCTACATAGGGGGGGACTATGTGTTGACCGTGATCCCAGGAGCATCAGCAAATGAGAGACGGCTCTGAGAGAGGGGGGAGCAGAAACTCTAGGGCGACAGGCTAAGGGAAGACAGCTGCACTAACCTTCAAGATTGGCTTCTACCACCAAGGCAGATTGGTTTCTAAAACTACTGCAGGAACGGAAGGAGGGAGTGTAGAAGATCGTAATGGGGGAATATGCCGCCGTGGCGGCACGGCTGCCGTCAACAACAAAGAACGCCAATGTCGCCCCCTGGGACGTAGCAGAAATCATAAGAGACAGCCGGATAGACAAATTCAGGAAGAAAAAAGATCAACCACCTCTGCTAGCCAAGACGGCGGTAGTGGAACATCTGCAAAAGAAGCATACCTGGAATCTCAAGATTTATATGGACGGGTCGGTAAAATGGCCGAAAACCTCAAGCACTGCGGCGTTCTACATCCTGAAAGTAGGAATGGAGTGGGGCTGAAGACTGCAGAAGGCAGCATTCTCAACGACAGCGGAGCTAAGGGCCATCGAAAGAGCCCTGCACGCAGCCTTGGGGCCGCAGCAACAGCTGATAGCCGTCTTCACAGACTCCAGGTGTGCCCTGCAGAGATTGGGGAACGTGAACTACAGTGACCCTCTAACAACGTCGGCAACAAACGTGGTCGGCGTCCTAAAGACAAAATGCTAAACGGTATGTTTCCAGTGGGTGCTGGGGCATGTCGGAGTGCAAGGAAACAAGAAGGCGGACAGACGTGCAGCGATGGATGGTGTCAACCGATGACCCCATTCAATTGACACAGCTACAAACCCGCTCAAAGCCACTATTGATGTACGGAGCCATGTAAAAATCGGGAAACCAGAGCCGTCCTTCCTGAGGGGACCCCTGGTAGGGCTGCCACATGTGCAGGCAATAATTCTGCGTAGACTCCGAACAGGCACGGCAGCCACAAGCGCATTCCTACAGAAAATAAAGAAAATATTAAACCCAACCTGCCCCAGCTGCAACGAGACAGGAACTGTAGACCACATACTGTTGGTATGCCCGGCGTTTTGAAATTCAAAGAGCACATATGCGCCAAAAAGTGCAAGCGGGACCTCAAGCATTACCACACGACGTCCTGTTCCCAGACGCAACACGCAAGAAGTGTCGAAGGCTTTCAAGGCCCTGCTGAACTTCTTCCAGGACGCAGGCCTCGTGGAACGCCTGCAACCACCATCGATATATCGTGACTCGTCAGAGAAAGACACTGCCAAATAGCCGTTCTCAGGGCACGTCTCCTGCCCACGCCAGCAAACTTGCTGTTAGGCTAACCTAGGGGACGATAAACAAAAACGAGCTACTTCTACCACTTATAATCTTTATTCAGTAAAGTGATAGGTCGTTAAGCGCGGGGTTCAGACAGCTGATCAAAATCATTGAGAATTAAAATTACCCTTCCCTTCCTGAAGGACGCGGGCACAAAACCAGTACTCAGGAAAGCGTTAATAAAATTAACAAGCGCGTTCCTCAGAAGGTTCCAGAATGTGCAACAAAAATTTGTGGGCAAGTCGTCAGGACCCGGAGCGGAGCCGGTCTTCATAGCACGCAAAGTGTCCGAGACCTTAAGTCGGGTCGGGGGACGCGGAAGCCCTTCAGTCATTTCAGCCCTGACGCCTGGGAGTTTCTCACAAACTTTCCGCACAGCGGAGGGCAGAGAGCACTTATCACCGCTTTACTGAGAAGAAAATAAATGAGAAAAGTATCTCCTAAAGACATCTTGAATGTCCTCCTGCCTAGAGTACTTGCGGCCGTCCGGCAAGGTAACCCCGGGCGCGCGGGTCGGAGCCCCATTTCAACCTCCGGAGACGCGGAGGTAGCGCAGTACCTCCGGATTGGACCCAGGCCTACAGCTCATAGACTGGACACTGGCAGTACGTGAGTTGTACAGGATCAGACGGCTGTAACGTGCCCAGAGCACACCAATATACTTTTGCATGAGCATGGTTTCCGAACCACCACGCTGCACAATCCACATGCGCATGATGACGTCACCAGAAGAGCAATCTGCTACACTTTGCGCTGCCTGCGAGCAGACACTAGCAGGGAGCTGCCAGATTTCCTGCAAGCCGTCCCACTGGGCACCGTCAAGGGTCTACCCAGACAGCGTCTTTGCAACGCGGCCGCGCCACTCGGCCGTAGCAGTGGCTTCTCGTAGAAGGCTTACGTCCATGCGGCACAACGTGCTACGTTCGGACTGAAACTCCGGAACGTTCAGTATCACAGTAAGCGCGCGGTGGTCCGAAATGTACCTAGTGTCCGCGGGGAGAGGAAGAATCTCAAACTAGGGTGACCTCGAAAGGAAAACTTGCGAGAAAGTTGACTCGTTCCAATTGGCTGTAAGAGCCTCTCCTGGACCACGTATAGTCGAATACGTTAGGGTGCCTGACCCGCCAAGCCTCACTCAGCTGAAAATTTTGTATAATGCGTACTAGCTGCTTCGTGTTCCACAAGATCTGCCCCACCGCGGCCCCTGTATTTCGGCATAAGTATCTACTACGCAGTTGAAACCACATAAAAAAGTGTACTGGTCAAGCAAGAAAATCTATTGTGACAGAAAAAAACGTTCGATAACACCGGCTGCGCTGGCGCGTAGACGTTGATAGCCGGAACTCGCTGGCTTCCCAGATAAAAATGAAATCCAATAACGCGACCATCAAAGTCGAATGTACAAAAACTGCTGCTCTGTAGGCAATGCCAAAAAACGATAACCCTTAAGCCTGTGTAAGTGGTCGAACTGCAAAAACAAACAAACAGGGAACTAAAAACTGCCCCTTAAACGCTTCAACGTCTCGTGCTCAAGCAAAATTTGTTTCTTGAATAAAAGTAAATCGCAGCCCAAACTATGGGCAAAATAAAAACTTCCCGCTCTTCGTCGACATTTCTAAAGCCCTGAACACTGAAACAAAGTATATGGAGGACCATATAAAAGACAAAAATTAATCAACAAAGTGGCGCAGATATTATACAGAAAGGCAATAAGGACAAAACTAATTTTAATACTTCGGGGGAAGACGTCCGAAGATCAGACGATCCTCCCCTCTACACTCCTTTGTCAAGCCCGCCACACGAGCTGCCTCACGTCCAGAGGTGTCGGAGCAACGAGGTACAAGGGCTTAGAGCGATTAACTGGTATCCCGTTCACCAGGCAAAAGTGACCCCCCTCCCCCCCCTGACTGCCGCCATGTAGTACAACTTTGACCACTGGACACGTGACCGTACCAAATTTTGAGGCTTTTACACAAAACTGAGCCGAGATTTGTATTGCGATCGCTGTAAGAACATATTCAACTATTGTTCAATACTGTTAGCACCAGAGATCAGTGTCTCGCTCCGATAAAAACCCGCAATACAGCACCGCGGCTGACGGCATCTGCGAAGCTGCCCGAGTTTCTGTCGTAAAAGCACATTTTGGACCTAAACAAACGGAACACAACTTATCTCGGCGGTACTGTTATTAAAGATCAAAAAGTAATTATCTGTGCGCGGTACTTTGTTAAAATCTAGACGTAAAACTATAAGGTCACATGTCTAGTGGTCAAAAAACTGCAACACTGCGGCTGCCGGATGGGGGTCTATTTCAACTGCCAGTTTATTGCTATAAGCCCCTCCACCTCGTTGTATCGGAGCCTGACGTAGTGACGTGGCACTTCTTGTCCCGGCGGTCAAAGACAGTCGCTTCGTCACTATAGGCCCCCCAAGTCCAGGACTTGGAGCTGTCGATTGTTATCACGGAGGTATTACGCCCACCGCACTTGCCGAGGAGGTTGACGCGCTCGCCGTCGAATCTAGGCTTGCCGGCGTCTTCTCTTGCGCAGGGTAGTCGATGACTACCGACCCGGTGCCCGAGGCGTCGTCGACAATGTCCACTTTGGCACCGAGGTCATCCTGGGGTGCTTCTGAGGCCTCGGGGCGGGCAACATCGGTGTGTGCAAGGGGTCTGGCTTTGGGGGGGGGCGTCACTTGATGTTTTGGAGGGGCCCGGTGTGCCCGCCTCTGTCACACGGGGCTCGGCTTCGGGAGGACCAACGGCTTGAGCTACCGCCGAGTAGCTTCTTGGCTGCGTGCCGTCAGTCGTGGCGCCATTGTGGCTGCCGCGCCGAAACGGAGCGTTGCAGCTTTCGGTGGTGTGGCTGAAGATTACGTAGCGGCCACAAACTTGCCGCATGCCCCGGTACTTGCACATGACGCGGTGCCCAGCAGCGTTTATGAAGTTGGCCACCGCTTTCGTCATTCCCATGCGGACGACCCTCGTGCCTGTGAACAAGGTGGAAAGGTCCTTGTACGTTGGGTTCCAGACTCCAAGAATCTTGCCGTACGCCCCGAGGATGCTTGAAGGGCGTCGTCGGGGACGTATGGAGGGAGTCGGAACACCGACATGGAAACGGTATGTGGTCCCACCTGTTCCAGGGGAATACGACGTTACCAAGCAGCAGTTTGCCCTGCGCTACCAATTTCTAGGCCGCGTCAGTGGAGCGAACTGCGACGTGGAACTTGCTGCCTCCAGCGTGCTGACGATGCGTCAAACCACCCTCTTCAACGAAGGCGTACAGCACGCTGATGATCTGGTCGACTAGAGCCTAGGACGGCGCCAATAACAAAAAAGGACTGGGCCTTCGACGGTGTAGAAGCCAAGGCGCCATCTTGACGGACCGAGGGTGGGGGAAGGGGGGGGGGAGGGGGGGTGACACTCGCGACGACGGTTGACGAGGACCACAGGGAATTTACAACGAAAACGTTGTCGGACGTACGGAGGAAAGCAATAGGGCAGAGGCAATTCGCATTCGCCCTGAAAACAGAATAAAGTTTACATTGCACGCAGTGCACTAAATAAAATAAAGCAATATATAACACGCCTTTGCTGTAAAACATAAACTTCAGAAATTGATGTGGAATCACATATCCACCATCCGTCACTTGTCACAGTTTTACTGATTTTCTTTAATGATAGTTTATTACCGCGAATAAAAGGGAGGACGGCTGTCGTTCATGTTGCATTTTGCAGTCCCTGTTACGTGCGAAAGCCATACCATATAGGGCGTTTTTTGTCAGCGTCTCCTCGTCGTATAGTCATGTGATGCGGACATGTAGCCTGAAAATAAGCGTACATCAAACTCAAAACTTTAGTTAAACTCAGTTAGCCATTTGTATTAACTTGTTTTCTAAGACATTAAATATACTTCCTTGATAATATATGTGAATTTAACTCGTTTTATTTTCTCTTTCTCAGGATGATAATCACAAAGTTGGCATGCCAACTTTGGGAACATCATAATTAAAACAAAAATTAGGTTTTGTTTGTTAGGTAACGCAAGCTTCTATCCCACTGGAAAATGTGTTATATCCGTATCCATGCGTCTCCGGTTGCCCATCGGCCTGCGTATTAGCACGCCGTTGTGCTAGTTTTGCCGCTTCTGCTGGTTGTCTTTTTAATCTCCGCTTACTTCTTCGTGCTCCTTTTAAAATATTTTCAGTATTTTCAATTTTCTATACACTCTGCATTGTGATTCGTACTGGACTCCGCAAGGATGGAGCTCGAGCTACAAAGCCTTCTGCTACGAAAGAAGGTTGCGTGGTGGCTAGAGATGAATGTACGAAAAGAAAAATCGCAACGAGCGTAGATTTTGAGTTCGCCCAATTTTATTCAAGAGGATGGAGGAAGGCCTCTAACACAATTCCCTGAGTAGATGAGCTTATAAATAATTTTAGTAAATCCTTTCGATACCCCCGATAACAATCCCATACAAAAATGGTCTATGGTTGGCTATAGAAAATCCTTTGTATGGCCGGCTATAGAAAATTGGCCCAATTAGCTATAGCCGCTTCTATGGCTGTCTATAGCTTTTCCTATTGTCTCCCCTATGGTTTTCTATAGTTTTTTCAATAGAAATTTTGCCATCGAATTTTGTATGGTTTAATCTATGGGTCTCTTTAGAAAGGATGCTATAGCCGCCTATGGCTTTTCTTTTGGTTCCTTTGGCCGTCTATAGCTTCTTGTAAGGTCTGCTTGGAGATCTCTATGGCTTACTTTATGGATCTTTTTAGACACCGTGCTATAGCTGCCTATGGCTTTTCCTATTGTTTCTTTAGCCGCCTATTGCTCTTTGTATGGTCCGCTATAGCTCATTCTATAGTTTGTCCTATGGTTCTCTATACCCATCGTGCTAGAGCTGCTTATGGTATTTACTATGGTTCCTTTAGCCGCCTATAGCCACTAGTATGGTGTGTTATAGAGATCTCTATGGATCTTTTTAGACACCGTGCTATAGCTGCCTATGGCTTTTCCTATGCTTTCTTTAGCCGCCTATTGCTCTTTGTATAGTCCGCTATAGCTCATTCTATAGTTCGTCCTATGGTTCTCTATACCCATCGGGCTGCAGCTGCCTATGGCATTTCCTATGGTTCCTTTAGCCGCCTATAGCTCCTTGTATGGTCTCCTATAGAGATCTCTATGGCTCACTCTATGGATCTTTTTAGACACCGTGCTATAGCTGCCTCTGGCTTTTCCTATGGTTTCTTTAGCCGCCTATTGCTTTTTGTATGGTCCGCTATAGCTCATTCTATAGTTCGTCCTATGGTTCTCTATACCCATCCCGCAACAGGTGCCTATGGCATTTCCTATGGCTCCTTTAGCCGCCCATAGCTTCTTGTATGGTCTGCTACAGAGACCTCTATGGCTCACTCTATGGATCTTTTTAGACACCGTGCTATAGCAGCCTAGGCTTTTTCTATGGTTTCTTTAGCCACCTATTGCTCTCTGTGTGGTTTGCTATAGCTTCTTCTAGAGCTCATCTTATGGGTCTCCTTACCATCGTGCTATAGCTGCCTGTTGTTTTTCTTTTTACCGCAATCGCATGAAATGTGAAACAAATTATTTGTTGTCACTGTACATCTTTAAACAAAAAACCTTGTAAGACGTGTCGAACTTCATAACCCCATTTAAAACAGAGAGCTAACATTTTAACAAAAAAACAACAACAACAAAGAGCCAATGCACTCACCCAGGTGTTTGCAAAAGCACAGGTACACAGACACAAGGAATTGTTTTCAAATCTCCTAGAAGTTTATTACACACAGCCCATTCCGTAGACAAGCACAAACAAAGCAATTTGTAATATGTAAAGAGGTATTCCTAAGCTGTTACACAACTGAGAATATTGCAAAGCAAACAAGAACCAAAGGCAATTCCTGGGTAGTGTCTAGTCTCCCGGCAGCCGGCCGAATTCCCCCCCCCCCCCCCCCCCCCCCCCGATATTCTACTGCCAGTCGCCACTCATTTTCGCTGCCATCAGTTCATTGAACGACGTTTCATCGACAGATCGTTTCATTAACACGTGATGTTTATAAACAACTCAAAATGTCTTTTTTTTAGTAATGAGTTGCTGCAGACACGCCAAGAAGTGGCGTGAACAGGTGGGCTTAATCGGTGAGCACGCGCCTCAGGAAAACAGGCGCGAAAAAATGTCCCTGCAGCGTGCGTACCGAGTATCGACTAAAAGTGTGTCCAGGAAACGTGTTTTCACAAAACGCAGGGAGAATAAAAAAGTCAGTATTCTAACTGCAATTTCCACAAGATTTCAGAGAGCTAATGGCAGGCGACTGCGGTAGAATTTCGGGGAAATTATTCTCCCAGCTGTCAGAAGATAGGTACTGCCAGGAGATAGACACTGTATACAGAACGGTCAATTGTCGGCGAGTAGGTTGCAGCGCACTTACGTTGAAAATACCGGACTTGAAAGATGTAATCCAAGATTGTCGACACGGGCACAGCATAGAAACCACTCAAACACAAAACCGAGAAGAAAGGGGTCCGTGAAGATTCACCACGATGTAGCACAAGCTGTCATTTGCCGAACCGAACACTGAACGTATCACAAGGATGTCTTGGGCTTCTTTGAAGAAATCGCTTGTTGCCGACCTACGAGTAGGACTTTTCGATCGAGATACCCTTTACCATAGAAGCGAAATTCACCGCAGCCCCGCAGGCCGCACGACACGCGAAACTAGGTCCGCAAGCAGGCATTCCGGGGTTGGCAACGGCTAATGCGTCATCCGTCAAACCACGTGATTACGCTCCTTCCGTTACACGCGCACAAAGAGCGGAGTCAAGCGATGGAAAGTCCATCGTTTATTGGTCCGCCAAGTGCGCACCTTCTAAAATGCTTTCAGCTTAGGGAGAGTGAGAAAACAGAGGAGTTGAAAAACAGAGCTCCTTCAAGGCCAGAAGGGGGGTGCGACCACAAAGACTAATCTTCAGGGGCATACCAACAATGAACACAACGAGAGAATGTGTCACTTATATCCTGTTGACAGTTCGACCCAAGGTTGATAGTGCAGTGGATGCTATGTGTGGCCTTGGGCTTAAGGCAGGTGCCGTGTTCAGCGTTATCACCAGCTTTGAGACTGTTGTCACGTGACCCTAACCGGAGACTCGATTGGCCTCAACCACGCATAGCGTCTACTCTGCTGTCACTACCGAGTGAACAGGACAGCTCCATGAAGGCCAGCTTTTGGACTTCCAAAGCTGCACTTCCCAGAAGTGACCCAAAACGGGGCAGGTTTGAAGAAACCATATTTTACGCCGTGTAACCCACATTATAATTTAAAATGAAGAATTAATGGCGAATGCTTTTTTGCGCAGGATGTCCGCAAATAAATAAATAAATATATAGATTTTTTTTTCACTGTCCTGTTTGCATTTTTGCACTTCAATTTTTGGAATCTTTGCATCGTTGTGGCATTTCTGATTGCATGGTTTAAAAAAAAAATTTTTGCCGTAATGCGCTCTTCATCCGTGAGTTCAGTCTATAGCACTGTCATCAATTACAATCTCTGCGCACCACGATGACACATGGTGGGGCTGTGTGCCCCACCATGTGAAGCTCCAACGACTTTAATATCTCATAATTTAAAGAAAAAGAAGAAAAATTAGCCACAGCGCTTGCTGATTTGTGGAATTCGCTGAACAGAGAGATAATAGGACGCACCTAGGGTAGCGCGTGCCTAACGATTTTAATTTTTTTTTTCGGCTGTTAACTTGTGTTTTTTTGTATATTTCGCCGTTCTCGACACGGGCGTCGGCGGACATTGCACCGCTGCTTACGCCCCTGCCGGGGTGAGCTTTTCTGTTGTCACGACACTCTATCGCGCTATAGACGCGTCTATTTAACGCTCATGAAGTCTCGAGAGAACTGTGTCAATTGTTTAGTCAGAGCAACGACGCAGCAATCGCGAAGCGAGAGACGACTGCGCCTCGATCTGGCTGTCCGCGTTCGCTCTGATAAAATGTGAGCGTCGGACTCTCGAGCAGCGTTAGCTTGCTGATGATGCAGGACGCTGCTTTGTCGTTGAGAATCTTTGCCCTGGGAACGCCGGCGAAAACGTTCCAGTGCTCGGCGTACCCTAGGCAGCAGCGCCTGTCAGCGGCCGCCCGCGCAGCATCGCAATCTTTCTGGAGCCTATTGGCAATCTGCGAGCTCCAACGATTTATCGTCGCGACTTGAATGGGAGCATTTTATGCACCCCCGTGAACATGAACTCCCGCGAACATGATCCCCGCGACGACGAACCGCCGGCGCTCGCAGACGGAAGGTTCCGATGCTGTGCGAACGGTTGTTGGGAGGACGCTGAGTAGGGTAAGGCGGGAGCTGGAACGGCTTCGCAGCCATTCGAAGGGCACAGGATTCGCGACGACAAAGTAGCGTCCCAAGCTTACATTTCCACAGAGCGAGCGCGGCCGGCCAGATCGAGGCGCAGTCGGCTGTCGCGTCGCGATTGCACCGTCGTTGCTCTACCTACACTGATGACATGTGCACCGGCATTCAAAACAGCCCTCTCGAGACTTTATTCGAGTCCAATAGAGGACCTTATAGCGCGATAGACCGTCGTGACAAGAGTAGAGCTCACCTCTGTAGTGGCGTAAGCAGCGGCTCTATGTTCTTTGACGCCGCGTGGAGAACGACGAAATATGCACAAAAAACATTAAATATATTTAATACAGCAGGCAGAAAGAAATGCAAACATGGCAGGGACACGGACAAAGTAGAAGGCGCGCTACGAAATACATATACTTACAAAATACACTTTAAAAGACAAATAATTAGAGCTAAAAAAACGAAAGATTGAGATGACGTCGACGCCAAAATAAGGCAATGCGCAGGGAAAGCAGCCGGCAAAACTGCAATAGTCCTATAGGCAGCTAAGGATGCTATTGTGATCGCGGACGTATCGCCGCGGCGACGTACGGCCCGTTAACCTGGCTTAAGAAAATTCTCGCCCCGATCGAGCGCATGAATGACTGTCTTCCACTTTCCTACATCTGCAGTAAAAGAAAAAAGGTCGCGGGCATATAGCCTAAGCAATATAAAACTCCATTGAGCCGGCTAAAAAAAATTGGATGGCCACGAGTCTATAGCTCGAGAGACATACATCCCTCTATAGCCGGCTAAAGCACATTGAAAGGTTAGAGGCTATGGCTTTGGTGACATAAAACACTATTGAGTCGGCTAAAGAAAATTCAATGGTCGCGATTCTATAGATTTAGGGACATACAGCACTCTATAGGCGGCTAAAACACATTGAAAGGTCGGAGGCCTATAGCTTTGGTGACATAAAACACTATAGAGACGGCTAAAGAAAATACAATGGTCGCGAGTTTATAGATTTCGGGACATACACCACTTTATAGCCGGCTAAAGCACATTGAAAGGTCAGAGGCCTATAGCTTTGGTGACATAAAACACTATTGAATCGGCTAAAGAAAATTCAATGGTCGCGAGTCTATAGATTTAAGGACATACACAACTCTATTGCCGGCTAAAGCACGATCAATAGTCGCGAATCTATAGCATTAGGGACATACATATTTCTATAGCTCGCTAAAGGATATTGAACAGTCGCGAGTCTATAGCTGCATAGCCATAAATTATTCTTTAGCCAGCTATAGAAATCAGAATGGTCAAGGTCTATAGCTTTGAAGACATAACTTTTTCTATAGGTGGCTATAGCGTGTTTTATGGTTTCTTATGGCTGACCAAAGAGGGTCATAGAAGGTGATAGCTCACCATCGGATTTTCCATAAACGTCCATAGACCATTTTCGTATGGGATACCCTATAGTAATACGATGCAGGTGCAAAGGCGGCGGCGGCGGAGTACCTCCGCCTTTGTGTCTGCTTTCTATAAACCAACTCAACTATCTTATGTCATGCCGCGGCGGTGGTGCTTGGGGCGCACTTCCGGTTCAAGGTGTGGGCATAAAACGCAATGCGGGTAATGCATTGCTATGTTTTTCGCGAGAAACTTGCCGTCTTCTCAAGGTTCTGCGGTATTGTGTAGACAAGGGCTGCACTAAAAAAACTAGGAAAGGAGTCATGATCAGCTTAATGTGTCTCCTGCCTGCACAATCCGTCCCAGTATGTAGATAACTGCCGTAAAAAGAAAAAAAAAAACTCGACGCCGGACCACGATTGCATGCGTAGGACGCGTTTTAAGCAAAGTTACGGAGTCTTGTTGTCATAACATTTGTTTTTATTGTTCCCACATTAACGCGGGAGCAGCACCAAGTGGTCCGAACCACCAGGGCCATCTTCAGTGCATCTTCACATTCAAACGGCAGTCTGTACGTTCATGCAGCCGTCGTCACATTCAAACGACAGCTGCCCGTGGGCGCAGTCAGGAGTACTCATACCGTCGACATGGTAATTGTGCTTCAAAATAGTTGTAGACATCTAAAATATTGTAAACTTGAACGGCGTCTGGGGCAAATAGGCTCGGTGTAGTAAACATTGATACAACGTGATTTTGACAGTTCTGACCGGTAGTCCTAATGTACTGGTAATGGAGGGATTGAACTCATAATATCAGAGCCTGCCATAAAAACATTGTAACACACTTCACCACCAATCCCCCTTTCACCCCCAATAAAAGGAAAGAAAATTTGTTTTGTTAGTGAGCCATAACCTGATTTGTGATTTCATAGATGAATATTGCATATTCTACAGTCCCACACGGAGGCTGAATGGATTAAAGTGTTCAACGGCGTCTCGCGAAGGTGGCAGCCATCCAACTGCCTTGAAGCCATGGGCGCGAAGCTTCTTGCCATCACCTGCCCTAAGGACTCAGGCAGCACCTACTACAACTAAAAAGTATGTCTCTGGTACTTGCCACCATTTCCTAGATATAACTTGGTTGTTCGTAAAAGATCAGAATTCAGACTTGACAGTTGTGCTGTGAACTTTCTATAGCGATTCTGAAAACCTCTGCAGATTATTCCACCTAGGTACATGCTTTTTGATCCCTGCGACCACTGTTATAGCCTGTTTCACCTTACAATGAATTCCAGCATATGCTGCAAGTTACCGAAGTCAACACAGAGTTCCAGCATGCCATGTGACCTTTTAACTGGGCAGAGTGAGACACGCATAGTCAAGCCACTTCGCTTACATGGAGCACTTGATTGGCTGAAGTGGTTAGAAGCATCTACTGCAATCCATCTTGTGGTGAAACGTTATGCAGTGATTTACACTTCTTATAATTATTATAGGATAACAAATTATCAACGGGAAATTGAAGGCGACCATAAACTTGTGGCAGTTCCAGCAACCCAAAAATATGTGTAATGTGTGTAAATGTAACAGAACATTTGCTGAGGAATGCCTAAAGTCACAACAACATGGAATTTTTTACTCAATGCGTTACTCAAGGTCACCGCAACAGTGTGACACGCAGGATATCCAATGTCTCTCCAAGCCAGATCTGGGTATCGCCGCCGGAAGTGGCTTGCCGTGGGGAGACAAGTAGGAGATCGGTGCATGGCAGAATTAAGGCTGGGTACGAATGCTGGAACTTCCGAGTCAGTCTCTGTGCGACCGATGCAGCAAGTTGTGAATATTTTGAAAGTGATGGTGTAGCTTCTTCACTGCAATATTGAACCTAAAAAATATATAACTAATAAAAAAACCTTCTTTATCCAGCGCCAGTAGATTGAACTTGGTGGTTTTTGCTAGTTATCGAATGTTTCAAGTGTAGTCGATAGAATGGCTCAGTGAAGTGCCCAACAGACTCCGGCGGCAGCACGTGAGCAAAAGTTTCACTGCCCTATCTATCATCAGACTTTGGCCAATGCTGAGAGACACTGACGATGGCGAAGCGCATGAAAAACCGTCCTTTTGTTTGGGGCCTAAGACTTCATCTGTCTGCATGGCTTCGTATCTGTATCTGTCACTTTGTTTTATAGAACAAATGTTAGAAGAAATTGTAGCATGCATTGTCTGCTCACATTATTAGTGAGGTTGCTAAAGAGTAGTTCATGAAGAAAATTGCAACTGTCAGGAAAAAATTGTAATAGAAAAAGCATTCAGTAGAGATGGCATGAATACAACAGTGCTTTCCTCCACGTTCCTTTTGTTACGAATATAACAACATTGGCACAGATGCACCGTGAACTCAACGGCTGGAATTTAGGATTACTTATCTCACAACTTCAGTCCAGGCGCAGACGATGTTACCAGCGCGAGCATGTGGCCCTGAAAGTTGCTTGCTCTGCACGAGTGCGCGTTCTTGGCAGGGACGCTGAAAGCCCGGAGCTCGCGCGTGTAGCTACTACTAAAGGTGTACAACCACGTTTTAAGGATATTTGGTGCACGAGTTGGCATTGGAATAAGGAAAACTAAAGAAATGGTAAGCTTTATGATACCTGGGGCCGCTTGCTAGAAAGAGAGGCGCGCAGTCTTGACTAAGGTGGCGAAGCGGTCTCGTCTGAGACCGTGGCTGAGACCAAGACCAGTGCGGCGTGGTTTTATCCAAATTCGGACTCAAATACCTCTGAAAACGAAGGCTACGTTCTAAATCTACTCGAATGGATCGGAGTTCCAGGCGGATTATGTCACGTTACAACACAAATAGGGGAATGCTGGACGCGGGTAGGTTTTCGAACGCTATGGTGTTACAGAACCTTTACCCTAGAGTGAGCTTGAACAAACTTTTGAACACACCCGAAGAATCCGGACGTGTAAGCGGCGAGTTGAGACCTCCTGTCCAATCAGAAGGCGAATGGAAGGAGAACCCGGCAACGCGGAGCGGCAAGCGAGAGACATGTGCGCGTCTGCTACTCTGCGGTCCGTTTAGTCCAACGTTATTATATTAGCTCAATTACGGAACTGCTCATAGACGCTGCATGCACGAGCAGTGCCACCCCCCCCCCCCCCCCCCGCCCCTTCACTCACCACGACTCGCCTCTCGTAGTTCGACGCGACAAACGGCAGCTATTGGCGACGCGCGCGATCAAAAGCGTCACTGTAGTCGGCCTTCCATGATTGGCCGAACGCTGACTATGACGTCAGCAAAGGTTTTCGCCTCGACAGAAATAAGAGGAATGTAAGAACTTCATTTTTAACGGTGTTGGCAGTGTTGGTGTCAGAGCGCAATGATCTCAAGCTTCCACCATGCTAATTATAAACACCGTCGAACTTGTTGTTCGTAAGGTAATGACGTCACGAGAGGAAACCATAGGAGGGCGTTACAAAAACATCTCGCCGCTAATAGTAACTTGCTAGAAAAAGCGGTGCGCAGTCTTGACTAAGGTGGCAAAGTGGTCTCGTCTGAGACCGTGGCTAAGACCACGACGAGTCCGGCGCCGTTTTATTCAAGTCCGGACCTACGTCCGGCACCGAGACCGCCAATAATGGAATGAGCAAGACCTAGGCAGGAAATCTAAAAAAAATACCGGTGAAAACGAAGGCTATGGAAATTAATGGAATGCGTACATTTCGAAGCGCAGCGTCTAGGTGGCGTTCCACCGTACCCTATGATAGAGTTCTTGTTTAGGCTCCCTACGAAAGCCATAGTTGCGCGTTCGTCTCCGTAGCACCGTCTTTCTCGCACGGCATGTTTATCCTGCTCCTCACATGACTGAATTCGGCGAACAGCGGCGCAGCGCGTTCGAGGCGCGCGGCGCGTTCAAAAGCATGGAAACGTACACCGGGGCGCGTGCAACGTCTACCTTCCTGCACGGCGTTTGATCCTGCTCACCACGTGATCGGATCTCGGCAAATAGCGGCGCGGCAGCACGTGGAAAACAGACGCGCAACTCTGGCTCCCGTAGCTTGCCTATAGACCTTTCCAATGTTTACAAAATCACAGTCCAGCGTGCGATCTTCACAGTCCAGCACGTGCGTGTTCGTCGCTTCGGAAAGCGAGCAAAGAACGCGCCATACGCACGAACACTCAAAATGGCACCGGCCACACGCTCTTTTTTAGAATGGTCTATACAGAACTGTACACTATAAAACACACAGTTCGTAAACGAAAATATAGATGGCGCTTCGAACGACGGGAGGCGGACTGAAGTGAGTGAGAGGTGTACCCCCTTCCGCGGGATTTCCACAATTGAGGTAACCTAGTAACGTTGGTTTGGGCAAAGAGAAATGACGACAGTCGCAAAACTGTGGCACGTGTCTCGGGAGTGCAATGGTTATATGCAAAAAGAAAAAAAAAAGACAGCTAGCCCCGGATTTGGAAGTGTTTAGTGCGTATCAACGCTGTCGCATTGCTTCGTATCGCGACCGTCGGTTACCACCGTCTTCGACGTCCAGCGAGTACGCCAAATTAAGGAGTCTACAGAAATGCGTGCGCGTCCTTAGATGCCTAATTTTTAAAGAGAAAACTTGCACTCGACGTCGTTTCTATCGGAACCATTTGCGATGGAAGTTGATAATTATTTTTCAAGCATTAAGTTAGCAGACGACCGTCTGTGTTTGCTGCGTACCCACATAGATGATACCTCTCCATCACGGATCCCTTGCAAAGTAAAAGATGCAATGTGGTCTGATGATGAAACATTTCAATTTGTGTACGAAATCAAGAAACGCAAACGCGTAATTAAGAACAAATTTAAAGGCCAGATAAAAAAAAGTTTGCTAAAAAGACAGCATTGCAGGATATCGCGTCCGTGATGAATTCGCGGAATTATTCGACGCTACGCACAGTGCTACAGAAAAACAAAAACTGACAGAACTTGAATTCTCGCAGCCGCGCAGAGTTGACGCTTTCAACGAAGGCACTCACTACGAGTGGTGAGTTTACTATACATTTGTTTTTACTTCAAATAAAAATGAAACACACATTCTGTGCACTGAAGGAATTTTAATCACTTTCTTATTTTCTTAGATAAATTATAGAAGTAGTCAAGAGTTCTGGATTTGAACATTTTAATGCAATCAAATCAAATCAATGAATGTACTTGCTGCAATGAAACAAGATCTGGGGACAGAACGAGCGGGTTGGTAAGGATAATTAAACTTGAGGAAGAAAACGAGAAGGGACGGACAAAACATTTGTCCGTCCCTTCTCGTTTTCTTCCTCAAGTTTAAACAAGATCTAATGCCCCGACAAAATATAAAAATAGCCTTGTCTTCCACAGGCACAGGCGACGCCTGTACACCACCTACTCCCATCGCTGTCTGAAGCTGTGCTGGCGGTCGTCGGTACCACGAGCCACAATCTTCTGACCATAGAATCATGTGGTAACGTATGCAACGGTACCAAGACATCGACAGCGACCAGTGAGCTGTCATGTTACTGCTGCTTGTACGGTTATACTAGAATACATAATGTGTCATTTGATGGAGAGAAGTCTATCAGTTTGAAGTTTAAACGATAGGGGGTTCTACTAAAAAAGCTAACATTGTATTCATAAAAAATATCTTGGGTACGCAATTACTAAACGCTGGGCCCAGTTGAGGAAACGTTCTGGTGTGTTCTCTCCAGAGCACGAAGGAACCGTGCACATTCAAAATCACTGAAAATTTGAGTCATGTTACTTGAGGTTAAGGTCAATTAAAATGGGCATCTTGATGGAAGGCCACTGCAGCTATCGATAATAATAATAATAATAATAATAATAATAATAATAATAATAATAATAATAATAATAATAATAATACTACTACTACTAATAATAATAATAAAATTAATATTTATTGCACCAGGAGAGCCACGGCACAGCAGAAAGGCAACAGCAAGTACAATGTACGCCCGCGGTTCCGCATCTACACTGTTAGCAAAAATAACACGCCCAGACGTGTAAACCGTTGTCCCATAGCGGACACGTCAAAACGTGTTCGTTTTACACGCAGCCATGTGTGTTATTCGCCTACACACGAGGTGCCGTGTAAACGTAACACGCTACACCGTGTCTGCTTTCCGAGAAACACGGTCCAGCGTGTTTTTTTTATGAAACATGGCGGCCAGCAGCCGAGAACAGGCGAGAGACGAGCCCAGCGAGCCGCGCGCCTTTCAGCCCAATTGAAAGCACACAGGACGCGTTTGTTCTCGTTCGATCTCTTTTATACACAGTAAACAGTCTCCAAGCGGCGGACGTAGCTACGTGCAAAGGTACGTACGTGCGTCATCGGCGGTCGGTGGCGTCGGCAGCTACGGCGGAACACGGAACCGCTAGACAGAAAAACGAATACTGAACGTACATGAATTAACAGCTCGAGCAAACTATTTGAAGTCGGGCGGTAACTTGCGCCACCTTGTGCGAGTTCTTGCAGGAAGTAAAAAAAAAACAATCAGGAGTTTGTTACTACGCTGAGAACTATCACAAGTAGACAGCAACCCTACATGCATCACAGACAACACGAGTACCACGTAGGACACAGCACCGACACATACACAAACACAACACCCGCACTGCGCCCGACACTTCCAACTAATATCCTTTTTTTCCCCGCGGCGTATATAAGCTTGACATGTGCGGGTGAGCTCTTTGGTCGCTGACCGTTACAGATTAATAGAAGAATACACAAAACACGGCACAATGGACAGCCGTATGTAAGAACTTCCTGCATTTAAAAAGTATGGAGGCAAAATCTGTAAAATTAATCCGTTGCGAAAAACAACGATGTATAAACAATAAATCTTAAACCGGCCATGAAAAAGTTAAAATTTTTGTTATTTTCATGCTCGACCAGTGTTATGAGCAGTCCGACTAGCTTAAATCAGATAAAAAAAACAACAAATTATTAGGATTTTATTATTATGTACTCAATAATCAATGGAAATTATCCTTGCGCAAAGCATTTTTTATATAAGTATTTGTGAAGGACATCCGCCCAACACTTCACTTCCGCTAGTTGTAGTACGCGTACGGGAGCAGAAGCCTTCACTTTTGGGGCGTTTTGATGCAGTTTGTTGTCGTATGTCGTGTCGGTGTCGAGTGGAGCGGTGGGGCTTGGGAGTTTGTGACCGGTGTTATTCGTGATCACTAATGTGGCGCTGATGCGTTTTTTTTATTTTTTTTATACCGCCATTACCCTGAACATTGAAAATTCACGGGCCCGTGGCACTGCATTATGATGAATCGCAAGCTCCTTCTCTTTTGTCTTCGTGTTTCTGGTAGCACTCGTGGATACTGCAAGCGTTTAAACAGTGGGCACTGTCTCGCCTACATCCGCGGTGACGTGCTCGACCTGTTGAAACTTATTGTTTCCGTCATTTTGGAGTACGCAAGGCAGTTATCTCGCTGCTCTGGTTTCGGTTATAAAAGCAAGGCAAACCGCTCGTAGTTCCCGCCCTCAGTACACGTTGGACACCTTCCACACTTTGACACTGGATAACTGGATGAGTGAGGATTTACATTTACTTCAGAGGTCACTCGCGCCGCTTCCTCACCGTCGAGTAGCAGGATCAGCTGGCGACAAGCCGCGGATGAAAGGCTTGAGCATCAACAGCCCGAGTGCACTCGGTGCCGATGCGCGCGATGCGGGTTTCTGTCAACCGGTAGCCCAGCACAAACCGTGACAGTTTCCAGCTCTTCGTCATGACACGGTGTTGCAGAGAGCAGGGTATAATACAACTACACGGACCACCGAAGCGAACGCACTGTTATCGTAAATCTTGGCTTGTGATTGTGCCTTTGTAGATCATCTTATTCGTTTTGCTGGAGACGCAAACGACGGGCATAACAAAATCGTTTGCATATTCCGCATACCTCGCAAAAGCATTTACCCAGTTCCCTTGCGAAAAGCGCAAAACACGGAGTTCGCACCGTCCTGACTTCCCAGTCTTTCACCTGCTTTAGAGCAGTTTGTACCTGCTAGTAGGTATGCCTACTGAAACTGCAACTTGAAACTATAGGGCAGTGCCAGAGAGAAAAGAGACAAAATCGGGAAGGCTTGTTCGCTCTCCCAATTTCTCAACTTTCAAAGTTTGTACCATAATAAAAGCACCAACGCCTATTCCCAAAGTAAAGAAAAAGCACTATGTTCACTACGTAAAAAAGTGGTCTCAGTTCATGCCTCTGTGGGCAGGTAGGAAATCTTGCCCTAATTTATTCACACCGCATGATGAGCGCAACAAACTCACACGAGTCACACGAGATTTACAGAAAAATATCGGTGGTGACTTAAGTTTCCCTGAAATTCTGTATAACCGATCGTTTTCAGGACCGAATCATCTTCTCGAGCGGTGTGCGTCGCTGTGCAAACACGTCGCTGTGCAAATGCAGTCCAACAACACGAAGCATAAAAACGGCAGATTTAGGACAACAATCTGAAGCCCATTGTTCAATTAAAACGACATAATTTTGTTGAAAACGCCCGGAGCTTTTTACTCACGGTATGCGTCGGGAATCTTCCCCATTTTGAAACGGAACGAAGGAAGATTTACTTTTAAAAACGCTCGCTCAGTCCTCCCGGACCAGCTGGACCGGATCAGCTGACGACGACGGGACTGAACCCGTTGAACCTCTACTCCACAAGAACCAATTTGAGGTCCGTGCTAGCGTGGGCACCGCACCACACATCACGAACGTTTCGGCTCTTTCTCGCATCGCCGTGTTGCCCCAAACAGAACGAGATCGCCGAAGTCAACGCAGCGCTGTCGTAAACCTTGGCTTGTGGTTGCGCACTTGTGGACCCTGTGACTCCCTTCGCTTTCAAAGCACACACGACGATTACAAATGATACTTTCCGTCTTCCGGGAACATCACAGGGGCACTTCTCCGGTCACGTCTTCGCTATGTGCTCGCAAACTGCGAAGCTCTGTGCGAAGCTTCTCGCGTCCTGTCAAACCAAAACAATAGCGGCGCCATGCGTTGATGCCAGATTTTCTCCGGTCAAACAAAAACAACGAAAGCAAACCGGCTCTAGCTTCCAGCGTACATCGGCGTTGCGCTTGCGCCGTAGCCAGATCGCTTGCTATTGAAGGTTGAAGCCAAAACGAAACCAACTGCGATGTCACGTGTTCAGATCGAGGACACACTTTTTATATCCACGTTAACTGTTTAAAACGAATAATTAGACCCATAACTTTATTTGTGGTGTGTAAGAAACTATTATCAAGACCCCTAAACCAAATACAATCATGGGCGACATGAGGGAAGCCGCATTGCCATCGACCAGAAAATGGCAGCGAGCACGGTAAGCGCGGGTTTCGCCAACGTCCTGCGACATGGCGCAATTGCTTTTGGTGCATATCCGTCTCCGAGACACGTTTCTTTCCGCGGCATTTGTCTCAAAGGTCCTTTCTAAGTGTGTCCCCAAGCATTCCGGTGCTTCGATAGCCGGCAATGCTGCGGTCGTCGCCGGGGGTGATGCGTGTTTTCGAGGTTGGCTACACGGTTGTGCGTGTATGACCGAACCAAAACACGTTTTTTACAACCTCGCATGCTTTGTGAACGAGTTATCTGTTACTCAACGTGTAAATTTATGGTAATTTGTGTAAATAGCGTGTTTTTCACCCCAAATATTCACCAAATACACGGGACTTGCTAACAGTGTAGTAATGGTGATTGTGTGCTTATGTAATATGCAAGATTAAAGTGATGGCGATTATGAGCTGACATGGGGAGAGGGAAGACAACAGATTTACTGAATATCGTGAGCACCATTGCGCTAGTCTTGAAGGTTCGGGAAATGGAAACGGTAGCAGACTTAAGGTTGTACGCTGATTTAAAAAAAAAAAAATAGTGGAAGGTATATTTAAGAAAAAAAGTGTTATGCAATGCTAACAAGACAAAGGTGATTAGGTTTTTACAATACCTCTATTACGAAATGCATTCGACTCTCATTATTTCAAACTCCAGGAAGCCACAATTTTTGTTTGAATTATCAGAAATTCATCTAAATATGATGCAAGATAAAATTCTGATTTCCCACATGAATGGCTACACACACAAAACCATTCATGTACGTGTGCAGCCATCCATGTGTATAGCCAGATGAAAGGCTACACAGATTTGATGATTTTCTTTAATAAGCCTACTGATCATAAGCAGGTATGCTACACATAACGCGTTTGCGCAACGTGTGACATAAGTGTATTTACTCCTCAAAAATGTTGTTTATCGTGAACTCCTAAGACAGCACAGGGCAACTCAAAACAAAAGGCAGTTTTTATTAAGCCAAGAAGTTGTCTGGTGTGAACTGTAAAACAGGGGTCACATGACTGAAGAAAACGGGCACCGCGCCGCTGTTTTCATAGCAAATTGTGCGGACGCCATGATGTGGACCTATGCCATGCCGCCACGTCCCAGTATTCGCGCAAGTTGCTATGGAAAGTTCCGCGTGGTGCCCGTTCTCAAATCTCATAGTGCCCAACTTCCCCCGTTGAGTACGGTTCTCACGGGGCACCAGTGCATTCCGGAGAAGCAACACCTTAATCGGTGTTGCCTCTGCAGTGCACCGATGCACGGAAAAAAGCGGAACTTAGTGGGGCCGCGAGAACAAAAAGAATGAATTCCATAAAAATGCCGTTCGATTTCAGTGGCTTATGAATTCATTACAACCATAGCGAGAGACCAAACTTAAAAAAAAAAAATATTGTTTGAATTAACCAGAAGTACCGTATTTTCCGGACTATAGTCCGCGGACTATACATGTTTAAAAGTTGAAATTTTAGGCTGTGCGTACTATCTACGCGTGGGGACTATACAAGGATTTTGATTTTCAATATCGTTGATTATGACGAGACGAGATTATTTTGTGAATAAACGAGTATGATAATGATGATTTATGTGTATTACAAGCTTCTTTGTGAGCTATGAAAATAGACTAATGTCAAAGTGTGCCGCGTGTGAGATTATTGTCGTGCCGACTAAGCACTGCAGGTGCGGACTATGCACTGGGTGCGGACTTTGCACCGGGTGCGGACTATCTAAGGAAAAACTTTTATTTTTGACCCCAAATGTCACCCTGCGGACTATACACCGGGTGCGGACTATAGTCCGGAAAATACGGTATAACATCTGAGTTTTAATTATCGCAAGACTACTGTACACAAGCTAGAATTTTATGAAACCAAGCCAAGCTATGACAAGCAGCAAAACAAAATTCTTGTTGTATGTCGAAAACTACACCTACGTAGATCTGAAGGCAACAAACACGACGCTTGGACCTCATTTTCTTCGGATCCGTTGTATTGAGACGCCCCGTCAATAGAATGAAGGCTCAAAGCTGAGACAGTCTGGTACATAAATACATACGTGCCCCGAGATTAGAGCTCTAAAATCTCACTCGTTTGATAGGGATAGTATTCACAGGCTTAGCTGAGCCCACTGCTGCTGAGCAATAGCTGAAGGCAAGCTTCCGCAGCACAACCATCATGCACAATGCCCACCATGAGGAATATCTTTTCTGGAATACAACAACCCTGAAAGGGTGGACAGTATTTAAACTAACGGAAGTAATCCCAAACAGCCAGTTTGAATATGGTGTCCAGTGAGTACAATCGATTAAACAACGACCAGCAGACACTAGCACTACATTTAAAATCACACTGAGCACACCAGCTCCTTAAAGTGCCATTGAAAAGAAAACAAAAAAAATTTTTTTTTTAATAGTCTGGTTGGGACACGCGTGTCGATAAATGAATTTTACGCGATCAAAAAAAAAAATGTCTAGAGCAATATTGACGGCGAAAGACGTGATTTAGTCGCTATTCACTTCCTTTCCACTTTTTTTTTTCTCTCGGCATGTCGGGCGCATGGAGGAGAGGTGGATCGCCTTGGCCAGCATGTTGAGGTGGAGAGAGTGTATGTCCATCATGTTGAGGTGGAAAGAGTGTATGAGCCTTCCGTGACGTCATAGATTTTGCGCACAGAACTAAACCTCGCTGCGTCTATATTGCTTTAAAAAAAAACATTTTTTCACGTTAAATTTATTTTTCGACACGCGTGTTTCAGCCAAACTGTTAAAAAAATGCTTTTTCAGCGGCTCTTTAACATGGTAGTATTTTGGCCATTATAAAAAATTGTAGGGACAAGATACCAGAAATGTTTGTGGCCGCCATCAACACTGCACCCTGGCTCCACTTGAAGACAGTTACTTTCACAGCCAAGTTTCGCAACAGCAAAGATCGGTCATGACCTGTATACTGTTGACTGGATCTACTCGAGCCCTGCCACCTTCCCAACCAATAGCAGCAATGGGTGCACACGAAAAGCATGAATGAAAGGCAAATAAGGGTGTTCTCAAACTATGTACACAGATTACGTGTCAGATATTCTTGCTTATGTTCCTCAGGGCCAGCACAGCACCAGTCATTTTCCAGCCGACAACCAACGAGGTGGTGCCAGAAGGTCGGGCGCTCAACTATGAGGTTCAGGTGGCCCCCGGGGTCACCTTCCTTGAGATGTCGGAGTCCGAGGAAACGCAACACTAAGAGCCTACTGACTGGCTACTGGACGTGGATGATGCAGCAGCTGCTGCTGAAGGGCGATCGGGACCGCCGGGACGGCGCTAACAAGAACCACCTCGTTCACGTGCAGTCGGGAGACCCAGCACACCGCGCGCTGGCTCGGCAGGCGAGATGCGGGCTACGACAAACAATTTTATTGAGATATCTTTGCACAACAGGAGGAAAGCGTAAGGCTCGAACGGCGATGCTTTTTGCCAAACTGAAGGCGTCAAAGGAGGTGAGAGCGGCCACGGCAACATGCGAAGCCGCTAAAACAGTACAAAAAACAGCCATTTTTGGGGGGATCAGGGCAAAAAAAAAATATGCCCCCTTGGGCAGGCTGCCCCACAACAGACCCCCTAAAAAAAGGAAGGGAGAAGGGTTGTAAATAAATTAAACATTTTTTTTTCTCTCTTTAGTGCTCATCAATGTCCCTTTGGTTGCTACCCTGCACAAACCTTCCACTGCCTTAAGCGCGAGACACATGCGCGAAAAATCCATCCGATCCGACGTCCGATCTGGCAGTACGACTGCCTGATCCGAAAACTTTGGTCGCTTCAGACGTCGGATCGGCGATACGGCGTGGTCCAACGTGCTAGATAGTTTCGCACGGCGGACGGACTTTCGGAAGCGTCCAGCCAATGACAGCACAGCTAGCGCGAACGTCATAATGACGTACTGGGTCTGGCGGGAAGAATAAGAAAACGGGACGGGCGACGGGAAGCCGGACGCGTGGATCCCACTGACCCATTCGAAAAAGATGGCCCCGGCAAAGAATGCACGCGCTAGCACTGTAGCTCTAGCGAGCACGAGCTCCTAACTTCGCTTGTGCGAGCTAATCCTTCATCCTGGGACCAGAGATCGTTGAACGCGGACCTCCGCTGGAGTGCTTGGATCTCCTGGGTGGAGCCGAACGCATCGTCGTGTCGCATGCAAGGTCGGAAGCATGTGTCTCAAACTGTCGCGTGCGGCAATTCGGAGCGGCGTTCGGACTGTCAGATCGGACGTCGGATCGGACGATTCTGCCGTCCATGTGTCTCGCGCTTTATTTCGTGTAGCAGCATGCAAAACTAAAGAAGTCATGGCTGTATGAAAAATGCAATGACTATTACAGACTCAGCCAAGTAAAAGCGAATGTCATTGTCGTATAAGCACTCTTAAGGTCCGCACCCTGAAAAAAATGTTTTGCTCTGCGCACCATCATATTTTTACAGACTTGTGCGATGTCACCGCCGACGTTGTACGCACATGTATGTATGTATGTATTTCTGGCGGCAATTGCTCTTTTTAACGAGTCGATGTTTTTTTATGTTTTTTTTCTTTGGACTTTTTAAGATCCTTGCTTCTTGCTGCCTTTTGTTGAAGCTGCTTAAGGCAGATTGTGCCAAATCAATTCCCCATTTGTCTCCTTTTTGGAGTTTGAGCAGCCTTCATCCACCATTTTCTGACGTCAAAGACAAGTGGGAATGAGAACGAAATAAAGTACAAACTTGCACGGGCAAAAAGTCTGTGCAGCGGCGTGAAGGCCAACACATACAGTTTCGTTTCATTGCGGTTGACCGCATTACATTGAGAAGTAGCCACGACTCGCCGAGTTGTATGTGGTTTATATAAAACGAAGCAAATAATTTGCTTATCACGCGGCATACGAACGGGATTCCGCACGATGCAGGCGGTTGATTTCCAACCACGCGGATGATTTTACAAAAACATAGGATGCCGCAAATTGCCCGGACATGCGCTGATATGAAACAATTTCTACAAAGCTAGCCGGTTTCTTTGCATGTGAACTAGAAAAACTGTGCCGAACGTACGGTGATGACGTCAAACCGGCACGTACGGAATATTTCGTCGTTAGTAAAATTGTGCTACAAAAAGAAAGTTTAAATATGCCCCTAAGAAAAATTTGATGCGAAAGCCTATTGTGTCGGTAATACAAATTTTATCATGCACTTCAAGGCGTAACTGGAATCTCACACCCATTCGACCAGCGGCTCTAGGAGCCACTCGGTAAAGTTGTTATGATTAAGTGAAATACTGGTAAACAGCGTAAGGATCCATGTTGTGGATGGCAAAGGCCGATGTCCCCGTGGCGTCATCTCGGAGAGTGTTCACTCGGGGTCGCTGCCGATTGATCACTGCCTGACTGGGCTCGTGGAGCGGCATGCTTACCCGTACTCGGCCAGGAGGCCCCGAAGATGCGCTCGAAACATGAAAACTACATTATGAAGGTACAGGCAACAGGCTTCGACATCACGAACGGGCAAGGCCGATGCGAATAGTGCGTGAACATAAATGTTAGAAAAGTGCCTACACTGCACCGCTACGAAATGAGCCCCGAAAACTGTGCAACCGCATCCGTTTTCTGCCGCTCGTACTTCCTTTTCCTTGGCGGTTACTCTGTTGCGAGCAACTCAATAAATGATTGCCCAGATACATGCACTCTAAAAAAGGGGGTTTAGACCTTACACCCCTTGTCACATAAACGACACCCCGAAACCTCAGTAGGATGTACAGCGCACTGACGTTGTACCGACGCTACCAAAATTTATGAGCGGTTTGATAGCCGAGTTGTACAACTCAATAAAATAGTTAATGTAAGTGTGACTGACTGCAGAAAAAGCTATCGGGGTTTTCTAGGCTCAACTGGAAAACCTGGTGTTTTTTTGCTGTAGACTTTGATACGTAATTTGGCTGTTTAATGTGTCCTATCGCACCGTCATCAACCCTCTTGCAAAAGTTGGGGTAGTCAGTTCGACGTCAGCGCGCTGTAAGCCAAACTGAAGTTTTGGGGTGTCGTATATGTGAAAAGAGGTGTAACGTCTACACCCCCTTCTTTTTAGAGTGTAGCAATTGCTACAGCTGAACCGCCGCAGTTTACAATAGCTCTTGCTGCGAATGGCAGTTGACTCAACCACCAGTGTGGTTGTTGGCGGTGTTTGACGTCGTCATGTGACATAGGTGCAATGCTTGTATAGTCTACTAAAGATACATTGGTTGTGATCACACTCTGTTTGTAATCATCCCATTTTTTCTGATCCAATTTCTTCTTTTTTTTTCTATAGTGTCATGTTGAAACGTTTCTGGCGGTAGCCACAGTTTGAATAGAACCTCCATGGCGACTATATTTGAAGTGCACTGAAAACTATATAGATGGTTAAAGCCTCCTTATTTTAAGCACAGTATATATAGGCTGTTTAAAGAAAGTTGGCCCTGAGATATCTGTTGACAGCGTAATTACTACTTGACCCTAACTAGTTTAATGAGAGTCCTTTGCTCTAAACTTTAATTTTGTCTTGTTTTCTCGTGCACCTGGTTGTATGTGCACTCCACTGGCGTGCCTACCCAGAAATAGGACACCATCAATCACGGCCATCGTAGCCGATCTCCATCCGCGATGACGAGTTCGTTTAAAGTTCCTCACTCGAAGTTGTCTCTGATACTGCTCTGCAATAGGACGTAGAAGTCCTGGATGCTTCCTTGCTATTTGGCGACCACGTCAGGATCCGTGATTATATGCCGACCACCAAGTGGACCACTTTTCCTGCGGTGGCCCTCGGATCAGTTCGAGGAGCTTCGCTGCTGGTGGCCACCTGGAGTTGGGAAAATATGTCCTAGATTTGTGCATGACGGACCATAAAAATGCTAGCGCAGTTTCGATTTAAACATATATTGCCACGCCATACCAACTTAGAAAACGTTCATAAACACTGCTATATCGTACCAGCATCCCGCTATCTTCCCAAATGTTTTGAAACATGACCTTCATGGAGAGTTGACACGGACATAATGAGAAACTGGTTGCTTCTCGAACTGTTCCTAAACACGAGACACATCATTATACAAAGAACGGATTGCTTTGGAACTGCGATATTGACACCTCGGTCAACTCGGTCATGGGGTTGAAGATCGACCTAACGATAAGACTACGTACTAGGTCTTGCCTTTTCTTTATTCTAGAATGAATGGCGCTGCATTTGTGTCAAGAAATCAACCGCAAAAACAAGGCATAATTCTGGCAAACTTATGCACATTTTCCTTCATTAAACAACACAACTTAACAGTGGCGTTATTGATATTATTTCTTTCCTGACTTTGAGCGTTGCGCAAGTTTGAAGAGAGTTGGGGAAAATTCACGTGTTGCACATACCATGAGCGGATCGATTCTTGAATGCGCTGGAACTCCAGGCCCTTTCAGTGGTTTCATGGTGTCACCAATAAGCAAAGCTGCCAGTAGCGAAGACGGTTTAACAGAAAGAGCACTTGCATCAGGATAGGGGTGACATGGTTGTCATTTTGGTCGTCAAGCACACAGATAAACAAGTGATTGCGAAATCGCCAAACCGAAAACGAAAGAGTCGTTTCAGGCTTTCCTGTCAAAGACGTCAATGGCGTAGAAGCAGTCTCTAAAAAACTCTTTCGCGAAACCATTCAATCCAAAAAATGGCTTGCAGCCAGCGCGTACTGCCTGCAGTAGCCACGTCCAACATTTTATTTTCTCTGAGTGGTCTCAACCGGTTGAGTCGCTTTCTCGAAACAAAATCAGAACGGACTTATCCAAGTCAGGACTTGAGTTCGGTACCTACAACGGAGTACGCAGTACCCCCAAAGGACATCTGGGGAGAACTGGGTTAAACGAAGAATCTGGACGTGAGAGTAACGCGCTGCAAACTTCAAGGACCGCGAGGTGGCAAGCGGAGTCGTCTGCTTCTGCTACGCCGCGGTCGTTTTGACAGTGACAAACGACGACATTCGTATAATTGCGTCATGTATTTTGTGAAAACCGTTGGTTACATGTGAACAGCGACAGCGCGTCGCTTTTCTGCAGGAGTCCTGTCTTCCACGGGCGTAGGGCGTAATAACCAACCATTCACACCGCCGGCTGAAGCTGTGCTGGCGGCCTTCTGTACAACCGTGAACCTTTCGGGCATAGAAGGGGCCATCGACACCGACCTGTGAACAGTCATGTTACAGCTGTTTCTACGATTATGCTAAAATGCAATATGTGTCATTTGATGCAAACAAGTATAGCCCCCTGAGGTTAGCACAATTGGGAGTTCTACTAGCAAAGCTAACATTGCATTCATAATCATATCTTGGGTACGCCAGTATTAAATGCTGGACCCACTCGAGGAAACATTCCGGCCGGCGTGTTCATTCAAGAACGAGGATTCGTGCACGTCCAAGAACACTGATACATTGAGCTATGTTACTTAAATTATAAGTCAAGGTCGGAATTTCAATAAATGTTCACTGCAATTATCAATACCAGTCAGTCTGGTACACTGCTGAAAGGCTAGAAGGCACATTTTCAAAAGGAGTTAGCAATGTTAACAATACAAAAGTGATTGTGTTTCCACTGCGCCATCATTTCAAAATACACAGGCTAGAATTTTATGAAGCAAAGCCGAAACTTGACAAAAGGCAACACGAATGTGTTGTTTTATGTCGAAAACTCTACATCTTGCAGACCCGAAGGTCACAGACACAACATTTGAACCTCATTTTCTTTGAATCCCTTGTTTTGAGATGCCACTTAAACGAATGCCAACACAAAGCTGTGGGTCTGTTACATAACAATTTATCTGTAAAATTGGTGCCTTCAATCTCACTCAATTTACAGGTAGTATTCACTGGCGACCATAGTTAAACTCGCTGCTGCTGAGCACATGCTGACGGCAAGCTTCCACAACACTTGCGATTCGCACATTGCCCAAGTGAACAATGTCACTTTTGGAATACAATCAACAAGAAGTCATCCTGTGCTTATACAACCTGAGCAGTAAACTCGAATATGGTGTCCAATTAGTGCCATTTACTCAGCGCCGACCAGCATAGACACACTAAATTTGGAATCACTCTGAGCACATCTGCTGCTTAGCATGGTATTTTTTACAACATTTTTACAACAACGACAAGTAACCAGAACATTAGGTGGCCTGCATCAACACTGCACACTGGCTACACATAAAACCAGCTACTTTCACAACTAATAGCCGCAACAGCTACGATCTGGCATGACTTGCACACTATACACTGGCTCTTCTAAAGCCTAACTACTTTCAAAACTCATAGCCACAAGCTTCGAGAGTTGAGAGGTCGAGCTTGGTCTACATGCACACAAAAGGAATTACTGAAAAATAAATAAGAGCGCTCTCGAACTATGCACAGGGGTGACATGAGACAGACATTCTTGTGGATAGTCTTCAGGGTCAGCACACCACCAGTCATTGTGCAGCCCGCAACTGACGAGGTTGGCTCGGAAGGTTGGGTCCTCAGCCACGACGTCGATGTGGCCCCAGGGTCGTGTTTCTTGAGGTGCCGGTGTCCGAGCGAACGGAAGATTACGAGCCTTTGGACTAGCTGCTGGACAAGGATGAGGCACGCCTGGAGCCTGGTGTAGCTACTCTGCCACGTGGGGAAGAGCCTCTTCCAATGCCAGAGGGACCGCCTGAGTCTGACGCAGACGCTGCTGCTGCTGAAGGGCGGCCAGCACCACCGGCCGACGCCGACCGGAACCCTGTAGTCCACGACCAGTCTCTAGGCCAAGCACACCGCCCGCAGGCTTGGCAACCTGTACGTGGGCTGCAGACAGGCAGAAGTATCAAGACCTGCTTACTCAACAGGCAGAAAACTTGCAATTCAAGCGGCAATGCAACGCACAACACGGCCATATTTTTAGAGAAATGTTCAAAAGAGTGTTTGCCCTGCTTGGGCAGGCTGCTCAACAAGAAGACCCTTGAGGGGGGGGGGGGGGGAGGATATTGAACATATTTTTGGAGGTTAGTGCTCTTGGATGTCTCCATCTTTAATTTCTAGCATGCACACATTTCCTTTGCACGCAAAACATTTCCACTAGCTTTAGCGGAAAAAGTTCCGACATACTTTAGCGGAACTATTTTCAATCCAAATTTAGCGGAAAAATTTCCCTGCTAACCTTTGCCGGGAAGTTTTCCCGAGAAATGTTACCATAACGCAATGCGCAGTTACGCCCGTTTGCATTATTCCCATAATGCAGCACGCGAGCTTACGCCGACGCCGACAGCGACGCCGGTCAAGCCGGAAACGGGCTCCTAAGAGCTGTGCTCTAAAACGAATTTTATGCAGGAACGTGCCGGAAGGAAGTTGCAATGAAAACAATTAAATGCTTAACAGAATGTCCGTGGAAACCAGAGGCTCCGGGCGTAGCTTTCGAAAAAAAAAATTGCGCGAGAGCTCCTGATGAGATCTGGTACGGGCTTTCCGCGCTGCGAAAGTGGTGTCGCGGGACTGCTATGCTTTGTAAGCAAACAAAAAAAAAAAACAATTGCAATCGCCAGCCCACCCCGCTAACTCCATGTACCACGAGGCACAGGCATGTCGCTTCACAAAATCCTTTCCAAGCGGGAGTACTCGTGCAAAACATGACACCAAATAACATTCACACCCCTGTCTCGTCGAATGTAACTTACTTATTTACATGCTTTATAAAACGTTAAAGAGACAAATGATGAAAGCATAATACGTACCGTCTTGTGGTTGTCCTGGGCCCGTTTGCACGAAGCGCTAACCGCGGCTAAAGTTAGTCGCAGTACCTAGGAGAGGGATTTTGAAATCACGTGACTGGCTCGGTAGGGATGCGGGGAAACATGGCGGTGCCCCGGTGAGTGGGCGCCGCTCGCTTTGGAACTGATATGTCATTGTAGCTGCAATATCGGGCGCGTTAGTCAGCAATGAATGGTGCAGGAGGCTTTCGCTTTGCCTTGCCTCACCTAAATCGTAAACATTGAGCAATGACCTTGCCGCATTTTTTTTATAGTCTTTCGATTCTGTCCATTCCTAAGCCTAAATGAACGCGATAATTGTCGGCATGGCAACGTCTTTCGAAAGTGGATTGCCTTGACTCAATCGGCCGGGTATTGATAGCACACAAAAGCAGACAGCGTCCCAATAGACATTTTTCTAAATTTCCCAAGCACAGAGCTGCATGCTACGAGTGTAGTTACACGCGTTGCACGTGCTGGCGTCTGCAGTATACAATGGTTCTAAAGTAAAAAGTCTAAAACAAATTTTGCCTTGCACACGCGTTCGTCAAAGCCTAATTATGAATATTTACTTCGAATCTTTTATAAGAGGAAGGGCAGCGCGCGCGGACCGTATAATTAGACTTCCAGCGTTCTCCTCGATACTTGAGTAATTTAGAAATGTATATTGGGACGCTGTCTGCTTTTGCGTGCTATCAATACCCGGCCGATTGAGTCAAGGCAATCCACTTTCGAAAGACGTTGCCATGGCGACAATGATCGCGTTCATTTAGGCTTAGGAATGGCCAGAATCGAAAGACTAAAAAAAGATGCGGCGAGGTCATTGCTCATGCTTTGCGATTTAGGTGAGGTAAGGCAAAGCGAAAGACTCCTACACCATTCATTGCGGACTAACGCGCCCGATATTGCAGCTACAATGAATGACATATTAGTTCCAAAGCGAGCGGCGCTCACTCACCGGGGCACCGCCATGTTTCCCCGCATCCCTACCGAGCCAGTCACGTGATTAAAAAATCCCTGTCCTAGGTACTGTGGCTTACTTTAGCCGCGGTTAGCGCTTCGAGCAAACGGGCCCTGGCAGCATGAGCTCGGCAATCTCCGCCCGCAGCAGTTTTTTGTTGTTTTTATATTCTTTTGGTTTTACTTGCCACAGGCAAGGACTTTCGAAGACTTCTTTTATTAATATTCCGTTGAAAATGTTGGTAGGAGTCAATGCAGCAGGAACAGGCGAACACGAAACAATACAGCCGCGAAGCCTACTCTCAGGTGTACCTCAACCACTTCGGTGCCTCGGCTGTTGCTCTGCTCCGAAGCTATTTTGGGCTGTCAACTCGCGCGCTAATTGGCCGGCGCCGCGTCGGACGCTTGAACATATGCAACATCAAAATACGTCGAGGCGTCGAGACTTGTTTTGGTGAGATCCCCGAAAACGCACGTTTCTACGCCGACCGAGGAAGCGCTCTTCAGAAGCCCGCTGTGCGTTGAAGATACGTCCGCTGAAACACCCGTAATTACGTCGAAAGTACACCATATGTGATTCGGCCTTAAGAATCGACCAACAAAGCAGTGGGCAAACGCAATGAACAATATGCTTACAGTGCCAATTATGACGAAGGCCTCTAGCACAAAAAAACCATGCTCTTGTGCAAAACTAACAGCGCCGTGCGACAAATACAGTAACTCGTGGATGCAGGTTTTGCTTGCTGCGACGCCTTAATGCCATCTGAAGGGGCCGCAGCAGGTCACATTGCTTTTGGTTGATGATACTTTACCTTAGTCTTTGCAAGCCTTACAAGGAACACTGATCACTGCAGTCAGTGGGCCTCGAAGACTGACTTCAAGGGTAGCAAAACCATTGTTATCACTGTCCGCCAGGTGAGGACAAACGTTGAGCAGGTTTTTATGCTAAATTATGTTATATTGACACATTTTGCCTGGTCATATAATCTCCGCTGTCTTAGAGCATGTAAAAATTGGTTTAAGGTGTAGTGGGTAATTGATGGCTGAAAATATAATTGCAAGCGAAGCACAATTCAGGTATAAACACACTGTCTCAGCCTACAGTTCTCAAGGCGTTCTGTTGCGAATGACCGTGCAACTGAGTGTAGTTTCTATCGCCATGCCACAAAATTGGTCGGTGCATAGGTGTGCTATGCTGCATATAATTTCCGTAGAACTTAGAGTGGGTGGCACAAGAAATGAGAGGAGGGGGATGCATAAGAGGCCCGCCTTGACCACTAGTTCCAGATTTGTTGTTTCCGCACGATGTTGATACGCCCAAATGCTGGTGCCACATGACGGCACCACCTATTTGGCGTATCACCATTCAAGATTGTTTGTATTCCAAGCAAATATTTAAATTTGGTTCATATGTTTATAAACGAAATGTAACACTATTTGCTAGGCTTATAAAACCGGAGCTGCCTTACTGTAGGCAAATTGTGTTTTATACCAGTTTTAATAACATCGCTAAGAAAAAAACAGATAAAACTCCGAGCTCGTGCTGTATTTAAATGTAAATGCCACAATGGTACCTTAAGAAAAACACAGTTAAAAAAGGTACTATTGAAAAGGAATAAATTTCGGAACGTTGCAGCCTGCGGATTGTGCGAGCCATGTCTCGGGAGAAGGGAGAAGCCGATCGTGTGAAAAGATGCAGCTGTTGCTCGCAGAACCTCAAACATTCGAACCAAAATTTTTATTTAGTTTTAAGAAATTTAAATCGGGATGTATCTCAGTTGCACGAATGTTAAGCTTCAACTCTATGCGTTGTTTGCACGCAAGCGACGTTGTCACATTTGTTAGCTTTTACGGTGCCATCAATTTATTTTTAAATGCGATCAATAGCCTATTGGACAATTATTAGGTTTTCTTTAATCTGCAGCATGTAAGTCAAATATTTGTTTATGTTTTGTTCGTTATTGTTGAAAAGCTAAATATGATAATAAGCAAACACCTATAATTGCCAGCGTCTTTGCTTGATCATATCGACAGTTTATATTTAGTTTATTTTAATTTTACTAAAGGTGAATTTTGGCTTTTTACCATAGATATATTCACAGAGATATGTGAGTCAGTCCCTACATATAAAAAAGCTATCTTTTCTTCCTCATTACTTCGTTTGCTTACATAGTGTGGTTAACTCAGAATCTTCTTTAAGCCCGATAATAGATGCCGTCGTTTCACAACAGGGCGAAGCACCTTCAAGCCACCACGTAAAGTTACCTGACTTCGCCTCACCTATACAGTAACCTATTCTAACCTTACTTAAGCAAAAGAAAGCCCTAACAAAACGCTTAGAGGAACGTCGACGTTCATTCGGAAACTTATTCCAAAGATTCTTCACATACTGTAGCTAAGATCAATTTCAACCTTTGTGATTTTTAATATATTCAAGTAAAATATTGTAGCTAACTAATTCTTTTTGAAATATAACTTTATTTGTTTTAATCTATTCATCCCTTTTAAAAATTTTGGTGTATGTAACCATATGTAGGGTATTTACAACATACGTTTAACATCACGCAGGTTTAAACAGAGTTGGTGGTGTGTAGGTTAAATCGGAAATGACTAATAATCAACACAATTACATAAGGGCGCGTTATTTTAGAGTTCCTGCCAAAGTTAAACAATAGAATCATCCCGGGAAGCACTCCTGCTTGCCTGTGAGTATGCCGATTTTAAATATTTGGCACTATTCGGTAATATATGAGTTAGTATTTTTAGCATCAGTCCTTGTTTTTGTCCGTCGAAGGCAGATACAAAAAAAAACAAAAAAACTCCAGGTTTCGTTTTTTTCACTGGATTACGTTAGCACACAACTGAACTCATACAGCTCACAGAAAGTAATCCTAATTCCTACCTTTTTTGATATTCATTAATGATTCCTAGCGCCACAACGTGTAACGCGCTTCAATCGTTATTTTTCATTATTAGTGATTATGTTAGAGCGCTGGTCATTTCAACCCCAGAGTATGTTCCAGACAACTTAAGCTTGCGAGATGATATTGATTCACCTTTGAAATTTGGAAAAGGATAGGGTAGGAACATTAGAACCGCACTATTTTCATGTGTCTCAACAAATTTCCATCTTGTCCAAAAATGACTGTCTGCAAAAGGCATAAAACTACTCCCTATTGTTGAGAGCTCTTCTCTTTTACTCTGAAATCTTAAGGTGTTGGATCCTGTCCAGGATCATAGAGGCGTTTGTTCTGTTCATATTTCTTGTGCAGTGGAATTCACAATAATTGTTCGCTATGGCACGACTGTCCACCGTCGCGCAAGTGTATTTTTCAGCCACAGTTGTAGTGTCGTTGTATTCCTTTTTTCATTTTTAAACATAATTAACACAACAACATTGGTTAAAGTTTACTCCAGCAAAGTTTCTGTAAGTCATAAATTTTATTTTTTATGTTCACGTTTAATCAATCTTACTAATTGGTCAGTCAATAACTAATACTTAAAAAACAATATCAGTTCTTTCTAGCAGAAAACGGATCGAAGAACGTGAACTAAGCTCAATAATGGAACTGATCAATCTTTTGTGGATTCATGTTTTTTCTTCCTTTAAAAATTCTGACGTAATTTTTCAAAAAAGAATTCACAAAACTTTATTAAACAAGACTTTATAAGGAATAAGATATTTCGTATAAAAATATATACATATGCGCATACGACTTTTTTATTTTGTATATAATGAAACCATACAAGAATACTTTCTTTTCAATAGGGAATTCCGACTCGAACATTATTACCATTAATCCGTCTTTTCTTTAGGATTCATTAATGTTTAATTATAATGGGGGAAGCTTGTTCTCAGGCAGATTTCTGTTAAATTACTAAATTACTTTGTCAATTTTATCAATTATGTTTGGTATCTATTTTAGTATTATTTGCCAATTGTGCCGAAAGATGTTTTTTACTCATTAAGCTGATAACATATATTTTGCATCAATTAGGGAGTTTGATGTGTGGCATAACTTTCCATATTATTGATATAAAATCTGTCTAATTGACTTTGGAAGGCCTGGATAGGAAAACAGAAAGAAACATTAATTGTATGATTTTAGTACCTTAGATCATTAGATAACGAGAAAGATTACTCGTAGATGTTGACCGCTTTAACACAAGATTGATATTTGAGATTAAACGTAAAAACATGTATTTAAATTAAAAGACGAATCTCAGATTCCACATTCAACATTACTTCTGAAATTGATATTGGTGCACAGAACGAAATCTAGGACATAGCTTTTATTGATGGTTTTATTTTTCTAGAAAGTATTGTACGTTTCCTGTCACACGTCAGTTTTTAATTCCTATTTGTGCTCCAAATCAATCGCCTTGTTTATATGTCATAACATATATTATTTACTAAAAGTATATTCGGAATATTTGTACACACACACGAGGGTACTCACGTAAAACATATCCATATGCACAAGCGTACACTCACAGATACGCGCACTCCCAAACGCGAGCATGTGTATACAGGCACACAGCTGCACTCACATACGCACATTCACAGACGCGCTCCACACTGAACACTAATATTCTAAATCGTAAAAAATATTTGTCTCCGGTTTACCGGAATTCTTTCTATCTACAAATGAATATATTTTGACGTAGCTACATATAATTTGTGTCGTCCTGTTTATACCTCTTCCAGGTGGTCTTCAAGCACCCAAATCTTTCATCATGTAAAATTAGCATTCATGAACGACATGATACGCAATGACTTCTTATCTACAAATACCAATTTCTTACCCAAAGTGAGATTTGGTCATATGTTTTACTCAAGCTGAGCCATGAAAGGAACAGGATGTACTTCGCCCTCGGCAGCGCTCGGAGATATGCAGATCATTAGTCATCATTTGCCCATCAGAACTGGCAGGCGAATGCCGCATCGGCCAACAACGATGACGGCGACACGCAAATCACGCATGAATAATGGGGCATATGGTCCAAAACCTAATGCATCACCTGCCATATCGTCAGGGGTGTAATCTTACACGCTTACGCTCTGGTACAGTAGAAATGCAAAGGGGATAAAAAATTGAGTTGCAAGACGGATAATTGAGCAAAATTGCTGCAGGAATCTATTTGCCCTCACAGTTGCAGGAAACAATAGACGATGGCTTTGAGTCAAGGAAAACATTGCACACAGTGTAAACTGTGATTAGCTCAGAATATACTACAATAAATAAGAACGAATTTTAAAGAGTGTGTAAAGGGATAATGCTGCAGAGTAAAAAAACAAGTTCCGGGACAGGACATGTAACTTCACCTTCAACTTTATTGACCTTGCAAAACTTTCGAATTTTGACTCCTTGCTTTAAGTTATTGAATTGTGACAGTAAAGGTAACTTAAGGACTCAGAACAAAAAAAAAAACATTGTACTAGAAGTTCTGACAATATGGGGCAGAGTATTGGTAAACTACCGTGCTACCTCTCATTTACCGGCTAAGTGGAATACTAACTTTTCATTTGTGGTGTTTTTTTTCTTCCTTTTAGTGGAAATACAGGGAGTTTTGAGAAGCGATAACCCTGCTTTTTTTGGCTCGGGTAAATAAACTATAGATTGCCAGAAAGCTCAAACATCGAGAGAATGTTACGCTAGCGGTTGGGATAAAACGCGAAAGCTTGAGAACATGACGTCACTTAAATCAAAAATTAATTGAGAAAAAACTCAATTTCTTTATGAGCCGACGTCCACCTAAGCCAAATATTACCAAGTTAAAAACATTACACTGTGGGCACCTGTAGCATCTATTTCGGCGAAAAAAAGCTTGTCAACAGAAAAGGAAGCAATTCCCTTTTACCTGCTGAGAAGTTTTATTCCCTGAAAGAGAGGCGACATGCGCTTACGGAGTAATTTCTTGTTTTGACGATATTAGGCTTATGTGGACGTCGGCTCATAGAGAAATTTCGTTTTTCTCAATTATGTTTTTTCAATGTAACGTTCTGTTCAAAACCTTGCGCACCCTGTCCCAACCGCTAGGGTCACATTCTCACCGAGTTTGAGCTTCCTGCGATGGATAGTATATTTACCCCGGCCCAAAAACACGGTTTTCTTCTCGGGAACTACCTGCATTTCATTGGCAATGTTTAAGGTGGTTAGGAGCGGGTTTTTAAAATTGTACGCGAAAAGTAAACAATCAAATGAAACCATGTGCGTATACACCCCATCCCGATGCAGTTCCGATCTATGTGAAAGTGAACACGCGATCGTCGACCGCTGCTCCGTATATGTAGCGACTTGGAGCGACGGCACTGGTGACTTACGCAGCTTGGCTCGCGCCTTGCCGCGGGTTCGCAAAATGCTCAAGCCACCATGACCGCTGCTTCATGACGCCACTATCACGCAGCGGTAGTCCACCGCGCGTTCATCTTCATGTAAATGAGGAATGTTCTCCATGCGAAGATACTCGGACCATGATACTACTTGCTTCTGTAGTTCTATGCACTATCTTTTTTAAGCGACGTATGTACGACGTGAATAATATTTATTGAGATGTAACAAACTCGCTTGTGACAGAGTTCGTTGCTTTACAGGCGTCCTCAGTTTTCCATTCTTTGTACCAAGTTCTGGCCCAGAAATTTAAAATATGTATTCATACATCTTGTGTAGCAGCAGAGATGTTTCTTTTGCATAGAGTTATGAAGGTAGAAGCTTGATAACTTTAGAAATCAAGATTATCTTGGCGTGTTCTACCTGTCTTTATTTTAACCCTTGTTTTATCGGAGAATTTGTAACGTTAAATTAATCATTCGTATTATTTGTGAATGATATAAACCGCTCTCACTTAAATGAAGTTTTAAAGCCAGACTTCTGATAACTTTATCTGATAACTGTGATAACTTTAGAAATCAAGATTATCATGGCGTGTTTACCTGTCTTTATTTTAACCCTTGTTTTATCGAAGAATTTGTAACGTTAAATTAATCATTCGTATTATTTGTGAATGATATAAACCGCTCTCACTTAAATGAAGTTTTAAAGCCAGACTTCTGTAGAAACTTTAAGTCTGCGATTTCTTTAGATGTACGCTATTCGAAACTTGCAAGCGTTTAGTAAAGAAGACAATAGGTGTCCTTAGAAAAGTACTTATTTCACACTTTCTTTTTCATTTTTACGTATAAGGGTTTAGCGAAACTCGATTAACATTAGGAACAAAATGTCAATATTTATATTCGAATAAGTGACGTGGCGTATGCATGCATATGCTTTATCCAGAGATTACCATAAGCCAAAGAGCCACGCGCTCCGCTGTTTGCTTTCATTTGAACCCTTTAGTAGGCGTACAGCGAACTGGTGTAGGAGGAGGGGAGGTGGGTGGGGTGGGGGGGGGGGGAGGTGCTTCCGTTTTTTCTTGAGCCTGTATAGCTGCAGTGAGGGCACTCATGAGTTCGACAGCAAATTTCAGAATAAAAAGCAGGGTTGACTGAAATACGAGCTGAATAAAGCTACGAGGAGGTAAATTTATTCAGGTGAAATACTTTGTTGCAAAAGTATGCTGGTGCAGTCGTGTAATCAGGGACATATCAGGAATCAGCCGACTGCTTTCCAAAGAAAGTACTTTATGAACATGCACTTACCTCAGTGTCGCAAACGTAACCATCGTTACGTTATGCGCCTATTGGTGGGAGTGATGTTCATTTAACACCTCTCTTCAATGAGCCTGAGAGATGTTTATGTGATAGTGGTGTAATGATTTGGAAGATAAAAATAAATATATAGTTTATCGGACTGCAATAATTACAAAAGACGACTATCTCTGGCGGTCCCAAGTTACGATCGTGGTACTTAGTGTAAACAACATAATGTTTGCTAGGACCTAATTTTCTCTATTTTTGGGCTTCAACTACATCATGAGAAATTACTCACACGAATATAAAACCCAATCTTGACAGATATGTAAAACACCACTTCCAATTGCAAAATTGCTATCCGAACGTCTGGACTGCTAAAAGCTCCTGTTCTACCTTATGTGATGGGTCTGATGAGCTTTACGTAGGTTCATTTTACAAAGAAGTCCGATTTATACATTAAAACAGTATTTATTTCCTTCATCAGCGATTGGGGTGACCGAGAATAATAAAGAGTTTATGCAGTTTGACGAACCCTCGGGAGCACTACAAGTAACAAAAGAAGATTGCAAAAAGATGATAGAAAAAAATTACATTAGTGATTTTCTTCTAATGCTCATATTTTTCTAAGATGAGATATTATTTGATAGGTCAATAAGTGCATAATTGACTGTTTGACGTACAAAGCTACTTGTCACTGGGAACGAGCACATGGTTTACGTGATGCGGTTGATTATCTCAAATGTGCAAACGAAGGTCAGTGAAAGTTAAAATAACTCACCAAAACACCCACCGTATTCTCGCGAAAGTACACCTCGAAGAAGGAAGAACCCTACCAATATTCAGAGGAGCAATGTGACGGCCGGTTGCTTTCATATTACTCTGTGGCAGCACAGATCGTTCAGCGAAGTGGAGTAGGCACAACGTTCTAGGTTTTACAACGTCGTGCTGCCTCATCCATGCACGCGAGAGATAAAAAAATAATGTATGCTAAAATAGTGGCGACAAGCCTGACGAATATGCAAGTTCCGAAAACAGAAGTGCAGGAAATTCTATGTTGCATTCGCGCGTCGCAAAAACAGACGGAGGCGTCGGGGAGATTGCAGCCAGCCACTCGAGCTGTTTGTTCGCCATACAAATCCCCTACCAACTACGTTGCCTTCATCGCTGGGACGTGGGGAGCTGTATGGATATTGGTTCTTTGCTACCTTAGTACGGCTTTACGCCTTTCAAGGGTTCGCTCTTGCTTGTTGTCATGGCAACTTTCCCCCACTTTAAGCAGGGACACGAAGTTTTTTGTTCAATCTTTGCAATGCTGGTTTATGCAAAATGCTGTGCGTCTTCAGTGCCATCTCCGGCGACGTTTTTTCTTTATTCTGCGCTCATGTGTGTGCAAAAATAGATATTCGTGAAATATTCATAGTCTCTCGGAATCGAAAGGCGGCTGACTTGTGTTGTTAACTTGTTATGCAAGTGTCGAACGTCTAGAGCAATTTTTGGCTCCTTTAGTTCTGCATTATGCATATAGGTTTTACTGAAATGTTCGAGAAAGGGTGTTAGGATATAATCACCTCAACATCGCACACATATTTAGAAATAATTGTCTTTAACAAGAATATAATTTCAACAGAGCATACACTTATATTTTCACTTCAACATGCAAATATGTCCAATTATTGTAGTGATATTTTATTTTTAGCATTCATTAAAGTCTGAGTACAAAGTCTGTCGTCATAGAGTATAGGACATTTCTTTCACTCAGAAAATTGTATGTACTCCGACTTTCGTACAGATAGAAAAAATTTTATGCCTGCCTTAAATGGGCTTAGATTGATATATTGAGTTCTAAAATTTTGCACTGCCCCAAATTAATGTCAACAACTTGAAACTCCACCACTGCCTGCAAGACCTAGCGAGGTTCTGTTCGCCGAACAGTCATCTCTCACATAAAATAAGGGTATCTGCGCAGGCGACCTGGTGAATGATTATAAAGCAAGCAGACTTGAACCTAGGGACCAAAATGGGAAAACAAAACTCAGTTGTGTGTTGTTTCATGTTTTATTTCTAGTCTCAAAGTTGTTTTTTTTCCACTCTCTTTAACGCGTGCGTGCAATTTGAATGAAATGCAACGAATTATTTTGATTTTCTATACTGCAATCGACATTGAACGTGCTGGTAAGAATATTAGTAAAAAACACTTCTAGAAAGCACTCGTTTTTGCGACACTGCTCTCTTTCTCGGTTTCAAAATACAGAAAGCTTACCATGAACTACTTACTTGGTAGCTACTTCTGAAAACTCCCTCAAAGCGGTGTGTAATGTTCAGGCGTAATCTGGTGCTCTGCTATATGCTCTATATGTGTAACTATTTTCTAGTAAAGAGAGATTTGCTTGTCAGTAAAACATAAAGGTATATTTGAGCATGTATTTGACTGTCTAGCACACGTACAGAAACGTCTACAGGAATAAATTAGTCTCGACATAGCAGGCATTCGTTGATTGTTTTTATTGCGAGGTACTACAATTTCCTTGGAGCTCAATTTCATCTGTGCTCTTATCTTTGTGTGAGGGAGTTTATCGGTGATCTTGTTTTCTTGGTGCGAAATATAATATGGTTCGTCCAGGATGCGTTCGACCCCTCTACGTCTTTCGCTGTACGTCTTAAAAATAAGAGTGGCGATATGAAACAGGAAATGCACACTCTATACTGTTAGCGCTCGATTGATATTGGGGCTATTTTTGTGGGAAGGCATAGTATTTGCACGACCAAAACATATATATTTTTGTAGAGTAACAGACGTCACCATCATTTTTCATTGCAACGGATCGGGTACATATTTATTGTTCAGGGTATAAAAAACGCAAATCGGTCCGTACAGAAACTTGGAACTTCTCAAGCATGAGAAAAAAAAAAATTTCTTCATTCGTTTCGCCGAACATTAAACTAACAAATAATTAATTTGAAAAAAAAAATTAAAGCATTTATTGTGAAAATTATTCGGTAGGTAAACCTAACCATTTGTTCTAATACGCGTCGCCACAGGTGTGTCATGCTATAGGTACGAATTTGATACTTAAATACTATAGTTATTACTATCTGTTTTGAAAGGACGGAGTTTTCTACAAGAATATATTCATTTCATGAGTTTTTATGTCGCGCTCATAATGCTAGGGAAACCGGGGTAGAAATATTTAAGAAAAATGTTGGAGTGTTTGCAGTGTATAATTATTTCGGCTAGGTAGTCGCTTTTAACTTTAGATACATCACTCGAAAAAATAAGAAAATATATACGTTTACCAAATTCCCGGCACAGATATAACCTCTAATCTTCTTTTTTTTAAGCTATAAATAACAGTAGACTCATGCACAAAATAGTATCTCATAAACATTTACATCCATACTATTTATTGCAGATCTCTGAATTGAAAAGATATATTATGAACAAAGTTATGATTATAGGGATCTCTTGCATCAAGCAAGGCATTTTCGCCATGCGTGAAGGCAACAGCAAAATGTCGCTTGTCACCTGTGTAAGAGAAACCTATTAATCAATAAAGAGCCTGGGGTTTATCGTGTCCTCCACTAGGAAAATAATTAACATCCATGTCCTTGTTACGTTTGTACAGTAGCGACAGCATGTACTGCATTTGCAGTCTTTTTCGAATAAGTGGTTATTATAGTGTATCGGTAGAAGAATGTTCTACAGAAAATGTGAGGATTGTATTTTCCGCGACGTTTTTTTCGTACATCCTAGTGACAAACTTTTCATAGTAGTTTTTTCACTGTATGTAAAAACAGGCTCATTTTTTTTTCTTTTACAGAACGGTTTAATATAATAGTATTGCGTGTATGAAACACGAATATTAATGACCCAAAGCATCTAGGCGGTTCTGAACTGTCTGACGCCAATTAGACATGTTTTGAAAGCACTTAAATAATTGGATAATTTATAAAATTTTACATTTTCGTGTTCTGTGCTAGTATTAGTTTAAGTTCAAATTATTTATGTACTGCAACCGCGTGCGTCAATCCCCCGCATGCACATGCCGTGTAGACTGAAGCTACTACATCCATCGGAAGCGGCAACATACACTTCGCTCTTGGAGCTAATTAATAGGGTGCCGCGTTACTGGAGCCTTTTCAGTGTCTCACATGGCCCTAAAATGCATTATGTTTTCCATCCAATTTGGTCATGTGAAGTTAATACACGGGACACTTTTATTTTAAAAAGGCTTGTTGAAACGTAGCATTTTTGCTCTCTCATTTGGAGTCCTTGACAGAAAAACACATATTGGTTGCTTTAATTTCCTGTAAACGTTTTTTGTTAAGCTTTTTTTCAGCCTTAATGTCTCGTATTACCACTCGCTGACAATAATTTTGTATTTATATTTAATTATAATGTTTTCTAAATATTGGCTCACGAGGAAACAACTAAGGACATATCTTAATGAACTAGCTCTTAATACTCGTGTATTTGTTATAAATTAAACTACATCCTATGAAAATCCCCTATTTACACAGATAACTCAGGAAAAGAAACATACTTTATTAAAGTATTAAGTTTGCTATAAATATAAATGCTATTTAACCACTACAGAAGCATTCATCGTGCGATCGGGCTTGAGTGAATGCTGACAAAACACTTAATTTTTATTTATTTATTAAATCAAGCGTACGTATGTAAAATACGTTGCATGAATGGTGGTGACTGATAAAAAAAAGGAATGTACAAGATTCGGAAGAAAAGGTCAGCTTTATCGGCTTCTGTGGAACGTTTTTTTAATCCTGAAAGTGTTGTAGTGTCTCAGAGTTCTCAAGCAATTATAAATGAAGGTCCAAAGTTTTGCCTAGATGTGAAACCTTCACGGTTTGATTTGTGTTCAAATGTGCATGCTATTAGTACCAATATTTCTACCCCGGAGGATAGAACGACTTTTGTAAATCAATCTTTGAGCAAGCTGAGTGTTCTGGTGGATTCGACCTTTCCGGTTGAACAAAGAAATTTCAGGAGAGTGTCGGCTTTGAAAAGGGAGTTGATAGATAATTCTTTGACTCTGCTCCAGACTGACAAGAGTGGCTTGTTTGCAGTGCTCCCGGATGGTATTTTCAAGGAGAAAGCTTTGGTGTCTGTTTCCGAGTGATTTGTGAAGAGTGACGAAAATGTTGCGATTTTAAAACGGGATGTGTGTAAGATTTTGACGGAGGAGGTGATCACGGCCACGCTAAACAGAGTGAGGGGCGCTTCACGCTCGTCTTTCGGCTTAAAGTGTTTGGTAAAAGATCATAAAGTAGATTTCTCCTTCCGGGTTGGAATTAACGAAAATGCGTCTTGGCAAAAGTCGCTTGCGGTTTTCATTCAGGGATGTTTGGGCCATGTCAGACTGGGGGCAGTATTGCCCTTAGGAACTCGGAGGAACTAATCGAGGGTATTTCTCTCCTGCATCGGAGCTCGTGCACGTTGATTTCCTTGGACATCAAAGTTTTATATTATTCTTTAAATAGCGTGTTGTTCCTCGAAAGGGTTAGGGAGCTTCTAGAAAAAAATTTAGTCTCATTTCAGGCCAAAGCGGGTATCTCGGTAGATGCGGTAATGGAACTTCTGACGTGCTATCTGAAGGCAACTGTGCTTAAATTTAATGGTGACTGTTATATACAGGGGAAAGGTGTGTGCATTGGTTCGGCGGTGCCTCCGGTGTTGACTGAGTTTTGTCTTAACACTCTGGAAAAGAAAATAACAGATTTTGTTGGCTCTTTGGGTGTTGAAGGGGTTTTGGTTCGGAGGTTTGTTGATGACATCTTGGTTTGTGCTCCGAATCAGCTTTCCGCTACTGAGATTCATGACTTTATTTTGACAGCTGCACCGGAATTGAAATTCCCCTCTGAGTCAGCGAAAGATGGGAAGTTGCAGTTTCTGGACTTGCAACTATTGAACAAAAAGGGGCTTTGCTGGTTTTATGGGAGGGGAACCGTGAACAGGGTTCTTTCCAGATGGAGTGCTCATTCTAAACTTGTTAAAGGGGGGAAGGGTGGGGGGTGAGATCACTAATTGGCAGTGCACTGAAGAAATCTTGTTTTCATTGTGTCGGGAACACTTTCGGCGTTCAAATCAAACATCTACTGTCGGCGGGTTATAGTTTAGATTTTATCGTTTCTAGTGCACGTAGACTGCTTGTACGCACTTCGGTGACCGCTGAGAGGGTTCAAGGTGAAACCTTTGCTGTGATTCCTTATTCTCATGGTTTTTCTAATAGCTTAAAAGCTTTGGGTGCAAAATTTAATGTTAACGTGGTTTTTAAGACGGACTTTCGTTTAGACAGGCTCACCCCGTTTACCTTCAGACGTGACGGATGTTGCGGAGAAAAACACAGAGATCCCTCAGTCTCCTGTGGCGCAGAGGTGGTCTACAAGATCCCCTTTGACTGCGGATTGTGTTATGTCGGTCAGACAGGGCGTTGTTTGAATGACCGTCTTGCGGAACATAAAAGAAATGTAAAGAATAGCGCGCAGAGTTCTGAGTTGGCAAATCATGTTGGTTCTTGTAATAATTTCTCTCCTCTTTGGGATGAAACTTCCGTTCTGTGTAACGAAAAAGAATTGTTTAGAAGGCTAATTAAAGAGACCTTATGCATTCGCGAGCGGGAGAATTGTGTGAGCCAGCCGTCCTTGGTTATCGGTGATCGGATGAAAGAGTTTTTGCTTGTGTGAGGGGGCGTTGCAAACTTGAGGGGGGGGGGGAGGGGGAAGAAAATCGGGAAGCGTTTGCTTGGAAGTAGGAAATGAGGATTAGGCTTTAGCGTTTTGGAGGTCGCCGTGTGTGTCGACCTTCGGGTTGTTGTTGTTCGGGAGGTCGGCTTTCTTTCCGAAAGTGTTGGAGCCGGCGAGTGGCTCAGGCTGTCTGGGGCGAACTCGCTGGTCGTCCGGTTTTGCGTTTGAGTTCTTTTTTTCCCTTTTTTTCCTTTTTCCCTTTCTCTTGTTGATTTGTCTGAAAGTCTATTTATCGGTGTGCTTATATCAATAAAATTCAGCTGCGTTTGAGATTTTGTTGTGTTCGTCCGTTTTTTTTTATCGTTCCCCATCTCAGGGTTTCGAAGATGTCGATTAATTACCAGCTTTTTGTTTTTAGAAGCCCCAAAAAGGCAGCTTCTCAAATACCTGGGCAAATAGATCATTTATTTACAGCAAACAACGAGACACTATTTGGAAGCAAAGTGGAAATGTGTGCTGAAGCCAGTGTATGAACGTTTTTATCTGGGCTCTTAAGGCCCGTTCACACTCTTACGACCTCTTAAAACTGGGTTCCTTAAAACTTCTTACAACCAGAGGACACACCGGCGCCATCTATTGGGTAGCAGTGGAAACTTGACGGTCCGGCATATTTTCTATTTCTCTCGCTCATTATCCTTTCTTTCTTGGCTCAAAAAAACTTTTGTCAACGTTATAAACAAGCCGTTCTTATAGGTATTACGCACATTTGACCTTGGAAATCCCGCAAAACCTTCGCTCTTGTGAAATGCAGTTCCAGGGTCACCGCATAGATGGCGCCAGAATGCCTGTGTGTTCCCTCCTCTTAAGAAATTTTAAGAAGTTTTAACAGATCTCGTCTCTCTCGGTCGTACTCGGTCGCAAGAGTGTGAACGGGCCTTTATGTGTGTCTGTAGATAGCTGTTTGGGGAGCAAAAAGTGCTGGAGTAGGCCGTTTAGGGGGGTTTCATGAACAACGGCCATCGCTGGGTTTTTCTGGGTGCGTTCATCTCTGCATATGACACCCATGATAATTAATAAACTTGTGATGACTTGGTCTTCAAAGTTTATTCATTATAAACCTTGAAGTTTTAAGTATACGGACTTTTTTTTTTGTACACGTATTGTCAACATTCCTATTTTTTATCTATGAAGCTAAATTGTGATCTTGATTTTCTTTTTTTGCCAGCTTCTTTCTACACAGATTTCATAGCCCAAGGACGCGTGAGTTTTAAAGGACTGCGCATGTCAGAAGTTATACAAATGTTTTTTTTTTATGTATATTTTACGTTTTCTAATGTTGTAAAAGCACTTGGACTACATGCCGTAAGTGCGCAAGAACTTGCGGAGGACAGCAATCGAAGTATGTGTGATTCTGTTTGTAATTAATTACATGCAAACATTTTAACAGTCTGGTTGAAAGCAGAGCGACTTACTCCGTATTAACTTACTTTACTGTAAATACGATCCTAAACGTTTGATAGCATTGGTACAGAAACAGTGGTACGGATCATAAGTAAACTTTTCCCCCGATCCCTAGTGAAAAAAGTCATTTGTATGAGAAATTTCTTGTGTCCAATAAAAACATATGAATCATACAAGATATATAAGAACATATAAGACCATATAAGAACTATATAAGAACTGCATAATAATTATATAAGAAATATCAGAACCATATAAGACACTTATAAGAAACTTCTCACAAGTTTCTTATATGGTGTTTGTATTTTCTTATATATCTTATATTGTTCTTATATAGCTCTTATATAATTCTTATATGTTTTATATATCTTGTATGATTCATATGTGTTTATTGGACACATAAATTTCTCATACAAATGAGAATTTTCAGTAGGGATGTTCAGCAAAATTAGCTCAAATAAGGAGCCTTGGGGTTACTCAGGGCATGTGAAAATAGAGACAGACGAACAGTTTCAAGGTAATTTGAAAATAATAGTAATATTATCAGAACAATTGGCTATACCCTATTTAAAATTCTCATCTGTATGAGAAATTTCTGTGTCCACTGAACACATATGAATCATACAAGATATATAAGAACATATAGGAACCATATGAGAACCATATAAGAGCTATATAAGAATTATAAGATATATAAGAACATACAAGTACCATATAAGAAACTTGTGAGAAGTTTCTTATAAGTGTTTTATATGGTTCTTTTATATCTTATATAATTCTTATATAGTACTTATATGGTTCTCATATTGGTCTTATATGTACTTATATATCTTGTACGATTCATATGTGTTTATTGGACACAAGAAATTTCTCATACAAATGACTTTTTTCACTAGGGTAGTCTTAGGTGCTCAAAGACGTAATCAGACCCTCCTATCCCCCTCCCTTTTCCCTCCTCATTCGCGGTGCTCCAGGGATCACACTTGTCTCTTTAATCTTACTTAACGTATAGTTCTAATATGCTAAATCCTATCGCTGACTTGGACTGCACTTTTATGCACGCCAGCCGCGGGGTCTCTGAAATGGCTTCGAAGCGCGGAGGATCCATCATGGTCACCCCACCGGCTTGTCCCAACAATGACAACAAAACACTCGCTAAACGGGATGAGCGTAGTTTGGGGTCCTACACGTGCGGGCCTCGTCCACCCTATTTATGTGTGCTCAGAAAAAAACTCACCGAGGACAAGGTATCCATCATCTTGGTATCTTTATAAGTATGGCCCCCGAGTGGCTGGTTCGGAAAACCATCAGAAGAGGCAGAATACAAATACAGAGTCCTGTGGATAAGGCATGGCCGAGTGACGCGAGGGGAAGGTTAGATTGCACTACGGCGCTTGCTTTCAGTTATTTATGCCGCTTACTGGAAATACCGGGTTTCGCATCAAAAGCACATCTTGCATGTTTGACTCGTGTGTGTTGAACTGCCTTTCCTCGTCGAAATATTTAGCCTGGCGTTTATCTCACTAAAACCTGAGCGTATTTTGCAGGCATTGGCCTTCTCTGTAGTAATATGTAGCTTGAGGCAAAGGGATAGATTGCTGTTTGGAGAGACCTGATTAATCGGTTTCTGAACATGTCGAGCTATCATTTTGTACAAAGGTAACCGTAGAACGGGCATTAAGGTTATAGAAATATTACTGAATAAACTTACCTAAGTGAAACTTTGAAACAATATAAGATGGTCGGGATTCGTCAGAGCCGCCGTTTCTTAAGTTGTGAACTTCTATACATCGGTTGCATTGACGTCGCATCGCATACTTTTAACCACCATGCAAGAGGAGGAGAGGGAAGCTGCTTTTGTAAGAAGTTTGAGTGACGGGTTAAACTTCTATAATCTTCTGGGAGGAAAATAGGGACGTCTGTGCAAATCCGGGAGGCACAAAAGAGGATCCTGGTAAGAGGGGAGCTTACTCTTCCCCTTCTCTCAGGTGATCATCGGAGCGCTTTTTGTATGACGTCACGTGCAACCCATTATAAGGTTTCTTAGATAAACATAGTATTTGAGGTTGCAATTGGCAGAACGAGTTTAGATATATTAATGTTTTTTTTTTGTTTTACTTTTACAGCTAATGACTACCATACTTAAGTCGAAAGAGGGAGACGGCACCTTTCAAACGGATGTTTTAACGCTTGTATATTGTAAGTGTAACGAAGACGACGATACCGGAGCAGTGGCGTACCTGACCATCGGAAACCACGGTCCGCGCGCACGGCCGGCTTCCATAAACATTTATACATCATTGAGTGGACGCGTCATCATCATTTGCTGCCGGCCGCACATGTTCGTAACATTTGGTAGAGGTGCGGGGTACACTATCTTTCGTTCCTCGTCATCATCGCTTCAGACGTTGGTTGCAGCAGTCATCCGCCGCAGCTGATCGACCTCCAGACCATAGGCGTGCACAGGGGGGGGGGGGGGGGGGGGTGAAGGGGGAGGGGGAGGGGGAAGGGGGTTATGAGGGGGGGAGGGGGGGGGCCAAGGGGGCCATGCCCCCCCTCTGACTACTGCGGAAGGGCGCGAAATTTTAATAAGCTAATTTTCTTTTTAGAAATAAGCAAAAATTTAGTTATGCGCTTGCAGCCCCTGGCCTCACATTTTCTGCTGGTAAGACTGCGACGGAGCATTCTCTAATTCATGGATCTATATAAAAAGTACACCAATCTTTAAGCTCTGAACATAAGTTTCTATGCTTAGTATTTGATGGCAACTTCGCCTTTCACCCACATATGAAAACAAAACACTAATAGCGAGGTGTCAGAGTGCGCTGACACCCCTTGAAGTCCTTTGATACTGTAACCCAACTGACCACTGGAACATTTCGAATATCCTTTCTGACTCGACTGTGTGCCGAAACAAATGAATGGTTGCTTGATAAACGGTTGTCTTTTTTTTAGAGCACGGCACTTTTTAGGACATTGTAGGTTTCCTCATTCCGCCATTCACAACAGAAAATGGTTTCTAAAATAGGCCATCTGTCAAGAGGTACACATTGCGTGCAATCTGATCTTTTCAAAATATAACAAGAGCTTTGTTTCTTTTAGCCTTAAAAAACTGAAATATATGGAGCTGGAGGCACATTATGAGATCAACAAAAATTTCTTCAAACATGGAGTTTGAAGAAATTTCACGCAGGCTGTGTTCGGTATGCTGCCATGGGACAATCTTTCAGATCGGTAAAATTAAAAAAAAAAAAAAATTCTTCATTTTTTATAAAATAGAACTACTCGGGTTGGTACCGACTGTAAACCACACAATCAAACCTAACTACAAAACATTTTTTATTTGTACATTTCATTCAGTTCACTTCTTGTTTTTGTTTAACTTTGCGGCTTTGCAGAACCATTGCATTATTAATAAGCTACGTCAGAAGATGCGCCTTAAATAGCAAAATAAGTGTTTATTTCTGCTGTGTTTCCAGCTGCGCTGGAATGGGCGGTAACGAGGAAGCCTACCGACCTGCAAGTACATGCGTAGATAGCGTAAGAAACGTCAATAGCGTCTCAGTAAATAACTATACTCCGTTTCACCTTACGTTGGACCGCGGCGGAAGGCTGGGGGCTGTGACGCGACCCAGACAAGTTGTTCCTACGCACCACGAAGTAGCGCCTCAAAGACCTTGGGCAGTACGAAGCGGGGATATACTTTAGCCTTAGTTTAATATTTTTGTGCGGTGTACCATCGACACAAAAACAACTTTTGTATTCAAGAAGAGCTTTCAAACGTGATATTTAACACATCATTAGGTAGCATGTTCGGAGAAATTAAACTTTTGGTTGGCAACGCTGCCGTTGCGTTCGTTTCTTCATGCGTTTGGTTCAGGTTTGCTTTCCATTTCGTGACGTGTTTTAAAAAAATATTTCTTCCAAAGAGAAGTTTTTTTTTTATTTAAAAGTTATTGTACACTCTGTAAAACTTTGTTAAATGTTTATCGGAAGCAATCATTTCAACTTTACAAATACTTTATGCCCATGTTTAAGATGTCACCGGACGAATTGCCATTGTTTGCGTAATGGCTGCCATGGCTGCGGTATCGTCAAGCGTGTCTACGTCAAAGACGCCGGTACTTCCATCGCCAGCTCGCTTCCAGACGACATTTGCTAAAACCTCGTTTGGAAAAGAGGCGCGCCAAGTTGTGCTGAACGTTTACTACAAGCTCCGTTGTGAGTCTCCGAACGAGTCTTACAAGGCGATCGTCTAAAGAACGTCTGAGCTGACAAGAGTGGGCTACTCCACGATCTTCAGGTGGAAAAAACTCGTTCAGTCGAGTTCTGATGGCACGCCGTCGGTACCTTCGCCCAAGCGAAAAAGAAAGAGGTCTGCCCCGCCTACACCCAGTCTGCTGGATTCTTTCGACCGTGGAACGTTGCTGCTCATCGTGCACGATTTTTTTCGTCGCAACGAGTGTCCGACGTTGTCAAAGGTAAGGGCGCTTTTTACAAACATACTTCACTAGAGCGAAAGAAACGCGTTGACACCTTCAACTACCTATGGTTTATTAGCCACAGTCACTAATATATGCTAAATTACTTAAATCACATGAGCGCCACTCGTCATAATTGCATGGGCCTGAGTTTTTCCAATGACATGAAGCAGACATGATTTTAAAGCTGCACGCATTTGACGACTCATTTGAACTTCTCAGTCGATAGAGATAAGCTGTTAGCGTTGTCATTATAACAACCACTTTTTATTTTCAACTGGAGCACTCCACAGCGCTACATAGCGAAACTGAAGAAACATAGCTAAATTATGCACATATGTACATTGGTATCGTAGCAGTTTTCATTTTTTCGCAGAAGCCTTGCCGAAAAATAATTGTCATTATAATAAATTGCTGCAAGTATAATGTAGTCAAAGTGATCGTATACAGCAATATTTCAAAACAAGTTTAAAAAAAACAATATTTTCAACTTATATTTACAGGTCTTTGAGGTTGCTCCGGACAATGACAAGTTCCCCAAGATCAGCCGCACAACGCTGTGGAGAGCTCTCGTGGATCTGGGATTCACTTTCGTCAAGCGCAACAGGGACTCGTTGTTGATGGAGCGCACAGACCTGGTGCTCTGGCGTGCCACCTACCTCCGGGCAATCAGGAAGCATCGCCTGGATGACAAGACCATCTACTACCTAGATGAGACCTGGGTCAACGCTGGCCACACAAGGTCTAAGGTGTGGAAGGACACTACTGTAAAGACACCAAGAGATGCATTCAACAAGGGCCTCACAGTTGGGCTGAAGAAGCCTTCCGGAAAGGGAGAAAGACTTATTCTGGTCCATGCAGGAAGCAGTGAGGGCTTTGTTGACGGTGCTGCAGAAGTTTTCCGTGCAAAAAAGGGCAGCGGCGACTACCATGAGGAGATGGATGGCGCACGTTTCGAAAAGTGGTTTACCGAGAAATTGTTGCCAAACCTGAGACCGAACAGTGTAATTGTCATGGACTATGCGTCTTACCATTCGGTCAGGCTGCACACTCTTAAAAGCTCTCGCACAAGAAAACAAGCAATCCAGGAATGGCTCACCGACAATGACATCGTCTGGGATCCAACATTTCTGAAGGCAGAACTTCTGGACCTTGTGGAGAGGGCTAGGTTGACAATGCCAGGTCTTCAGAAATACCGCATTGATGACATCGCTGAGCAGCATGGGAACACTGTACTGCGTTTGCCACCTTACCACTGCGAGCTCAACCCCATTGAGCTTGTCTGGAGCCAGGTGAAACGCTCCAAGCAGGTGCAAACAAGACGTTCAAGCTCGCAGAAGTTGAGCTACTGACTCCAGGTGCTCTACAACAGATGACGCCTGACGACTGGAAGGCATACGCGAGGCACGCCATTGATGTGGAAAACAAGATGTGGGAAGCCGACTGCCTCTCAGATGCTGTTATCGACAGTGTCGTCATTCACCTAGTCAGCGATCACGACAAATCAAGCGATGAGGACATGGACGACTCAAGCGATGAGGACATGGGCTGCGAATTTCTTTCGTGGTAAAAGGCCCCGATTCCTACAATGCCATAGACGACCGTCGAAAAGCCGTTCCCCAAGAGACACTTCCAGGCTCATCTGCGTCTGCTACACCACCCCAGGCTCATCTGCGTCTGCTACACCACCCTGCGACCCCTGTCAGATGGTAAGAGAGCTTGAACTTGCAACATTTAATTTAATTTATTATACTTTCAGGGCCCGAATTTATTATACTCTCTGGGCCTGACAGAGAGGAGTGGAATTATACATCAATATAAATTGAACAAGAAAAAGAAAACGCAAAAAAAAAAGTTATAGAATCGCTATGGAACATTATTCAGAACATCAGTGATGGCGGTTTTAAAATCCGCAGCGTCAGTAAGTGAGACTACAGGTGCGAGAAGGCGATTCCAGTCGACGGAGGTCAGGGGTAGGAAGGATGCATAAAAGGTGGAGGTGATGCAGTAGGGGATTCCTACTTTTAGTAGATGATCGGTACGCGGCGATATGTATGATGGTTCTGAAAATAATGATATTCGAAGTGCTAGGTTAGAGTGATAAATCTTGTGAAATAAACTGAAGCGAGCTATTTTTCTACGAAAGGAGAGGTTGGGCAAATATAGAGACGCTTTCATGGAGGTGACGCTGGCTGTACGGTGATAGTTAGAAAGTGTGAAACGTGCGGAGCGATTTTGAATGGATTCATTGAATGATGCTAGGGTGACGCCAAGTCCTGACCGAGTCTCGGTTTAGTGAGGTTGAGATTGTTGCTCAGTGTGTGCTAACATTAGCTCAATGTGCTTGTTTTGCAGCAGTGTAGGGGGGTGCCCTAACCGCTGCCTGCCCTCATGAGGCCGTCCTGGTCTGTTCTGCGTCTGCTACACCACACTTCTACCACTGTCAGATGGTGAGAGACCATGAACTTGCAAAATAGTTCCTGACCGAGTCTCGGTTTAGTGAGATTGAGATTGTTGCTCAGTGTGTGCTAACATTAGCTCAATGTGCTTGTTTTGCAGCAGTGTGGGAGGTGCCCTCGCCGCTGCCTGCCCTCACGAGTCCGTCCTGGTCTGTTCTGCGTCTGCTACACCACCCTTCGACCACTGTCAGATGGTGCGAAGGCTTGAACTTGCAAAATTGTTCCTGACAGAGGTTTAGTGAGATTGAGATTGTTGCTCAGTGTGTGCTAACGTTAACTTAATGTGCTTGTTTTGCAGCAGTGTCGTCATCTTATATACACGAACTCAACTCTGCTACGTCACGCCGCGGTGGTGGCGCGTCGGGCGCACTTCCGGTCTGGGGCGGTGGGCAGAAGTCGTCTTGCGAGACATGCATTCCTGTGTCCTTTTGGGAGAAACCAGACAAAAAACCTAGCTTCTCGTCAAAATGCTGCGACGGAGGCTGTACCGAGAGTGTCTGGGAAGGTTTGAAGATCAGTTTTCATGTGCTTCTGCCCCCTCCGTTCGTCCGAGAACGTGGATAGTAGCCGTGAAATGGGGCAAACCAGACGCTGTCGAACTACGACTGCTTGTGCGGGCAACACTTCGTGGTCGCCAGATGTATTTGTTTTGTTCCAACATGAACGAGAGAAAACCGCCAAGTTGTCCGGACCACCCGCAGGTTCAGTGTGTCTTCAAATTCACACGACCGCCTGATCGTTCGAACTTTCGTCTGCTTTTTGTCGTCTGCTCGTTCAAACAAAAGCTGCCCGTAAACCAAACATTGACCCGGTAATTGCGATAAGAAGTAAGTGCAGGCCTCAAAACACTTTTGAAGGTTAGTTGGGGTAAGTAGGCTAAGTGTAAACAGTAGATACAAGAAGTAGATGTTGATTATTGTTACCAGTGGCCATCACCGACTTGTAATGCCCGATTCTACTTGCGGTTTTCAGTATCGACGTCCACTATCTCAGCTACGGTCCACGTTTTTGAAGCCAGAGTGACGTCGCGACTGAAAATAGCGAGCAGAATCTCATCGTGGGAGTCAGGCTTTAGCGCCCATTCTGCGGCGTCTACGTGAAATGAATCGCCGCACGTCACATTATTCACTCGAAGTTTTGCGGTGTATCGAGCCCCGTTGATTTTGCTGAAGCCGCTCAAGTAGTCGGGCATGTTAGGAGGACGTAGAATCAACAATTCCAACGCGAAAAAAAGCACGGAGACTCACACCTACGCCGACAACAACGCAATTCAATGGTTTGTTTATGGGCGACGGCGAGCTTCTTGCCCACTGCGCATGCGCAGTGCTGGTGGCGTCCGCTCGGTGCGCTCCGGTTTGTAAACATGAGTTGGTGTATATATTCAGGGGGGATTGGTGGCCGAGTGGGCTAGCGCACACCAGCTCGGAGCATGTGGAGCGATAGCTCGCGCTGCAGAACCCAGGATCCTGGGCTCAATCCCCACCCCTGCCCATTTCGATCTGGATGAGCATCGTACCGGCGTGTGGTCGTGTATCACTACTGCGTGATGCACGTTAAAGACCCCAGGCTAGCGGTTGTACTGCACTGGCTATATTGCTGATCTACAGCTGGGAGACTCGTCGCCCGTTGAGGCAGACCAAGTTCTAGGCTGTATAAACATACACCCAACCCAATTTTTTTTTATACATTGCATTATTACGTTTATTAGACAACACTGAGAGTCTTCATGGTAGGGGCTTTTGCCTTTCCACGATGCGGCGTCTCTTCAGAGCCAAGTAAAGAAAATATTTTATCATTTGAATGAGCATAGCACAGCTCTGCGGTCATGTATCACCGATGTGAGGTGCAGTCGTACTGCACCAGATAAATTTCTTGCCTACAGAATAAACCAGTGTCGCTTCGCACTGGCAGACTTGCACTAACATGGGCTTGTTTGTGAATGTACCTTTTATTAAAATTGTTTTTATTATATCCTGCAGCAGCCTGATTTCTTTTGATAGGTTTTACTGTTGACACTGAGAACTAAAATATACACAATTTCTACTCGATCCACCTCCACAACATCGTGACTGCTTACGGAATGCGAGCAACATTAAATTCGGTTTCAGGGTTACACGCTTTTTAGAGATGTTTCGAACTTCCCAAGGTTCGAGTTTGAATAATGGGGGCCAACATCGCTAGGTCCGAATTCGCACAGTTCGAAGCTCAAGGGGCCTTCGCACGTTGGTGCCGTCTCGGAAACGTTCCTGGATTCAGAAGGCTGTGGTCACCGGGATCGCGACGGACGAGGTGGTAAACCATCGCAGTGATTGGAAAAGAAAACATCCACTGACAACACGTCTGGTTGCGCCGTGAAGCGGAGATTTATTCGTCGATGCCGCATGTTTTTTGCGGAATTGGAGAAAAGAAACAAAACAGCTTCGTACCGCCGTGCGTGGTTCGTCACTCGCTCTCTGAGAGCTAGTGCTGATGAACGTTCCCCCGTCACGTTAGGAGTTCTTGTGAAACGCACACACGGTTTTGCAGCAAAAGCTACGAATTAAAACACTGTCACTTTGCTTGCTCTGCCACTTTAATTTACCGATATATAAAACCCTGGCCTGCGCGTTCTGCATGCGAGAAGTGGAGCATGCGGCGCACTTCCAAGCAAGCAAGAGTGTTTTGGTTAAAGTCAAGGTTTGATTGTTAACGCTTACCTGAATTGTTCAGTGACTTAAAACGTCTATGGGCTTCTGTGTGCCACAAGTAAAGCGAAAGGCTTCTGCGGACCCTGCTTCTGCTCGACGGGTAAAGCTATCCGTGTAAGCCTATCCCACACACAGAAAGGCGACGAAACCGTCGCGCGTCGATCTCACAACTCCAGAATGCTCCAGCGTTCCGTAATAAGCGAAGAACAGTACACAAAGTCGGGTATGCTAATCTAAAACAGCAGATGAGATCGGTTCATCCCCAGTGAGCCCGCCTAAGCCTTCCTGCCAGCGCCATTGCAACCCTCGCACTGATACGCGCTTGAGGAGCAAGCTGACGTCACTTCTAAACATGCGCTTGATTGGCTCTGGTTGTCCGTAGCTTTGGCTCTGGGTCCAACGTAAGGTGAAACGGAGTATAGATTGCGTTTCTAGTAAAACAAATCAAACACTCATGTGAATCCTACCCTGATCCCTGCAATTCGCCTTGAGATCGAACAGAGTCGCCACCGTGCGGCCCATGTTGGAAACACTACGTGTGTGGATACGTCGTATGTTCGATAATTTAGATTACTCCGGTTTACAAAAGAGATTTATACAACGTATTTACAGTTTAGACATGGGGAGGGCTCTTGAATGTTGATATCGTACCGACCAACGGTTCCAACTAGGCTCTGCTCGCGCCGGTAGCCTTCTTTTCTTCTTCTCTTCTTAGCACCGTGCGGCTTGGTCTCTTTTCTTGCGAGGTGTGTAGTCGGGCGCGTATCCACATTTAGCAAGAAATGTCCTCAATATTTAATATCGTATGATCTCGGCGCTCGTTGAAACATGAACCCTCGCGACGATGGAGGCTAGTTTTTGGGTATGCACTATTTACGTTGTGAATGCCCGCTTCTTCGAAAAGATTCGATCGTTACATGAGCGTGGAGATACGCGAAGGCAAGGAATGCCAAGCCGGATACTTACGTAATGCTGCTACGGCGGTTGGTGTTGTGACGCGGTTCTAATTGTTCCAGTTTCAGTGCCATTGCATACAATCATGGAGTACATTGCCGACATTAAGTGGTGCCTTGTGAAATTCGGACAACTTGTGAATGTCAGACACATTATTGAGTGCAGCGTTGTGGCCCTAACAACCACCCCGATGACGGTACACGCGCGGAGTTAAGCCCGGTTCACACAGTTGCGTTTGACTGCGTTTGACTGCGATACGGCAGCGAGACACCAGGACATCCCGGCTGCTTATATCGCGTGCCAAGAAGATTCCTTGAAATGGATTCCACGCTTCATACGAAGCACAGATGTGCCGGTGACTCGCTTTCGGGTCTCACCGCAACGCAGTCAAACGCACTCAAACGCAAGTGTCTGAACCGGCCTTTACTTGCTGCAGTCGTCAGCTCTCAGCAAGGATCGCCACACTATGGATCTGAAATTCACGAACGGTCCCACGATTGATGCACTTTTGTGCACTTTCCCTGCCGGGTAACTATTGTTTGTAACTCCAACCGTAGGAAACGTCTATAAACGAATCGCACGATTCGTTGTCCCGATTGTTTTGAAAACCCTTCATTTTTGCGATCCCAATTATTCGCAGATTAGGTATATAAACCTATTCAGCGGCCGCTAACTTTCGCGCATTCCTAGAGACTTGAATTCTGGCCTCAAAACAAAAGAGGTAATCGCGTGGCTTCATTTATCGCAAATTTTGTAATTCTCTGAAATTGGGGGCTCGCAATGGGTTTTGCAGTAGCCGGTGAAGTTCCTTCGCAAAAAGAATGGCTCGAGCTTCGTACGTGGCGCCCATGTCCCCTAGTAAGCTGTTAACCTTAGATGTAATCATGTCGTTCTTATGTAGCGTGATTTGGCGTTGAAAACTTGTTTTTTTTACAATCGAATTGGCACGAAACGTTCGTCACGCGGAGGGAAAGCAAAATTCATGGAGACTAGACAAGCAATCGATTGGGCTCGATAGTCCCTATTGCTCCTTCGGTAGATTGACCAGTTGCCATAAGCCCTATATTATCTCGTGCTTCCGACCGAACTTCAAGAAAACTAAATTGATCAGGTGCATCCGGAACACACGCAGACACTGACGAACTCACTTCCGCTGGAGTTGAAGTCTCCTTTACTTTGTCATAGTGTAGGGAGGCTCGTGGGAGTGACAATTCTACAACGTTTCAAAAGTCGGATACTCACTCAGTAATAAGTTTGGGGCATTCGCATCCTCTCCAAAAACACCGCAACGGGAGAACAAGGACGGTCACACTTCCCAGCAGCAAGCGAGTATCAACGCGCTCGCTTTGAGCGCACTATACCTTGGGCACCTCATTACACTTATGTAAACAGTTTTCTTTCCCCCCTTCCATCGGTTATCATGCGTCGTTGATTTGAAGTCTTCGGCGGTGATATGTTTAGAGCAAGTCTTCGCGTGAATCGAAGGCTCCTTCGCAGATATCAACATCGAGAGCCACTCTTTCCTCAGCGCGCCGGCCGCTGGATATCGGTAAAAACGAACCCCCACCTCGGTGCTTTAGGTATTGCACTGAGGCAGTGAACAGTATGCAATCCTTTCCCGTTAAAGTTGCTTTCACAGTGATACTGTACGGGGTAATAAACACGATATTCTGCAGGTTCATGGCCTCGACCGCAGATAGCCTATGGGTCAGCCATCTTCCTATCCACATATTGCTGATGATGATAGCGCGACAGTAGCGCCACCTTTAGTTCGATCTCAAAGCGAATAAGCTCCGTTCTGGAGAACTTATCTTAAACGAATGACGCAGCACCAAACATCGGGAACCCTTCCGGGAAGTTATCTCGGGTCGGATGAGGATTCACCATACACAGCTGACACACAGTGGTGTCACTTGCGAGAGAGCCCGAGGGGGAGGGGTGTTAGAGGGGGGGGCGGGAGGGGGCGGACCCTCCCCGGTGCAGCGCTCAGAGGGGTGCAGCTGGGTAGTGCAAACGAAGGGGGGGGGGGGGGGGGAGGCGTTATGTCCCGGCGAGCAGCCGGCCGGGGGGGGGGGGGGGGGGGGGCTTCGCGGCGGGCTGTCGCCCCAGGTGGCGCTGACCCTATGACGCCACTGCGGACGCAGCAATTTTTTTTATTAAAAGGAGAGCAACCGACGTGTGAACATGGTGTGGAAACTCTAAGATTGCCTCACAATTAGGGTTCTCACAAAAGTTCATGCGAAACGGCGTACCCATTTTCTTATTTTATTTCATGAGCGTGCACCACTCCATATGAATCAACTTAGCTGTAAACCTATTTTCCTTTATCCTCGATCTATATTAGTTTTAATGCAAAACCATTAAGTGTCCCATGGAGCGAAATCCGCGTTACCTGATGTCTGTAGCAGCGAAAAAACTGCACCTAAATACACATTGGCGGAGCGAAATGGCACCTAAAAGCCCTTTGGCTGAGCGAAACGGCACCTAACCTCCGATTGGCTGAGCAAAACGGCATGTGAATTCTCATTGGCTGAACGAAACGGCACATAAATACCCATTGGCGGCATAGCGAACATGCCTTAGAAATAAAACACAAAGAAATACCAAAGCAACTCTGATGCCTCGTTCCAGAAGTTGGCGGGCCGCTCAAAGTCAAAGCGGACGCGGCGCAGAAATAAAACGCATAGAAAAGCACAGCAACGCAGATGCTTCGTCAAAGAAGGCTTCGTGAAGCCAGCGAGGTTCGCCGCACCTGCGCAGTGGGGGAGCGTGATGTCACCGCCGGAGTGCCATGTGAAAAGGGAAGACGTGGCGGGCTGCTTGTAGGAATGCGCTGCGTGTAGGAATGCTGTCGCATTCCTACACGTAAGCAGTCCTGTCTCAACCAAATTTTATTCTTGAAAATCACAGCTTCCTTAAAAGCATCTTTGAAATCAGATTTAAGTGAATTGAATATGTCAAAAACTATCTATGTTATTTTGTGATACTTGCCTCTCTTGTTTTTAAAGCACCATGGTCTTTTTGAAGCATGCGCCGAAATACCTAATATTAGATTTTATCAATCCTTATATGCCTTTTTTTGTCATTTACTGGTCTGATGTCTAAAAAAACAAAGATTAAAAACACCGAGTACACAACGAGTGTCTTGGTAACAGTGTGCACCATGCGGAAAAACATTGAGCCGGTTGAGCAAGTGGTGAAGGACGATCCACAAAAGGGGGTGTTATATCTGGCCCAGGGTCAATTGACGCACCAACCCAGCTTCCTTGTATTGTCGTCGGATGCCTCCTAATTAAAGGACTGAAGATAAGAAGCCGCTGCCAGTGATTTATTAGGTGTGATGCTGCTGAGCTGCAGCGCCAACGGCAGGAGGCAGCCATTGGATACAATGACGGGCGTCCGTTTGTTACCCAAGGTCACCCAAGCCCTCAAAGACCCGTGGGTGCGGGAAGGGCCTGCCGGCCGTCGCACTGTCACCACATCGAAGCAGCAGCACCGAGCATCACAGGCAATGACGCCCGGGGCCAACTGCACCGGCACATTCTCGCTCTCTCGCCCCCCCTCCCCCCCCCCCCCAGAGTGTGCCTGACAAAGACACCCAAAGTCGTCTGGCGTCACGAGGATCCCTTTTTCCAAAAGCAGCAGGGACACGCGTCCTGCTGGGCATAACCTTGGAGGACGCTTCGCTCTTCCCACACTACCTCGACTGATAGGAAACCCAGCTGATCGTCTAGACAGGGATTAGCCTCCAAAGCTGGAGGACGCCTTGGTGTTCCTAGTACCACCGTAATTAAAGGAACCACCGAGTGTCACGTGACAACGAACCGTTGACTTCATTTTCGAGTGCCGTCGGGTCCAATGGATCACTCATCCGCCATCCAGCAACGATTGTCAGAATGTTCGAGGACGCGTCCTTCAAGGGGCATCGTGCTCGCCAGTGTTCGTGCTTGCGTGCGTGTGCGCCCCTGTCTGGAAGCTGAGCTAGGGGTAGAGCCATAAATATAGTAGGCATCTACAGCTGCCACCTTTGGCCGATGAACTTCCCCAAATTCCCCCTTTCCCCAAGAAGAGGGGGAATTCGGAGCCTTTTAAAATGAGCCGTTTGCGGTACCGAGTGTGTTGTCTGACTTTGTACAACTGTAAATATGTAAAGTAAAGAAAGTATATAGGAGTCACCGTCCCGGTTCCCGAGTTTTCCTGCCAGGAGTCCTCCTGAGTTCCTGGTGTGGCCCGGTCTGGCCCCTATCCACATTCCAATCGGGGGAATAACCGCCCGGTCCAAACAGGGGACACGTAACCGTTCGGAGCCGCGAAATAGGGACATCAGCTCTGGAGCCAAGAAATAATTTCCCTCCGGGATAAACCTATAGAGGGGGATCCGAAGTGGTGTTGACTGCGGTGCATTGCAAAAGCTGCCATAATCTCTCGTCTGTATCTTGAGGCGTGAAATCCGATTCCTTAGCATAATTCAGGTGTCATGTTTGATGGGGCCGGATTTTGGGAGGGGAGGGGGGGGGGGGGTAGACCTCATAAAATAGGTTCCCTTTCATGCCGAACCCTGCGCACGCCTATGCCCCAGCCTCGTTCCTGTTGATAGCGGTCAAGTGAATTCCCCATCCCGGATCGTAACGTGGTGGGGCTGTGGCAGGCACAGAAGTCGGCAGTGCTTTGAGAGAGGCTGCAGGCTCAAGAACGTTTTTATTCTAAGCGGCCAGGCAGCAGTCATTCGCCTATCCATCTGTCTTCGGATTTGCCCCACGCCTTCGTGTGTGTGATATTTGTTTACTCTCGTGTTTTCTTGATTAATTGGCCAGGTCATCCTCTTCAAAGAAGAGGGAAATGTGACGAAGAAGACGGAGACACTGGGACAGTGGCGTGCCTGATCATCACGCGCCGGGCTCCGCGCACACGGCCCGGCTTCCATAATGATATTTCTATCACATTGAGGGGACGCGTCATTTTCATGTGCTGTCAACCCCATATCTTCGTAACAGTAACCATGAATCAACAACCACCTTTTATATATGCACACTGTGTTTTCTATAACCCTAAGGTATTATTTTTTATATGAGGACTTTTTAGGGGTAATGAGTACTACATTTTGAGGAAGGGAGCATATGCTTTTTTTTAGCTTATCCTAAATTCAAGTTGTACCGAATTACCTGAAACTTCAGAGCATGTAGCTTTTTTTTAAAAAAAAAGTAAGGTATATGTCGTAGGTGCCGCTGTTTCGCCCCCACTACACATCACCGGCTGAAGTACAAGCCTTCGCAAATTTGTTGCATGTGAACATTCCTTGCATGTATATTAGACCTTTAGACATGATTACTGTCATTGAGAATCAAGGGTCATAGGTATCGGGTACTTTTCCCCAGACGTGCCACATAGTACCCGATTATAGACTTGGGAACTGGTATTAAAATCAAGTAAAACATGTATTAAAAAAGGTAAAAGAAAATTTTTACTTTTGAAATATTTGTTAAATCCGTAGCATCCTGATGATCCCGTAGGTAGGAACTCAGTCTTTGGTTTAAATAAAATAACCCTCATCAAATATTAAAAAAATGGCGGGGTGTCATTATGCTGACTTAAGTACAGCGGATTTTCTAGTTTAAAGTATTGAACGTTCGTTTCGATTTCCACCAGAAGAAACCATATTTTTGTAACAAAAAATGTATGATATGCGAGTGTCCAATGAAGGACTGATGCAAACCCGACAGATAAACGTTTTACTCAAGCTAACGACTGAATTTCGTTAAGATAATTAACTGTATCCTCATCTTGTAGATAAAATCAAAGTGTGTCATTTTGCACTCCTTCTCACACGAAGGTCTCATAACACTTTGTTTAATGATCTCAACAACACGATATCACATGTCTAGAATGCATTCAAGCGGAGCTGACCAGACTTCAAAAATTGCGGTAAATTGGGGCTCTGCATACCAAGGTTAAGGAGCAACTCAGATTTATTTTTTGTTTCTGGGTGAGCTTCGTTTATACAATGCTTAGGTTATTTAAATTTTTATTCAAAACATGTAACTTCCCGCATGCATAATAAATTTGAATGCAGAGCGGCTACTGAATACGTAACAAAGTACAGCAATTGTCATTACTGAGAATGCTCGACAGTGCATAAAGTAAGGCGCTAGATAGCAAGAAAAAATAAAAGAACAATCATCAGTATTCAGTGGAACACACTATTTTATATGTTTATTTATTGATTCGTTTGTCGTTTATTTATTGTTTCGTATACTGAACCCACAAACAGCTGTCTGCCTTGGTGATTCCCGGGTTACACAAATCTGAAAGTAAAGCAACGATGACAACATCAACAAAACAGATGTAAATTGCAAAATTGGATGCGCCTGGAGGAATAGACATGAACGGCATAAACAAAAACCTAGCCCTCAAGTTCACGTGAGATTCCACCGAAGGAACCAACTAAATTGATCTCAGTCACTGACTGCATAGCAATGTTCTTTTGTTCTGCCTGCCTATGGGAAAGACGTGCTATGAGGTAGGGTCGACTTGGGGTCTCAGTTTCCTTCTTTTTGAGGCATCTTTATTACAATTTTTGATGTGCTCGACCTTGAGGATGTACTGTACATACGGAACCTGAATTCTGAGCGACATCCCGCTAGACGAAATTATGCTAATGCTGCAGGATCAAAACGCCATGCACGTATTTCGTGATACCATATACTTTGGGGTAACCATTTTTACCACAAATGATTTCCGCAGACATGTCTTGCGTTGCATATCCGCTTTGTTTTCTCCTAAGGGTTTATAATTCAATATTCAGTAGGTGAAGTGACATTCAAACTAGATCCTAAAGATTTTTTCTTCTGAACCCGACGATATTTGGCTCTGTACCACACTGTAGTAGTCGTGCACTCTTTGAATTTGTTAGCAAAAAGATGATAACTGCAGAAGTTACTGCCTCTCTATGGCCATTACTACCTTTTTGTTTACTACTTCAAACACGCCACAGGCAAGAATTGCTGTCATTACTAACCAAGAAAGTCAGAATAGAAATAATTACTTCATTCGTAGACAACTTTCTGTAGCTATGGAGCGAAAGCTATGAAAGCATTCGCGCACGAGCACCTTAAAGACCGACCTACGGAACCATTTTCCGCAAGGTAGGAAAATGCCCCTCGCGCCCCTTCTCTTCTCACCCTCTCCCAAAAGTCACGTGATGGCACGGCCTCAAGCCGACACGAAAGAAGCCCCTGCCATCACGTGACTTTTGGGAGAGGGTGAGAAGAGGAGGGGCGCGAGGGGCATTTTCCTACCTTGCGGAAAATGGTTCCGTAGGTCGGTCTTTAAGAGCCGATCAAACCTGTGCACGAGCACTCGTCACTTCTCAAATACGACAGTACGTCGTCCACGAGTACGGTGTTGCTTCGGAGCTACGCGGAGAACCAAAAGCATGGGCTAGGAATCACAGAGGAGCAGGTAGTTATATCGACACCGTGATTGGTTTCTTTTTATCAGGAGATTCATCTCATGGACCATTTAAAATCAATTTTGCGAAATGACATTAGCAATAAAAAAAGCTAAATTCTTGTAAAATTATTTGCCTCTAAGGTAATCATCGAGGATAGGCGTGCTTAAAATATGGTAGGTATGAAAAGCGAAAGAGCAATCGACGGAGTAAGTGACTGATGGAGCGTGCCTTCATGTTAGTGATTTCATGTGCTCCGTTTTCATGTGTATGTGATCCCTCAATGTGATGCTTTCAGTCAAGTGATGACACGTGTAATGTTTGCGTAATATATAGTGTAGAATATGCAACGCTAAGCGCATGTGCAATTAAAATATGTTTGTAGCCCTTGAATTGGACAATAGATAACGCCACCTATCTTCGTGAGCTTGGTGGAAATCATTACGTTAGTCTAGACACAACCGACGCTAAAAGATAATGGTACCGATCAAGCAGCGTCAAAAGCGCCAGTCACTAGGCCATTTCCCTTTATAATTGGCTCAAAAATGATAGAAAAGGTACATAAACATGACGAACATCATGATGGTAGGTTTCGACGCTGTCCGAGTGGTCCCGTGAGCTCTTAGCGTCATCTGCGTCTACACTGAAGGTGAAACGAAGTATAGTGAATCCAGCTAAATTTCGTGGATGAGGCAAGTTCCAGTTATTAACTTTCTTGATTAGTAACTGTTACGAACACTCCCATTACGAACTGAAATTACTAAGAGATTAGAAGCATATATGACAAGCGCGTATAATGCACCTTTATCAGTTAGGGAGGTAAAATGGAAACATGCGCTATTTTTTCACGGGATCATCTGAGATTTTTGAACGGTATTAGCGCACACGTATGGAGAAGAGAGAAGAGACAGAAAAGATCCCTACTCACAACTATATTTACGAAGATGAAGAGAAGGAACTAAAAAGAACTAAAAAACATGCCAAACCTTTTGTTCCGTGCACTTCAGGCGTGGTGTATAAGATACCACTCTCGTGCGGCAAGATCTACGTAGGTCAAACAGGCAGATGTCATAATGACAGACTACGCGAACATGATTATTCTCTGAAAGCCACAGTGGGAGGACATCTCGCAACACATTGCAAAGAGTGCAATTGCAAGCCGCTATTCGGGGAAACAATAATCCTAGAGAGGCGCAAAGATAAATTGACCCGCGAGGTTGTGGAAGCCTACCACATCATATCCGCTGCTAATAAATGCATAAGTGTTGCATCGGTAACCTTAACAAGCAAGGAAACAGACCTTTTAACCCGGACAGTGAAGAACCCGCATGAGTCACGGTTGCCGCAAAACATCAGGCACGATGACAAAGCGACAGCCGACCACGGATGAGATGTTCGTCTTCCCCTCTGACAAAGGTGACCCTGCACGAGCCAAGACTGATGCAAATACACCCTGCACCACGGCAACGTAAAGGCCATCAACGGTTTTGGTGTTTAATCAATGAACTAGTGGCTCAAGCTTGTGCGCGCGAGGGAACACCCGACTATACTTCGTTTCACCTTATGTGCGAGCGAAGGCAAAGCTGGAAGCGCGAGCACGAAAGCTCCGTGCGTTCAGGCTTTGCTCGAGCGCGCGAGCTGGGGAGAAACGCAAAAAGCGCTGGTCTCGCGCTTCTAGCTTTGGCTTCGCTCGCAGATAAGGTGAAACGAAGTATATGTGTTTTGTATTTCTGTTTCTTTTTCTTCCTTTTGTCATCTTTATGGGGATCTTGACGATGTTCTTCCTTCTCTTCATCTTTGTAAATATAGTTGTGAGTAGCGCTCTTTTCTGTCTCTTCTCTCTTCTCCATACGTGTGCGCTAATACCGTTCAAATGTCTAATTACCAACTAGCCCAGTTATCAACCCTTTTACGGATCATATGAGTTTTTTTCTGGCTTAGTTGTAATGCAATAGCGAACTTCGAAAGTCTCTACTGAATTCGCGAGTTCAGCCCCTTGGTATGTGGTAAGAGCTCTTCCTTGTAGGCATCTAGGATCGTAACACGAAATTCCCCAGAGTCAGTCTTACATTTGGCCTGTTTGTCGGAGGAAACACTGCAGACACGCTTTGGCGAACAAGGCCTGTCGCCCAAACACCCTTAAGCACAAAAACATGCACAAGACCAGGGATTTAAGGGACCATTTCCCCCTACACGTTACCCCCATAAAAAGGCAATGGGGCTAAACCTAATCTCTGAAGGTTGTGGAAGACATTGGTTGAAGACTACGGGACGGAGGGCACGTGACAAGCGGTCGGGCGAGGAGGCACGAGCTGGCGCGTGACAGAGCGTTCTGCGCGAAGCTGGAGCCGGCAGGAGTGATGAAGCCGGTCTGGTCCATGGCGATGCCTGAAGCGGCCCACCGGCGAGGTTCGTACCATGACCGGTGGGAACGGCGAACCATGATGATTCCAGAGTGGTTCCGCAGCGAGACTCGGGCTATTATAGTTCGGAACAGCTAGCCTACGCAGTGCTGGCATGGTAAGGACGACCCGCAGGTCTAGACACTTACTCCGAAGGCCGAAAACATGACCCTGCTATTTATGAATTAAGTGTACGATTTTCCAGGATATTGTTTATTTTGAGTAAAAAAAAAATAAGAACAGAGTAAAATTAAACTTCGAATTTCGAAAAACTGAAAATCTAAAAAAAAAAAAAAAATTCGATGAACCCCGAACTTTCAGAGAAAAATAAACTCCGAAGAACACCCTCCGACTTTCACAAAATATAAACTCCGAAACCACGGAATCTTAGCTATAAGTTAATCAACTAAACCAAACATGTACTGTGATTGCGGCAATGTTGGAAGAAGCGAGAAGTGTATGAACAAGACCAGCCTCGGTGGCGACTATTCACTCGGGGTTCCCTGATCTCCCGGCAAGGGCACCGATGGTTTGGTGGGTTTCAAATCGAACTGCGCGTCGTACACCCGCGCATCCGGCCGCCCGTCCGCCCGCCTGACCACACGCCCGCCTGCCCTCCCGCGCGAGCGCGGCTCATAGGGTCTTTAATTGTATGTGCACGTACTTTTAGAGCCTCTCCATTTCAGACTGCCTTTCAGTGTGTCATACTTTTTTTAATTCCCTTAAAATAAATCGTTCGCAGAAACCGCGATGTTGTCGGAGCCGTTATGGAAGAACCGCTAATTATATTCTGCATATTCGCTTCCGTCATTTGCGGCAAGTGTGAAAAGTTCTGAGAATTCCTCAATAGATTTGTTTTCTTTGTAGAGTTACTTACTTTACTACGCAAGTCTTGTACCGTACGTTTTTAAAAAGGGCATTATTAAAGTTGTTGCTCGAGGAATCAAAAGTAGTTATAACAAAGTTCTTGTTTATAATTCCGTCTCCAAAATCTTCATTAGATTTACAAATATCAGAGTTATTATATTCCATTGTGCCCTAATGTTGTTGTTTTTTTTTTTGTTTTTTACGCATTGGTTTTTTGTATACTCTAATTTTTGCAATTACCTTATTTTGCTGTTGTTTGTATCCTTCCTACAAAATATATCTTGAGGGTTTCGCTTACACTTAAACCATAATTTATTGCTTCGCTTAATCAATGTATTTTTGTCAATTCATTTGTTACTAATATTCCTTTGCTTTAGTTTTATAATTTTTACTGAATCAGAGTATATGCTTCCAAATATTTTAACTACCGTTTCGTAACGAACTACTTAATCCAGCTTTAACGTTTCATTCTACTTCTATATTTATGTAGGATATTCAACTTTTTTTTAATCTAGGATTGGCCTAGATTCCTGTTTCCTGAACATTAATCCTACGAGCGATAAAATAATGATCTGCCACATTTTGCTGCGTGGTTCCTGGTGTAAATTTAGATTGCTCGTGCTTACTATCATATATTCAATACACGTTTTTGTATATTCATCAGCAAGGTGTTCTTCTCTAGTTTAATCATTTATCATATTTTGTGATTCGCAACTTCGTAAAATATCAAGATATTCTCTGACGCCATACAACCCGAGGCAACAAACACGATGGAGTTGCTGAAGTTCAGTAACTAGAAACAGAGAAAGAAAAACGTTTCCAGAAATAGACAGCTTATCGGAGCCTTTCTCCGCGCGCCTCTCAAACGGGATATATCAAGCTGAAAGAAAAACATTTCGAGAATTGAGCGCTCAAAAAATTTCATTTCGAGAACAACTTTTCACTCGAAACCGAGAACCCGCCGCCGCATAGTTTGCGCCGTGTTGTTTTCATACACATTTTTTTATTATTATTATTGACCGTGTTTATCCTCGTTCAATCTTCCCGGTAGGTTGTTGTTGTTTCTTCATAATGTCCGCCGCCGTCCTAGGCTGCTATGTTGATCGTTGATCGTTGAACAACGGCAATTCCCACAGCGCCCTATTGCTTATTTTCTGAGCGCACCTTATATCCGTCGACCACAAACTTTCCTTTCTCACGCCGAGACAGCCCATAAATCTGCGTTCTTGCAGACAAGAAAAGAGCCCAGCCAAATCGAGACAAGAAAACGTGCAAGGTAGGTTCTGATTTCTCTCTTTCCAAAGAAGCCCCAAAAGTTCAATCTAACCGCTTTTTTTTTAAGGTAAGTTAACATAGAGCACATCCCCCTTCAAGCATAACGAAGCTAACGGACAACAGGATCGGGCTCTGTGCGCTTACAATATATCCACCATTTAATGCCGTCACGCGTTAGATCGATCTTAGCGATTACGCTCAAACCTAGTGGCTATCCAACTACCTCTGCGTCTTTTTGTAGACTCCGCGACTATTACCCAGGCTATTACCGGAAAAAAAAGGCGGTTTTATGAACCGCCTTTTTGTTTCCGCTAAGCCCCTTTCCGCCATGTTGATGACTAGCGTCCTGCACTTTCTTCTCCATTTGTTGATATGCAGACAATGAGTTATTGGCGTCGTTTTGATTTCTGTTGATGGAACGCTGAAGCATGGCGAATGGCTCCGTCGACGCCAACACTCAGTAAGTATAATCGAGGACGTATTTGGGACGGCTGAATCAAAGGCTATTCAGATTTGTATCTTTTTGGCATCTCTCCTGCGGCATCTCCTAGAAACTTTATGGCCCTCAGGGGAACCATGCCCAGAGGATGTATTACCGCATCCGTTATCGAGGGACCAAAACGGGCAGGATGCGAAGAATGAGGGACATAGACTCTAAACGCAGTGGGGGCAGGGCGAGATAGGAGGCGACGTCGAAGCGAAAGTGGGCGAAGACAATACCGACAGAAATTACACAAACCGTGCTCAAGGTTACACAGAGCCTCCAACTATACAGGGTACACAAATGCGAGCCAACACCGTGCCGCCAATACCGAGGCGACAGAGCCCGCGCGCTGCTCTGTCTAGAACGGGCTCCCTCTTAACCCAGAGTAGCAAATACAAACTCTAGGGAGGCGACCCGTCCGGTAAACTTTGCGGCAAGAATAACGAGACGATCGAACGCATCTTGAGAGAGTGCAGCCGTATCGAGCACGGCGTACAAAACGTCTTGCAGTGCTGTGTGGAGGAGGCTCTGGGGCTACGGCGACGAGGGAGACAGCGACCAGAGCGATCAGACGAACACCACTCGAGAGTACACGCACGGTAAGCGGGAACGGACGGAGACAATGAAGTGCCGCCTGTTGATGTGGGGCAGATCGTCGGCTCGAATGAAGACCTCTGTGTACAAGGAACGAGCACCGGCCGGTCCTCCTTTATTTTCCCCAACTCTTCTGACTGGCGCAGTTGATCACGGCACGAGAGAACTCGAAAGACTAGACCGCACTGCCTCCGCGCCACGGCATAAGATATACGAGGGGAGAGGGAGGGGGAAAGTACCCCAAAAACCGGAGTTTATTAGCATTTAGGAGCTCGTGTCACAGAATACCCGGCCTTGGCGAGACCAAACAATGCCATAATGCAACGCGCGCAGCCACGTGTGTCGTCACACGTGATGTCACGCGTGTGACGTCACACGTGGCAGTGATATCATGATCATATCGAACCGCTAAGTTTGACGAAAACGTTTTACGCTAAATTTAGCGGAATAATTTCAAGCCCAATTTAGCTGAAAATTTTCTCTCAAAGTTTAGCGAAACATTTTCGATAAAATTTAGTGGGTCCAGTGTGTCATGATTTCACGGTCACGTCACAGCCACTTTACAACCACATAGTCACATGACGTCACGTGACACGTGACGCTACCGACTAGACCACGCACACACGCTTGCACGGCTTGGGAACGAGGGCAGGTTTATATGATGTCAAGGGCTGGGGGACGGGCAGGCTGGAGGCCGGGTTCGGGCTATGCGATGACGATGTTTTAATGGGACATTACTCGAGGGTTGCGTTGGATGGTATATCCAAAACGACTCCGCGCGCCTGTCCGCGGGTCCCCCTTTTGTACCAGCGGTGACGTGATCATACAGCGTCACCGGCGGGATCCTGGTGTGATTGCAGGTGGGTGTCGGCATCGATGGAAATGAACCCCAATAGCCCCAGTCATTGGCCGGAGGATTCGCTGCAGCAGCATTTCTCGATGTTAGAGAAAGAGGAAGACAAAGACATGTTGACGTTGGTTACTTCGCCAGGTGCACAAAATCCTTGGTTCCGGGTCTACGAGAGGGTCTCTGCCGAGCGATGATGTTGCTGACCGTTCCTGTAAGTGTGCATAGTTGGAGCACGGCCTCCCCGGGGTTAGGAACGTAATGTTGAGAATGCTTTGCAAACGGTGCCCGATAACGCTATTGTGTTCCAATCTTAAAGGCAAATCTGAAGCGTCCCCCACGTTCTTTTTACAAAATTCTGTGCTAAAATTTCGAGCGGCTTCTAAGTACTCACCGCCGCACAGACGTTGCTTTAAATGCTCAAATAAGTCTTTGAACTCATCGATTTTTATCTATTTCAGTGCTCCTGTCGCTTTTCATTTCATCGGTTCTATTTTGGCAAGCAGTTTTCTTTTGATAACGTTTCTTTCATCTGAAGGAACAAAACAAGTAATTTACATTGGGCAGGGTCGGGTTATTTAAAGGCTGGGCACGGTGGTCATGCGGATTATTGGTCCAAATTGCTGAATACTCAGCCTGGTGTGGGCAAGCGCGTTTTAATGGTCGAAGAAACCAGTCTTGCCACAACTCGTGTTGTGATTCTATCCACACCGCACTGAGTGTTCAGCAGTTTTTGGCCAAAACCTTCATTGGCCCAAGTGCCCCATTCTACCTACTCACCAGGCCTCGCCCCGTGTGGCTTTTTATTTCCCCGGATAAAAAATGAAATAAGTTTACAATTCCCTGTAATCACGAATTAGAGTCCAACGCTTAAGGAGGAGGAGGGGAGGGTACGGAGAGGAGGGTATCCTTTCCTCCGTACCCTCTCCTCCTCCAGTCCTCCACCTCTTTTCCTCCTCCTCCGCCCATTTTTCTCCTCTCCTCCTCCTCTCCCTCCCTCCCCCCTCCTCTCCTTCTCCTCTTCCTCTCCTCCTCCGCCTGCCTTCCTCCTCCCCTTCATACTCCTCCATCCTCCTTCTCCTCTCCTCATCGCTCGTCCTCCCCTTCCCCTCCCTCCCTGTCACTCGTGACGTCACTCGTGACCCTAGTGACCCTCGTGACGTCTCTTGTGACCCTCGTGACGTCACTCGTGACCTTCGTCGAAGCCTTCACTTGTGACCCTAGTAACCCTCATGACGTCACCCGTGACCCTCGTGACGACACACCTGACGTCACGTGTGACGTCATTATGGGAGACGTTCCATAATACAACGCGCGGTAACGCCGACGGCGACGCAGCTCAAGAAGGAAACGTGCCCCTAAGAGCGCAGCTGTTAGGCGCACGTTTCCGGCTTTAAGCGCGCAATTCTTAAAAAGTTATCAAGATTAAGCAGTTCGCAGACGTAAAAGGGCAAAACAAAAAACGCCAGAGATACCAAACGTCATCAAAATCGGCGAGTTTAAAGGGTATTTTGAGCACAGGAAGAAACGTCTCGGCACGTGAATTGCATCAGGCGGAAAGCACGGAGAAGGTGACTAAAACTTGAACGTGTAAATAAAAATATGCAATTTTGTATAAATCAACCCCGGTGTCTTTTGGGTCTCCTCTCGTACACAGGTGTGGACAGCGCGCGCGTCGCAGTTGCCAGATAAAGAACTTTTTTCGGCTCAGTTGGAAGCGGCTACACCAGATGGCTCCTCGATATTGCCACGCGCGTCGGCGAGCGACCGTGTGCGTGGCCGAGTGGTTACCGCGCTTGAATGTCGCGCGGAAAGTCAAGGTTCGATTCCAGTCAGTGGAATGTTCTTTTATTTATTATTTCAACATTACGTTCTCGTGAGCTCGAGATCAATCTCGTCTGAACGAGTTCCGAATGTTCTAGTCGTCGAACGTTCTAGGCCGATTGTTCCAGAAGCCAACACGCATACATAAGGGGCTCCGCGTGGCGATCTGCAGTCAGTCTCGCCCCAGCGCTCGAACCTGCTGTTACGCCGACTTCGACGCCCGCGACGCTTTGTTCTCATCTTCTGTTTTTCCTTTTTGTGTTTTGGGCACAAGTTCGCCTCATTAAACGTTTAGTTTCTTCAGTTATTCTTCGCCTCATCATTTGTCATTCGTGACATTTTGGTGGAGGTGCTGGGTATTCCATTCTACGCCCGTTAATCGTACCCCTCCAAAGACATCCCGGCCAAGCGACGTGCTCAGCCCCGGAAGGCTACCCTTCACCGAAGACGTCGAAGCCCGAAGAAGCCGTCGTATCAGAGGTCAGTCCCCTGAATTGGGTCTGCTGCCGGACAAGCCCAGGCCGAAGAAGACGACGATGTCCAACCAGTCGCAGACCCCGGCCGCTCCTACCTTCATCTACCTGCCCGTCGCACCCCGGACTCCGACGCCTTTCCACGGGGACGAACACGAAGATATCGAAGACTGGCGGCGACATTACGAACGTTTAGCCCGCCTCAACGGATGGACGACTGAGCAGTGCCTCCACAACCTGTACTTCTAGCTTGTAGGCACTGCGAGGCACTGGTTTGAAAACCACGCAGCCTCCTTCACTACATGGGAGTCCTGCGTCGCCGAACTTAAGCGGACATTCATTAACTACCATCGTCACCAGCGAGCAGAGGACCTGCTTCAATCAAGGGTGCAGTGCCCCAACGAAAGCCTGACCAGCTTTGTTGAGGATGTCCTGCGTCTAAGTACCCCAGCCGATCTGGAGGCCGCCGAGGAAAAGAAACTTCGAGTCCTCATGCGTGGCGTCAAGGCAGAAATTTTTGGAGGCCTGGTCCGGTATCCCCCGACGACCGTTGATGCATTTGTGAGTGAAGCCACCAACATCGAGCGCGCACTGATGGCCCGAGCAAGCCACTACCACCGAATTGCCGGCGCGCCAGCTGCTCCAACTGTCGCTGCTTCCCTTCTGGACCTGAATACCAGCGGTGTCGACAGCCTTCGGGAGATCGTCCGTGAAGTCGTCCGGGAAGAACTCCGCAAGATACTTCCCGCTACGGATCGCCCGCCCAAACTGTCGCTCGCCGAAGTCGTCCGGGAGGAAGTTCACCGAGCCTTCCAACCAGAGGTTCCGATCAACACGACGACGCCGGAGGAACCAACTTTGAGCTACGCCGCCATGGCCCGACGACCGCCGCAAGCTAACCGCCAGACCACGGCGCCACCCCGACGAGACCCTCCAATGCCACAGTATCCTCGACGCCAGGAAGGACAAGTCCAGGACGTCCGCCCGGAGCAACCCTCGCCGAGGAAGCCCGACGTGTGGCAAACGGCCGACCGACGCCCGCTCTGTTACCACTGCGGGGAAGCCGACCACATCTACCGCAGCTGCCCCTACCGTCAACTAGGGCTGCGTGGTTTCCATCCGAACGACCCACGCCCGAGGTACGGCAAACGCCCTCGTGATATCGAGGAGTACCTCCGACGCTCACCCTCTTCAGTGCCGTCTCTGCGCCAAGAATCTCGCTCGCCGTCGCCACGACGTTCAGCGTCTCCAGAGCCACGACCCCGCCGAGAGAGCTTGTCTCTCCTGCGTCGCCGGGAAACTAGGTGCGGCAACGCCTGGAGGTGGCGTTGCGAAGACGACCGAAGTAAAGAGCCTCCAAGAACGACGGAGCGCTCCCACTCTCCCGACGCTGCGCATCGCAACGACGCTCCTACTTCGGTGTCCAACAACCTCAACGTTATCATCGACGGCCACGACGCGACGGCACTCGTCGACACCGACGCAGACTACTCCGTTCTGAGTGGGAGGCTCTCCCGCCGCCTTCGAAAAGTCATGACGCCGTGGGATGGACCTCAAATACGAACCGCCGGAGGACGCCTCATTACACCAGTCGGGAGATGCACTGCTCGCGTCGAGATCCACGGTGAGACGTGCCCTCTGAAGTTCGTTGTTCTACGAGACTGTTCCAGAGACGTCATTCTCGGCATGGCTTTTCTGTGTAAATACGGCGCCGTCATCGACCTTGGTGAGAACAGATTGACGCTGCGCAAGCCCGTTCCGCCTGCAGAGAAACCCCAAACAGCGTCAGCCACCATCCGAGTCGCTGCCGACCACGTGAACCTGCCGCCGCTATCAAGTGTTGTCATACCCGTCGGGACCGATGCAGCTACCTGCGGCGAAGCTGTTCTAGAAGGCAACCTTCAATTGCTTCTGGGAAGAGAAATAGGCGTCGCAAGAGGAGTGGCTGAACTTCAAGATGGGCGCACCGTGGTCCTCGTGACGAACTTTCAACAAGAAACGCAACACCTCACGAACGGTGCCGCTGTAGGCCACGTCGAGGAACTTCGAAACTCCGCCGAAATCGCCGCGATTGCTGAAGAATCATCCCCACCTCAGCAAGACATTACGCCCCCAGCGCAGCTCGACATTGACCCCAAGCTTCCAGGCTCAAAACGACGGCAGCTTAGTAACCTCCTCGCCGAATACAGCGACTGCTTCGCGACGTCTTCGAGGGTGCGCCAAACTACCGTTGCGAAACATCGCATCGTTACCAAAGACGACCCGCTCCCTGTGCGATCGCCGTACCGAGTCTGTGTACAAGAAAGGAAGGTCATCCAAGAGCAATTGCAAGAAATGCTGAACGACGACATAATCCAGCCTTCAAGCAGTCCTTGGGCCTCTCCAGTCGTGCTGGTTAAGAAGAAGGACGGAACGCTTAGGTTCTGCGTGGACTACCGGCAGCTGAACGCGGTGACGAAGAAAGACGTCTATCCACTCCCCCGCATCGACGACACGTTAGATCGGCTGCGACACTCTCGATACTTTTCATCGATGGACCTGAAGAGCGGCTACTGGCAGATCGAAGTCGACGAACGGGACCGAGAGAAGACAGCTTTCGTCACGCCGGATGGACTGTACGAGTTCAAGGTAATGCCCTTTTGACTATGCACGACGCCAGCAACTTTCCAGCGTGTCATGGACACTGTACTGGCAAACTGAAGTGGCAGAGCTTTGACGAGCTACCCTGACGACGTCGTAGTGTTTTCAAGTGACTTCGACGAGCGCTTGCGACGACTCCGAGCTGTTCTCCAAGCCATAAAGACCGCCGGACTCACCCTCAAGCCGTCAAAGTGCCGGTTCGCCTATGACGAACTGAAAGTCCTAGGTCACGTGGTTATTAACGAAGGTGTTCGTCCAGACCCCTAGAAGAGTCGCGCCGTCTCGACATTTCCCGCGCCCACAGACATAAGGCTGTGCGAAGATTCCTTGGTCTTTGTGCCTACTATCGACGCTTCGTTCGGAATTTCGCAAGGATTTCCGCACCGCTCACTAAACTCACGAAGGACGCTGTTCGAGGCGGGGTTTAAGCCGCACGTCCAGAGGCTTCGTGGCTCGTGACGACGACCATTCCCCGAAGTGAAGAACCCAGGGGTCCAGTGGAGGTGGGAGAATTGGTAACGTAACGAACGGTTTAATTACATGGTTGCGATACAGTCGTCAAATCCGAGAGAGCAATCGGAGCAGCCTCACGCTCCGCCTTATATTGGGTCCGTTTCTTCCTCGCTCTCCGCCAGGGCAGCAGGTGCGACGTAGCAAACCGCCGCCAAGTGCGTTGCAGCAAAGACCGCCGCGTCGTAGCCAGAAGTGCGTCGTAGCCATGGTTCTCCGCAGTTAGGCCCTGCCTCTCTCCCTTTCAAGTGCGATGTAGCCAAAGTTCTCCGCAGTTAGGTCATGCGTCTCGCCCCTTCTGGAGCGCACGAACCCACACGCACACACACACACGTCCCGTTGACGTCACGGACGCGTTGAGACCTGTCTCCGCAGGCCCAGAAACGCAGGCCACGGTCCCGGACTCGTTGTGACTCGTTTCCGCAGCGTTGAAACTCGGAAGAAGGTCGCCAAAGGTTCCATTCTTAACAGCCCCTCCGGGGCCAGGGAAACCTCGAATGGCCGGTGGTACAATCGCTGGCCTGAAGAGTGTCGGTCGCTACCTAATCGACGCCCGATCGGGACGTGCCTCGCTCGCTCCTTGCGGCATCAAGGTTCTCTCTAGCGTCGTGCAACGCGCCCGTCAAACGGCTTTTGAGCCCGGCCGCGTACGTAGAGAGGGGACGACCCGATACCCCGTCGCTGTTTCTTAACCCGTTTTCCAGTGGAGACGGCAGCTCCTTACCCAGGTTAAGGAACGCCGGTGTAAACCCGGTTGATCGGTTCACTGTCGTCCGAGTGGCGAAACCCATCTCAACGACGTGTTCGTCCCAGTCCCGGTGTCTCTCCGTCAGCGCGATCAGCATGCTCTTCAGGTTGCGATTCACTCTCTCAGTGATATTGGCCTGAGGATGGTACGGTGTCGTCCTCTTGTGCTTAATATTGAGGGCCAAGCAGGAGTCCATGAAGTCTTTACTAGTGAAATAACTAGCATTATCGCTGACGAGACACTTGGGCGTTCCGAAACGCAGGAAAGTGTCTAACAACTTTTCCCAGATTCGCTCCGAGACCAGTTTTCTCAAGGGGTACAGCTCCACCCACTTCGAGAAATGGTCAGTGATCACCAAAAGGTACTGATTTCCCCGAGGACTCCTCGGCAGTGGGCCAACGATGTCGCACGCGACTATCTCCCACGGGTAGTGACTCATCACCGGCTGCATCAACCCCGGAGGTTTCCCGCCTCTCGGTTTCGCCTTCTGGCAAGCTGGACAGCTACGACAGTACCGAAATACGTCCTGCCTCATTCCTGGCCAGGTCGCGACGCGACATAACTTTTGAAAAGTCTTGCTGCCGCTGCCATGACCGGCCAGAGCCGAGTCGTGGAAGTATTTGATAAACTTCCTGCGTAGCTTTCTAGGAATCACCACCCTGAAGGGAGGGTCATTCCCCTCCTCTTCGTCGATCGCGGGGATATAGCGGAGCAATAACCCATCTTCGCCCAGCAGATATGGATCGAACGGCGCGCCGATTCGCCCGTCAGCGTTCCCGGTGTCAACCGCAATTTCCGCAAGTTTTCCCAACACCCGCTAACAAAATCCATCTGCTCCCTGGGCCTCGACAAGCTCTTCCTTGCTTACCACTTCCCCCCAAGCCGCGATCCTTTGCTCCCTCGTAGCGCGACCCACCGCTGCTACGAACTCCGGCTGCTTCCCCTCCTCCCAGCCGTTCTCTCGCTTTCCCGCGATCGCGGGGGGCTTCTCCCCCGCGCACAGAGGTATTCTCCCTCCTCTCCCGCGCTCCTCGCCCCCCACCGGTCGCGTCTCCTCCTCCCGACTACCATCATGGGGCACCCGCGAGAGCGCGTCCGCAACTTTGTTGCTCGAGCCCTTTTGGTACTCGACAGTGTAGGAGTAGCGCTGCAGGGTCAGAGCCCAGCGAGCCAGCCTTCCCGCTGGCTTCTTCAACCTCTGAATCCACGTTAGCGCGGCGTGATCCGTCTGTATGACAAAAGTCGTACCGTCTAGATAGAGATCGAACTTTTTCAAAGCGAACATGACGGCCAGCCCCTCCTTCTCCGTTACACTGTAGTTACGCTCGGGCGGTGTAAGCGTTCGGCTCGCGAACGCCACAGGGCGCAACTGCCCATCGTGCTCCTGTAACAACACCGCTCCGACACCGTAGTCACTCGCGTACGTCTGTACGACGAAATGCCGGTTTAGATCTGGTAAATGCAAGCTCGCTGTATCAGCTATTGCCTTCGCGAGAGACGCGAAAGCCGCGTCGAGCTCCCGCCCCCAGATCCACCTTGAGTTTTTCCGCAGCAATTGGTTCAATGGCTGTGCTAGCTCCGCGCATCCAGGAATGAACTGCCGATAAAAACCGACCATCCCTAGAAACCTCTGAAGGCTCTTTACGTCACGCGGCGCTGGATAATTGAGGATGGCCCCCAACTTATCGTCGTTCGGCTTCAACGTACCGTTGTCAACGATAAAGCCTAAGAGATTAACCCTCGAGGCTGCGAGCTGTACCTTATCTGGGTTGATCGTCAACCCAGCCTCCCACATTCTACTCAGAACGATCTCGAGATGAGTTAGGTGCTCTTCAAACGAGTTCGAGAATACTACGACATCGTCCATGTACGCCATGGCAAAGTTAAACTTCGCGTCCCCCAGCACGATGTCCATCAGCCGCTGAAAACTAGACGGCGAATTCTATAATCCGAACGGCAGGCGGGTAAACTCAAACAACCCCCTGTGACAAGTGAACGCTGTCTTTTGGACGTCGTCTGGTGCTACCTGAATCTGCAGGAAGCCTCTGCTGCAGCCCAGCGTGGTAAAGACCTTCGCGCTACCCAGCGAGTACATGATGGACTCAATAGATGGAAAAGGATACGCGTCCCTTTTGGTCATCTCATTGAGTCGGCGGTAGTCTACGCAAAGACGGGCTGTCCCGTCCTTCTTCGGCGCTAACACTACCGGAAATTCCCACGGGCTTTGCGACGGCCGTACGGCCCCCGTGTCCAACATTTCATCGAGAGCCTTATCTAGGAGAGCTCGCTTCTGCACACTCAGCGGTCTGGGATTACAACCCCACGGCCTAGCGTCTCCCGTGTCTATCTCATGTTGTAAAACATGCGTGACTCCCGGCCTCTCAGTAAACATAGCTGCGTGTCTAGACAAAGCATCCGCTAACGATCGCCTTTGTTCGGCCGGCCCGTCGAAAGAAGCCACGATCTGTTCAGCGTTATGTGGTACGGCCCACGCAGCTAACACCTGCTCCTGCTGGCGCAGTCCAGCGAGCGGACATTCCGATCCCTTCCCCAAAGAAAGTGGGGCTACGAAAGGAATGAGAGGGGTCAACGGGCTGTAGTGGTACCCGTTATTCTTTAGGTCTAGAATGATCCCCTCTCGGCAAACGAAGTCCTGTCCCAAAATAACTGGGATTGACATGCCCGGCAGGTAAACAAAGCGCTGCCTCCTTCGTTTGCCGTCAAGGCCGAGGTGAAGGCGAACTGCGCATTGCGCCTCGGCCGATCCCGCCGCTAAACGCAACGGAGTTTCAACTTCTCGCATGCAAAGGTTTCTCTTGCGACAATCCGTGTACACAGAATCTCCGATGAGAGAGAGGGTTGAGCCGGTGTCGACTAATGCTAGATAATCTTTACCACCGATCTCTACCCGCACGTACGGACCCCTTTCCGGTGTCGAGTCCTCAGCCCGACATGCCGACGGCGCGAACGCTACCCGATCGCTGCCCGCGACTTCCGCCCCGTCGGCGAACTGACCCGGGGCCTCGGCAGCGGCCGGCAACCTAGATTCAGGCAACCCGATTACTGGCGCCGGCCCCGCGCGTTTTCCGGGTATCCGGATTCGGCCGCTGCCCACGTGCATTGCCGCCTGAAGTGCCCAGGCTGGTGGCACCTGAAGCACCTGACTTGGCCGCGGTCGTTGCGTGCTACCGTTGATCGGTCGTTAACGGCACGCGGCGCGCCGCCTCGCCGTGCGCTGTCGTCGCTGCCGCGAGCGTCGTAACGCGTCGCGTCTCCGCGGTAGTCGACCGCGCCGTCCACCCTACGGGGTTGCGCCCCGGCTGAGTTTGCGCTGGCTACCCTGCGCCTTTGTTCGAAGCCGAATGGGTCTAGGGCCCGAGGAGGAATGGCTCCGCCATTCCCGCGATCCGCGACGGCCACGTACGCCGTATGCGACTCGACGTAGCCGTCCGCGGCGCGTCCCGTCCACGCGCAACCCGGCTCCAAGGACTCATCGGCCCTTGGAGGGGGCCGGTACTGCATCTCAGCGAGCAAGCCCGCTTGAACCGTGCGCGCCTCTCTCGCCAGTGCTTCGAGGTCTGCGAAATCGCGTCCTCGAAGATACGCCTTGAATCTGGGGTGGCACTGGCGGATCGCCCTCGCTACCTTCTCCGCGTTAGGCGCGGAGGGTTCGGCCCGCGAGTAGAGCTCCTGGAGTGCACGGACGTACTCCTCGAGGCTCTCATCCGGGTGCTGAGTGCGGGTTGCCCGAATCCGCATCTCGTAGTCGGGAGGAAGGAATTCCTCCCGAAACCGCGCCCGGAAGTCCGCCATTGATTGGAACGGCGTTTGCAGCCGTCTCCAACGCGCGGCGTCGCCCGTCAGTGCAATCGGCACGATCTGCAGCAGGGCTGTTACGTCCGATCAGGGTTGGGCAGTATCGCGATACAAATGTATCGCGATAGTATTTCAGCAATACATTTCGTATCTGTATTTCTGTATCGCGATACATTTTTTTCACCAGTATCTGTATTCCTGTATCGAAATACATTTTGAATGTTTCTGTGTATCGCGATACATTCAGTGTGAAATGTATTTCGTTACATTTCTTGGAAAATGCTCCCTCCCCCCCCCCAAAAAAAAAAAAATCCGAACGCGTTATTTTTTTATTTTTTTTTACTTTTGAGGGCATTAGGGTCAAGGAGATGCTGGGGCATTGTTACCATGTTGACCAAGGTTCCTTCCGATTCTCCCAACTATTTTTCTTTGCGTCCTCTTCTTTCTTCTGAGAAGTGTTGCGTAGTCAGGGACTCGAGCCAGGTGGCGTGCCAGGAGTGGAGTCAGAGCATCTTCTGCCGCACGTCCTTAGGTAGGGATTTCTTGAGTCATTGTTTGCTGGCATTCAATGCCCGCGTCTAACCGTCTCTCTTGCCTTAGCGTACACAGTACACCCAGCCGGCAAAGCTGAGTCACAGTCCGCTGCAGCACGAGTCTGGCGGTGATTGACTTGAATAGTATAGGATGACTCACGCAATGAAGTTCAACACACATTCGAATGCGTCTGCGGCAGCGCCCGTAATATTGCACGGCTCAAGGGTACGTCATCAGCCGACGTGAACGTGACCCGCTGCTCTGGTGATCTGAAACACAGGGAGGAGGCCAGACGTGGCCTCGCTGTGCCGACCCAGACTTCGTACACCTGCGACTCGTCTCGAGCGCGCTGTTTCTCGGAGAGCTCGCACCTGTGAAGGCAGTATCAGGTCACAATCCACGAGATCTCTGTTTGGATGATGCTAGGCGAAACTTGAGGACTGCAATCTATGCGTCGGTGGCGGAGGGTCGGCAGGAAGGACCTTCACAAGAGGGATGCCACCGTATCGGTTTTTCCACCGTAACAGAAGATAAGACATGTGTTCCAAAATGCTTCAGGTGGTCCACAATTCTCGAAAATTCCAAATGACACTGCCTGCAGCCCTGCACGATCTCCAACGAGGTAACCTACAACGAAAGTACGTATTGTCCTTTCATACAGCAGCGTGGTAAAGTTCCATGCTCAAGGCCACACCTACCGATCAAGAATAGCAGTTCATTCCACCGTGACGTCATGTGATCAATGTTGACAGGGGCGTTCTTATTGGACAGGGGCGTGGTGACGTTTTGATGGGATTTAGGATGACATAGAATTTATTTAGATGTCGAAGTCTTTTCGCATTTTTCGGCAGACAGACAGGATGTCAGGGAAGGGACCGCGGTCAGTCCTTGATGGAACGTTTCTTTTGAGCCGATTGAAGACTCCTCGTCGTCCGAAACCACTAATTACAAGGCAAAGTGCCAAGCCTACGGGAAAATAATTTCGGGATCAAAATCTTCCACTTCCAACTTCAAGCTTCATCTCATTTGGCGTCTCAAACAAATTCGAAAAATGTATTGCTGTATCAGTATTTCTGTATACTTGTATTTCTGCCCTCCCTAAAATTTATTCCTGTATTTGTATTTCCAAATACTTTTTGCCTCTATTTAAAATGTATTTCCGATACGTATCGCGATACACTTTTACAGATATATTTCAGTATCAGTATTTTAGCTGCTATTTTAATGTATCCCAGTATTTGTATTTCCAAATACATTTTTGAGTATTTCTGCCCAACCCTGCGTCCGATGCCCCCAAAGCGGTTGCGTACGCGTCTAAATCCTGCAGGAAATCGTGCACCGATTTCCCGTCGGAGTACCCCGAGTACGTCGGCGTGGGCACGTTCAACCGCGGGCGGGGTATCGGCAAAGGCGCGGCACTCGCGACGCTTGGGGCTGTCCCCATCTGCCGCGACATCGCGTGCATCATCCGCGTCATCGCGCGCATCCGTTCACCGGCGTCTAGCACGCCTTCCGTCGCTGGTGAAGCTGGGGGCGCAGTCCCAGTCTCCGTGGGCGCGTGTGAGCCCGAGTCTCCGCTAATCGGAGCAGTCTCCGCGCTAACCCGCCCAGGTTCGTCCTCCGACGAACCGTCCTTACTCGCGCCGGTGGTCGATCTGGTTTCGACCATTCTCACTTTCTACCAACTCGAACACAATTCTCCAAATCAGAACACGCTACCCTCCAAAATCCGCGAAACGCAAAGTGCGCGACCTCTCAGGGAGGAGCGAAAGCAACGGCCAACCGATCGGGCTTCCACGTGGGCGCCAGATTATGTGGGTCGCTACCTAATCGACGCCCGATCGGGACGTGCCTCGCTCGCTCCCAAAGAAGTCACCCACACATTGTGCGTTTTTAAAACAGTTTACTGAAACTCACGCCTCGGTGGTCAGCCTCGGTGGTCCTCGTCGTCCTCGTCGTCGTCCCTGTCGTCGCCACCACACGCACTGTCCAGTCCGCCGTTTCAGAAGCGAGCCCCCCTTGTCCTGCTTCCCTTTTTGTATCCTCGCCCCCACCAAGCACGTGCTCACCACGACCCGTTCACGTGAGCTCCCACGCCCTTGCCACGGTCCCCGCACGATCCCCGAGGAGCGCACCCCCGTCCAGGGATCCGGGTGAGCAGGTGACGGGCCGCTCGGCCTTGGCAGGGCGCGGGAAGAACGGGCGAAGGGGGCGAGGAAATGCGGGAAAGACGGGACTCCAGGGGGACGCGGCCGGACGGATCCCCACAAGAGGTGGGCTTGGTGTAGGCCTTGAGAAGACGCTGCAAGCATTAAACTCCCAAACCTCTTACAACGGAGGCAATAGCGGAAACGTCCCCCACAACACCACGCCACACCGCAGTCAAACGCTCGGAATCCGCCAGAGATCCGCCAGACTGGATTACGGATTACCGAAATTTGGTACAATAGACCCTTTCCGGAATTCAGCGCCATCTGGTGACTCAAATGGCAGATAAACGTTTACCGTACTAATGGCGGCAATGAACCTGTGGTCTGCAGTATTTCATGGGGCACCGTCACTTTCGCAAGTCAACGGTAAACTAGAACGCGCGGTTCACGTGCAGTTCTTTTTCAATCTATTTCAGTGTCGATGGCGAAAAAGATGCAACCACTGAGAACGTAGCGCCAGCCCACATAGACGCCTCGGTAAATTTACATACATGAAGGGGCTTTGAAGCCGAGTGTGGGCTACTAACAGATGTAATGGGCCCGAGTTAGAAATGAACGCTTACGCAGCTCTGGCCTCCAATTCCTGCTTCACGCCGCGCTAACGTCTAAAATGTACAGGCATCGAATCATCTGCTTAGAATCATCTTCAACATCTTCCTCCATCACTAAACAGAAGGCCGCCATTAGTATAGCACATATGTCAATTTTGAGATGATGATAGTGATCAAAGTTGCCAGACTGAATTCCGGAAAGGGTCTATTCCGGGTATTGAGACCCCCTGTCGCCAAAAAAAACTCATTTTTCCAACGAGATCACTATGAAGAAAATACAAAAGACAAAACCCTTCGCAATTTGTGAGGTCATTTTGGGCAAAGTGACCCCACTTTGATCCTCATTCCCGTGGATGACGAAAACCTCCGAGATCATCCCTATTGTTTTTGGTGATATCAGAAAAATCTGCTCAACCCATCGGCATTGCCGTTAAATTTGCCTTTCCTTTTTCTTACGCGGAAGTCATAGTAATCGATTTTCACGTGATTTCTAGACGTGAAAATGCGGTCCTTATATCGCCGATAAAACAACCCGCCTTTTTGATGCCCCGTCACATTGGTCCTAGCAAAATCCTGAGCTGTACCGCGAAACCCTGACACACTAGGGTCGCTCTTCTGCTCGACTGTCAAAGACACTCTGTCTACTCGTAGCAGAGGACCAAAGTTACGTGACGCCGGAGCTACGAGAGATCTTTCACTGATCCCGTCTTCCTCCGCCTTTTCCGCCGGCGCGTTGGGACGGCGTACGCTTTCTAGTGCTACGAGGTCAGGCTGTTCTACAACCTGGTCCCTCTCATCCCGGTTTTCTGCCTCCAACTCTGGGAGTGCTTGCTCCCCGTCAGCTGCCTCTGGCTCTGGATCACTCGTCAACAAAGGGGCGACCTGACGCGATTTGGACCTCGTACCTGACTGAACTAGCAGTTCTCCCAGTTGTTGACCCCTTTCGCGCAGCAGGAAATCTGACCGGTTAGAAAACAAATAAGGATACTCCAACGGGACTGTTTGCGAGACAGCCGCCTCTGTCACTAGCTCTCCGAACGGGCCAGTTATCCTTAGTGTCACCATAGGGAGACAGACACTGTGCTTTTCGAGCTGCTGCTTGATCCAAACTACCTTTCCAGTAAACTCGGATGGCGTTACATGCGACGGATGAACAACGTCCATCGTCGCGGCACTGTCCCGAAGCATCCTGCACGGCTTTCCGTTTACATGGAGCTCGTGAAGATAGGGACGAAGAAGCTTCAGGTCCTTGTCACTACCGTTCACGTACGAGAACACAACCCGCGGTTTCTTACATCTGGCCGCTATGTGTCCCGGCTCCTGACAGTTGTAGCACAGGAACGGCTTCCTTGCCTCGAACTGCCCTGTTGGGCTTTTCCGCGCCTCGTCTCCGTTCGAGTGTTCTGCGCTCTTTTCTGGGACCTTTTGTCCTGCTTCGGGCTTCTCAGGCCCGTTTTCTCGCGAGCCGTTTCCCTGTCGGAAGGTCTTGCGCTGATCGCTCCGGCCGGGTTCGCTTTCCTCCCCGCTCAGCTTTCTACGCGTTGCGTACTCTTCGGCTAGCTCAGCGGCCCTTTCGACAGAGTTGACTCCCACCCTATCCTGCACCCAGAGCTTGACTGACTGCGGAATGCTACGAAAGAACTGTTCGAGGCACACACACTGGACTACCTTGTCTCGGCTTTCGTACACTTCCTTGCTCTTCAACCATTCTATCAGGTTGGTTTTAAGTCCGTACTCGAATTCCGAGTAGCCCTCGCTGCTCTTTTTGGATGCGTTTCTAAACCTTTGACGGAACGCCTCGGCAGAAAGGCGGTACCGCTTCAAAAGGCTGGACTTCACCTTGTCGTAGTCGTCCACGTCTCCAGCACTAAGGCGCGCGACAGCCTCTGCAGCCTCACAGGGCAACAAAGTCAAAAGCCGTTGCGGCCACGTTTCTGGGGCGAAGCTCAACTTCTCACATGTCCTCTCAAAGTTAACTAAGAACAGGCCCACGTCTTCCCCAAATTTAAACGGCTGCAGGAGCTTCTTCATTTGATACGACTCGGTCTCACTTGCTCGTACCGGAGCCCCAACTGTACTGTTCTGCGAGTTTAATCGCTGTTGTTCCATTTCGAGCTCTAGCCTTTTCAGCGCTCGCTCCTCTGTCGCAGCCTGCGCTCGTTCCTCTCTCGCTGCAGCCTGCTCTCGTTCTCGTTCCTCTCTCGCTGCAGCCTGCTCTCGTTCTCGTTCCTCTCTCGCTGCAGCTTCGCTCTTAGCATTCTGAAGCAGTTCCCACGCAATTTTATTTTCCTCTGCTTCTGCGCTCTCTGAAATCGCTTTACTGATCTCAGATTTCTTCATCTTTTGCTCCACCTCCACACCCAATTCTTCACATAAACAGAGTAAATATGTTCTCAGTAACCTCATTAAATCCATGATCGCTGCTTTTTAGCTTTGGCTTTGTTCTAAAACTTGTCGCGAGGTTGTACACAAACCTAGCGCACGAGTCAAAACCTAAGGATTCCCAGTAGTTCAAAATAAATACCCATAATCTGAAGCCTGGCGAATCTCAAAGCAAAGTCCAAACGCTCACCCACAGATGTAGCACGATGTCGCATGGTCCGATCCCAACCGCTGCCAACCAGTTGGCGAGAGGCGGGGTTTGAGCCGCACGTCCAGAGGCTTCCTGGCTCGTGACGACGACCATTCCCCGAAGTGAAGAACCCAGTGGTCCAGTGGAGGTGGGAGAATTGGTAACGTAACGAACGGTTTAATTACATGGTTGCGATACAGTCGTCAAATCCGAGAGAGCAATCGGAGCAGCCTCACGCTCCGCCTTATATAGGGTCCGTTTCTTCCTCGCTCTCCGCCAGGGCAGCAGGTGCGACGTAGCAAACCGCCGCCAAGTGCGTTGCAGCAAAGACTGCCGCGTCGTAGCCAGAAGTGCGTCGTAGCCATGGTTCTCCGCAGTTAGGCCCTGCCTATCTCCCTTTCAAGTGCGAAGTAGCCAAAGTTCTCCGCAGTTAGGTCATGCCTCTCTCCCCTTCCGGAGCGCACGAACCCACACGCACACACACACACGTCCCGTTGACGTCACGGACGCGTTGAGACCTGTCTCCGCAGGCCCAGACACGCAGGCCACGGTCCCGGACTCGTTGGGACTCGTTTCCGCAGCGTTGAAACTCGGAAGAAGGTCGCCAAAGGTTCCATTCTTAACAACGCCGAGAAGTTCGAATGGGCCGAGGAGCAGCAGGACGCATTCGAGGGGTTGAAGCAACGGCTCCAGACTCCTCCTGTTCTTGGACACTTCGATCAAGACGCAGAAACCGAGATTCATACGGACGAAAGTGACGAAGGACTTGGCGCGGTACTGGTTCACGTGCAAGAAGGCTCCAAGCGAGTCATCGCCTACGCAAGTCGAACACTGTCCAAAGCGGAGAAAAATTACTCCACGACTGAAAAGAAATTTCTTGCGGTCGTCTGGGCAATCGCGAAGTTTCGCCCGTACTTGTACGGGAGCCCTTTCCGCGTTGCCACGGACCATCACTCGCTCTGCTGGCTTGCGAACCTAAAGGACCCGTCAGGACGTCTCGCTCAATGGAGTCTCCGACTGCAGGAGTTCAACATGACTCTGGTCTACAAGTCGGGCCGCAAGCGCAGCGACGCCGACTGGCTGTCCAGAGCCCCTGTCGAGACATCTCCCGGTAGCAGCGACGACGATGACGACGAGTGCTTCCTAAGCGCAGTGAACACCGACGACATGGCGCGACGTCAAAGAGACGATCCTGAGTTGCGCGCGCTAATCGAGCACCTCGAAGGACGAGGGGGTACTGTCCCCCGTGTCTTCGCGAGAGCCCTGCCGACTTTCGTCCTCCGACAAGGTGTACTTTACAAGGAGAACTTCGGAGACAACAGCACGACGTGGCTGCTGGTAATCCCTACCGACCTTATAGCGGAGATCTTCCAAGCCTGCCACGACGACCCAACGTCCGGACGCCTTGGTTACAGCCGTACGCTGGCCCGAATTCGTGAAAGGTATTACTGGCCCAAGCTGCCGAAGACCGTTCACTTCTACACACGGTCGTGTCACGAATGCCAGCGACGCAATAAACCGTCGACGAAGCCGGCAGGTCTCCTGTAGCCGATTGCTCCCCCGAGCGCACCGTTCCAGCAGATCGGAATGGATCTACTCGGTCCTGTCCCACCATCGACGCAAGGAAAGAGATGGATTATCGTCGCCACAGATTATCTCACGCGGTCCGCCGAAACGAAAGCCCTTCTTTCCGGGACTGCTGTGGAAGTCACCATGTTTGTCATCGAATCCATCGTCCTCCGGCACAGCGCTCCCGAAGTTCTGATCTCAGACCGAGGATCATCGTTCATGGCCCAGCTGACGCAAGAAATCCTTCGTCTCAGACACACCAGACATCGGCGAACCACTGCGTACTACCCGCAGACCAACGGGCTGACGGAGAGACTCAACAAGACCATCGTCGACATGATCTCTATGTACGTCGACGTGGAGCACAGGACATGGGACGAGGTGTTGCCGTACGTCACATTTGCCTACAACACGGCCGTGCAAGAGACCACTGGGGTGACACCCTTCGAACTGGTTCATGGTCGCAAAGTAACGACAATGCTGGACGCGATGTTACCCCACGAACCGGCTGTCGACGGAAGCGACGACGCCCAGGTGGTTTCCCAACGGGCAGAAGAAGTCCGTCAGCTCGCCAGACACCAGATTAAAGCCCAGCAATGTGTCGACACTGGCCGCTACAACCTTCGTCGTCGAGACGTCCACTTCCAGCCCGGAGACAGAGTATGGGTCTGGACACCGACTCGCCGGCGTGGTCTCAGCGAGAAACTTCTAAAACGGTATTTCGGACCCTACAAGGTACTTCGTCGACTCGGGGATCTGAACTACGAGGTGATGCCCGACGGAACACGGACTTCATCACGCCGCCCTCCACGTTTGGAAGTCGTCCACGTCGTGCGCCTCAAGCCGTACTACGCGCGATAAGACTGGGAACTGTGATCTTGTGCAATGATCGATAGGATTGCGTTTTGCCAGCCTCCGTTTTTTCCCATTATTTTGTTTGTCTTGCTCTGTTTTGTTGCCTTTCACGTGGCATCGAGACGATGCCTTTTTAAAGGGGGGAGTAATGCCACGCGCGTAGGCGAGCGACCGCGTGCTTGGCCGAGTGGTTACCGGGCTTGACTGTCGCGCGGAAAGTCAAGATTCGATTCCAGTCACTGGAATGTTCTTTTATTTATTATTTTAACATTACGTTCCTCGTGAGTTCGAGATCATTCTCGTCTGATCGAGTTCCGAATGTTATAGTCGTCGAACGTTCTAGGCCGATTGTTCCAGAATCCAACACGCATACATAAGGGGCTCCGCGTGGCGATCTGCAGTCAGTCTCGCCCCAGCGCTCGAACCCGCTGTTACGCCGACTTCGACGCCCGCGACGCTTTGTTCTCATCTTCTGTTTTTCCTTTTTGTGTTTTGGGCACAAGTTCGCCTCATTAAACGTTTAGTTTCTTCAGTTATTCTTCGCCTCATCATTTGTCATTCGTGACAATATGCGGCTATTCGCCACCGGTCGCGGGCCCAGTTTCCCATGCTTCTCTATGGGAGCATGCTTGTTTTTAAAGTAGTTTTCTGTGTGCACCTCTTCATTTAGAACTTGCCAATTGCGCTAAGCGTGTTGCTTAGGACCTTCTTTGTCATTTACACTCCTGCCTCAACGGCGACAATAATAGTTCTATAAACTCGTTAAAGTGGAGAGTTCTCTGGCGGTGTTCAACGTAGCGCAACGTCAAGTTCAAAGCAGAAGAACAGAGAGGAATAAACGCGTAACCGGGAACTTGACACTTTGTTGGTTTTTCTTTGCTCCTTTTTTTCCCCCTCAGTGGCGCCCTCTGAACGACGGAAACACTCTCGTCTGAGGCTACTTAGGAACGTGCCTCGAACACTTTATCCGGTATATCGTGCCGGATCGCTCGCCTTGCTGTGTGGCCTCACCTATCTTACACCGTGTTCCTAGCATAGAAGTACCGCAGGCGAAAGTTCATACACCTGGCGTCCGGCGAGAATTGAAACACGAAGTACGTCATGTGCGACCGCTCAATATTATTGTCGACAAAAAATCAATAACTATGAACTTTTGTTGCGGCTTTACTTGAATGGAGTATTTAACAAGCATATAGTTAAAAAAATAAGTCCGACATTATACAACCCGACTGGCGCCCTTTCTTTACTCTGAATCATGCGAAACGGTGTTTGCTGTGTCGATTTATTACCGTTGGAACAACACCATTTTGTATCACGCTCTTTGTCTATTTTGCCTTCTAATTTCGTGCTCCTGGCATCAATTTTTAAAAGCAGTATTGTAAACTAAAGAAGAATATTGGACACCCCACAGGAGAAAATATAGTTCATAAATATAGTTGGGTGGAAATCAAGGCGAGTGACGGTTTTAATTTTTTAATTGGTACGTATTATTTTCCACCTCTTTCAGATCACACAATATTCATTGAGCAATTTGACGCGATCAGGAAGCAAATTAATTTCGAGAAGTGCCGTGTTCAAATGTATTGCGATTTTAATCTACCTTGTGTGGATTGGTCAGTGCAAACTGTAAACAGTAACACTATAACGTCTATCAAGACATATTCTTTGTTATCTTTTATAAACTTCTGTGGTTTTGAACAGCACAATACAATTAGAAACAAGGTTAGAAATGTTCTGTATCTCTCTCTTTCTAATATGCCTAACTTAAGTCTAAATCAGGCCCCAATTCCTTTGATACAGATTGGTGGTTTCCATCCATCTTTTATTCTCTCGTTTTCTTTCTGCACAAATTGCCTGCATCGTGTAAATCCATCAAATTACTGCTTTTCTAGAGGTGATTATTTTAGTCTCTATAGACATATTGAAGATTTTGACTGGGATAGTGTTCTTTCTATGTCTAATGTTGATGATGCTACCGAGACGCTTACGTCAGTTGTTAAAAGTGCTATTGACAGGTGTGTTCCTAAATGCTGCAATAAGCCGTCAATATTTCCTACTTGGTTTTCTGGGGAGTTACGAGTCAGCCTACGAAAAAAAATATCATTTTCACCGACTTCTCAAGAAGTCCGGTTCTTTTCTTTGGTATGACAAATTCAGCATATTCCGTTCCTTAGTAAAAAAAAACTGTTTAATCGTGATAAGCGTCTACACTAGGATAGTATACACGAACTCAACTCTCCTACGTTACGCCGCGGTGGTGGCGCGTCGGGCGCACTTCCGGTTTGGGGCAGTGGGCAGAAGTCGCCGTGCGAGACATGCATTCCTGCGTTCTTTTGGGAGAGACCAGTCCAAAAAACCTACCTTCTCGTCAAAATGCTGCGTCGGGGGCTGTACGAAGAAAGTCTGGAAATGTTTGGAGATCAGTTTTCATGTGTTTCTGCCCCCTCCGTTCGTCCGAGAACGTGGACAGTAGCCGTAAAAAGGGCAAACCAGACGCTGTCGAACTACGATTGCTTGTGCGGGAAACACTTTGTGGTCGCCGGATGTATTTGTTTTGTTCCAACATAAACGAGAGAAAACCGCCAAGTTGTCCGGACCACCCGCGAGTTCAGTGCGTCTTCAAATTCAGACGGCCGCCTGATCGTTCGAACTTTCGTCTGCTCTTTCAAACTTGTCTGCTTTTTGTCGTCTGCTCGTTCAAACAAAAGCGGCCCGTAGACCAAACTTTGACCCGGTGATTGCAATAAGAAGGAATTGCAGGCGTCAGAAGACTTAAGTAGGCCCGGCGTAAACAGTAGATACAAGGTGTTGATCATTGGTACCAGTGGCCATCACCGACTTGTTACGCTTGGTCTGTTCCCGTTTCCGATTTTCAGTATTGACGTCGATCATCGCCGCTACCTTCTATATATTTGCAGCACGAGCGACGTCGCGACCTAAAATAGCTAGAAGAATCTCATCATGGTTTTGGCGTCCATTTTGTGGCGTTCATACAAATAAATCGCCGCACGTCGAATTATTTACGCAAAGTTTAGCGGCGTAACGAGCCTTGATAATTTCGCTCAGGCGATTAAAGTGGTAAGACATTGCTATGAGGACGTAGAATCGACAATTCCAACGCGAAAAAGAGTATGCAGACTCACACAGACGCCGACAACGTGACATTCAAATGGTTTGTTGACGCGGAACGCGGTGCGCTCGCACTCCATTGCGCATGCGTCCGAACTGTCGTCTGCTTTTTCAAACTTGTCTGCTTTTTGTCGTCAGCTCGTTCAAACGACAGCGGCCCGTAAACCAAACGTTGACCCGGTAATTGCGATAAGAAGTAAGTGCAGGCCTCAAAACACTTTTGAAGATTGGTTGGGGTAAGTAGGCTAAGTGTAAACAGTAGATACAAGAAGATGTTGATCATTGTTACCAGTGGCCATCACCGACTTGTAATGCCGGATTCTACTTGCGGTTTTCAGTATCGACGTCCACCATCTCAGCTACAGTCCACGTCCACGCTTTTGCAGCCCGAGCGACGTCGCGACTAAAAATAGCGAGCAGAATCTCATCGAGGGAGTCAGGCTTTAGCGCCCATTCTGCGACATCCACGTGAAATGAATCGCCGCACGTCAAATTATTCGCGCGAAGTTTTGCGGTGTAACGAGCCTCGTTAATTTTGCTGAAGCCGCTCAAGTAGTCAAACATTCTTAGGAGTACATAGAATCAACAATTCCAACGCGAAAAAAAGCACGGGGACTCACACTGACGCCGAAAACAACGCAATTCAATGGTTTGTTTATGTGCGACGACGAGCTTCTTGCCCACCGTCCACCGCGCATGCGCGGCGCCGGTGGCGTCCACTGGGGGCGCTCCGGTTTGTTTGTAAACATGAGTTGGTGTATAGAAAACAGCTTGAAAGGTCGACCAAGAACGTTTTGGAAATTTGTGGAACAGCACACGCGTGAGACCAGTCGTAGCATCTGTTTGCGTGTTGGGGCAGATAATTGCTCCTAGTTATCAGTCTTCACCTGCTGATGTTGCAAATATTTTCGCTGATTATTTTAGCAAATGTTTTACTGTCTGCCAGCAATCTTTTCAACGTGACGACTAACTGAGATACTGACATGACTATTTATATTCCGTGCGTGTCGATTCCGGTGAAATCGCTGAAGCGATTAGAAAGTTAAAACTAAAGTTCTCGAGTGGTGCCGATGACATACCCATTTTTATTATCAAAGGTTGCAGTGAACTGTTCATTCCGATTCTGAAACACGTATTTAATATTTCGCTCAGTTCTGGTACCTTTCCGTCACTTTGGAAGAAATCAGTGATAGTTCCGATTTTAAAGAGCGCTGATGCATCTCAGGTTTCAAATTATCGCCCACTTTCCGTGCTTTGGGGTATTTCAAAGGTTGTCGAGCTTGTCATTCGTACGCGAATGCTCTTTTATTTTCGCCAGAAAATAACCCCTTTACAGCATGGTTTCATGAGTGGTCGGTCTGTCGAGACTAATTTGTGTTCGTTTTTAGAATTTTCTGCGCCAGTTGTTTTCAATAGAGGACAAGTTGATTCAATATACTTCGATATGACTAAAGCGCTTGACAAAGTCAGTCATCCGTTACTATTGCGCAAGCTGTTTTCATATGGAGTGTGCCATGAGCTGTGTGAATGTTTTGACAGCTATCTTTCGTTGTGCTCTAACACTGTCCGCGTTGATGACAGTTTCTCCAAGCTTTTTTTTTTACAACTTCCGGTGTTCCTCAGGGATCAGTCCTGGGCCCTTTGTTGTTCCTGATTTTCATAAATGATATTGTGTCTTGTGTAGATACGTCTGAGCTATTACTTTTCGCTGATAACATTAAGTTGTTCAAAAGCATTCATACACTTCAAGATTGCGTTATCTTACACAATGACGTGTCAAACATTCTTCAATGGTGTAAAATGTATCAATTGTTGCTTAACCCCGCAAAAACAAAAGTGTTTTCCTTGTGCCGACGTCATGCTGTTGTTGACTTCACTTATAATGTTGAGGGATCGCCAATTCAACGTGTACCTCTCGTAAAGGATCTTGGCGTGTGTGTTGACTGTGCTTTAACTTTCAACAATCATGTGTCTCTACTCGTCGGAAATGCTTATAAAGTACTAGATATAATATCTCGCTTGACGCGTAATATTAAACAACCCCTTTCATTGATCCACCTTTTTAATTCCCTGGTTAGGTCACGACTCGAGTTTGCTTCTGTCATATGTAACTCGATATCTAAGACACAGGCTTAAACGATCGAAAATGTTCAGAGAAAGGTTATCCGAATTGCTTACGATAGATACTTTGAGAGGCGCTTTTACTATAATTATGAACATGTACTTAAAATGTTTTCACTTTCACTTCTGTCTACCAGGAGATCTGTTCGAGACCTTGTTTTTCTGCACAATGCTGCTAATGGTGCATTTGATTCTCCGCCACTCCTTGAAAGGGTGAACTTTCATGTTCCTTCACGTATAACTAGACATTTTGTTTGCTTCTATGTTCACTCACTGTGCAATGCCTCAGCTCTCTCTAGGATTCAGTCATTATATAACGCCATCGTTCCACTCCACCTTGATATATCTGCCGCTGTTACAATGTACCGTCGCCATTTGGATAATCTTACATTTGTCTCTTAATTTTATGTGTTTTTAGAATTTTCGTTTGTTGCTGTTTTTAATATTTGTGTTGGTGCACCAAGGAGAAGACCGATGTGGTTGTTTTTGGGCACCCAAAATAAAGATTATTATTATTATTATATTTTATTATTATAATTCCGTCACATATGCATGCCGCATCTGTCACTAGTTTAATATGAAGCATTAACAGTATGATTGCTATAGAATAAGGAGTAATTATTTTGTAGCATTCTTTAGTAGCAAACACAAGGTGTAAGTAAACTCAGCCATAGTGATGGGTTCAATCCCCACTCCTGTCCGTTTCGATCTGGATGAGCATCGTATCGGCGTGCAGTCGTGTATCACTACTGCGTGATGCACGTTAAAGACCCCAGGCTAGCGGTTGTGCTGCACTGGCTAAATTTCTCATCTACAGCTGGGAGGCTCGTAGCCTGTTGAGGCAGACCAAGTTCTGTACTGTACAAACATACACACAACCCAATTTTTGTTTCTCAACCATGCATACTGCGTTATTATCTCAACCATGCATACTGCGTTATTATAAGGCACCACGTTTTTATACGGTGTAAATCGCTGGAAAATTAATCCCGGACGGTGCTGGTTGAAAGAAAGGCGCACTGGCCGGCCCAACAAAACCATCAAATGGATGGCCAGCAACTGATTTTTCATCAGCCCGAACAAGGCTGAAAAAGGGACACTACACGACCATCTATAAGCCGAGTGTAGGTCCACTGAATGCCCGTACTAGTACACGGACCATTTCGAAGTATAGCCCCATGATCCGGGTTTAATAAGGCCGGCCGCACTAACGCAGATGACGAATGCCGTCGCCAGGGTTCAAGTTAAGCAGCCCGACTTCGGAAAATATTGCAAAAAAAAAAAAACGCATCTGGCCAAACAAAATGATCAAATGGGCGGCAAGCAACTGACTTTTCATCAGTCCGAGCGAGGCTGATCAACAGACACTACAGGGTGATTCATAAGCAGAATGAAGGTTCACTAAACGGACATACTCGTACAAGATCCATTTTGGAGGCTGGTCATACGAAACTGACTGCCAACCGATCTGTGGTAAAAGATTAGTGGTTAAAAACCCGCAGTCCTCACCGACTGCAGGTTTCTGTTTTAAGAAAAACTACTGTTAAAACACCGGACAATGTAAAGTTACAGTGACTCACCATCTTGTTAAATACAGGCGTAATACTTCATATCTACAGTTGGCGTCCCCATAAATCAGAGCGCAATTACCTTTACAAGCCGTTTAAGCTAACCATGTAGCGTCAAATGCTTAACGTCACTGCGTTCGTCTTCCATTTGTCCGTGTGCTCTCACTGGCTCGATCAATCACGCGCCATGAATATTCTGTTATTTTCTGCTTTTTTCTCAAGTCTGTGACAGTGCTCTGACTAATGATAAAAACACAATGTAACTATGCATTATCAGGGGTGGGTGTGATCCTATATTGTGTAGTTCAGTGTAAAACTCATTAGCTATTTGACTTTGTAAAGGTGGATGACCAACGAAGCTGTTTAGCACACGACAGAAACCCGCCCCGAGGAGCCGGAGGAAACTAGCCACGCGCGACAGGAACAACACCCGGCGGAAAGTAGACAAGCGCGGCGGGACCGCCACCCCGGGAGAGCGCAAGGAAAGGAAACTAGGCACGCAAGCGCTTGGAACGACGACAAAGAGAGGGCGGTGCGACCGTAGACGTGGCCGACACGGGTCGCACAGCGGCAAATCTTTGGGAAACACTTATTATCTACCTGAGAGTCTATTCGTCTTGAAAATGGTGCCTGATAACTCATATACTGAATAGACCTATTGCTAAATTATCCAAGCATCAAGGAGAATGTAGCGAATGGTGCTCCACGCGCCGCACGTGCCGGCGTCTGCAACAGTAACTGTTCTAAAGCAAAAGCCTAAAACAAATGGCATCTTGCACGCGCGTTCGTCAACTCTTTATTTTTATTATTTAGTTCGAATCTTTCATACGGGGAAGGCGTCCGTGTGCGGCGGTGCGAGCGTAGAGGGTTTGGTCACGCACGCGAAAGATCAACAGACACGTAGCCATAAACAGCTTTGCTGTAAAAGAGCCTCAAAATGATTTGATATTGGAAATGTATACAAAGTGTTCGGAGGTAGACAAAAAAAAAAAAAAAGTTGGGAATCCAATCCACGCTGCCAAGGTGGTTGGAGAGCGAAGCGATCATATCACCTGCAACGTTTGCCCACTGCACTGGAGACCCTTTTTATGGCAAATGACAGAAGGTGGTGCTCCAGTGTTTGACGTCCCAGAGAACGTTCGGGCTATAAAAAGAATGAACAAAGACCACCTTAACACGGCTGCTTGAAATGTAGATGAAACATTTAACCATCAATTGTCCAGGTGAACGCCAAAATAACGAAGGAGTGCGAGATATGTTAAAGTGTTTCGAGTATTCTTGTAAACCAACTTGCTTCCTCCAAGACGTTATGTTCTACAGCCGAAGGCCCTCGTTAAATCTCCATATTTGTTGTCCGTGCAGCATTTGCGCTCTCTGGCACTTGTGGCGTAAGCAAGCACAGCAGGCTTGCAAAGACGGTGCGACGGGAAGTCGCTTCGGACGCAAGCGGCAGTTCAACTTTGTAAACAGCAAAAGGGTCTATACGAAACGATTCTCGAAAGAAACATTTATACACTGTACCAAAACTCTTTATATATGAAAGGCTAGGGATGTCACTCATCACGTCGCAAGCTGCAGTCGCCGCGGCAGCATGCGCAACAGTAATCTTTAAAGGCAAACCTATGCGGTGAGCGCTACGTGCTCCTTCACATTATTATCAGGAGCGCTTTGCCATCAGTTATGTGGTTCGGATGCTTGTTTCGTGCTTGGTCTTTATTGAAACGAATTTTTTGCTGTATGCTGTATGCGTGATATGCACTTTTCACATAAATGGCTGAAGGTTTTGTTGTTTTTTTCTCTGTGAGGACGATGACACGACAAAAAACAGAAATCTGATTTGCGAGTCATAAACAGCTTGTCTGTAAAAAGGGCGGAACTTCCAGGGCGAGTATTTTACTTCTAGTTGGCTATTGTTTTTCCGTGTTTTTGAGGACCCTCAGTGAGTAGCGCATAGATTGAAGGTTTCATCACCGAGGACAAACTGCAATATCTTCTGAACTTTACTTAAAGGAACCCTAAAATCATATTTAAGTGTCTACCCTTTTTGCGGTTTCCAGGTCTCTTGGGGTTCGGGCAAGCCAGCGGGCACGGAGAGAGTAACTAAATATCACTGCGTCATATTTTGACCGGACGACGCGGAAACCTCCTCCACCTTCGGGGCGACCCGCGGTGCCGAAAGCGCGCGATATGTGACGTCTTTGGTCCTGGGCTTACTACTGATCAGAGCCGCTAAAAGCTTTTTTTTTAGTCGAAATACAAAATATAAGTGGCGCGAACCGTTTTAATCATATATAAAAGTAGTTTTGTTCAGTATTTTAGATCAAAAAAGAAACAAATGCAATTTATAAAGTACGGAAACAAGACACGACTCGTCGACATACCCGCCACCAAGCTGTGGAAAAGGCGGAGCATACTAGAAAGGTGTAGTGCGATCAAGCACTGACGAGCGGCGAGCGTAGAAAGGTCCCGGATGTACGCGGCGGCGCTGCGGTCGAGGATCTGACCGGTTCCGAGCGTTCCGAAGGCCTTCGCGAGCAGGTTTGGCTTGCGGCTTGGTCGCTTGGCGGTATGGCAGCGCGAAGTGGCTCCCGTTCTAAACTGATCTTTACCCCGTGTTTGCTGTCATGTGACCAGTAAAGTGCCATGACAAATTAGTGTTGAATCGCGCAGAGAATGCAATGCAAACCGCCCTGGCCGCCCGCTTCATAAAGCCTATCCAGAACATGCTTTAGTGGCGCCCTCTCGAGCCGTCGACACGGAATGCGGCAGCCGTGAGCGCTCGCCGAGCACATTACCTTTCCTCTAGTTCACGGCCACTCAAGCGACCAAGGACGTCATGAAGAAGGTTATTTTTTGCTTGTTTTTCTAATTTTATTTTACCTATCCATTTTAAAATAAAGCGACATTCGAGAAAAGAAAAGTTTCATTAAGTTACTACGTTCAGTGCCCTCAGGTTCGGTGCAAATTAAAAACCAGCAACAAAGTACTTGCCGGGCCCCTTTAAATGGGATCGACATCCCTTTCTTTTCCCTTCGGTGAAAAGAAAGAGCACCTATTCCTCAAGAAATTGACAAATCCGCCTAATGTAAAGTGTGCTTCGGAGACGCATCTTCAGGGCTACATATACAACTAACCTGGTCCATATACCTGAGAAACACTTAAAATCTACAACTCCCTAAACGCGTTCCACTACTTCGTGAACGGCAAGACATCGGCGGTGGGCATTTAACTCTCCCAGGCTCCGAAATTACGCGCCGAGCTTCCCCGCAGGGATCGCAGGGCCGGGTATTGGGTTTAGCAGAAAATTTTCCGGAAGTTATTATTACGATGCATTTAGCGCGACGCAAGTCTCTGTAATGCACAATTTTCTAGTATTTTGACTAGCTTGCTTTGGTACACTGCTTGGTAGTCAAGGTTTCTTTCCCAGATCATCGGGCAGATTGCATATGTACGAACGCAAATGGCCCATCGTTGTACACAGATGTTCGATCGAGGTGCCATGGCGCCAGCAGCGCATTTTCGCGATTTTCGCGTTGTGCCCTCTGTCCGCTGCACACCGAAGTAGGCTAGCACCGTCTGCCAATGCCGTAGTCCTGCTATCTCGGCGGCGTCGATGGCGTTCCTCATCTCGAGATAACCGAAATAACGTTACTCGTGACATTTTGATAATGCCGGTAGGCTTCGACATCTTTAAAGCACTACACCGGGGAGGGGGTCGGTGGCCGAGGAGGCTAGCACGTCTCAGCTCGGAGCGTGAAGCGAAAGTTAGCGCTGCAGAACCTCCTGGGTTCGATCCCCACCCCCTGCCCGTTTCGATCTGGATGAGATTCGTACTGGCACGCGTTAGTGTATTAACTACTGCGTGGTGCACGTTAAAGACTCCAGGTTAACGTTGTAGTGCACTGGTTAAATTTTTCATCTACAGCTAAGAGACAAGTCACCCGTAAAGGCGTACTTGCATCCAGGCTGTCTAAACATACAAGCAACAAAAATTGATTTATAGAGTGTAGGTTTCACGAAATTGCTCGCAAGTGAACCAAGCGTCGTCGCGCACCCTCCCAAACAAAAAATAAACGTAGGAGAACCGGAAGCATTGCTCTCCCCCTGTTATGGCCGCCGCAAGTGACGCGCACACCATGTATTGTGTAGAGCGGTGGTTCGCGAAGCCCTGTCTCATCAGTCACGCCCGGCAATGAAAGTTGTGTTTTTTTTCTCATTGAGAAGAAACGTTCACATTTTCGGTTGAGTTTTCTCGTGTGTATATCAACGAGAGAAATCTACTTTACACAGCCCTTAGTAATATGCATTTATTAAATCATTATCATATTTAACCTACACATTTTGCTTTCCCTCACCGCCAATTGGGTCCTCCGCCATCTCCGCCGATCCACAAGGGGTCCGCGAAACATCAATGGTTGAGTACCACTGGTCTAGAGTTCCTGTATAGGCTCCCTACGGGAGCTAAAGTTGCGCGTTCATCCCTGTAGCGCCGACTTTCCTGCACGGCATGTTGATCCCGCTCCTCGCGTGACTGAATTCGGCGAACAGCGGAGCAGCGCGTTCGAGGCGCGCGGTGCGCTCAAAAGCAGGGAAACACGATTGGCACTCTTCTCCCCCCTCAATCTTCACTGCAACGCCTACACACACGCAAAGCAGGGGAACGTACGCCGGGGCGCGTGCAACCTATACTTTCCTGTACTGCATTTGATCCGGCTCCTCACGGGATCGGGTCTCGGCGAATAGTGGTGTGGCGACACGTGTAAAACAGACGCGCAACTCTGGATCCCTGTAGGGAGCTTATACAGGAACTCTAGTATTGTCCGTAACCTCAACAAAAGTCCAAAACAAATGGTAAAAACTTTTGAAAATTTATAACTTTAGAATACAATGTACATTCCCTTACTAAAGAAACACGAAAGGTGGAGTGACTGCGTTTCGTTCTTGTCAAGCCACTCAACGGTCGTCAGCAGAAGTTATTGGAGAGCTTATTGTGCGCATCGAGAGTATATAGTGACGGTGCCAATTGTCTGGTCCTTTAAGTAAATGGGATTTGTGTTCGCAGCATTTACTAAAAATTAACATATCCCGCTCTTCTGCAATGATGAAACAAATGCTTCCTATAGATATCCGTTTAATTGTTTCTTTCCAAAAGACTTTAGCATAAGAGCACAGTTTTGTAAGCAAATACATCTATACTGGAGTAATTACTCTCTTGGGAATGTCGAGGAACTCAAGGGCTACGGAAGCAAAACATGTAAGCTTGGTTCTAGACTTATTTTCAGCTAAAGTCCAGACGCAGCCGACGCTACAAGGTAATGGGACCAATCAAGCTGCATCAGAAGCGAAGTCACTAGGCCTTTTCTGTTCATGATCTGTTCAGCGCTGATATAACGCGTAGAAAAACATGATGAACACCATCGTATTTTGATTTTGACGTAGTCTGATTAGTACCATCAGCTAGTGGCGTCGGCTGCGCATGGACTTAAGGTGAAGAGAAGTATATTGCAAATTTTTAACTTTGCATAGACCAACACACAAAACATCATTATTTTGTTGACAAATAAAAAAGTACATAGTACATAATTTGTAACAGTCTAGAGACTTGCCAAATCACAATTGGTTGCTTCGCATGTTTATAAGAGCAGAGCGGCGCAGCGGAAGCATGGATTACTCGTCCGAACTATTCTGAAGGTCCGCTCACACACTTGCGTTTAGAGCGACTGCTACACTTATCAACGAATGCAACTGATTGGAACGACGAGTTGCCGTGGCACCGAAGCACCAAATCGCCGTGTGGGCCATGTTCGTTCGAAACGCAAGGAGTTCGCCGTGCTGAACCTTTTCGCGGTGTGTGGGAACGAACGAAGCTACCTCATTGACAGTTCAATTATGGGTCGAGGAGAGCTAAGCCGCGCGTGTTGCATGCCGGTCGTCCTTTCTGCTTTCTGCTGACGACGTGGTCGGCGTGGTGGAAGCTCATCGTTCCCCGTGGAGCGCTGTCCTTGACTGTGAAATCGTGTCGTCTGTCGGGATGACAGCTTAGCACGTCCTAAAAGAAAATATTAATCTGCTCGTGCGGCGATGCCGTGGCGGTGGCCTCAAGACAGCAGAAGCGGTCGTGCCGTCATGTTTGTTTCTCTCGACTCCAGATGGCCGCTTCGTAGCATTTGTGTCCTCGAACAGGGCCGGATTTTCTTGTTTCGCGTACTCCATACGTGCGCTGAAGTTCAAGGCACTACTGGTGCGTACTGTTTTTGAAGATGTGTCTGGAGGATGCGAACTTTTACAAGTTTTTATCACGCTAGAAATGTGATTAGTGGTAGCATTTTTGAACGCTTGCCCCATCTATGAGACCACCAAGTAATATATCCACCATTAAAAAAAAAAGATCTGAGATTGGGGACAAATGAAAAAACGGACGTGCTGTCCGTTTTTTTTTTAATTTATACCAGTTTCAGGTTTCCTTTCTTCAATGATGTTTCATAAGCAGCTCGCCTGCGTACATACCCTCCTTGCAATATCTCCACATTGCTATGTCCCTGCTAAAATTGCAGTGTCTTCTGTAATCGTAGGAAAGCGTCTGGCGAGATTTGTACTACTGGCAAAGTCGTACGTTCAGGTCCTGATCGTCCATAACGGCGTACGGCATACTTTTCTTTTTTATCCTTTTAGTTTTACGAGCCGTCTCCCGTAAAACTAAAAATAAAGAATGCTTGAGACTATTTTAAAACGTCTGTTCATTTTCTGTTAGACCAGTGAGTGGCAGTGCGTCCCCTTCTTTTCAAAGGCACCGCGAAAACAGCTAGCTCCAGGCGGCGGAGAAGCGGCCGCCGTGCTGATGACCGCCATGTTCGCCAGAGTTGCTCAGGTTGTTGGAGTGGTTGCAAGAGTGTGTACGTGCGGCGCCGAGCGGTCGTTCCACTTGCTTCGATTACAGCGAACGCAGTCGTAGCTAACGCGCTTGTTGAAGATGTCTGAGGCGGCCTTGACGCGAACGCGATTGCGCGATCAATAAGCGTTAAGTTGGCGGAGTTGGAATGTGTGCTATGGCGTAAGTCGCGGAATGGTTCCAGTGATAAGGGGCATCTTCTCTCAACTGCACTGATCAAATTTTTTTTTTTTTGCGTCTTAAGCATTTGTGCGTTCTTGTGGAATTTAAGAAATCTGCTGCGTCCCTGAGAATTCCAAGGCTGTCGCAACTGCGTTTTGCACAGCGAGACTCCGGACCACAAGTTTGCGAAAAAAAAAAAAAAACAAATCACAAGGTATGAATCTTCGGGGATTCCGCAATATTCCTTTCGTAATGAAGACTGCAAAAGGAGCATGCAGACGCTGAAGAGCGTAGGTCTGCCGGCGATTAACATTTAGCTGAAGGCAGGAGCTCTACCGAGCATCGTTGGCGTCTTGCACAAGAAGCGGAAATTACAGCTGTGGGAAGAACCGCTCGAGACGGGATGCTGAATAGAAGACGACAATGAGTCGCAAGATTCGGTAAAGTCTTTGCCTTTGAGAAACGTATTCTTTTTTTTTTATTAAACTCCTGATGTAAACTTGATGTCGTACAGTTCGGTGACTCATATCGCAAATGAGAACCGACACGAAAGTGTTCTCAAAACTACTCGGTGCAGTGTGTCGTAAAACCCAGGAACCAGTTCGCATTGACGAAACGAGTAGATCATAAGAGTTGCATAGCTTACGCTGTGCATAACTCACGAACTCTTTAGCTAGTTTTTCGTGTTCTAAAAAGGTTTCGTGAATATTTGTTTTTGTTCCAAAATATTGCAACGACCACAAATAGCTTAAGGAAGCAGTTTTAGAAAAACAGATCTCTTTTCAAGTGCGCATTCTAACCTCCCCAAACAGTCAAAGCCAAAGTTTTGGTTTTTTCATGCAAAAAAAAAGGAAAAAGAAAGGGAAGGGCATTTGTAACAGATGCCCTAGCGGTGGATTGAGAATTAATGTTTTCAAGCTGGGGATCTGCCAGAGGGCAAGCAATGATGGCGGGATTGCAACCCGCCAAATGGGAATCTAAGCCGGCACGCTTTTCCTCGGAGCCATCGAGCTGTCTTTCCTAAAACAGACGAGAGTCGGTGATGGCATAGAGAGAGCTAAGAAAGTTGTTCCAGAAACGAGAGCCGAATAAAGCGGGTGAGTCACTGAACAAATTTGGCGTTCTGGTCCGGTGAGGTGCTTGGAGCTCTTGCTGTGTGGTACGATAAACCGACCACCTACAGAGTTCAAGAAATGTATCAGGTGTACAACGCCGGAGGTTATCAGCAATATAATTGTAAGTTTATACTAATTTAAAATGTGAGTAAATGTTGATCCTAAGACTGTAGTTTTTTATTCTTATATGTATGTACGGTGTCGCTTAGATGATTCGTATGCGATGCCTCGCAGTGCAGAAATGCCATTCTAAAACTCGGTTGCGTAGCTTGCGCTAACGTAAGCACAGCATTTAGCGATAGCGTGGGCTAAAAATGTGTATGTTATTCTTAAACTCCCAGATGATCAGCACGGTAAGTTTTAGGGGACAAAGGCAAGGTGGCCATAACTTGGTCGTTTCTACTCTCGCTGCGTCTTTTGGTGCTTGAGTCTCGACATTCCTTGTGGAAAAAAAATATTCCGGTTTGCTATGTCTATGCGTGCTCCTAGACGTACGACATTTGAACACTATAGCCTCAGAACAGTGAGATGCAGGCTCAGGTCAGCGCGGCTGAGGGTCATAAAGGGCAATTTTAAGGAAGTCGTGCCACTGAACAATTGTACAGGAGTGCTTCGTCATAATTTGCAAGGCTCTCTCGAACGCCAAGGAATACGTGTTCTACACTAAGCTACACGAGCCTATCATTCATTTCAATTACATGTATTAAACTGAAAAATGAAACTGTTCATGGCCGAATTGGGGAGTGTGCACACATTGTTTCCATACTTCGTGGAAGTTATATATTAAATTATCTTCCCGAATATGTATATATATTGAATCACTGCCTTTTTATTTAATGTTAATCGAAGGTTTTGTCATTTAAACACTACCGGGCCTTTAAATGGACGTTTGATTGAAAACGTCTTTCTGCAAACCAAACGTTAGAATGCAGACGAGCTGGTAAAGGTTTAACATAATTTTAGACAAACCCCTGAGACAGGGGAAAAGACAAAGGACAACACAACACACAGAGTCTCTGTGTGTTGAGTTGTCCTCTGTGGGTTGTTTTGTTCTTCGACGTTTCCTCTGTCTCGGGGTTTTGTCTAAAATTACGTCTTTCTGTTTGCCACCACTGCCATTGCGAAATAGCGAGGTGATTCGTTGGTACCTGAAAGAAATATGAGCGCACGACGCACGGTGAGAGTGGGTCTACCACCTCGTCAATAAAAGTTTAGTTCGTTTCACCTAGATATGAGTACAGCCAAGGCTGCAGGCGCGAGCTTGCTGTGTCCACGTCTCCTCATACTGGCTGACCGCATGGGCAATCGATTCTAGCAGCGCAGTTACTATCCTGCGTGAGAATAAGTGTCCCTGTAAGCCTCATTCCAACGATGGCGTAATACCAGTTTTGCAAGAACGTTTTGTCGCCTCTAAAGGTACGATCCCACGTACAACACAAACGTTTCCACTATACGGTCGCTCGCTTGCTCTATAAAGAAACCCGTCACTGCAAACTCCGGTCGTTCATTATCTTCGCGATGTAATAAATGTAGGTACAAGAGCATAGTATTCGCTGCTGCTTCGAAAACAAGCCAAACTTCTTTTGTCGGCTGCTTCCTTTTCTTTTTTTCTTTTTCTTTTTTTGTATGGTGCCGTTGAACTTGTCGGTTCGCATTTTAGTAGTAAACCTGACGGCATTCTGCCGTGTCTTCTTCGCATCCTTCACCGACCGACCGAGGCTTTCTTGTAGTCACTGGCAAGACGAGAAAAGCGGTGTTTCTCCCCACCATGCGTGGGCGTCCAGAACGTAGGCATTGCTTTCCGTCGTGCTTTGGATGCACTTGCACGCCCGAGGCCCGCGCTTGATGAGGGGAGAACTGAAGGATCTTTCTGGGCTTTTTATCCCGTCAGTGGCTATAAAGTGATCGCACTGATGTCCTATAAGGGGCCATTGTGTTGCACCTTGCTGCTCCGCGCCTACGTTTTGCAGCGTACAGAGCGCGACACTGTTAGCGCGAACAAGCGATCGCCGGTTTTTCCAGCTTTTCTCTTTGAAACCAAGGGATGTCATCTAAGTTATTATTGCTACGGAAAGAGCTCATTTAGTTCTATAATGTAAGCGATGAAATTTCGTGCTCGCTAATGCTATTTAGAAGTGAAAAGCGAAAATGCGCCGATGTCGTGTTCGCGCTAACAGTGTCGCGATGTGTACATTTTGCATTAAAGAACCTTTGTTTCTCGGCAAAAACAAATAGAAAGGACCATTTGTACGGTGCACTGAAGGCACATGCAAGCAATGTATAGTAATTTTAGGCTGTTCTTAAGCCGCTCGTCTGCGAAGAGATACGTACATAGTCGCTCTTCTCGGGCACCGATGTTAGGTGTAAAGGATGAGCTCCGCGAATATATAATTTTCTTTATGCGAGCGCGTGCGCGCAGGTATTCACCTGTATACCCTGCAGTGTTCGAAATAGTCTAGCGCTGAACAGCGTTGCAGCGTAACTCTGACCCCGTATCACACTGGGCAAGTGTCACTCGGTAGCTCAGACGGCTGTTGCATTGCTGCGCTCACAGACAATCAGCTCGCAAGGACTGCGGAGAAGCGAGCTCAGCGACGATCGCGACGTTTGTTTATTGGAACTTTTTGACAATACAGGATTGTCATGGTGCTGAGGTAAAAGGTGACAGTAAGTCACCTGACCAGGCCCCTGGCACCAGACTACACTTGCAGCACAGGCAGCAGATGCAGCGGGAAGACCAGTGGTACAGTGTTACAGTTACAATAAACAAAAAAATACACAGATAGTAACTAGATCACTACACTCCATATGCTCTTGCAATGAAAAAATAAACAAACAACAATATACAACAATATGACCGAGATAACTACAATTACATCTGTACACATAATTTAGAAGACAACAATATTATGCGGAAAGAAGAAAATATGTTTTTGATTGTTTTCTGAAAGTCAAGAGGTTTGAATTACAATCGATTATATTGATCAAACCAGTATGAAGGTTGAGAAGATTAGGAATCTGCCAAGATAGTAATTGCGTACCGTAATTTGTTCTAGTTCTGATTTTTATAAAGTTCATGTTTCTAAAGTTGTAGTGTGCATCAGTATTCGTATATTTAGAGAGGAATAATTCACGGTCAGTTTTTACTTGGGAGAATATAACCTCAGACAATCGTTGATTATACAGTGCCTCAATATTCAGTATACGATGTTGTCCAAAGTATTGGGATGTATGATCGCGGCTTGATAGGTTTTGAATAAACCGTATACTTTTTTTCTGCATTAAGTACAAACTAGTCATATTACATTTAGATGTAACCCCCCAGACAATTAAACAATAGTGCAGTCGCTAATGAACAGTAGTGAAGTAGAGCTGACGCTTTAACCATATTGGTAGTAAGGCACGAAATCTATTCAACATACCAATAGACTGTGCGAGGTTACGCTTCACATAATTTACATGACATGTCCAACGCAGGTTTTCATGAAAATATATGCCTAAGAATTTGTATTCGTTAACCCTTTCTAGTGACCATGACTGAAATATTATTTCGTTAGTAAGGTTTACTGGTCTATTGATTGAAGAAAAAACAATGTATTTTGTTTTGTTAACATTTAAAAGCAGTTGATTCGCATCAAGCCACTTCGATAAGTTTTTTAGCCATGCATTCGTGACAGGAATAAGAGATGATAAGTCCCTGGATGAGAAAAAAACACTCGTGTCATCGGCGTAAAGTACTATGTCTGGGGTATGGGGGATAGCAACAATGTCATTGATATAAAGAAGGAATAGTATAGGTCCTAATATAGATCCTTGCGGAACACCAAATTTTATATATTCAGTGTCTGATGCTATACTATTAGCTACCACAAACTGAATACGATTCGAAAGATAACTGCGCAACAGATTAAGCGAAAGGCCTCTAATTCCGTAGTGTGGCAGTTTATCAAATAATATATTATGTTTGATAGAGTCAAAAGCTTTGTTAAAATCTAGGAAGATGCCTATAGTGTAGGTTTGATTTTCTATATTGCTGATAAGTTTTTCTCGAATGTTAAGTAAAGCTGACTCAGTCGATTTACCTCTCTGAAATTCATATTGGTTTGCAGAGATTAGTTGGTATTTATGAAGATGATTAATTATTCTTGAATTTATTACTTTTTCTACTATAGATAAGACCAAGTTGGTTATGTGGCAGATTACGTCAGATATTAAATCTGAAACAGCTTTAATTGGCACCGCTTTTATTTCATCATATCCGCTGGAACAACTATTTTTAAGATCACTTATTAGACTGACAATTTCTGTGGGGGTAGTAGGGTGAAGAAACATAGTATGCGTGAGATTGTGCTTTATGTAATTTTCAAAATTTTCGGTGGTCGTTTGATCGGAGGCTCCAAAGGTTAAAAAATATCGATTAAACTCGTTAGCAAGAGCCTTTCCGCTTAAAGTTTCATCGCCTATTTTTATATTGGTTGGTACACTGTTTCGTGTCCTCTGCAATAAGCCTTTGATAGTACGCCAAGTTTTCTGAGGATCATAGCAAATGTCGGCGAACTTATCAGTATAGGTGCGAATGCGAGACTTCTTAATATCAGCACCTAATTTGTTCCTAACTTTTTTGAACTGTTGCAAAATAGACAAGTCTCTGCTTAATATAAATGCATGATATAGTTTGTTTCGTGCTTTAATTCTTTGTAATAGGTCTGATGTCATCCACGGCTTTCTTGCTTTTTTACTTTTTTTTTTTTATTATTACGACAGGGAATGCACAGTCATAGAAGCTGATAATTTTGTTCAGGAACAAATCGTACTCATCATTGGGATTTACCATCTGTAATATTTCACTCCAGTCCGCTGAAGCTACAAGTTGACGAAAGCGCTCAATTTTTTTCTCGGTAATGATTCGCGCGAAAGTGTTTGTATTCATTTGTCTGGCAGTATGTGACAAACTTTTTGGAATAAAACAGAACAATGATAAATGATCACTTATATCACTTGTGAGTAGACCTGCCTCGGTATCGTTTTTATAACAGCTTGTTAATAAACATATGTCGATTAGCGTTTCACTAGAATCTGTAATGCGAGTGGGTATATCAATTATATTAGAGAAACCGTTTGAATGTATAATATCAATAAATTCATTAACTACGTTAGATTTTTGCGCAAAATGTTAATATTGAAGTCGCCCATAACTACGACAGGCATTTTGAACGTCGAAAAAAATTCTAGCATAGGCTCAACAAAACGAAAGAACTCATCTAATGATCCAGAGGGAGGCCCGTAGATAACACCAAACACAAACACATCTGATTTCACAAAAAGCGATTCAAAGTTTTGTTTAATAACGGTGTACTCAGAGATGACCTCGTAAACAAACTTGTTCCTTATATAAAGGGCAACACCACCGCCTTTTTATTTGTTCTATATACCGCTTCGCATCGGTAACCTTCGAATTGTACCACATCATCGATACTAGTAAACCACATCTCACTAAAAGCCATTGCATCGAATTCATGGTTTAAAGAGGATAAGAAAATGCTGACCTCATCTTCTTTGTTTTTCAGGCTACACGTATTTAAGTTATAAAAGGAAAAGGAGGCAGGCTGCTTATGCCTCACAGATTTGAAGCTACGAAAAGAACCAGCATCATGATAGCGACAGTGATTCACCAGGTCCACCATTTAGAGCAACAAACACGGCGTCTAACTTACACTGACGGTCAACATATTTTATCTAGGTCAGCTTCACACCCGATAGCGATTGCACGCTCGCCCGGGGCTTTGCGCACGAACAACTGACCGTTCTTTTGCCAAGCGAACTGGTATTGTTTTTCTTCAGCCTTTACCCTCATCATCCAGAGTAGCTTCTTGTTGTGTGGTGTCAAATTGTCCAGAAAGTACACACTGGATTTAACATTCTTCAGATGTTGCTTTTTTGCCATCCACTGGTCACGCGTAACACGTGAGACGAAGCGAACGAGCACGGTGGGTGCCTTGCCTGGTTTTGGAAACAATCTGTGAAGTCCTTCTACCTCGTTCTGGGATAGTTCTGGCAGTTCCAGTTCGCCCGCTAGCTCGTTTAGTTTACGGAAAAGGTTTTCATTGTCACTTTGTGGCAGACCGTGTATTTCCAGGTTTTGTCGCCTGCTGTATTGCTCGAGATTGTTAACTTGTTGTCTTAGCGTCTGAAGCGCTTGGCTAGCATTGTCAGCCTCGATTTTTTCCATTGTTTTCTTTAATGTTGCAATTTCAGCGGACTGACGTTTTATTTCTTTTAGTACCTCATCGTACTGATCAGACATATGCTGAACCGATTGTTCAGGCTTATCTACAGTCTGCTTCATCAGCATCAATTCGTCTACTTTGCACCTGATTGCCGGAAGCTCTGCTAGTTTCTTGTTGATTTCTGTCAGCACCTTCTCAAATGCAGTTTCTTGTTCTGGTGTCTGCCTAACGGTTGTGGTAAGGCTGGGCGCTTCGGCCCCACGAGCATTCGAGGTTTCGCATGTTTGACATTTCCATTTACACTTTTCCGCGTCCCCCTTGGCATTGTAGGCTGTCTTGGTAACACCAGAACATGCGCCTAAGTGATAACCGTATTCACATACAAAACATGTTAGAAACGTTCCGTTACCAGGCAGTGACTTATTACAGACTAAACATAGATCGGATTCATTCATTTCAGACAAGAATAGGAGAGGCACAGCACCTTAAAACCAACACTAACAGCGGCGGCGACGACAGCACAGCAATTGTAGAACACGGTACACAGTGTAAATTCCACCAACCTGCGAATTTGAAGATGACTGTTATGCTGGGCTGCCTTCGCCGCCGCCACCGCCGCTGAGCAAGTGGCTTGCAACTTGAGGAACTTCGGCTTTTAACGGCGATGGGTGACGTATACGACGTGCTGGCTTGTCGACCAATCAGCTGAGCCGGCGTTGGTACGATGATGACGATGTGCTCTCGGCGTTGATACCAGGGCAGCGCTTCAGCAGAATCACACGCTGGCTTGTCGATGTCCTCTCGGTGTTGGAACCAGGGCAGAGCTGCGAATTTGAAGATGACTGTTATGCTGGGCTGCCTTCGCCGCCGCCACCGCCGCTGAGCAAGTGGCTTGCAACTTTAGGAACTTCGGCTTTTAACTGGCGATGGGTGACGTATACGACGTGCTGGCTTGTCGACCAATCAGCTGAGCCGGCGTTGGTACGATGATGACGATGTGCTCTCGGCGTTGATACCAGGGCAGCGCTTCAGCAGAATCACACGCTGGCTTGTCGATGTCCTCTCGGTGTTGGAACCAGGGCAGAGCCGCGAATTTGAAGATGACTGTTATGCTGGGCTGCCTTCGCCGCCGCCACCGCCGCTGAGCAAGTCACAAATGAAGCTATTATAGACCTTTTCCTGTTTACCCTCGTCCCCGGCCACGTAGTTCACATATGCGATATGGGCGACGAAAAATAAGCAATACATTACAACCTTGATCGAGTGAAGTAATATAAAAGATGCAAAACAAAAAGGATGGACAGTTGCGATAAAACCTGAATATCTTCTAGTGGCGTGGCGAAGGTAAACGTATGTAGCGTCTCAGGTTGTTCTAGACTCGACTCGTAAGTTAAAATGGTCTGGAACGGTTGGTAAGAACACTGACTTTATATTAAGTTTACTGATTATTACTTGGCCGCATTTAGAATAACGACGAACACACGATGTTGGCGTCTGTCACAGCCGCTGGTCCCAGGTGGTCTCGTTGTGTGCCGTCTCCTGTTTCGTATCCCTGGTGGTCTTGCGCCGTATTCTTTTATACGCTCGTGCGAAGTGTGACCTCGCGGTTTCGTGAAGTGTTGCAGTAGCGAGGCTATACTGCAGCCAGACGAGACAGCAGTGTCCGCTGTGCGTTTGTGAGATTGCCAGGATATTATCCCACGTTATGCGACGGATATTGCGCGGAAATGACGTAAGCGTGCAGCAACATCCGCCGACGACGCAGCACCTGAGTCGGGTAACATAACCCGAAGCTTTCCGGAGCCGTTCGAGTCGAACGAAGAAATGTTCTCTCGGAAGCCGCTATGTGTCGGTGCGTACGTGACCACATGTATATTTCCTCCCGTACCGGAAGTTCCACAATTCAAGATGGAGAGGACTGCACGGAACAGGTATATATAAACACTAACCAAGGACAGGACACAATATTTCCCTTCCTTTCGAAATATATATTAGCGAACCTTTTTGCCTGAAACAACGTCATTTTTACGTTATGTATGTGTTCTAAATGTCATTACAACCAATACTTACAACACAAAGTTTAAAACCAAGCTGAAGAGATTCTTAAACATAATGGGTTAGAGGTGAATTCTAGAGTATTTTTGTCTCGTGAATTTGAATATCACAAACATTTGGCTTGAACGTATCAATAATCACGACAAAATCCCCCCCCCCCCCCAAAAAAAAAAAAAGCAACTCTGGGTGTTAGGTCATATCTAGAGGTTCCAGCCGCCTAGCGCGTGCCGCTCGCGAGGGAACGTGTTCAGCGCTTTTGACTGCTCAGGTAAGGCTTTCGAAAGGCGTGGAAATGCTGACATCTCTGTCTGAATACGTCACGATTCTCTCCTCTCACCGAACGTACCGGGAAGGAGGGGATTCCGCCCTATTTTGAAAGTGCTGTCGAAGCAACTTGTCGCATCAATCTGAATTATAATTTTGATATGTGTGAACCTGAAGGCCAAATAAAAGCCATTTTCAGTGGGGTTTTTTTCAGTTACAGAATTGTTTTTTCTTTGTTTTGTTTCTTAAGTTGAGTATCTTTTTTTTTTTTTCTGAACGCCAATGTAACAATCGTACATCACTGACTCAATTGCTCACTTGGCTTGAACTGTGTTATATATCTCGAGGACGCACGAATATATATCGCTAGTGAAGGATCAAACGTCTAATTTGCTTAGTTTTACAAAGAACTCTCTTTCCAACTGTACGAGCAGCCCGCACGTATTATGGTCGCGGGTCTCTTTATTTGTTTTTAAAAGCACACGCTCAGATACCAATATCGCTACGCTGCACTCGCACAAGATCGGCTTACAGGTCCCTTTTCCTGGATGGGTTCAATTATGAAGAGTTTCCTCTACTCCCGTAGGAGCTTTCCGCGAACAAATTAGCTAGGGGTTCCACGTCGAGGCCTGCAGCGGCGGTTAATTCCGCGGGACGATAACACGATATAATTACGACTCGGGAATTATGCTCTTCGGCATTCATCATCCTAAACGACGCGACTTTTCTCCGCTAATGTGGATAGTGGAAATGGACGTGCCTCGTTTTGTCAACAGGAACAAGCTGCAAGTCGGCTCTCTTATGCACGGCCAGTCATCGGGGACGGCATTCAGTCATTCGCAGGCGGCCCTAATCTCTTGAAAGACGCGTATTATCTCGGCAGCGCAGCAGCGACTTTATGCGTTTACTGCGCTTAACGCCTCGTCTAAAACACTGTTGGGACGCGAATAGTTTGGTCTGGTAGACAGCCTCGTTAGCCTGGCTCATATAATCCTATTTTATTCCCGAAATTAGCAGGGAAAAACGGCGTTGCTTACAGCTCGAAGCGTGGTTCTTCTACATAAACGCTGTTGGTCCGAAAAATAGGCCCCATATGGGACGTCTCACGCGTAAATTGCCGGTAAAAACGAAACGCAATATGTTCGTGCCTCTAAAATTTTAGAAGCATGCCTGTAATATTTTAGAGCGAGGTTGCAGAGAATATTATAAATTGTGGGTACTTTAATATCAACAGAATTCTTAATTTTTCTAAAATGAACTGGACTATAAACTAAGAAAACTTAATTTCAGTAAAGACAATTTTTTATGCAAATGAATTGATACTGAATAAATAATGACTTGTAGGTTTTTGTTTGTAATAATTCTTGCCCCGAAGGCTAAATTATCAGCGTAGCAAAAGAGATCATACCTTTTTTTGTAATGAAGTGAATCAGAACCAGAATTAGTAGCTAGACGAGTTGGTTAGACTAATGCCCCTTTATACGGAAAAGTAGCGACATCCTTTGAAGAATGCCGTCGACGCGCAGGTGTAAAAGAGCAAAACATAAAGATAAAAGATGTGCGCGTCAGAGGAGGAGGGAGGAGGAATGCCTATGTTGTCGGAGTGCAGTGCATGCTATGAGCTCATGTCGCCAATCAAATAACGCCAACTGTGCAACGTCACGGCTTTCATCGTCTTTCTTTGAGCACATCCTTCGAGGCTGGTAGTCCGTGACGGTGCGCTTTGAGCCTGTGTGTATGTATTTGCGTGTCTTTCAGCCTTTGACTGCGCTCTGACTCAAGTATAGGAAGGCCGTCTGCTATCTTGGGCCAAACCAGGCGGCGCTACAGTCGACGCGCGAGTGTAAAAATGCGAAAAATAAAGACAAAAGGTGTGCGCGTCAGAGGAGGAGGGAGAAGATGTCGCTACCTTTTTTATTCAGGGGCATTAGGCTAGACATGTTGACTTAAACAGAGCTTTTATTCCTGTTGTCTTTTACTTCCTTACCTTCATTGCGCTGGTTAAGAAAAAAAACTAATGTTATTCAAATTATAACGAATGTACGTGATTTTTTTTTTTTAAGTCTTTATTTCTTTCGGATCAACCGGAAGGGGAACAGAGACTAAAGGCAGAAAATGCCTGACGAAGGTCTCTGTCCCCTTTGCAGTTCGTACATACGGTACACAGTATACTATACACTCGTGCAGCTGTAAACATCAGCGATACAAATAATGTCATGGCTTTATAACACATCATCAAGAGAGGATCGCAACTAGTGATATAGATTATGAAAAAAACTTTTTCACAAGTTCAGAGACAAAAACCATCAATTTGTACATGTATAAAAATGGCTATAAAGCAGTGTCACTGCCCACCAAAAGTGTCCTCAGCTCTTTCTTAAATTTAGAAAAGGAGTTATTAAAATCCACGAAGGTCCCAATTGAATTTAATAATTTGGTCACCTGATAATCTTTAGTTTGCTTTCCGTAATTTGTTCGAATCTCTGGAGGTCGTGTTAAAGAGTGTCGAAAGGTGTATCTAAGCACTACATCACTTGTAGTTTCATAAAGTTTCTCAGTTTTGATTTCTCAGTTTCTCAGTAAATTCTTATAACTAAAAAAAGTGATTCTTTGTCACTAGGGGTAATTTTTTAAACATGGTACATAATGGACATGATTGATCAACCCGTCCGATCGCTGAAACCTGCGGAAGAGAAAATTCCTGTAGTCTAAAATATCAGTCTAAATATCTAACAACTATTTTATCTAATCTTCTCCGCTATACTGGAACCAATGCAGCTTGTTCCTTTTTTTTTAGTTGTAAAAAGAAGCTTCATATTTCTTTTTTCTTGTTCTGATTTGCTTGGAATCTGACTTTATCTTGTATTTGTTTCTTCGTTTTTTTTTTTTTCTTTTTTCCATAGGACATTGCGTAAAAGAACTTCGATTCGCTCAGAAGAGCACCGCTTCTTACTCAGTTCTATCCTGCTATAAATATTCCTTGCTTGATTATCATTTGAATTAAATATAAAACAAATGCAAATAGAAAACATCAGATCATGAGAAAACAATGAACTAAAAATATATTTTGAGTAATGTTTGTGTGCGAAAGGTTTGGCTTAAATCGCAATTAGAAAGCCGATGTGATTCAAATGACGATTTCATTCATCCTGATTTTTATTCTTCACTCTCCGAATTGGCGGCTGATTTCCGAAACCACGGCTAATGAAAGGTGAAAAAAAATTTAAGTGCGCCTCTCTTTGACAGAAATAATCCCTGGAGAAGGGGGGAACGAATGAGACAAAGGACAAACACAAATCTCCAAACACAGTGAGGTGACTGGTGCGCGACTGAAAAAATACGCCTGGTCCTGGTATCGAACCAGGAACCTATCCATTTTCAGTGGAGCGCTCTACCAACTGAACTAACCTGGAGTTATAAGTCAGTACTCAAACGGGTTTTATCAGTTGCCACCAGTTTAACAAGAACAAGGGTGAACGGCCTGCATTTTTGAAGGTTATGATGATAATGCAATTAATGCAAAGGTGCAAGTGAGCTGCACAAGAATGATGATACTTATCCCTGGAGAAGGTGTACAAGAGTGACAAAGGACAAACGCAAATCTCCAAACACGTGAAGTGACGGATGCTAGACTGAAAAAAATCTGACTAGTCCTCGTATCGAACCCTCGACCTCTCCATTTCCAGTGGAGCGCTGTACCAACTGAGATAACCACGAGTTTGACGTCAGTAGGGCAAACGAGTTTTATCAGGTGCTACAAGGTTGTACGTGAAAGGGCTACATTCATCATTAAGAACAGCAAAGTTAACACCTCCAATATTTCAAGCAAATGTGTAGGAAAAATTTACCTCGTGTGGATGGGAAGTGACTGTTTCATTGTTTCATTAATCATCAGTATCACAATCTAGTTTTCGAATTCAAAATGTAAAACAATTAGTAAAAACGCGTGCCATCTTGGTATATTCGCCTGCTTTCAACATTTTAACGGACAAACAAAAAAGAGGCACTGTCAACATGAAAAGTGGATAGATGTACCTAACTAGACCATTCTACTGGAACCGCGGCTCTCCCAATTTAGCCACGCTTCTTGATTTCACGATTTGACATTTATTTACATATTTCGAAAACTAATTCTCAATTATCAAACCCACAACGCTCCTTCTTTTTTATTTATTTATTCTAATTTATTTGACGACACTGCAGGCCCCCTTAAACCCCAGGCAGGTGTGGACATAATATATGAAAGGACATAATTAAATAAACAATGACACATCTTCAACACAAAACATAAAAAAGAACAAATAAAAGAAAAACATTTAAGCGGCAACTCTGTAAGTACATTAGGTTTGAAAAAAAAAAGTGTTCTGGCAATCGACAGGTGGGCAGGTCGGCAGCAGCGCGGCCACAATGCCTAACAGGCTGTTGTTCCTCTTTGTTCCGGTACGTCCCGAGGTTGGCGAATGCTTTTGTTATCGTTCGGACGACCGTTTCTTACTGCTGCTGCCCTGCCCACGCGTTTTTCTGTCTCACGTTAAGACATGCGCCTTTTCTTTCCTGTCACTGCCCTGTTGTGGCGACATAGAACCAAACCCTGGTCCTATGAGTGCTGAACAGTTGGCTCAGTTTACACAGATGCTTCAACTTTTGAACGAGCTGAATGCGAGGTCGCAAAGATTTGAGACGGGTCAAGCGAATATAATGGGCTCTATAGAGGAAATAAAGCATAACCAAAAATCTATCGAAGTAAAAAACACAAATATCGGAAAAGGCTCGAGTCTGTTGAAAGTAGGGTAGGCGTTGTAGAAAACGTCTTGCAAGCACTAAGACAAGAAGACGACGGCCAAAGAAAACTACATGTCGCACTACGCTCAAGGCGAAATAACGTTCTTTTTGACGGGATTCCCGATGACTCAGCAGAAACGTGGAGACAGGTAGAGGAAAAAATAAGAAAACTGTTATCGGACTGTTTGGTCGCGGGAGGAGCTGACACGTCCGCCAGCTTGATGTCTTTTAGTATTGAGAGGGCTCATAGGCTAGGTCAATTTGCCGCGGTCAAGTGCAGTCCAATCATTGCTAAGTTTGCTTCTTTCAAGACAAAGGAACAAGTGCTGCAATTAAGGGCTAAACTTTAACTTGTTAATATAAGTGTTGGCGAGGATTTTTCGTTTGCGACACGTTCGGCGCGGAGAAACTTAATCGAATTTAGAAAATCTCAAGGTTCCACTTTCAAGCTTAACTATAACAAACTGCTCCTGAACGATAAATGCTTTATCTATGATCAGGAACTTGGCCGCGTCACGGAACTAGCTCAACCGCATGCCTCCATTGTTGCAGAGCGTCGCGTTTCGACACCCGATGGTACACCTAGATCTGACTAGCGGTCAGCGAGGGGTAGTGGTCGTCATGATGCTTTACGTAACGTGTCCGTCCTCTTTACTAACATACGAAGCTTAATAAATAAAAGCCTGACGAATTATGTTCTATGATCGATACTTGTGACGCTGGCATTGTTGTGTTGACCGAGACATGGCTTTCGGCAAAGATAAGGGACACAGAGCGATTTCTTGGTCAAAAACACTTTAATACATATCGACACGATAGGGAGCAACGAAGCGGCGGTGGCGTGTTAATCGTCGTTAGGCACTGTATCTCTTCATTTATCGTAGATATTAACAGTCCTCTTGAAATAATTTTTGTTTGTGTTACCATTCACCATCAAAGGCTAATTCTAGGATGCTGTTATCGCCCACCTTCATGTTCAGCTGACTTCGCTGATAAACTGCATGATGTGTTAAGTACAGTTGTAACACGTTTTCCTAATACACCACCACTCTTATTAGGTGATTTTAACTACCCAAACATTGTGTGGGGCTCGGGTTGTCCTTACCCCGATCCTTTTTCGCTTGAGTGTGCCAAGGTTTTGGGTGTGGTATCCGAATTTCATTTGTCTCAGTTAGTCGACATGCCAACAAGAATAACGGCTGCTACGTCAAACATTTTAGATCTTATTTTAACTACTGTACCTAGTCTGATTGGTCCAATTTCTTATCTTTCTGGCCTTAGTGATCATTAATTGCTACATTTTTCACTGACTAGTCCTTCGAGTTGTGCCAGTAATCAGAAAAAGGTGATTCGCGACTACAGCAAAGCGAAGTTTGATGCTATTAACCGTGATTTGTTTACTTATTAGACCTATATTTTGCAAAGTTTACGGAGCGCTCTATCGAGACCAACTGGACACTCTTTAAAGAAATGATTAGTACACTTACTGAAAAGTACATTCCTTTGAGAACTATCATTGTTAATGCTAGTGCACATTGGTTCAACAAGTGCTCGTCCGACTTTCTAACAAAAAGAAACGCCTATTCAGAGCCGCAAAAGGTACACTCGGTCCAGTTCGCTGGCAGAGCATACGATGCTGCTGCTGAACGTTATAAGAAGGCGATTAAAGATGCGAACTTGAAGTTTTTTAACCAGGTCTTACCATCTATGCTCCAAACTAATCCTCGGCAAGTTTGGCATGTTATGAGCTGTCGCGATAGGCCCTCTGTGATTTCACTTAAAACAGCAGACAACGCTCAGATTGAAAAATCTCATTGTGCCTCAATTTTAACGAAGTGTTCATTAAGTATTTTCTAACCCCTTCAGCAACACTGATTCGACGTATCGCGTAAACACACTCTCATTCATGAATCATGTCATCATTAATCCCGATGGCGTTTAAAAATTATAAATGACCTGAACTTATCTTCGGCTCCAGGCACAGATGAAATCAACTCTAATTTCCTCAAAGTAACTAATCAGTACTCTTCTCTTATACTTGCAAAGATATTTCAACAGTCACTCGACACCGGATTTTTACCTCATGACTGGAAAACTGGAAAATTTATTCCTCTGCACAAGGCTGGTGACAAGCACTCCCCCTTCAATTACAGGCCTATCTCACTAACTAGCATTCCATGTAAAGTCTTCGAGCACATCATATACACGCAACTCGTTAATTTTCTTGAATCCAACTCATTCTTCTCCTGAGCTCAACATGGGTTTAGAAAAATGTTTTCTTGCGAAACACAGCTACTCTGCATTACTATAGTAGGTTACAAGTCGAGAAAATAGCGGCAAATGCCCCTCAAAGGGAATCATATATCCCTCCGCCACCTCCGCATCCAATAGCGTCCCATCGTTTCCGTGACGTTGCGGCCAACGCGCGAGGAGGGTCCTGCCTTTCTGTACATATTCGCTTTATCTCTCGACTTTGACTTAGCATTGTGGAAGCCACGAGAGGGAGATTAAGTCTTCCCCCTTCCGATCGAAACAAAGACGACTTTCGGGGATTAGCTTCCCCCTCCCATTGATACAAAGGCTGCTTTCAGGGGCTCGGTTCCTTCTCCGATGAATACAAAGGTCGCTTTCTTAAAAAGTGGGGGTCGGAGACAAGTTGGCACCACTGTGTGGCCATTATCTATTCATTGAAGCGGAACAAGGAGCGTTTCCAGTGAACTCTTCTTTCGATTGCGGAGGGATTTGAAACCGGCGCACCACGCTTGTGGGAGGAGCTTCTCCTAACTTCTTAACTTGTAACCGACTATAATGATTTTCATGTTGCTCTCGACCAGGGATCCCAGGTGGACTGCATTTTTCTTGATTTTTCGAAAGAGTTCGATAAGGTATCACATAAACTTCCACTCCGAAAATAAAGCAAACTTAACATCGACCCTAACGTGTTTCATTGGCTGGTAGCATTCTAAACGGATCGTTCGCAATTTGTAACCTGCAATGGTGTTAACTCTGCCCCCACAGCTGTCTCTTCTGGAGTACCACAAGGGTCAGTTCTAGGTCCGTTACTTTTCTCATTTACATTAACGATCTGCCCAGTGTTGTCTCTTCCTCGATAAGATTATTTGCCGACGACTGCGCTGTCTACCGAATAATATCTAGTGACTCCGATTCCCAACAATTGCAGCATGATTTGGATTCCATATTTCAATGGTGCGAGCTTTGGTCAATGGAACTCAACAATAAAAGATGTAAGCTAATGCGCATAACCCGTAAAGCTACCTTTACTGCTACTTATAATCTTAATAACACACCATTAGAACTTGTAGAGTCTTACAAATATCTGGGTGTGATACGTAGCTCCAATCTTTCCTGGAACCTGCATGTTACGTGATTAATAACGCTAACCGCATGCTTCGTTATCTTAAACGTAACTTTTTCCTGGCCGCTTCTTCGTTACAACTATTTCTTTATAAGACATTAATACGCTCGAAGCTTGAATATGCAGCCTACATCTGGGATCCCGGTACTACCTACTTTACCGACTCAATTGAATTCGTTCAGAATAAATCCGCACGTTTTATTTTGGCTAATTATAACCGGGCCGCAAGCGTGACATCAATGAAGGACATTTTACTTCAACCCAGCCTCGTACATCACCGCCGAATTACTAGCATTTGTCGTTTTTACAAAATAATCCACCACAACCCGGTTCTCAGAAATCAGCTCTTCACCCCACCATCATTCCTTTCAGCTCGTCTAGATCACCAGCACAAAGTAGGCGTTCCATCTTGCCGCTACTATAAATATTTTAACTCATTTATTCCGAGAGTCACAAAAGAATGGAATCAGTTACCTTCATCACCCGCATAAATTGTTGATTGTGCTCTGTTTCGTACAAGCGTTAGTAACCATGTTTTCCCCATTATCTAAGTTTTGTTTCTACTGATGTTTTATGTTGTTTCGTTTGTTTATTTCTACCACTCCCCTCTGTAATGCCCCTGGCCGTGAGGGTAAAATAAATAAATAAATAAATAGACTGTAAAAGGTCTTTTTCGGTAGACAATTTAATTCAGTGATTGTTCTTGGAACAAAATGTTTTAAAGGATGTTGTTGTTGCCACGGTATGGTCATTGGCAGTCTATCGTGATTACCGCGTAGTCCGACGTGAAACACTTCTAAACCAGATAGAAGAGTCTATTTTGAGATGGCTGTTATATAGCAAGTATAATAGCTTGAGTCTGGTTTGCTTTCGGCGTGTTTGTAGTGAGTCCGATTCAGACTCGTGCCTATCTTAAATACTCTACTCAAGATACTGTATTTCAAGTACTTTTGGTTGTTTTGTAGAATCTTGCAAATATATTTAGAATATTTCCTACTCTATCTTATTACAATTCTCACTATCTTGTACGCAGTATCTCAAATACATTTTGCAACCTTAGAATAAAATGTCGCCGGAACAATTTATGAAACTAGGGATCGTCAGACTCCAGGGTAAATTTGAACCCGAACACAAGAAACAAGGCAGGCGCAAAAAACAGTCCAGTCTTTAAATGTCAACAAAAGACCTAATGAATAGACAAGTACGCCCGCCTCATGTGTCTTATTGTTCTCTTGTTCATTCGTTTTTAACTGTCTTTGTTTGGACTTAGCAAAGTGCTGGTGACGCCATTGGGGTTTTACACTTAGACCTCACCTTTGTCTGGAGCTAGAGTGATTTCGTCAGCGGAGGATTGCGACGCCAACGGTCGGTACGATCACAAGGAACAATTTTCAGAAATCACCGGTTCAGGGGGTTCCAATATAAAAATGGGCATACGCGTTTTCATACAAGCACAGGCACTCCCTCGGCCAATGAAGCTAGATCATGCTGCCTTTATTGAGCTGCGGTGACCTAGATTGGGCTTCCCCAATTCTCAATTCTCCCTGTGTGCCAATTGAGGCTTAACTTTTGGTCCAAAGCTCGTTAAAAAGGGTTTCTTTCGTCTCCTTACGAATGCGCGGACTGTTTCATCCTCAAAATCCTAAAAACCTGTTTTCCAGCAGGTATAGTCATTTATGAACTATAATCGGATATTACATCAGAAAAACAGTGCGAGGGGGAAAAGGGCGCCCACGAGAAAAGCCGTTGTGGAAATGAAGTCTCTCCTCCCCACTTCAGCTTTCCTAGTTTCCGCCCTTTTCGCCCTCTCATTGGTATGTTTATGTTGTATCTGACAATAGTGGGTTCGGATTATGGAATCTTGACCATCTTGACACTCAATGAGTCAAGAATGGTTCGAACTGGTGCAGAAGGGAAGGGAGCTTAGAAGCGATTTTTTGCACAGTCTCCAGTGTTTTCTGTGTTTTTTTCTTGATCTCTTTTTTCCCCGTTTAAATGTATAGGTGCTCCTTCTGGATTTTGACTGGGGGACAACCTACTCTCTCTTGGTTGTTAACCAGCGACAGAGGCTGTTGTCCCCGAGACAATGTTTTTCCCGTGCTTGCACGTGTGTCGTTCACTCGAGTACTCATCGACAAGTCTGGCTGCGTGATCAACTTCTAGTTCGGCTGTTATGAATATGCAATCACCGACAACATGCAAAGTCCTCTGAATCGCGGCGGGGCATTTTACGAACTTATTGCCGAATGCGTCATGAGCCAAGCCTGACGTCAAACTAAAGCACGTCTTAAAATATTTCGGCACGCATTATGTTGCATATTCCGAATGAATAATTTCAGAATGTAAAGTTCAATTGCAACCGCTAAGGCACTTCTTGAAGGGTATAAAGGTCACTTAAAAAATTTGATTTTTAAAGAAGTAATAAGAAATAGAGCGCCCCCTTTCTGACGTTTTATTCTTATATTAACAGCTTGCAAAACTTTCCAAGTATCTTCGAATGTAATTCAATTACTTTCTAAAAGTATTTGTACTCTGATCAAGATAGTTCGTAATACAAGTAGCTTAAAAACAACTCTAAATATATTTTCAAATGGGTATTTAGTTTCTTATCCTAAATACTCTTGTTGAATATTTGGCATAACTCTGGCTCCGATTAAAGTAACCTGTGTTCAATCCCCACCCCTGCCCGTTTCGATCTCGATGAGCATCGCACCGGCGTGCGGTCGTATATTCCTACCGCGTGATGCACATTAAAGACCCCAGGCTACCGGTTCGACTGTACCGATTAAATTTTAGAGCGCAGCTCTTAGGCGGCTGTTTCCGGCTTGAGCGGCGTCGGCGTCGCCGTCGCCGTCCCCGTCGGCGTCGGCGTAACCGCGTGGGTTGCATTATGGCAATAATGCAAGCGGGCGTAAACGCGCGTGGCATTATGGAAAAACTTCTCCGTTAAATTTAGCGGTAAAAATTCCCCGCAATATTTAGCAGAAATATTTCCCCGCTAAATTTAGCGGACAAATTTCACCGTTAGATTTAGCGAAAAATATTTTCGTTAAATCTAACGGTGAAAAGTCAGCAGCTGCGTCCGTGTTAACTCTTTGTCTGGTCCTCGTCTTTTCGCGCTGTTTTTAGTTCCGAAAATTATTTCCACTAAATTTAGCGGGGGAGGAGGAGGAGAGGGGGAGGAGGGGCATACCCTCCCCTCCTCCTCCTCAAGAGCTGCGTTGTAATTCGCCATTACAAAGGATTGTAAATGTCTTTCATTTTTTCATTTACAGCTGAGACACCAGACGCCTACTGAGGATGTCTAACTTTCGACTGTACTAAAATACACACGATAATATTATTATTCTAAGTAAATTTACCATTTTTGTTGGTCTCTCTAACCGGCGCTATTAGTTCCAAAGGAATCGTGCGGATAGTCTTTTTACTTTGTTCTATTTCTTCGGTGTTCTTTTGTGTGTACGGATCCCAAATCGCAAATGCGCACACCAAATAAGGCCTGAACAGTGCTTCACGGGCACTAAGCTTGACGTTGAGTGGTGCAAAAAGTTAGCCATCGTCTTAGAGACTACAATGTCCTGACGACTATAGTGTCCTTGGAGCACAGATTGGCAATGCGTGCGTCCTAACTCAAGCTTTTAGTATCCAAAAAACTTTACTTTATATAAAAAGTGCCTATAGCTGAGTTCAATGAATTACTTATATTAAATTCGTCACCGCGCGCGTCGCATTCCAGGAACCTCTGGACCAGGAGCGGATGCGTATGAATTTTGCTTCCTACTGATTTCTTTAATGCATATCCGAGGCATAAGGCCGCGATGGGGAACATCGAGTTTTGAAATAAGTGTGTTTCAAAACCACGTCACCGCTTCATGATCACCCTACCACACCAAGAAGTTAATTTCTAAATGCGACAGTATTTATTTTGGCAACTGGAGTTTAATTGCTGTTTTTCAACCTTTTTGAAAAGATGCCTGCTGATGGCCATCCGTTTTTGTTTTGTTTTTTTCACTGCATCTTGGTTTGATCTTTTCTCAGTTAGGGGCTATTAACCAGGACCAGATTATGAGTCGCATAAGCGAAATGCGTCCACACAAAGTCACGAAATAACGCGACCTGTTCACGCAATATCTGAGTCGGTCAGCACTTTCGGCACTATGGGGTGTGTAGGATACAGAGATCTGGACACCTGGATACCGCCGTCGTATAGGGCCCGCCAAGGCGCGCACCTGGATAGCGCAGCAATATAGTAAATGTATATGCTCATTCGAAGGAGCAGAGTATTTCAACGGCCCCCGATTTTGTTTCTCCAAGTACTCCGGGAAGCGACCGTCACTATTGCAGGGGCCCTAAACTCGTGAAACACAAAGTTCGAGCCGAAAGTTCGTGGAGCGCGCCGATTGGACGTCGGCGAAAAAAGCGCGAAGTCATCATCGTGATAAGCCAATTGGTGTGCTCCGTCAACTTCGGCCCCAACTTTGTGTTTGACGAGTTTGGCGACCCAGGTGTCGCGAGGCGAAGGATCTCCTCGGTCGCGCCGTCTTGCGTCTCCCGGTTCCTTCGGCGCAGCCTCGGCAGCTCGGTAGGCGTCGTCTGCTGCGTCGCTGTTCTAAAACGTCGCTGGCGTTATCAAAAACGAAAATTAGATTTAAGTATAGACAATGTTCCGGGGTTTAAGCAGCCCCCAGTTCGTCCGATTTTGATGTAAGGTTCGGGTCTCAGAAAGACAAAGCAAGAAACATTTCCCGGCCCATGTCAACTTCGGTGCGGTGGTGCGCCGGCACGGCAGAAACCCCCTTCGGCAACGAGGCGCGTGCGCGAGCTGCATCGTGGCTGTCATCTATTAGCACACGGCCGCTTTCAAACTGCACTCGTGTTGGAAAGATACCTCATTGCTCCTATCCAAGTGGCACGGAAAACTCATAAAGTTTCTAGAAGCTTCCCACCCTTCACCGTCACACCCTTCTCCGTCAATGACGAGAAAAAAGGAAGGTGATATGATGGCGCCGCCATATTTATTTACTCTAGAACAGCGCTTGCGCGATCTACTATCATTAAAATTGAACAGTCCTGTGCTAATCCGCGGTACAGTCACAGGGATAGCTTTGAGAAATCACGGCAAAGTTGTTGGGCATCGGCGTCCCGTTCAAAAGAGTTGGGAAGAAAACAAATCATCTGAAAACTCTGTTGCGAAGGCATTTGTTTCTTCTTTGTTCCGGAGCGTGTTAAAGTGCGCTTCTCGGTAAGAGCTCTTGGCATTGACAGTGCTACAACCGCATTTCGTTAGCGGCTATGTTTTTTTGTTTTTTTTTCTTTAGAGCGGAGCTCTTAGGCGCCCGTTTCCGGCTTGAGCGGCGTCGCCGTCGCCGTCGGCGTAACCGCGCGTTGCATTATGAGACATTTCCCATAACGACGTCACACGTGACGTTACGTGTGACGTCAATATAGAAACCTCGTGACGTATGACGTCACGTGTGACTTCACACGCATCTAGCATTGCCAATATTCCCGCTGAATAGAGCGTGAAAAGTTTTCCGCCAAATTTGGCGGAAAATGTTCCCGCTAAATTTTCCCTCAGGACGTCATGTGTGACGTCACGAGGGTAACATTTTAAGCTAAATTTAGATAGGAAGGAAGAGGGGAATACCCTCCCCTCCGTGCCGATACCCACCTCCACCCAAAAGCTGCGCTCTAATTCGGCGTAACAGGTAATTGTAAACGCCTTTACTTTTTTTTAAGAGAGCGCGTGCAGTTGTCGTCGGGCACTACAAAAGCCTTTAGCTTACAGGGAGCTGTAAACGGCATGGCGTAGCTTAGAGGTAACACCTTCGATTCGCACGCAGCGGACAAATGTTCGACTCTCGCGGGCGGCGGGCGATCATCATCGAGGACTTGGAAACATCGACGACAGACGCCCTACATCGCCGACTACAACATCAACAACGCCAACTACTACAAAATCTACAACTACTAGAACAACATCAACAACGATCGTCAGTTCCAGCGGTGGGATGAGTCTATAATTGCTATTAGCCCCGTGCGCGACCGAAAGCGTCGCTGTGGTCGGCCTTCCACGATTGGCCGAACGCTGACTATGACGTCGGAAAGGGGATTTATCATCGACGGAAATAAGAGGAATGAAAGAACTTTAATTTTGACGGTGTTGGCAGTGTTCCTTTGAGAGCGCAATGATTTCAAGTTTCCACCATGCTAATAACAAACACCATCGAACTTGTTGTTTGCAAGGTAATGACGTCACAAGGGAGAACCACAGGAGGGCGCCACTAAAACATCTCGCCGCTAATTGCTGTGAAACATGCATTTTATATTAAAAAACATACCCATGAAACACCGAATTTTAAAAATCTAAGAGAGCAGAAAAAAAATTTACAGTAAGAATTGTCCAAATTGATTGATATTATGCGAATGCTGTGTAACATGCCAAAATTTATGAACAAGTTAGTTAGACATCTGACCATCTTCTTTCCAACGCTCTTGTTTTTCTTTTTTTTTTCTTCTTTCTTTTTTTCTTCTCCGGAACGCGTCAACGAGCGCATCTTGGCACGAGCAGTTTTTTTTGGCAAATATGTTTTTTTTTTCTTTTTCTTTTTTTTTTTTTAAGGAGCGCGTGCAGTGGCTATGGGTATTTAGAAACATTCATAACGCAATGGCGTAGCAACGCCTCTGCTTCACACGCAGTGGATCCAGGTTCAGTACCCGCGGGCGGCGGGCGATCTTTTTTGAGAACTTGGCAACGTCGACGACTGAAGCCCCACAACGCAAATTTCAAGACCAAGATCTATTAGAACTACTTCAACTGCAACCTCAACGACGGATGTACGTAATTTCCAGTGGCGGAAAGAGCCCATAGCAGCTATCGCTGTAAAAGGAGGCGTCGTCCTTGGGACAAAACATGAGCCAAACCGGAAGCAGGGGCTCTTCAGGTAGGGCACCGCCATGGACAGCATGCTAAGCTCTCCAACGTCACTCACCGTCTCGTCGTACGTCTAACATTAAATGCGGTTTCTTGTTTACGAAATCCTGGCATCGTGTTGTTTCTCCACAGCAAGAACATTTTCTCACGTGTAAAATGTAGAACAATATAAAAATTAACTTTCACTGCTTCAGTTACCAAAATATGGCTAATATGCTTGAAATCTTGAAAACAGCGGTGCCTCAAACGTTTCTGCCCGGACACAAGCGGTGTAAATAAAGTGTATCTCTCTCTTTCTTCAACATTCAGAAGACAGAGCCAGTGAGCAATAAAATTTTGCATAGTTTTATTTCACCAGATCACCGGCGACGACGTGCAACCTCCGTCCTGCAGGCCATCGACGTCCCGCCAAAGACCCTTATGGTCCCAATGGCTGTTTCTGAAGGAAGGCGCCGGTGATGTACGAAACTTGGTTATTCGCCGCTTCAACAACATGAAATTTAGAGCAACGCAATATATATATATTTTTTTTAAAGCGTTAAAAAAGCCGGGGCCTCATAACATCGCTTTTGAAACCCCTGTATCCAAGAACTTCTTGACATGTTTTTTTACTGATCGTCAAGAGCTTAGACACCTTTGAGGTCAAAAATATTTACTTTTAATCGCGCTGAGTTCCGTAGCGGCAAGCGGACGCGAAGAGTTGCGAAGGGCGCTTGCGCCAGCTTGTACACATGGTTGCGTTAGGACACAAGCGACTGCAGTCAAGAGCCAATAAGAACACGCTACCGTCGCTAGCCGTTCATTACTATTAAGCGAAATCTATCGCAACATGGCTGGGCCCCCGACGACAGCGCCGAGGTGGTTGATCTATGAGACGATTCCACTGGCTTCCCTGACATTCTGCTCTCCTTGAGCCATCGCAGCCTTAGAAAAATGCAGGTGACCCTCCTTTCCTCTCTCTCTCAGCTTCTGATTGGTCCAACGTAACGCACTGCCGCTACTACCGCGTCAAAATTTGAGCCTTGAGCGACGGCGCGCTTCGTACAGCTTGTAACCGCTTCCTGCTGCACGAACGCCACTCCACACTCAAACGCGTTAAAACGCAAATGTGCGTAAGCGTCAAATCAACTTCTTTTTTCTTACGTCAACAAAAAATGTCCTGTTATAAGACGTCAATATCAAACAGCCCCGTGTCCGACAGATATTTCCTAGGGCGCCAAGCACACAGTGAGACGGAGAGAGGCGGCGAGAAAGATGGCAGTGGATGACAAGGTCCCGTTGTTTCTAGCGGGAGCAGCTGAGATGACAGCTTGGAATCGATCATAAAAAGTTACATTTCTCTGCGTTCCGGAATGACGACATCTCACCTTTTCGCAACTGGCGTACCGGATTATTCCTTATTCTTTGAAGCACCATTTGTTTATCGCATGAATCGTCCATTCTTTTAAATACATTTTCCTCCTTGGCTTTTCAAATAGCTTTACATTTATCGAACTGCTTTTAGTATCGTCCCTGATATCGGTTTTGAAGAGCCTTGAGGTTTTTTTGCAGAAATATATAATTTATGTGTTCTCCGAAGCATTCTTTTTAATGGGGAGAAGTGAGTAAGAGCGTGTTTAGCGCAGAACGCCATGAGGTAGTTTTAAGGTTGTCCATCGTACATAATGAACAGTTGTTTGACCCAGTATAAAATGAACTCTGCACACAGCGATGTCGGAGGTTTCCAAACTAGAAATTTTCATTGAAGCAAGGTACTCACGCTCGCTGTGATGTATGCTTGTGCTAGTTGCTTGATGAGCATCTTGGTTGAAAACAGCGCGACAAAACAAGGAAAAACTAATGACGACACAGACGACAGCGCTGACTTTCCTGTCAGTTGATAGCAACGTCACTAAAACACTCAGTTGGGAAACTCACCCTTGAAACTTGGGCCGCTGGCGTCCACCGAGACCGAGCTAAATACGATAACAGCGCCATCCTTTAGCGACGAGTTCAAACATGAAAGTTGCTTTACATAGCTACTGCGAGATGGACCTGCGAGATGGCGCCACCGGCCTTGCCAAACTCGACCTGAATCAATACGTGCAGCCGTGCAGTTCCCGGAGTGGACACTGCAGGAGAAATGGCGGCGTTGCGATCGCCATTAGCTCGGTTCTCGAGTACGGATCGGAGCCACTTTTTTCAAGCAGGCTCTATGGCAGTTTCCAAACTGAGTGGTTCTAGTAACGTTGGTTGATAGTCAGTGCTGTCGTCCTCCTCGTCTTTACTCTGTTCGTGTTGTGTCGCGCTGTTTTCATCTAAGGTACTCACGCAAGCTTGCTTGCTGCTGCTAAATTTGTATCAATATTGCATAGTGGAAAAATACTATTCAACAAATGGAAACCGCACCCACTGCTCTCAGGGGCTCGTTTCAACAACGCCATGTCAAGCCAGTAGTCTGTGTTGAATAAGAGTGTCATATGGGACTGGCGACGTAGAGTGCTGGGTGTGCGTTAAAGTGCACTTTGGCGCGGCACTATAAACAACCATTGGAGTCACGGTTTTTTACCATTACAGGGTGTACACTTTGTTTAAATCATTTTGGATACAGATAAGCTTACATGACGATTCCACGTGAATTTCTCACATCCGTTAGTAAATATGAACTGGTATAATCCATGACCGACGTCGATGAGATTAGTAAGTCTTCGTGGTAGCCCGCGCATTTCGTCCTCATCCGCATCTTAAAGATTCTAAAATATGAGTTTAGGTGTTAATTTGTTTTATACTGAGTATGGCAAACCACTTTTAGGAGCCCCTGCACGAACAGCTTAAAAATTATCTAAAAAAGCTACAAAAGCTTTAATTTTAAAAGCCTTCAGAAGTGCAGTACTTTGAGCATCATAAGTGCACCACGACACATAAATACTTGAATGTTCCAACTTAGGGTTGCACTGACTGAGGCCGAGTTGGCGTTTCTAAAGACAACGACACGTGTCAACACGTAAACATCGTGATTTTACAGTTTTTAAGATGTGTAGTTTGACAACAAGGAGCTGCAGTGCGCATGAGCGATCTGGGGGGGGGGGGGGGGGAGGGCGGGATGCTTTTTTGTGTTTTCTGAGGTTCCAATAAACCCTATCAGTTGCGAGTGAGCGCTCGTCCGTCGTTTGTGTTTCTTACTCTGTCCTCGTCTTTTGTTCGCTTTTAAAACCAAGATGAATAACTACCAACTAGCCCACCTTTCCACCCTTCTGTAGGGTTCTCGTGCCTAGATTTTACGAATATGCACTCATCGATATGAACAGAAGACCAAACTAGAAGTAAAATGCGTATTTACTGTTTTGTTTTACAATTTCGGTTTTACAATAAACACGATTTACGCTACAGAGGTATTTTACCGATTTATTGCAAGGTCTATTCACCAAGACCGCTTACGCACGAAGAGGTGTGAGCAGATTTATTGCTCGAAGGTTTATAGAATGACGTGAGAGAGTTAAGCAGCAAACTGGTATTTAAGTTGAACCGAGTTATGTGCAGAATAACGATATATAATTTATCTGCCGATGCGTTTCGAAAAGCAATGCATGAAGGTTTCAAGACATACCTGAGAGTGAGCTCCATGGTATGTTTGAAACTTTACCTATACAACACCTCATGTTTACAAGCAAACCGGAGCGCCCCTAGTGGACGCCACCGACGCCGCGCATGCGCGATGTGGATGTGGGCAAGAAGCTCGCCGTCGCCCATAAACAAACCATTGGAATGGGATGTTGTCGGCGTCGGTGTGAGTTACCGCGCTCTTTTTCGCGTTGGAATCGTTGATTCTACGTCTTCCTGGCAATGTCTGACTACGTGAGTGGCCTCAGCGAAATTAACGAGGCTCGTTACACCGCAAAACTCAGCGTGAATAATGTCACATGCGGCGATTCATTGCGCGTGGACGCCGCAGAATGGACGCTAAAGCGTGATTCACATGGTGGGGTTGTGCTCGCTATTTTCAGTCATGACGTCGCTCGGGCTGCAAAAGCCTGAACTGTAGCTGAGATGTCGACGTCGATGCTGAAAATCGCAAGCAGAATCGGACCGAGTGAATCAGGCATAACAAGTGGGTTATGGCCACTGATAACAATTATCAACCTCTCCTTATATCTACTGTTTACACCGAGTCTACTTACCCGAAGCAACCTTCAAACTTCTGTACTTCTTATCGCAATTACCTTTTGAGGTCTGCACTTCTTATCGCAATTACCGGGTCAACGTTTGGTCTACTCTCTTAGAAAAAAGGGTATCGATATTCCTCCCTTAAGGGAGGAACGGTCTTGGAACCTACGTTCCTTTAGAAAGGGAGAAACTTTCGTCCCTGAAGCAGGGGAGCAACTAGTTCCTCCGTCGCCTGCATCTCAATATGGCGGCCCTGAATCGAGCAAATCGGGCTCAATAAGGCTTAACGAGGACGCTACGTCTCTTGTACGGGACAAGAGGAGCAGCAAATAAAAGCGTAACACGAGCTTTCCGCGAACTGTGTTTATTTCCGTAGCCAGATTCCCCCCACAGGTACAGAAACTTATGTTTCAAAAGCAGTCACTCAGTCTTCTCGTCGTCAGCACTGCGATGTTAAACGGAGACACCCGATACCCAGTTACTTCGCGTACTTTACGTCTTACCTTTGGTGTTCCTCGAGTCACAATTCCTTCGTCAACCGCACATCACGGAGGAATGGAAAACCCAATCCGCGAAAGCAAAAGCCGCTCTCAAAAGAACAAACTCGAAGCTAAAAGACGGTGAGAGTGCAGGCGAGCTGGTGGTAGCTAATCATGTTGTATTACACCTGAGACTGCGGTGGATGAAAACGGAAGAACTTTCAGTAGAAGGAACAGACACAGAGAACGTCTCAATCGTTCTCTGTGTCTGTTCCTTCTACTGAAAGTTCTTCCGTTTTCATCCACCGCAGTCTCAGGTGTAATACAACATGATAAACTCGAAGCCGCTGTTTATCGCGTAGCGTGAAAGAAGGTTAAATTGCTTGCCACCAAATGGCAGAGTCAAGCAGAGTAATTGCAAGTCGCTAGACTAGGTGGCGCTAGGTACCGCCCAATTCATGTTCTACAAAAATTATTTTAGTTTTCTCAGGTCACCATTGCGCTTCGGGGGTTACGCATACTACAAGCACCCGGTAAACATAAACTGAGCACATACACATAGATTGCACATACAAACATCAATACAACGGCACACTAACCCGAACACTACACCCGAGCTCTGCGTTCCCGTCTTTTATACTGGTCGTTTTGAACGTACGGAATTTCTCGGTGACTGAATAAGCAATATAAAACATTCCCAGCATGTTGATTTCTTTTTTCCAGCAATGTCATACCTCTGAAAGTATTTTGAATGGCTCAGGGGATGAATCTCTTATTAAAAAGTGAACGCTCGATCATGCCGTAATTATTTGAAATCCAATAAATCAAGCCGCTCCAATGCGGTTCGAAGCCATGAGTTTGTTTCCCCGCACGGCACGTCGTAGCCTCTATTTCTATTGTAGTGTTTGTTTTTGTATTTGGGCTGTTCGCGCAAGGCTGCAATTGCCGTCTTGAATTAATCTCTGTAGAGCGGATATTCACTCAGCTGGAAGTGATGCTTCACGGGCTGAGAAATCTCTTTTCGACCAACTTGAATGCAGTCAAAGCCGCGACTTGCGGCAGGTGTTAAGTGTACGGAGCTACGCCGTGGTCAGCTCAAAAACTTCTAGCACTCATCCCAGCGCGCCACTTTGAGGGCAGTTTCTCCAGGAACCGTAGTATATTTAAACAGCAAAATAAAGGGTAACTTTTTTTTTCGATTTTACCGACTATTCTTTTTTAATGCTAAAATTCCTCACTGTATATATACGTACTTTCCGTCATGATTTCGTACTGTTCAGTCCTTAGCGCAGTCGCTTTCGGGGACGAGACAACCGACAGTCACATTGGCCACTGTACGATAGGAGCTTACTGTTCAGACCAGCGTTCCAACATGACTATCCGCACGTCGATCGATTGCACCTAATCCCTCAAGTGGTATTAAACTTTTTAATGTAAAGCGGAATGTCAACCTGCGACACCCCGCCCCCTCCGATCACGGCCCGACCAGCGGCATCAATGCCCGACAGTTTACGTCATCTCATCGTGTTGTTACACCACTGATACGCGAACACACGGTCACATCGGCGATAATTCTAGTCATCTGTTCACAACCCGCAACACTGCCATCACGATGTTGCTGCTATGTTGCTGACACGCACAAATACAGAACCACGTTGAATGCCGGTTGCACTCGACATCGGAAAACAGAACCGAACTCAGTAAGGAAGGCACCCAGGCAGCCGGCAGCAAAACCTGCCTGTCTTGGACGCAGTTCCTGCGATTTCCATAACGTCGAAAACGTCGACACAGTTCCGCGTGGTTTCGCTACTGTAGCTCTGCGTGAGTCCCGCAATCCGGAGACGGCCATCTTTCCCAGTGTACGTGGCGCTGCTGGCACTGCTCCGGAACTTCACTGTTTCTAGCGGCTTCGTTTGCTCGTTTGATAAAATTAGTGATAAAAACGTCAATGCAACCGAAATGTTCTGCACGTTTGAACTAGAAGACGGCATTACAGGCGGCCTTCGCTGCCGCTGAAGCTCAATCAACTCAACAGCATTTATTAAACAACGTGCGCGACCTGCTCGAAAACGAAACCGAAAGAAGATGAGTTGGGAGGGCGAAAGCTTTCTCCGGTCTGCCTGGAGAAGGAGGAAAACGTCTCGTTCCTCCCTTCTTCTCGTGTCCGCTTGGGGGCGCGTCAGTAGAAGGGAGGAAGACGCGCCGTTGCTACTTTTTTCCTCCATTTTTTCTTAGAGTGTACGGGTCGCTGGCGTTTGATCGAGCAGACGAAAAGCAGAAACGTTTCAGAGAGCAGGCGACAGCTCGAACGATGAGGCGGCCGTTTGAACGTGATGACGCACTGAACGTATAGTCCGCAGGTGGTCCGTGCAACTTGACAGTTTTCCCGCGTTCATGTTGGAAAAAAAAAATAAATCTGACGGCCACAAGTATCCGTGAATTCAATCCAAAGTGCTTTCCGCCCAAGCAATCGTGGTCCGACGGGGTCTGTTTTTCCTTTTTCACGGCCCTTGTTCACGTTCTCGGACGAACCGAGTAGGCAGAAAACGCATGAAAACTGGCATTCAAATTTTTCGAGACTCTTTTGGTAAAGCTCCAGTCGCGGCGTTTTGACGGGAAGGCAAGTTTGTGTCTGGTTTGTTCCAAAGTAACAGAGGAATGCACGCGCCCCATGGCAGCTTCCGCCCACGGCCCCAGATAGGAAGTGCACCCGACGCGCAACCACCGCGCCGTGACGTAACAGAGATGAGTTCGTGTATACGTTAAATAGTAACACACAATGGTGATTGACGAAGAATATCCTCAGTAAAATTTACATGACAGGAGAAACAAGTTCCTCTCCGGAGATCTTGAACGTGAACAGTAGGGGAGAGTGGCAAGGAATGGGACGACGGGAGGAGTGGGACAGTGGATATATTTCTTCACTGCAAAGCTCCACATATTTGCTTTTCTGCTCGACACAGGGCACCTCTGTGGCGGTAGTTCCGGTTGTAATGGAGGACCTGCTCGGCGTAGTGCTCCTGTTGTTTGTCGACAATCCCTTTTCGTCGCCTATAGACCGGCACGCTGTTTACAAACAAGCCCGCATTTGTCCACACCAGGTGTGGGCACTGCGCGTGCGCAGAAACCAGACTGGCGCGAGGTGAGGCGTCCGCCCATGCGCCGTACTATGGTGGCTGGAAGTGTGGCGGCCGGGAGCGAAGGGCTGCACAGAGTTGCGATGAAAATAATAGAGGGCGCTGCGCGCAGCAGGCGAGTTAGCGCTGGCGTGCGGAGCATAGGAATGTAGCCCTGCGCGATATTTTTCCCTTCTTACGAATACTGTAAAATAGTTGATACGAAAATAAAAGACAACTAGACGTTTTCTTCGAGAGCTGAATCTACTGACGCCTTGTTACGCAATAGAAAGGAAAGAAAAAAAAACTATTTTTGATTTGCATTTAGAACAAATGCGCTGGAGCAGGTTAACGTCCACCCTGTCGCATATATGTTCTGTGCTGGGGAAATTGGTCTTTTTTTTTACTTGATAACTTTATGAATCGTGGACACTCCATATGCTTAGAGTGCAGCAGAAGAAAAATGTTACGAACAAGGCATAGAATGTAGAACTCACTTTTATTTACTCTTACAGATATTGCGTCAAGAATACAAGCCAAAGGAAAAAACGACTTGCTTCTGAAGCAGCCTTTGTTTTGACAGTCTTTTTCTTTCTCGGAAGAGTGCATGGACAGGCGTTAGTAAGCGCGCCGAGTATTTTATTTCAATAAGTCAGCAAAAAATGTCCAGGAAAAGTGCGCATGCAGATAAATGTTTGATTGCCGCTTGATACGGAGACACTGAACTACAGGTTTTCCCGCTCATCTTAATCCAAGCGACGTCCAATTTAATCCTAGTACCACCCAATTTAATCCAAGTGCCACACAATTTAATCCTTGCGCTACCCACTTTAATCCCGGGGTCAGTCAATTTAATCCACAATATATAGTGCACTAATTGCCTTCAGTGGTCGTGTTTTGCTTACACATTTGGTAACTTAGAAGAATTGTTTATACACTTAGATTTTTTGGGGGACAACTGATCATTTGATTACTATTGTGACTACTTTGAGTTACTAGTCCCACTTTTGACGAGGCGTAATTGATATGTTTATTACTCTTTTTGTAACCTGGAGTTATTATGGCGCACTCAAATTTATTTGAGCTGAATGGACGTTTTGTTTAATCTTCTTTATTACTCGACTTATCATTCATACAATTCAGATGATATAAGTACAATTGCAACTTATGATTACTCTTTTGATTACTTTATGCTAATATTGCTCCAATTGATCTATATTAAACTCAGTTGACATTATTTTTCCTCTTTTGATTACATCGAGTTACTTTTGACCCTTTGGCCATAAATTCGAATTAAACGCCATTGTAATGACTCTTCATTACTTTCAGCTAAAATTCAAAAAATTGAATTCTTATGTGGTGATTATTGACATTATGATTACTCTTGATTACTTTGAGTTACTCTCAATTCGATTGATTTTAATTCTGCCTAAGTGGCATTTGGAGACTCATGTTTAGTTTGGGTAATTATAGCGCCAATTTATCGGTTGTAAGCTCAGTCAGTCATTATTATTAGTCTTTTGATTACTTCGAGTTACTTTTGATCCAGGGGACCTTAATTCAGCCTCATTGATATCGTGATGACTGTTATATTTTTGGGGGCTAATATTTAATAAATTATTTATTATTCGCTCAATTGACATTGCAATTACTTGTTTTATTACTTTGAGTTACTATTGACCAAAATGACTTTAATTCGGCCTAATTGATATCTTGGTTACTCGTTTGATTACTTCGTGTTATTATACCTCCAAATGGTCTATAATCAACTGAGTTGACATTATTATTACTCTTTTGATTTCTTTGAGTTATTTTTAACCCAGTGGACTTGAATTAGACCGAAATGACATTAGGATGACTCTTGATTACTTTGAGCTTATCTTAATACACTTATTTATTATGAATCTAATGTAGATTATGATTACTCCCAGTCAAAACAGCAGAACAGCCAAAACAGCAGAACTTGTAGCAGCCTCAGAAGTGCGCCGGCGCCCGCGAACCAACTGATCACCCGAGACCGCTGACTCTCCTGCAGACTGCAGCGCCACTCGCGGTGGCGAAGATTTTCATCGCAGCTCGCGCGCCTCTCTAACATGGAGCGCATACGGCGCCCGTCACACTTCCCCTTCTAGCCACCATAGCCGTACCGTCAACAGCGCCACCGCAGCTGCGTGACGTCAGGGCCGCGTGTTGGTCTATATCTAAGTAACAGAAATTCTTTTTGCTTGCTTCTTGAATCGAAAAGGCCTGGCGGACAGCTGTAGCAAAAAGACCTCGAAACAATGTGTCAATAAAGTGCTTTAGTCCACCGCTATGTTAAACCTAACGACTAATTGGTTGCCGCTGTAGGCATCGTACCGTGTGCGAAGCTCCTTGGGAGGAATGGAGCAGCGAGGTGGAGGGAGGTAAGGGAGACTGTCCCATTCCTCCCTTCGTCAAGACTGGTGCTTTGACTCGCAGCTCAATATTACCGACTGTCTCGTAATACATTTCAAAAATCTTCTTATTTGTTTGTTTTAAGCTTAAGCGTATAATTATTGGTTTTCTTTTTAATTGAACTACCCTGGGAGACTTTAGCTGCTCTTTTATAACTTTTTTTTTCTGAAATGACATGCTCTAGTACTTGGAAACGTGCTTTTGCATATAATGTCGGTAAGTATAATTTATTTTGAATTATTCAAAATATTTACGTATTATTGCAAAGTTGAACTCATTATTTCTGAAATATGACCTTATTTATTATTTAATTTATTCTAATTTGCAAAAAGACGCCAGAAAAAAATACAAGTCCAGTGGTGAGAGTGACAGTGTCCTGTTCTATACTCGCGGTCAGCTTTCTGTGGCAATGCAGTCAACGCTAGGGGAGAGGGTGCACCAACCGCTGTACACGCGCTTTCCTCCTCTCTTCGGATTGCCACAGAAAGCTGACCGCAAGTATAGCCCAATCTTGTTTGCGGAATGGTCTTCACAGCAGAAAACGAAACTAACTTGAGGGACTACTTGCTTACAGCAAGCAAGATGCACTAAGGCTTCACAGCCAAGCAAGGCCGGTCACTGGCTTACCAGTACGCACACGCCTTAAATAGGAAATGTAAAGCGTCATGAGGAATCAACAAATTGACTGGAAAGGACTGATTTACGGAATTCATGGAGCGCCACCCTGAACTGTCACTTCGATCCACCGAAGCTACTGGTCTTGGACGAGCCACAAGTTTCAACAAAAACAATGTGGATGCTTTCCTTCGCAACCTCAAGAATTTTTACGATCGCAACAAGTTCACTCCTGACCGCATCCACAACTGCGATGAGACTGGATTTACTGCCATACACAATCCACCAAAGGTTGTTGCATCACGTCGAGAGAAGCAAGTCGGTCAAGTGACATCTACGGAGCGTTGTGAATAGGTTACCGTGCTGTGCACTTTGAATGCTATAGGCGACGTCGTGCCTCCGGTTTTTAACTCCCCAAAAGTTCAATATAAACATTTGTTTCTCAACGGTGCTCCAGCGGGAAGTCTGGCTTTATCCGGTCGATCGGGATGGATGTCCGTTGATCTGTTTCCACTGGCACTGGAACACATTGTGAGACACAAAAAGTTATCAAAGGAAGACCCCATCCTCTTACTTCTCGACAATCAGGAAAGCCATGTAAGCATCGGCATTATCAAAAAGTCACAGCATATCCACGTGGTGAATGATGATGAGTGGGCGAAGCTCCGGAGTGAATCGTCGGTAAACCAGCGATTCTTCCGTTAACCACTTGCCCCTTGATGCCATACTGTCCATTACCGTGCGTCAACCGCCTTATGCTCATGAACGGCAAACGAGGAGCGATCAGTCGTTCTTCAACAAGGTTCAGAGGAGGTAAGTGATCCGGTTTGGGTGGGTACGTGTAGCCGTAAGATACGCTCATTGGAGGCACCTTTCCCGCCACTAGCGAATCCTTGCAGCTATAGCAAATTTTGTACTCACCGCTGCTGGCAGGGAACTCGCGCTGCAGCACGGCGATGGCATTGGCGCGAGCCTGGTCGTTCTTTATGGAAGATATTGTGACTAGACTGTTTGAGAACCACAATCTATCACACACACCACAGCTATGGCCGAACGAAACGTCTAGAAAGTCTCGCTTAAACCGCGCGTCGGCACCTTCGGGCTGAGCTCGCCTGATGCGTTTTGCAGACGCCTCACGAGCTCTCGCTGCATCGGGGTCTGCCTGCCGATACGCGCGCTTTCTTGCCGCTTCCCGTTCCCTGACGTTCTGCAGATCCTCTTGGCGCCGCTGCCGTGCCGCTTCGGCTTCCCGCTCTCGTACGGCCGGATCTTGGCGACGCTGCCGTGCCGCTTCGGCTTCCCACTCTCGTACGGCCGGATCTTGGCGGCGTCGCCGAGCAGACTGACGACGCGATTCGGCTTCCCGCTCTCGCACGGCCGGATCTTGGCGGCGTCGACGCGCAGCCTGACGACATGCTTCGGCCTCTCGCTCTCGCACGGCTGGATTCTGTCTGCGAGCGCGCGCTGCCGCCGCCTTGCGCGCTCTCCGCTCCGCAGCCTTGTCTACTGCCTTCATCCAGCTAAACTACGAGCAGCGCCAAGAGCGAGTGCCTTTTAGAGCTAAGCGCCATCTGTCATCTCTACATAAAGTTAATTCCGGAACACGCCATCTCTTGAGCCATTCATAAACTAAACCTCGAAGTGGCTACATACCCACAACTAGGAGGGACAGACCCACGCCTTAAGGAGCTTCGCCCCTAAAAGGAGGAGAAAGGTAGCAACAGCGACTGTTCCTCCTTGTTGTGATCAAGTTGCCCAGAGAAGGGAGGAACGGAGGTTTGAATGAAAGGAGGAGATCCAGTTCCTCCCTGTCTAGTTGGCGCAGGGGTAGAACATCGGAGAACTGACCAAGTGGTCGCAGGTTCGATCCCTGGAAGGCGTGGTGTTGTTTGTTTGTTTTTTCTTTCGTTAAGAACTAAACCTCGAAGTGGCTACATACCCACAACTAGGAGGGACAGACCCACGCCTTAAGGAGCTTCGCGCCTAAAAACAAAACAAAAAAAAAACTGCTGTCTGCTTGCTTACATTTCCCGCTCACTGCAGGCATCGTGCAGACTGCAGTCTCATGATGTGCCGGTATTCGCACCATTGAAACCTTGATACAATGCGGTGTGCAACGACTGGCTGTTAAAAACCAAGGGAAGACCATCACAATTCATAGCGTTGGAGAGATAGTGGGATCTGCGTACACGTCAGCAGTGACACAGAAGATCATCGTTTCAGTCTTTCAGATGACTGTTATTTGACTACTCAACAGAGAACTCCTCACGGATAAGGACTACTCGATGCATTCTGTAAAAGACCGACCCGCGGCACCCTCCAGTAAACTGGTACCTCCAGAAACAGCTATCAACATGAGTGATGCAAGCGGTTCACGTGATTCTCCCACTGAGGTTTCATGTGCCTACACTTTCCTGAACACAACTGAAAGCAGAAACAATCTGGGCAAAGCCGACATGTACGATGAAAGCAAGCAGCATGCACACAAACTAAGCTCACAACCCCAACTCTTCCCATCAACATTCGTCTTTATCCAAAGGCTGCACCACTAAAAACAGGGAAAAGAGGAAGGAAAAAAAATGAAAGCCGTTTACAACTCTCTGTAACGCCGAATTAGAGCGCAGCTCTTGAGGAGGAGGGGAAGGCACGGGGGGGGGGGGCGTCACGTGACCTCGGGGGGGGGGGGGGGGTCACGTGAGCTCGAGGGGGGGGGGGGGGGCGGAGTAAATTTTCAGCTAAATTTAACGGGAAAAATTTTTCGTTAAATTTTGCGGGGAAAACTTTTCGTTAAATATAGCGGGGAAAATCTTTCGCTAAATTTAGCGGGGAACATTTTTCGCTAGATTTAGCGGGGAGCATTTTCCGCTAAATTTAGCGGGGAAAATTTTCCACTAAAATATAGCGGGGAAAATTTTCCGCTAGATTTGGCGGGGAAAATTTTCCGCTAGATTTAGCGGGAAAACGTTTCCGTTAGATTTAGCGGGAAAATGTCTCCGCTAAATTTAGCGCGGAAAATTTTCCGCTAAATTTAGCCGGGAAATTTACCTATCATTCACCGCGCGGTTACGCCGACGGCGACGGCGACGCCGACGCCGCTCAAGCCTGACACGGGCGCCTAAGAGCTGCGCTCTAAAATGAAAGCCCCTTACAACTCCCTGTAACGCCGAAAAAGAGCGCAGCTCTTGAGGAGGAGGGATGGGTACTGAGGGGAGGGAATACCTCTCCTCCCTCCTCCTCACCTCTTCATCCTGCCTACTAATCCTCCCGACGAATGGCGACGGCGTCGATCGCTGTCGGCGTAACCATGAGGTCACGTGACCCTCATGACGTCGCGTGACCCTCGTGACCTCACGGGGGTCACGTGACGTCACCGGGGTCACGTGAATTCAGGGGGGGGGTCACGTGACGTCACCGGGGTCATGTGACCTTACGGGGGTCACGTGACGTTACGGGGGTCACGTGAACTCACGGGGGTCACGAGACGTCAACGGGTTCACGTGACCTCACGGGGGTCACGTGATCTCACCGGGGTCCCGTGGCCGACGGTTACGCAGACGGCGACGGCGACGGTGATGGCGCTCAAGCCGGAAACGGGCGCCTAAGAGCTGCGCTCTAAAAATGGTGGACCAAAGTGCTTATTCATACCCAAGAAAAACTTCTTATTGAACAAGAAACCATTGAAAGGATGAAAAGAAAGTAGCTTCAAGAAAGGCGACAACTGTCCAGAGTGGAAGGAACTGCTGAGAAGTATCGTAGGCAAAAAAAAGCAGAGTCGAGAAGTGTCTAGCTCCTCAAGTGATGACGGCTGTACAACAGCCATTCAGCATGATGAAACTGAAAGTGACGTGCCTTTTGTTGGCGATGGGGATCACGAACTCTCAGAAATGGATTAGCAGATTGATGAGGTCTTATTTGCAAAAGATAAATTTGTCCTTATGAGGTTTTGTAACAAAAGCTCAGTTATCTTTTCCGCCGGTAGAGTTGAAGGTTTAAAAGTAGTGAAAGCGCACAATAAAGACGAACACGAAGACGGAGAGGCGAACAGGACGAGCGTCTCCGTCCTCGGCGAGTTGAAAGTACTGACGACTTCAATATCACTGTAAACTTCATGCTTCGGAAAGACGACGGCTGGAAGTTGCACCTTCCGCTTCAGGTAGATATAAGGACCGTACCGAAGACCGAGATCGTGTCGAGATTGCCAAAACCGCAGACGGAGGAACAATTAAAACGACTGCTATCTTGCTTCACGTGTAATGTCGACCCGTCGGCCTATTCTATTCATTAGCACATATTTTCTGTGAAATCTGACAACTGTCCCATTCTTCCCAATTGATATCCCACTCCTCCCAGCAAGGAGGTTGGAAAGGGACAAATTTTGCTTGCTGGGAACAATTTTTTTAGAGCGCAGCTCTTAGGTGCCCGTTTCCGGCTTGAGCAGCGTCGCCGTCGGCGTCGCCGGCGGCGTAACCGCGCGGTGCAATATCGGAAACGTCCCATGATGCAACGGCGGGTATCACTCGTGACCGGCGCGTTGCATTACGAAACGTTTCCTATAATGAGATCACACGTGACGTCACGAATGACGTCACGAGGGTCCCTCGCGTTACATTATGGGAAACGTCCCATGATGCAAAGCGCAGGTCTCACTCGTGATAACCGCGTGTTGCACCATAGGACGTTTCCGATGACGAGAAGGAGGGAGGAGGAGGGTGGAGGGGGTAGGAGGAAGGAGGAGGGGATTAGGAGGGAGGAGAAGGAGGAGAGGCGGAGGAAGGAGGGAGAGGGAGGAGGGCGAGGAGGGAGGAGGAGGGGAGGGGGAGAAGGGGAAGAGGAGGAGGAAGGAAAATTCTACAGGAGGAGGGTGGAGAGGGTAGGAGAAGGGAGGTAGGCGAGGAAAAGGGGACGAGGAGGGAGGAGTAGGAGAAAGGAGGAGGAGGGGGAGGGAGGAGGAGAAAGGAGGAGGAAGGATGGGGAGGAGGAGGGGAGAAGAAGGAGGAAGGAGAAAGGAGGAGGAGGGAGGAGAAGATAATGAGGGAGGAAAAGGGGAGGAGTAGGAGAAGGAGGGGAGATGCCAGCAACCCATTGTGAATGGCATGTGATATTGACACGCGCGTCGCCGAGAGCGCGCGTGCGTGGCCGAATGGTTAGCGCTCTTGACTGTCGCGCGGAAGGGCTAGGTTCGATTCCAGTCAGCGGGATGTCCTTTTATTTATTCTTTAAACTTGGCGTTCTCGTAACTTAGAGAACATTCTCGTCTGATCAAGTTCCGAATGTTCTACGCACCGAAAGTTCCACGCCGAATGTTCCAGAAACCCACGAGGGTACATAAGGGACTCCGCATGGCGAGCGGAGTCAGTCTCGCCCCAGCGTTTGGCTCTGCTGTTACGACGCCCGTGACGCTCTGTTGTTTCCTTCTGTACACTTTTGTTTTGAGCACATGTTCGCCCCATTAAACGTTTCAGTTTCCTCATTTCCTCTTTGTTTCACCTCGTCATTTGTGTCAATAACACCAATGAGTCACAGAGAGGCACTATGAAAACGTGGTGTACTCGCTATTTAAGTGGCCGTCTACATGGGTACTGGCCTGTGCTGCACCCATCGATCTCTGTGGCACGTCAGACGAAGTTGGTAAATTGTGCAGCCGCCAAGATCGACAACGGCTTGTTCGTTGTAGCTCTGAACCTCTCGCCTACGGAACTCACCAAATATTTCGTGCAAGACAAATAACTTCATACTAGTCATGCAGGAAAACATTTCATTGGCCCCGAGGGACGTGCACTCGCTGTTCTGCTGAGCCATCTCGGGAGAGTACTCTAAAGACTGCTGCTGAGGAAATCAAAACGCCGAGCAGTTTTCGACAGAGCCGACAGCAAGTAGGATGGCATTGAAAGTATCACGTGCTTTGTCAAGGTGTTGACTTTAACGCTGTCGCGTTCTCCTGCCATGCTCCCGCTGTCCTGTTTCCTGGCACCGGCAGAACGCAGACAGAGTGGAGCTTCCAGATGTGAGAACTATATTTTCCATCTCCGAACAAGCGGTGATTGCTGAATCTCTATTCCTTCGTGACAATAACACGAACTTTATGAACGCCCCTCGTATATATATATATATATATATATATATATATATATATATATATAATCGAAAATGTGATGATGATTAAACCAAACTTGATCGAATGAATCAATGTCTTACGACACCCCCGAAACCCAATATATACGGCGCAGCCAGGATATATATATATATATATATATATATATATATATATATATATATATATATATATATATATATATATATATCTTTCTCAGATCGTTTAGCACGGTATATCGCAAAATAGAAATACATCAAGAGAGGAGGAGGAGGCGAGCAGGAGAGAGTAAGCATGAAAAGGAGGGGCATGCCCTCCTCTCCTCCTCCTCAAGAGCTGCGCTCTTATTCGGCATTACAGGGAGTTGTCAATGTCTTTCATTTCTTTAACCTTCCTATTCGAGTTAGCACACCCTGCGACTCAGCAACTGAGAAGAACATTTCACCTTGCACTTAGACAACCCTTAAACTTGTTCCCATGTTTACAAAAAAAATGCTAAAAATCATATGAAATTTGCCGCATACCTCCCCACTCTCCCCTATCGTCGATTTGAAGTGAAAGGGGTGAGACGTTTGGCAATTGTTTTTAATTTGCTGCGCTAAATATTCGGAATTTATAATTTCTATTTTTAAGATGACTACAAGTTGCAATTGGAGTGCCATCACAGCGGCATTTTTATCGAGCACCATACAATAAAAGAAGTTAAACTAACCAAGTGATATTAAGCTCCCAGTTGCGCAAAAACTGCAGAGGGCTGCGCGCGAAGTGCGTAGGAAAACTGCCCACCCCTGCAACATCTGCGGTCACTGGCAGCCTGGCGTGACTAGTTAGGAGGATCATGTTATCGCGTAGCAACTAATGAGGCTCTTCCATCAGCCAGTAAAAACGCCTTAGAGCCAATAACGAATAAGAGAGGGTGAACAAGGTATAGCTAGCGTTTTCTGTGCTGTAAACGAGCTGTCAGTGGCACAATGGTTACAGGTGTCACTGACACCCAGACTTGTACACGTTACTGAAAAAAGTAACCGATTACAACCACAATTACTTCAGAGTAAAAAGTAACCGATTACAATTACAATTACTTCACAGTAAAAAGTAACCGATTACAATTACAATCACAGCCTCAAAAAAGTAATCGAGAAACTACACAAAAGTAATCGATTACTTCCGACGTTACTTTTCATTCAACTTTTGTTATTACGGTAGCATAATCCTTGGGGTCTCGCGCTCAGTTGTTACGAAAGAACGAAATGAAAGAAAGCCTTGAGCATTTTTGTTTAGAGTTGAGTGAGTGACGTCACCACACCCAATCCCTCTAGTAAAAAAATATAAAAAATAGTGCTGTTTAAATACATTACTCACAAGAGGCTGGATAACATAATTTTTCATACCCGAACGTAGTCTCCGGTGTATCAAAACAGAAAATGTTCCCCGGAAACGAAGCATAGTGAAGTAACCTACTAATCCTGGTCCTGTGCTTAGTGGTTTCGAAAAAGAAAAAAAAATGTACCGTTGCCCAGAGCTGAGTGACTCCAGCACATATAATTGAGAAAAAGTGTACTCGGTATTTTTGTAATCAATTACAGGAAAAAAAGTAATTTAATTACAAGCATCGTTACTCCTTAAAGGAAGTAATTGAAGCATTACAAAATTACAGTCAAATGAAATCGATTACAAGTAATCCATTACTTGTAACGCGTTACGTACAAGTCTGCTGACACCTAACGTCTCAGTGACACCAGCACCAGTCGGAGACTGGTAAACGCACCACTCTCCGACTGGTGCGTCTTCTGCGTCCAAAAACGTGGCCCCTCGATTTCCACCTGAAGAAGTCATACAAGTATCATGCTGTCACCGACCGCGATTATGGCGGTGTCCCAGCAGCAGTTGGTGCATGTTCCAGACGCCTGTTCTGTTGCAGGATCGCTCCAGTCTTACAGTCCACGGAAGCCTCAGTAGCCAGGAGTTCGCCGCGACGAGAGGGGCACTCGTGTTCGCTCTTCCTTTTCGCCGGCATTTCTACGCCCAACCACTAGGATCGCGACGTACGAAACGGCATGACCCTCCGACTTCTGTGCCCTCGTTCGTTGCCACTTTGCGACCACTTTTGATGTATGGGTGGTATAGGACGCTAAGACTCGTTCCGGGCGTCATAGTAGTGCTGAGGCTTCGATACGAGGAACCTCGGGGCACTAGTCAAGCAGGGCTGCTGCGTCAACGTTCCACTAGCAGTCGTGTTCTGACTAATTGACCGACTCCCCACCCGAACGCACATGAAGCACTCGAGGACAATCTTTGTCCAGTGCTGTCGTCTTTTAGGTGTTGAAAATTCGGCAACACGGACCTGCTGCCTAGGAGGTTTTGCTGTAGCTCGGGTCGTTCGCTCACCTGCGTATCCTCAGTTGCTTCCAAGGTCGGCTCCGTGGTTTCTTGCAGCCCGCTCTATACACTCAGTCCTCGGAATTTACTTCGGCACCTCGGACGGTGCTCAAAGCTCTACAAAAAGATATATATATAAATATACGCGGCCTACGTGGTTAAAGATGCGGTGCATTAGCTGCCTCAGTTTTTCTCTGTCATAAAGTGTGAAGACACGTTAAAGGGGACATGAATCGATTTTTCTACTTTCGCTAAATAGTATTTGGAACCACTTCCTAAAGTTAATAACTCAATAAACTTGCCTTAGTATTTTCTTTTTTTTTTTTTTTTAGGGGGGAGGGGGCGATGGCAGCCGTTAAAAAAATTGAAATAGTAGAGATGCCGTGAACTTTGTGTGAACCTGCGGCTCGAAGATCGAACCAAGGGTTTGAAAGGTTCGAAACGTTTTTAGACGTCGAACCTATCACATAGAACATTCGATGATTTCCAAATTGCAGGGTTTCTGGCGCTTAAAAATTCGATTGTTTTCAAAGTTACAATTTGTCGCGCTATGAAATTTGTAATTTTCGACCTTTCGAGCTCATCAGGCTAAGAAATTCGATCATTTTAAAACTTTTGAACCTGTTAGTTTCAAAAGGTCGATAAACTTTAAACTTCTGAGCAAACGTTTGACGAAGTTTCAATCAAGTTCACCCCCATAGCACCCATAGGTTAAAAGCAACAGATACAAATAATTCAAGATGTCGATGTGTGGAGGTGAAATTGCGCTAGAGTCTGTGGGGTTCGACTTCCGCCGCCCGCCGCAGGTGAGCGACCAGACAACTCGTTTCGTGAACTTAGGAAGGGTTTATTACCTTGACTCTGGCTGACCACAACTAGGACGATCAATGCCTGTGGCCAGGCTAGTCCGTCTCATTTCAAGACGGCAAATGTAGCCGCCCCCCGTAAGTTTGGAACTCGCCTCCGCGTGGCCGGCCAAGTGCCCCACCAGTCTTATTTAGCTTTGCGACCAGGAGCATGAATAATACACCTTTTTTCTTCAACTTACGCACAGCGCCTCTCCCGTGCACAACTGCGTAAGTTGCCCCGAGGTAACCTGTGGGTTGGCAGATCCCTAATCTGCAGGCTTTAAGTTCAACCAAGGCGCATCACTGGGAACGTCCTTTATGGCATGATAACTCTAATAACAAAAACGGCTTGACACAACAAAAATAACAATTTCATTAAACATTTCGCCCCCCATGCGGGAGGCATCTTCAGTAACGCAAAAAGCAAATGAGAGTTGTAAAGAAAGTTTGGCTATTTATATATGAATGTTTTGTACACATCTGGCAGGGGGCCACTGTTCTATTTGACTAGCGATGAGTCACTTCCGTGTTTGGCGTTCTAGATGAACCAAGATTCCAGCAGCTTCGGGAGGTTCACAGAATCCCGAAGTATGAGAATCGTTCATTACCTCAACTCGGAGCCTGAACAAGCGGCCACGTGGCCTGGTGCCTATCCTATGCAGCTAACGCTATTCATACCCACGCGCTGGTGTTTTCAAAGTAGAAGACGCGTGCTGAGCTCCAGGCATTGTTAGAGTTCGGCTATTCTCATCACCGCAGTGCTGGGACATGAGCCACTACCCGAGTGTTCGCCGAGACATTGATTTGTTACGATCCGAAGTCGAGTGCTCACGCATTTCTCATTTCCAACCCATGAGCCGCTCTCGACTGTAGTCAGACGGGTGGTTTCAATCAAACAATTACCTCATTAAACCTTGCGAAAGCAAGCCTGAATGAAATAGTCCCCTTTCATCCTCGTAATCACACCGCTACTAAGAAACTTCTTAATTAGTGACGGTCTGTGCCATTATAATTTGGCCAGGTTAGGACCAGTACGCCTCTGCAGTCATGAAAATTCCAACCCATTCCCATTCCATTACCCCATTTAAGAGTCCTGAAAATTCCAAAATTTACTGCCATCTGATAAACGCCGCCCGTAAACTTTTTTTAAAATTATATTTTATGGGAGATGAGATAAGATTGCATTTGGGGTAAGACACCGGTCGTTCTATCATCCCGCCTCAATTGCTAACATTACTGGTATGTTTTGTTTAAACATGCTATTACTAATATGTGCACTTTGTAGCTAATAATTTACAGCTTTCTTCCCTCTTCAATGTACTCACCTTGAGGGTATTTGAAATAAATGAATAGATACAAGAAAAAAATAGACGGACTTTTTCCTGAACGAGCTTTCAATGCGATAGCATTACTCAGCTACTCCCCCCCCCCCCCCCCTCGGATTTCTAGGAGTTGCTGTACTCCTAATGCACAGTACGTATGCGCAGAAGATAATTTAAGCTCATATTCTCATACTGCTTCACATTCGCACCCTCTTCGAATGACCTGACGACTTTGATGTCGGCCTAGAGGTCGTCCCTACAGTTATCCTAGAGGTCGTCCTCAACGTCGTCTCTCCCATCACCTTTGAGGTCGTCCTAGAGTTTGTCCCAGAGGTCGCCCTAGAGGTCGTTCTAGACGTCATCTTTGACGTCGTCCTTCATGTCGTCCTAGAGGTCGTCCTTAGGATCGCCCTAGAGGTCGCTCCAGTCGTCGTCTGCAAAGTCGTCCTTGAGGTTGTCCTTGAGATCGCCCTAGAGATCGTTCATGACGTCGTCTTTGATATCGTTCTCTAGGACATCGTTCTCGACGTCACCTGGGCCGTGTTCCTTGAGCTTGTCCTATACGAATGATATCGCAATTCATAGACAGCCAACAAAAGTGGTTTCTGCTGCAATCTTTTTCGATAATGTATAGAGTAAAACAAGAATTGAAAACGTGCACACCACGAAACTTTAATGCCAACGAAACACGCAAAAAAAAAGTGAGACCACAAATAGGTATGATCTAGTGTCATAGGCTGAATAATATTCATTTCAGCCGTCTCGAAGATACCGTGGCGATCCCATCCTCTTGAAAACACTCGAAGTGTACTTATTGTGCAGCCGACCGTTAGAAACTAAGAGTCTGACACTGGAAGTGCATTCTGGATTAATTGACTAGACAATCTTACTGACTAGTGCATGAAAATCCGTTGACGTTAAATGCATTCGAGCAAATAAAAACACACGGAGATCGAAGTCCTCTTGTGTTTCTTCTTTTTTTTTTTCATTAGCTGTTAAAATGTTACAAGCACCTTAAAGACAATACCGCTGTAACTAGTCATATCAATTTACATGCTCGCTCTTATGTTTTAGGTATTAAGAACTTTTTAATTGAACTGTAGTTTACCACAGAAGTTGTCCCGAAGAAGAATGTGACAGTCAAGAGTAGAAGGTACGCCCAAAAAAGCGATTAAATGTCGTAGTAGACTATAGTAAAAAATAATAAAAAAAATGACTAAAACCATCAATCGGGTACTTAGTTTTTGAAAAGAGACAGAATCCCTCATTTGCAAACGAATTCTTGGGCAGTGCCAATACAATTTTCGCAAGCGTTGCAAACTTTGGATAGCAATTTCTTGACATCGCAGTTGCCACATTTTGGGCGGTACAGCAAACTACCTTGAATATATTTTCTTGTTTTGGCTTCACCGAAGATGTGTGCAACGCAGAAATATAAACACAGGTGGCTGAACCCATCATCTGGAAATGCTAAGGAAACGCAAAACCGTTTTCTTCCTTTAAAACAAGTCGTAAGCCCTCACACAAAATAGTTTATGTAAATCAAACAAGTTACCCTAAAAACTGGCCACTGCTTGGTTAGTGTGCTTACGTTTCACAGACAAAAAAGTAATTTAACTATCAGAATAGCTCTAAGTCCGAAAGGGTATGTTAAACAAGTGACGATCATTTTTTTTTTCATTGTAGCTAACAAAATTAGTCCCTCTATACCAAAATGAAAACAGTGAACGCGAAACGAGGAACGAAAATATTACACAAGAGGTGTGTGGAGATCGGCACCGACCTTCCCAAGTTTGCGTGTGGGCACATCAGCAGCAAAGTCCTTCAGAGTTCAGCGTCGTCGATACGTGCAGTGTTCAACAAATTACACATACAGACACCAGAAACACACACAGGCACGCACAAAAGTATTCACGACTTCAGAAAATATGGACCGAAGAATCCATGTTCCATGTGGGGAGGCACTGATGTTGGTCGACACTATTTCTAAATTCTTGTTGGGAAACGACGTGGTGAAAAGGAGCTTCTTTGTTAATGTTGCAGTGGTTGGATTTGAAGAAGGTTAGGGGTCTGGGCGTTCCAAACGTCTGGTGTCTTTATCCTCTGAGCGACTCGTGAGGTCGGTTCACTTTGCGCTCGAGTGGAGACTGAAAACCAGAAATACACCGTTAGGTATTATTTTATAAAGGTTCATGTTTACATCCCATTCTGCTTTTTTACTGGGAGCATATACCCGCATCCCATTTTACTGTGTCGCACTTTTCTGCTTTTGAGCACTGACTTTACGCACGAGATGTAGTCTTACACAGCTTTTGATCTGTTTTGAAACACATTAGCAATAGCATTTTCATTTTTTTTTTATTTGGCTGAGGATGTGCTTTAGTTCTTGCACCTTGGAGCCAACAAACAACAACATTGTGTTCATATTTAGATTCATATCACTTCCGGTAACTTAGTTTTATTAAACCAAACGAAAAATATAATATTTCAGCCGAAATAAACGTTTTTTATGAAATATTTGTATTTCGTGACACATTAGAAAATTCTAGAAATAGGGAGCAAGTCAGAGATTCATGAAAAGTAATATTCACGTAAAGTGTATACATACTTTTAGTTGTTCTTTGAGTAGTTCGGTTGAATCTCCTGCTACGCCCGTGCCTTGGCAGCGGCCAATACCGCAGTGGCTGTCGAGAGTGAATTCCACAGGGTGTGCCGCCGTTGCGAGGGATTCGCTCCACCCACCAGGCTTCCTGCATACAGCAGGTAGAGCGAAAGTATGATAATATATTAAGATAGGTCACTTGGACTATAGCTACCCAATAAAAATCTGGACATTCTTCTTAGGCCTAGCGACATATAGAGCCTATTTGTACGTTGCGAGTTACAAGTAAATATTTACTTGAAATAAATTACATTTTATTGTAACTTTTAAAGCTTCAAATATTTTTTTTGTGGTATCGTCTGCTGTATTTTAATTGCTATATTTATGTACTCATTTACAAGTAAGCAATTATATGTTTACAAAAAAGCTAAAATGATTGAGTTGAGTTTTTTTACGTAAACAATCGCCCTGCCAGCCCACGCGTCACTCGTCAATGTTGCACCAACGTTGGACACTTTTATGGACCCCTAAATAACGAGAAAAGATATACCAAGATACCAGAAGGATTAGAATTTCAACGCGCTCAGCCACGTTTTGACTGCCGGACTGTCGAGAGTGCCTCCTTTCCTGTGTGCACGGGTTGTTACGATCCGGCAGTCGCAACAGGCAGTCGCAACAGGCAGTCGCAACAGTGAAGCGCATCGCGTCCTAGAAAACTCGGAAGCGTCCGTTGAAGCACTGTGCAAGCACGAACTGGTATAGAGTGTTTGTGCGCTACAAAACCCCTCTTCCCTCAAGCGCATCCGCCAAGAGGGTCGTTAGCGTCGCAGCAGATATCTTCACCAGGAAATGTGTGAAGATCACTGACGAGAACTTCGAACGACAACTGCTGTTGAAACTTCACAAGTTGTTCATGACAAATAGAAACAAAACGTTTCCACTTTGAACATAAGTATGCGTTTTTGATTTCGTAATAAAAAATTTAAAGAGTAGGGTGAAAAATACTGAATTGTTTTCTGGTAGTTTTTCATTATTGTTGAGATGCAGTATTTTAATATTATAATCCATTACACCTTTCAATAAAGTAATTGTAATTGGTTCCTCTTTTTCAGTAATGGACAAAACCAATCTAAGGAGATAGTGTACATTTGTGGGAAAATATTTTTTCTTTATTATTGAGCGGATGTTTATCGGCATTCAATAGGTTACGCAATTTAGAAAGAAACTGTTACTTTCAATATATATATATATATATATAATGGGAATGAGTAAAGATTGACAAGTGCAGCCGTAGTAATATTGTGAACGAAGAGGGGAGAAGGTGATTATTGAATTTATTGCATTAAAGTTAGAAAAAAGGGAAAGGGAAAGAGAGCTGGCGAAACATTGGGCCAGGAGCGGGCATTGAACCCGCAACCTTCGCCTGTCCGGGGCGACTCCTTAACCGATTAGACCCTCCCGACCACTGGTTTCGGCGGACTCAATGTTTGACCAGCTCTTTGTGTACTATTAGTTTCGAATTCGCTTAACTGGGTAGACGACAACCGTTGCTGATTTAAGGCCCGCGCTAGTTCCGAATTGCGGCAGTGACGCGGCACGTCATCTCAGCTTTGCAAATGTACAGTGGGAATGGAGGCATAGGAGCCAAGGAGCCGAAGGCGTATATATTGTCACAAATGACCAATGATGAGGCGAAGAATAACTAAAGAAGCTAAACGTTTAATGAGGCGAACTTGTGCCCAAAACAAAATAAAAGTAAGGTAACGTCGCAGGCGTCGATGTCGGCGAAACAGCTGGATCGATCGCTGGAATGAGACTGACTCCACTTGCCTTGCGGAGTCCCTTATATACCCTCGTGAGCTTCTGGATCATTCGGCGTAGAACTTTGGGTGCGTAGAATATTCGGAACTCGATCAGACAAGAATGTTCTTGAACTTACGAGAAGGCCAAATCGAAAGAATAAATAAAAGGACAGTCCCCTGACTGGAATCGAAGCTACACCTTCCGCGCGAAAGTCAAGCGCGGTAACCACTCGGCCACGCACGTGCTTGCTCGCCAACTCGCGTGGCATTTCTCACCCCTTTAAAACCGCATCGTCTCGATGCGATGTGCCGGGAAACGAAAACAGCAAAACAAAATAATAACGGCAAACTACGTAGACTTGTGTAGCACAATCCTATCGAGCGTATTACAAAACACAATTCACAGTCCTATCGATTGTAGTACGGCTTGAGTCGCACGACGTGGACGACTTCCGGTCGTGGAGGGTTGGCGTGATGAAGTCCGTGTTCCGTCGGGCATCACCTCGTAGTTCAGATCCCCGAGTAGACGAAGCACTTTGTAGGGAACAAAGTACCGTTTCAGGAGTTTCTCGCTGAGACCACGGCGGCGAATCGGTGTCCGCACCCACACCCAATCTCCGGGCTGGAAGTGGACGTCTCGACGACGAAGGTTGTAGCGGCCAGTGTTGACACGTTGTTAGGCTTTAATCCGAAGTCTGGCGAGCTGACGGACTTCTTCTGCCCGTTGGGCAACCACCTGGGCGTCGTCGCTTCCGTCGGCAGCCGATTCGTGGGGTAACATAGCGTCCAGCATTGTCGTTACCTTGCGCCCATGCACCGGTTGAAAGGGTGTCACTCCGGTGGTATCTTGTACGGACGTGTTGTAGGCAAATGTGACGTACGGCAACACCTCGTCCCATGTCTTGTGCTCCGCGTCGATGTACATGGAGATCATGTCGGCGATGGTCTTGTTTAGGCGTTCCGTCAGCCCATTAGTCTGGGGATGGTACTCTGTGGATCGCCGGTGGTTGGTGTTGTTAAGACGGAGGATCTCCTGCATCAGCTGGGCCATGAACGATGATCCACGGTCTGCAATGAGGACTTCGGGGGCGCCGTGCCGGAGGACAATGGACTCGATAAAAAACTTGGCGACTTCAACAGCCGTTCCTGATGGAAGGGCTTTCGTCTCGGCGTACCGTGTGAGATAATCGGTTGCGACGATTATCCATCGGTTTCCGTGCGTCGAGGGTGGGAATGGTCCAAGTAAATCCATTCCGATTTTCTGGAAAGGGGCCCATGGTGGCGCAATGGGCTGAAGAAGTCCTGCCGGTCTCGTCGGTGGTTTCTTCCGTCGTCGACACTCGTGGCAAGAGCGGGTGTAGTGGTGGACTGTCTTCGCAAGCTTGGGCCAGTAGTACTTTTCGCGTATCCTGGCAAGAGTCCTGCTGTAGCCAAGGTGTCCCACCGTCGGGTCATCGTGGCAGGCTTGAAATATTTCCTCTCGAAGACTGGAAGGGATCACCAACAACCACGCCGTGTTGTTGTCACTGAAGTTCTCCTTGTAGAGCACACCTTGTTGGATGGAGAAGGGGTGCAGTGTTCGTACGAAAACGCGGGGAACGGCGTTTCCTTGTCCCTCTAAGTGCTTGTTGAGTGCTCGCAGTTCAGGGTCGCCTCGTTGAAGTGCTGCCATGTCGCTGACATTCAGGGCGCCGAAGAAACACTCATCGTCGTCGTCTTTGGTGCAGGCAGGACCGGCCTCGATGGAGGCCCTTGACAGGCAGTCGGCGTCATTAGGCTTCCGGCCGGACTTGTACACCACGGTCATGTCGAACTCCTGCAGCCGTAGGCTCCACCGGGCGAGGCGTCCGGAGGGGTCCTTTAGATTCGCGAGCCAGCAGAGCGAGTGATGGTCTGTGACCACGCGAAAAGAACTTCCATACAAAAATGGGCGAAACTTTGTTATTGCCCAGACGACAGCGAGGCACTCCTTTACAGTCGTTGACTATAGTTCCTCTCCGCGTTAGACAGCGTCCGACTTGCGTATGCGATGACTCGCTTTACCCCATCCTGCATTTAAACTAGTACCGCGCCAAGTCCGGTGTTACTGGCGTCGGTGTGGATCTCTGTTTCAGCAAACTGGTCGAAATGGCCAAGAATCGGGGGCGTCGAGAGTATTCGTTTGAGCTCGTCGAATGACCGCTGGTGTTCTTCTGTCCACTCGAACTTTACGGCGTCCTTCGTAAGGTGCGTCAGCGGTGCGGACAGCTTGGCGAAGTCTCGAACAAAGCGCCTGTAGTAGGCACAGAGTCCGAGAAATCTTCTCACGGCCTTCTTTTCAGATTTTCAGACAGCGGAGTAAATGCAGCTACGGCGCAGGTCTTATCGGGGTCAGGGAGAAAACCTTTGTTGTTCACGACATGGCCAAGGAACTTTAGTTCTCCAGAAGCGAATCGACACTTTGTTGGCTTGAGTGACAGGCCGGTGGTCTTGATGCCTTGGAGCACGGCTCGACGTCGTCTCAGGTGCTCGTCGACATTTCGTGAGAATACCACGACATCGTCCAGGTAGACGAGGCAGCTCTGCCATTTCAGACCTGCCAGTACTGCGTCCATGACACGCTGGAAGGTGGCTGGTGCTGTACAAAGTCCGAACGGCATCATTTTGAACTCGTATAGTCAGGCATTTTTCTCTCGGTCCCGTTCGTCGACATCAATCTGCCAGTAGCCACTCTTCAGGTCCATCGACGAAAAATATCGGGAGTGGCGCAGTCGGTCTAGCGTATCGTCGATGCGGGGTAGCGGATAGACGTCCGTAGTCACAGCATTCAGTCTACATATTCTACGCAGAACCTCAGGGTTCCGTCCTTCTTCTTTACAAGGACGACTGGGGATGCCCACAGACTTCTTGAGGGTTGAATTATGTCGTCGTTGAGCATTTCCTGGACTTGATCTTCAAGCACCTTCCTTCCCTTTAAGGAGACTCTGTACGGCGACTGGTGGACAGGAAGCGCGTCGTCGTCGGTAACAATGCGATGTTTCGCCATTGGTGTTTGTCGAACTTTCGAAGACGTGGTAAAAGAGTCAGTGTATTCGGCGAGGAGATTAACCAGCTGCCGGCACTTAGAAGCCGGGAGCTCGGGGTCGATGTCGAGCTGCGGCGCCGACGTGCTCTTCTGCTGGGACGACGAGGTTTCCTCAGCGATTGTGGTGACCACGGCTGGCGCCTGAAGCTCCTCGACATGGCCCACGGTGGTACCCTTCGTTAGGTGTTGCGGCTCCTCTCGAAAGTTTGTCACGAGAACAGTTGTACGTCCTTCTTCGAGATCCGTTACGCCTCGTGCGACGCCAATTCCTTTTTCAGGGAGCAGTTGGACGCTGCCTTCCAGAAGAGCTTCACCGTGCATGGCTGCGTCGGTTACGACGGTTACGAAAACACTTGACCGCGGCGGCAGGTTCACGTGGTTGGCAATAACTCGGACCGCGGTTGACGTCGTGTTGGTCTCCACCGGCGGCAAAACAGGCTTTCGCATCGTCAACTGGTTTGCCCCGAGGTCGATGACGGTGCCATACTCGCAAAGATGTCCATTCCGAGGATAACGTCCCACGAACAGCCTTGCAGAACGACGAACTTGACAGGGCACGTCTCACCATGGATCTCGACGCGATCACGGGCATCTCCCGACTGGTGTGATGAGGTGCCCACCGGCGGTTCGTATTTGAGGCCCTTCCCACGGTGTTGTCACTTTTCGCAGGCGGCAAGAGAGCCTCCCACTCAAAACTGAGTAGTCTGCTCCGGTGTGCACGAGTGCTGATGCGTCGTGGCCGTCGATAATGACACTTAGGTTGTTGTACACCGAAGCAGGAGCGTCGTTGCGATGCGCAGGGTCGGGAGAGTGGGAGCGCTCCGTCGGTCTGGGAGGCTCTTTAGTTCGGTCGTCTTCGGCAACGCCACCTCCAGGCGTTGCCTCACTTACTTTTCCCGTCGACGCAGGGGAGACAGGCTCTCTCGGCGGGGTCGTGGCGCTGGAGACGCTGAACGTCTGGGCGATGGTGAGCGGGATTGGCGGCGGTGAGGCGAGGTGAGGCGATGCTGAGGATGGCGAATGTCGAAGGTACTCCTCGATGTCGTGAGGGCGTTCGCCGTACCTCGGGCGTGGGTCGTTCGGATGGAACCCACACAGCCCAAGTCGGCGGTAAGGGCATCCACGATAGATGTGGTTGGCTTCCCCGCAGTGGTAGCAGAGCGGGCATCGGTCGGCCGTTTGCCACAGGTCGGTCTTTCTTGACGCAGATGGTTCTCGGCGTACATGCGCCCGATCTTCCTGGCGTCGGGGATGCTGCGGCTCGGGAGGCTTACGTCGGGGGGCCGCCATGTATGGGCGCGGGGCTGGTGGCATTCGTCGGACCATTGCGGCCTAAGTAAGAGCGGGCTCCTCCGGTGCTGCTGCGGTGACAGGAGTCTCCGGCTGGAAGGCTCGGTGAACCGCCTCTCGCACGACTTCGGCGAGTGAAAGCGAAGACGGGCGGGCGATCTGCAGCAGGTAGGATCTTGCGGAGCTCTTCCCGGACGATATCCCGGATGATCTCCCGGAGGCTGTCGACGCCGCTGGTATTCGGGTCCAGTAGGGAAGCTGCGACGGTTGGAGCAGTAGGCGCGCCAGCGAGTCGGTGGTAGTGGCTTGCTCGGGCCGTCTGTGCGCGCTCGATGTTGGTGGCTTCACTCACAAAAGCATCGACGGTCGTAGGATGATTGCGAACCAGGCCTCCAAAAATTTCTGCCTTGACGCCTCGCATAAGGATTCGAAGTGTCTGTTCCCCGGCGACCTCCGGATCGGCTCAGGCACTTAGACGCAGGACATCCTGAACAAAGCTGGTCAGGCTTTCGTTGGGGCACTGCACCCTTGATTGAAGCAGGTCCTCTGCTCGCTGGCGACGATGGTGGTTAATGCATGTCCGCTTAAGTTCGGCGACGCAGGATTCCCATGTAGTGAAGTAGGCTTTGTGGTTTTCAAACCAGTGCCTCGCAGTGCCTTCAAGCGAGAAGTAAAGGTTGTGGAGACACTGCTCAGTCGTCCATCCGTTGTGGAGGGCTACACGTTCGTAGTGTCGCAGCCAGTCTTCGATGTCCTCGAGGACCTCCCCGTGGAAAGGCGTCGGAGTCTGTAGTGCGACGGGCAGGACGACGACGGGCGGGGTGGTCATGGTCGGGATCTTCTTCCGGTTCTCGGCAAGAGACCCGATTCGGGAAACTTACCTCTGGTACGACGGCTTCTTCGGGCTTCGGCTTCTTTGGCCTTCCGGGGCTGAGCACGTCGCTTGGCCGCAATGTCTTCGGAGGGGTACGCTTAACGTGCATAGAATGCAATACCCCGGACCTCCACCAAAATGTCACGAATGACAAATGATGAGGCGAAGAATAACTAAAGAAACTAAACGTTTAATGAGGCAAACTTGTGACCAAAACAAAATAAAAGTAAGGTAGCGTCGCAAGAGTCGATGTCGGCGAAACAGCAGGATCGATCGCTGGAGCGAGACTGACTGCGCTCGCCTTGCGGAGTCCCTTATGTACTATCGGAAACAATATGAGCGTGAACGCGCCTCCGCGTGTCGCCGCTACCTGAGGCGCCGCCCTGCGGCGCCGTTCTGAAGTTTTGCGCATGCGTGAAAAAATCCTGTCGCTGTTCTCGCTTTGACTGTTAACCCCCGTTTGTCGTCTGCTATGCGCGCGCTGGCGGCCGCTCGCGCTGTCGTCTGCTATGCGACTCGTTTCCGTCGCAACTCAGACAAATGACAAATGCGCGATAACGCAATGCCCACATTTGATACGTGATAAGTAGCTGGCTTCTTTGATTGGGTCGAGATACAGCGATAACATGCAAATAGATTCAAGACAAAATATCTGCAATGCTTAGCGTTTAACTACGGGGAGCCCGGAAAAGATTCAGAGGAGTGAAAAATGGCTAGAGTTCCTGACGACGAACGGGTCAACATAGTTGAGCTGTCCCTGTGTTTCCGAGTTTCCGTTACGTTCCTGTTTCCAGTTTTTTCCTGTGTCCAGAAAGAACAAAGTATGAGCACTCTACTAATAAGCCTGTCGAGCCCATGGCCGACGGCATAACGGATGTTTTCACGTGTTAGGGCCACGTGTTCAAAGAATAATTGCATTGTGTTTCACTAAAGACTTTCGTGGAAATCAGCACCATTAAAGCTGTCCAGGGCAAACACAATACGCGTAGGAAGCGCGGGTGTCCGCCGGAGCACGCAGTGTTGGGAGGCAGACAATACGAGCGGCCGCCAGCGCACACAGGAGTCGCATAGCAGACGACAGCACGAGCGGCCGCCAGTGCGCGCATAGCAGACGACAGACGGGGGTTAACAATCAAAGCGAGAACAGCGACAGGATTTGTACACGCATGCGCAAAACTTCAGAACGGCGCAGAACGGCGCCGTTTCCGATAGTACCCTCGTGGGTTTCTGGATCATTCGGCGTAGAACATTCGGTGCGTAGAATATTCGGAACTCGATCAGACGAGAATGTTCTCGAACTTACGAGAACGCCAAATTGAAAGAATAAATAAAAGGACAGTCCGCTGACTGGAATCGAACCTACACCTTCCGCGCGAAAGTCAACTGCGGTAACCACTCGGCCACGCACGCGCTCGCTCGCCGACGCGCGTGGCAATATAACGAAGTGAAAAACTCATGGTGAGAAACAACAAACAGCGGAAGTTTAATCAACAGTTTCGCCGAGAGTATATATAATGCCTAAAATGGGCCGTAAAGATCGCCGCTTGCACGTAGCAACCAAAACTCTTCGTTAAAGGTGTTTTTCACAGGTCAGTTTTATTTAGCAAAATTACAAAGGGTAGCCCTTTTTCTATAAAAATGGGGTCAAAAACTTGCCAGAGAAAACGGCGGGCGGCAACGCAGACGACCTAATCGAATGGCTGGGCTTGTTTGGCGCATGTATATATTTAGACTTTCAGCGGTTTCGTAAAATATTTATACATTCGATGTACAGTTAATTCACCTGTATACTTTCGATAAAAATATAGATAGATATAGATATAGATATATTCAGACTCATGAAATAGAGCGATAATCGAGGAAAACAGGTGAACCCAATATTTAGGGAAGTGCTTCCTTAAACCGCAACAGGGCAGATTGTAGAATAGGTCTTTGTTCTCCGACTATATGCAACGCTAGATGCAGAACATATATGTTCACCTGTTTCTTAAAGGTAATTGAACATTAAATATGTTTCTGAACGCAGCGAGAACGAATGGCTTCAAACAGTCTCATCCGCACGCAAAAGTGAGATGTTACCGCCGGCATTAGAGTAGCCTAATGCCAACTCGGTGGTTATAACTAAAAAGAGAGAATTCCGATAGTGGGACATATAACTAAGCACAATTTCCGGTTTTTTCTTCGTGGGGAAAAGAAATCTTATTATTTGTATCTCTATATATACGGGAATTCTGATCGTTTTATATATAACCGTTGTAAACGGTTCACGTGGTTTTCGAAAATGCGAATATACTTGTCAAGAGAAGCAGGCGTTTGTAAAGTTATAAAATAAACCACCTCAAACTCCATCAAATAGGGCAATAAAAAAGCAGTCGAGTCAACCAGTAATTCAGTAATTAGTGACGTTGAAAAACATTTATTCAATATGACATTATCTTATTCGTTTCCTAGGCTTAAAAATATAAAATTATATAACGCAGGGAACTAAAACAATGTGTATATTATACTGAAATAACGACAGGAGATATCCGCGGATCGTTATCAAAAAATGGTACAAAGAGGTCTGCTTTCACCTGTACTTTCTTAAGACAGCCAATGTAAATGTATTTGAGCATAAATAAAAAAAAAAGAGATGAGAATTTTTCTCTTTTTAAAAAGGAATTTCAGTTTCTACAATGATTCCCGTACTACAGACTTTCCTAGGATGATCGATTTAGTGAATAATTAATGAGGTCGTGCCTCTGACTTCCATGGAACAGCCCAACTGGACGTCCGAAAACTGAAAACGCTGAAAGCTCGAAAAGCTAAGTTACGCAATCAAGGCCAAACAAAGGCAGCGACAAACAATAACTATAGAGAACAATTCAAGTTCTAACGACGTCATTGCAGCAAAAAAAATATAAAAAAAAACATAACATAGAGAAGCTTTTAAAGAACGGCAGGGATCAGAAGCATTCCTTTATTAAAGACACACGTAGGACAGAAAAATAAAATGGAGACGCGACGGTCCGTGCAAACGTGACATGGAATAAGAACTTCCCGTTTTAATTAGGCTCTGCTTGCCTAAGTGGACGGCAGAACAAAGAGTCGGGAAATAGCGCCGAAGTGCGCAGTGTACACCCCCCCCCCCCTTCTCCGCCATCGCAAGCAGCTCCAACACCAGGGTCCAATTACAGCCGCGTCCATACTCCGTCTTACGCTAAAAAGGACCTCAGCCGTCGCTAAAAGCCATCCCAGCCAATCGGGCGGCGCTTGTAGTGCCACGTGATTTAGCGCTTCCTGCGTCGCTGCGACTAACCTCGACTGATCACGTCTCACTCTCTCAGTGTTGGACTAGCTCCGATGGCTCGTAGCGTCCCCAGCAGTTCGTCTTCCAGTGAGACGAAGCATAGGGCTTGGACATTCTGTCAACGCCGAAAGACTGGGTGCAGCTGTTTGCACGGCGCGTGCGTCAATACAGAATCCGCGTCAGCTTCTGAGCCTTTATCGGAGCGGCGCTCGTGTGACTGGAATTAGCAGCGCGACTTTGCCGAGAATTGCGGTCTTCCATCGAGGCCGAGATTGGTGGTGGTGAACTTCGGTTGTATAACTATTTGTATTGCTGACATCCGCTATATAGCTTTTGTGTTACCAGCATGCACGTTTCCACCGTTTACAAAAATCACAGTCTACACGTGCTAAGCCACAGTTCAGCCCGCGCTTTTTCGCAATTAAGGAAAGCCAGAATGTTCGTGCGCATACCGAACAAACAGAGCAATGAAGGCGCCCTCGTACGCTTTTATAAAAAGGTCGCTTCAAGTTAGAATATAGAGGTCAAGCCTTCAATTCCCGAGTATTCCGGAAGTTATAAACTTTTAACATGAAATCTACCCAAAAAAACAGTATCAACACGGATGTAGCCTACACTTTTTTAATTCAGGTTTTTTTTAAAACCCATGTTGCATAAAAGCGGACAAAGTACACTATTAGCAAATTTACAGATAGGTTTTGCTGGCTCATCACAAATCTAAGCGCGATATATTAATTTATATTTTATATTTTATATTTATAAAATATAATATCGCTGAAAACAATATGGACCAACAAGTAAGACGACACAAGGCGCATATAAAAGAGGCCGTTGCATAATAAATGTACTGCAGCGAATTGATTAGTTGGGCCTTGCGTTATCTTACTTCTTCTTCGTCCTTATTTTTGGTGCTTTTAAATAGATCTAAACTCTGAACCAACTAGCCCAATTAACCACTTTGCTATAATACTTGAGCCGGGTCACCGCCAATATCACAACATTAAACACATACGCCCACGTGATAATCCCATTTGCTCGTTTTCCCTTGTATGTCGAGTGGATACTGAAAATTCCATATTTATTTCCCGCACTTGTTATACGCTGGATTTTGAAACGTCGTAATTTATACGCGGGGACGTCAAAGTATAAAATCTACAATCAGTTAGAAAGCTCGAAAAGGCGATTCCGTCCGTGAAGAAACCCTTCACACGCTCACGCCTCAGGTCGACTCCTCGCGATCAATAGCTTCCCGGCTGGCCGTACTAACTTTCGTTGCAGGATCACGGCTATGTTCGGTGCTCTCCCAGCAATGCTCGTTCTTTGCCTACCAATGCATTCTCCGAGTCGTCCTCTCCTCCCGGGTGCAGATGAACGGGGCAACGCTCGAGATTGCGGGCGGAAGGGGAACAACGCCTCCAACGGAAATGCCAGTAAAGGTTATCGGGAATGCAGCTGGACGCATTTCCTACAGTCCGTCTCATTATTAAAGAGGCGCTGAAAGGCTCGTCTCCCAACAAGAAAGTGTATCCTTTGTGGATTTGTTTAGAATGCTTGGACCATAGCAGGAAAGCAAGTGCTTTGTAAGAAATTCCACATTAAAACAACCTCCACCTTTAAGAAACCAAAAAGGGGCATTAAGACACTTACAGCTTTCAGCACCCTTATTTCAAGTATACCCATTTTAATCGTAAAATCGAGTGCTGGAACACCCTTCGTTTCTCAAGGGTGTAAACAAATTTGAAAAGAGAACTGCTAAAAAAAAGTGTAATCGACCCCACACCCGCTTTAAGAAGCTTTAGGAAAGGTTGTTTTAGAGAATTGATCCCAAAAAAAAAAATATCCATAGCAATAATTTTGATTTAGAAATACATCCCTTGAAATCCGAGATAGTACGCTTTATGTGAAATATTTACCGATAACAAAGCAACGCACTTGTGCCCTTCGCAAATGCAGACACGGTCACAAGAGTATCTTTCAAATGTTGAGTGTGCGCGGCTTTGGAGCAGTGAAGAAAGCTGTGACTCTGGTCTTGTGTGTGCTTCATAAAGTCTTTATTTACCGTTTCCGTGCAAATGGACTCTGAATATGATGCGGGTTGCTTCTAAACAAGATTCCCGTGAAAAATATCTTGGTGATGCTTTTAATATTGTCAGCGCCCCACCTTTAAGGTCCTCCCAGTATAAGCCTGAGAGTGGTCGCCCTGGGTGCAACGTTATCAGTGCGTATACAAGCGTTAGGATATCAGCCTCTTTTATGCCGTCTGTTTCTTACAGGTTAAGTGTTCATAACATGCGGTTGTTTTGGGAAAATGATAAAGTATTTTTGCCCGCTTATTTGCTTTGAGTGTGCTAGAATATTTTGGTAAGAACAATAAGTCGCCTCGAAAAGCACTGGCCTCGGACAATAATAATTACCGATGTTACTTGTGAATTATACGATTCATGGTCCATGAATCGTATAATTCATGGACCATGAATTATACGATTATCTTGTCATTACAAGATATAAAGTAAAGAAACAAAAACAACCAGAACCATAGAGACTATTCACACCAAGGGTCGAGTACTAAGACGAAGACGTCCTGAGCCGTGTTTATTGTTTAGTCTTTGAAACTGACACATGCAGTATGTGGAGTAAACCAACGTGTTCAACAGGCTACATTAAACTAGAGTCGCTCTTTGCGTTGTCCCAACTATAACTGACAAGGAAAGAAAACATTATCGACGCGAGCAAAGTGAGGAGAGTTGCATGAACGATAGCTCTGCTGCACTCCAACTGACATTTTCCTATGGCAAACGCTACGCAACGTTACTTAGTGCATTATTTCGATGAAGTCTAGAGGTATGATTCTCTTTAGCCTCGCAAGTTGTCATTAACAAGAAGATCGTATTTGTTGAAAAGCATAGACCATGCCGTGAAGGATGGGGGATGCAAATTCTACAAGGCACTCAGCGTCGCGGCGGTAATCCCTGCGGATGTATCGACTTTCAGAAGTGCTCCGAGATTTTGATTGTTCAAAATCCGTTCCTGCGTTGCTCCAAATTTCCCTAAAGTAAAATTCGACTCAAATATTATGTCGCTGTCTTTTGGTTGAATCCGATCAACTTACTCTTAAAAAATCGTCACTTGTTATTAGAAATTAAAAAAAACGAAAAACAAAAAAAAACATAGGAGGGATACAGCGTCGCTACCTGTTCGACTTATGGCGCATTTACACTTACGGCTTCGCGAGCGGATCCGTGCACGGGCAAGGTGGATTTCGGAGCCGGGTGGCGAAATTGACTTCGTCGCTGGCCGAAAATCTGGATATGGGTCCCGGACTGATCCAGATTTTCCACGAGCGACGTTTCGGTTTCTCCAACCGGCTCCAAAATCCACTTTTCGCCTGGGCGGACCCGCCCGCGAATCCGCAAGTGTAAACGTGCAACTGCCGTCCTTCCCATTTCGGTGAAAGCGGGATGTGGAATCTTAGCGCAATTAGGAAATAGTATATATTCACCTGTCGGCAATAACAAATGGTTACGTTTCGACCCGTTATTAACCATCATATTCTTCTTGCCTGAACCAAATTATTTACAAGATATGCTTGCCTGAGGACTCGACATGCGGTGATATATCGGAAGAAATAGACTCGCGAATCGGAGTTGACCCGCTTCACCACAGCGATGGCATGTGATGTACGACTTGCAATTGGAATTTCTAGACCCGGAGGAGTAAAGGGCCTCCCTGAAAACTAAAGGCGTCACTCTTGGCCTGATTTGCGGTTATCGTGCGCATGCGCAGTTAAGATGCATACTTGTTGAGGAACAACCCACGTGACAACGCTAATGCTGTATTTTCCAATTCTCGCCCAACTTTTACTCAATCCAGACTTCACGAGCCAAGGGAAGCTTTACCAAACACTTACGCAGTTAAGTGCGCTCATTAGAATTACCGTGTGCAGTTCACGCAGGTAATTCATCAATTCTGGGCCACACAAATACAAAAAGAAACTATCATTATTATCCACAAACATGTTTTTTTTTTTTCTATTTCCATTATGATTTAAGGTGCGTACTGACGCCGATTCATTTGACGTCTTACAGCCACATAACGAGGTGCAGGCTTTCGGCTTCATCGTGCTCTTTTTACCTTCTTCAATGCGCGTGGAAGCCTAGTTTTCTGATTTGAATTTATTTGTTGTTAGACTAAACTACACTTGCGATTGTATTCCTTTTTCTGTCACGATGTTGGCATCAAAGCTTTACATGTGCCATAACGTGGCGCGCACTCGAGTCATAGTCATGACACCAAAACTACTGTTTAGTGAAAGGTAATATTATTTATAATCAAGTTAAGAAACTGAATACGATCATACGCGTGAGTGTCGATTCCGAAGGAGTGGAAAAAGACGAACCGAACGGACAAAAATCTTAAAGGGCAACTCCACTCAAAAAGGCGACCCTATCGAAATGACTGATATCGCTTTGGGGGGCCAAAATACGGTCATACCCAAAATATCACGTCAAACTGACGCCGCATCACCGATTGAAACCAATATTAAAAATGTTCTACAGGCTCGGTTAGCGGCCTGAAAGCGGGTGAGCAACGCTGGCACCGGGTGAGCTAATGAAGCAACACTGGGCAATCACGCAGGTTTAGTCCTACGCTCTCGTACGGACGCCGCGGACGCTTCGTTTCCCGTGGCATTCTGCGATTCTGCTGACGGCAAGAGGTGCTTACCACGTTATCTTGTGTTCTCCTATTTTTATTAGCGTCCAGGCTTTTTATTAGCGTCCAGCGTCCAGGCCATTTAACTCCAGCATTGCCTCCGCGACAGCGCGGAAGAGGGCGAAGCGGTGCTGCTCGCTCACGCGCGTGTCGTGGAGCCGGAGAGACTCGCCGGACTTCCGATGGGCAATGTCGAGCACGACTTGTAGTGCTGTGGGTTGCACCAACAATCCGGTAAGCAACCCTGAGCTTCGGCCCCACCAGTTCCCAAGAGACCGGAAGAGGCACAAGGTGTGGGTCGGTGCCGTTCGCCGGATAGATTTCGGAAGACCCTCGACTCCGAGCTCCAACGCGAAGCTCTGCTCCTAGCACTTTTCGTTAGACACATACACACGGGATCTGCGGCTGCTGACTGTGTGGGTTTCTCCACGAAACATGCGTCTTTGAAGAACGATGCCGTGCCGTCGCTGTTCGCGTACCGTCCGCCGGCTGCTGCAGCGCGATCAGCCGCGAGCGTGCTGCAACAGCCAGCGTGGCACGCTCGCGGCCACGCCGGCTGCTGCAGCTAGCGTGCACATAAAGGCACCTTAGCTTTAGCAACTCAGACCGCTTGTAGATACATCTGTCCATCTATCTCCCATTTTTTTTTTCTCGGTCCGCGAGCAAGAAACAAATACAGTCACGCTGCGCCGGCAGTGTCCGCGTCATATTTATAGCAGTCGAATTCGCTTTTCGGCCGGCAAATTTAAAAATACACACAAAAACTTACTACATTTGGTGCATATTAACAAAGTGAAGCCATAAAAAAAATGTGCAACCTACCTTCTGTTTTGAAACTTCACGTGCGACTGAGCCGACATTGTCGGCGCGTCGGCTCAGAAGCGCGGGACGAGAACTAGGTCATGCCGACGACGCGCCATAATATCCATGTTGCCAAGCTGCTTCAGCCGGTAGTTTCGGTTTCGCCGTGCCGCCGGAACAATACTTGGATTCACGATATCTACAAAACTATGCACACTACCGAGAAACAAATTATATCTCGTGATTAAGGGTCGCCGACTTCGACTAAACAGATCATAACCCCAAAATTGGAAAAATAGAGTGGAGTTGCCCTTTAAGTAGGCAGGACACCTGCCTAGAGAGCTAATCTTCACAGCACACAGGCAATGCATTCCGTAGACTATATGCCTGTCGGAAGCGCCGCCCAAAGCCGTCGTGTCCTTCTCTTCTTCCAACGCCCGTGTGCGCCGCGACACGGCGCTGCTTACGTTGGGAGGCTGAGAAGAGTGGGCTCGGATTTGACCTTTCGTACAGTAAGCTAGGCCAAAAAATTCAGCAATCCTTACCGGCACTAATGTATGCGGATGATATCGTACTAATGGCTAACAACATGATAGATTTGCAGGAATTAATGAGCATCTGTGGTAGGGAAGGAGAGGAATTAGGTTTAGAATTCAGTAGTGAAAAATCAGCAGTATGATTTTTAACAATTAGGATGTTGAGAGACTGAAGATACAGAATATTACAGTTGAGAGAGCTAGTAAATACAAGTATCAAGGAGTATGGATATGTGATGGTGCAGAATATCTCAGTGAGCATGAAAAGTATATAATAGGTAAGGGCAACAGAAATGCAGCTGTAATGAAAAATAGAGCACTTTGGAATTACATCAGGTATGAGGTGGTGAGAGAGATTTGGAAAGGGGTCATGGTGCCTGGCTTGACTTTTGGAAACGCAGTGCTATGCATGAAATCCAAAGTGCATGCAAGACTAGAAATAAAACAGCGTGGAGTAGGTAGGCCGGCTTTGGGTGCACATTGCAAAACACCAAACCAGGGAGTACAAGGAGACATGGGATGGCCGTCGTTTGAGGGCAGGGAAGCTGTGAGCAAGATAGAATTTGAGGATCGGTTGAGGCAAACGAATGGGGAGCAATGTGCACGAAAGGTTTTCAGCTATTTATACATCAGGAGTATAGACACAAAATGGAGACAGCGAACTAGGAAATTAAGGGGAAAGTTTTTAGGCTATAGTGGGGTTACGGAAGAGCAGGTCTCAGTTAAGAAGAAAGTTAAGGCCACAGAAAGAGATCGGTGGCTAGATGGAATGCAGACAAAGAAGGCTCTGGAAAGCTATAGATTAAACAAAACAGTTATTGCCAAAGAAAGCATTTATGACAATTCTAGGAGAAGCTCATTGTTGTTTAGGCAAGGACAGATGTTTTGTGAACCAGAACATACAGAGCAAAGTACCAGGAAATGGACACAGTGTGCGCTGCTTGTGGAGAGGATTACGAGACGGCTGAGCACTTGATACTCTACTGTAAAGGGCTTCACCCTATGCATACCGAAGACAACATAGATTTAATAAAGTCATTGGGGTTTAGAGACAGCAAAGGAAAAGCGGATTTCAAGACAGTAGAAATTACCAAGCAAAGATTAAGTGAATGGTGGCAGAAAGCGAGAAAAAACCAGGCATTCTCTTATTAACTGATGGCAGGGGCGAGAACTAGGTCATGCCGACGACGCGCCACTAATATCCGTGTTGCCAAGCTGCTTCAGCCGGTAGTTTCGGTTTCGCCGTGCCGCCGGAACAGTACTTGGATTCGCGATATCTACAAAACTATGCACACTGCCGAGAAACAATTATATCTCGTGCTTCAGGGTCGCCGACTTCGTCTAAACAGATCATAACCCCAAAATTGCAAAAATGGAGTGGAGTTGCCCTTTAAGTAGGCAGGACACCTGCCTAGAGAGCTAGTCTTCACAGCACACAGGCAATGCATTCCGTAGACTATATGCCTGTCGGAAGCGCCGCCCAAAGCCGTCGTGTCCTTCTCTTCTTCCAACGCCCGTGTGCGCCGCGAGACGGCGCTGCTTACGTTGGGAGGCTATATAAAGCCGATGGAAGAGTGGGGGCGACACCTTCGGGGTGGGGGCGACGCTTTCGGCACCACCTCGCAGTTCGTATTGCAAAACGCTGCCCACAAACCAAGTGACCACGATAGAGCAGTTGGAAACTGTAATACAGGCTCTCGGGAGGCTAACACGGGGGTCACGTGGTTTAGGGGCCGCGTTTGTAATACGAGCTGCAAGGAAGCCACGAAAGCTTTGATCGTCGGTAAAGGTCTCCGCCTTTCCTCCTGCTTTCCTCGTCGTCACTCGAAAAGGCAGCGCATGCGCTCTTCCAACCGATTGCCGCAGGAGATGTCCGCCATTAATTGTCAACCGTTTTCCACGGTTGGAGATGGACGCTCTCTTCAATCTTGCTCTCTACCCTGCCCTAACGGCCCAACGAAGGTGGCGCCCCCATCCTAAAGCAGCGACGGCGACGCGCAAATTTTAGGGCGGTGAAACCCATTGTATTTTTCTCCGTCAATAGGTATAGAGAATACAGGAGGCATCGACACAGGTCGAGGCATTTCCTCGTCTTTGAATATTGCAAAACTTTCTTCGCAGCTCGCGCTGTCCAGGAACCCTGCAAGGAAGCAAATTATCGGGCATCTTAAAAGGCCAGAATCTTACCGGGTTCAAACTCTAGTCTCCGCTGCCGCTTGAAGTTCGTCTCCGGGATAGAGAGCACGCACTCGAAGACATGTTCGAGTCCAGCCTCGAGGGTTCGACTCTCCACGACGTGCGTGAGACGGACCTGGTAGGCGCCGTCGGTCTGAGCCACGCTCGGAGACGCGCCCAGGGCCCTGGCCGCCAGCTCCCGGCCGCTGCTCTGGTACAGGAAGAGCGTGGGCAGCGGGAACACGCCGTCCACCTCGCACGAGAGCTCCGTCACGGTTGGCGACAGGCGCTCGTACGAGAAGTCGAACCGCTTCGGCGGGGCTGTGTGCCGACGATTATCGTTTTTGACCAGGACCATGCATTCAAGTAAAAAGAGAAAAAAATACATATATAATTTTATTTACTAGTTCTAATAATGCACGTGATCGACAAATTCTTGAAACTTATAAACGACCAAGATCGAGATAAACTTGAGCACTCAAAATATGCAATTTCATTTATGTGGACAGAAACAGTCGCCCGTGATCAATGGGGCCGAGTTGACCCCGAAACATCCGGATCTTTGCGTTTATTAAAGTGTGGTTAGAGTTCCAAGTTTAAGTTTTAAATCATTCCTAATCAGACGGATGTCCGGTAAAAATGTTTACATTTAAGTTTCTTTTCTGATAAACTGTTTTTACACATTCACGTGTTTCTCAGTCTAAGATTTTTGTTTAAATGTGCACTCCCGTTTCGTCTCACACGTATAAGAAGAAACAACCTCCATTTGTTTTCTCATTAAACGTTTTTATCCATTGGAGCAGCTAAAGTCCAAGGTGTATAGGTGTATTGCTCAGTTTGTTCCCATTTGTCAATTCCCATTTGCCAAGTCAATCTTAACAAACTAGGTAGTAACGAGTTTACTCAAAATCTAGGAGATAGAAAAGTTCCACAAATTATTTCTACGAGTACCATATCATTCAGATATGCTGCTCACTGGGAAGTGCACACAGCCGTGAGTTTTACGGCAGGTATATCCCAGGTTTCGTCGAGTACCCGCCCTTAAGGAAACAGCAATTTAAGCTGTCTTATCAGAGACTTAGTTCTCTGCCGTAGTACTGTGTTGCGCCATTGTCAAAACCGTGCCTCGAAATTTGAAACGAAATAATTATGCAAGCATATCTCTTTTGAGACGACGGAGTTTGCATTGTGATATACCACAGCGGCCATTTTTGCGAACAATTTAAAGGGCGTTTTAATTAACTAAAAAAGGCTTTCTGCAAACGACCTGGCGAATACTAGAACAGGTGAAACAGTTGTTTTTATTATCTCGAATATACCTATGTAACAATGTGGCTCCCCGTTATTCCAGTTCTTGCTATAGCGTCGACCAAGGCACGCAGTACCCGGGGAAGAAAATCAGACAGTTTATATTTGTCTCACTTCGAGAACTTTCAAAGTTATAGAGGAGGATCCCTCCATAATTTTTCTTTCGCACATTAGGCTACTGCCAACGACTCTCGATCACGAATCCGCTCATCGACACCAGCTGCTTTCGATGAGCCACCGCCACTCGGTGCCGCCAGAGGCCTGCCTGCGAGTGCAAGTGGCGTTAATCTGCGGGGAGGGTTGGCTTGCTAGTTTCCTCGCGCAGCTGCTTCATTGCCTTATTTTTATTGTCGACTTTGGGCGCATAGCTAATTCGGTGCTGACGCTCGGGAGGGATGACACCTCCTTCCGTAATGAAACGTGGGCGCTAATTACGCACGATATCGATTCGTATGCATGATTGATGTGGTCTAATTGAACAAGCAGGACGACCTCGAGGTCATCCAGCTTGTTCGTAACTGAGTAACGTGTCTGGTATTTGGAACCCTACCGATAACGTCGGTTAGGTGCGTGCGTAAGCTTGGAAGTCAGAAAAGCCTTCTCTTTGGAGATACTCGTGGAACGGCTTTTTAGCTCCGGAATATAATCAAGAAGCAGCGACCCGCAACGCTTGATAGTCAAAGTGGGCAATTCTTTCGACGTCACAACGTCCTCTCCGAAGAAACGGAAATAAACCTTGCATTAGGCAGTTCCACGTGATCCACTTCCGGCTGGGAATTTCGAACCCCATCTGAATGAGCCGCCTGTAGATCGCGGTGACATGCCGTCGCTCTGACAGTGTTTCCCGTTAATGTAAACGTGTTCGGTTTTGTACACCCAATCAACCACGCAAAAGTCTATAGCTAAAATGATCTCCTAGATATTATAATTTTCATTCCTCATTGTTGTGTCCGCAGTCGCAGTTGTAAACTGTGTAGCGACACCTGGCGAACCAAGAGGAAATAATAAGGTGTAAGGTTCGCGCCACAGGCACGCTCAGCGAGACACGCGAAGAACGAACATTTTAACATCAGCGAGCTTATCTCTAAACCCAGCCGGAAGCACCGCCATGTCAGGTTCATGTAAATAATGTAAATATATTAGCTGAAGGTTAATGACCCCTTTAACTGCTTACAAACATGAGCGGCTGCTCGAGTCCCAAGCGACTTCCGGTCGCACCGTCTTTGCAAGCCTGTCAAGCTTGCTTATGGCAATAGTGCTAGAAAAATAAATATTATACGGACAGCAAAGTGGGAGATTTAGGGAGGGCACTCGGCTGTACGATTTAACAACTTTGAGGAGACATGTTAGTTTACAATAATATTCGACAAATTTGAACAGTCCTCACGCTTCTTGGTTCCTTTGGCGTTCGCCTGGAGAATTGGTGGTTAAATGTTTTATTAACGTTTCAAGCACCGGTGTTAAGGTGGGTTTTGTTCATTGTTATGAACCGGAAGTTTGCTGAAACGTAAAATTCTGGAGCACCGCCTGGTGGCGTGCAAAGAAAAGGGTATGTGCCCGTCGGTCGGTGCCAGGAGTGAGAAGACGTGTGGAGAACGCGACAAATCCTGAGCGCTGATATCCATGGCCCCGAGAAGAAGAACGATAAAGAGAGCGAAAGATGAGAAAAAAGAAAGCAGACTAGATGTTATGCGTGTTCGTTTGGCCGCAAGAAGTTAAGTTTCCCGAGAGCTTGTCAAATTTTTCTATTTTTATGCAATGCGCGATTCCCGTCTCTTTCTGTAAAGTAAGCTAGACAATATCTAGGTACAAAGCTTACAGTCAATGTATATATATATATATATATATATTGCTGTTTTTTTTTCTTTTCTTCCAGCGATATGGGCCCATCGGGACCACAAACTGGGCCACCAATGTCCCCGTCTATGTCACGCCGTTCTGACGCGGCCCGGATGCATTGGACCTTTCCTTCTAGATTATTGTATTAAATCTGTGGTCGGCGCTCGGGGAGGCGGTCTTCCGACGCTGAGTCGAGAACTGTACAGCCGATCCCGGAAGCAATGCAATACCCATTTATCGGCGCTCGGAAAGGCGCGAGGCCACACCGCCGCTGAAACGCAACGATAAATATCTTATTTCTCCTATCATTGTTCTACAATCAATCGCGTGCGCCCATCAATGAGTTTCGCCTCTGAAGATAAAATGTAACTGGTGTTTCAATCTGCACTTTGTTCCACTGCATGTGTGATTTCTGATTGAATACTCTTGTGTTGTGCCTTTACAACTGTTTTTGTTCGGTTTCGTGTGTATCGTTCAGTAGTATAAGTTTACCTCAAATTTAAATATTTGTTTCTTTCAATTGATTCTGTAACTTACAAATAAATGCATTCCATTTCATACTTGGGTTTTATCCCATTAATTCCGTAATATCAAATTTTATTTGATACATCCGATACATGCGTTTAATTTCATAGACACGGTACGTACACGTTGTCACGCCTAAAACTTGTGGCCGTGTCGTATATACAGCCTACACGTTTTTACATATGTATATATATTAAAAAACTTTTGGAAGGACAAGTTTCAAATATGCGCTTAGAGTTTATTTATTCCAGGAAACTAGTGTCTCGACGAGATATTTTAGGCAGGTTCCTACAATGATCAGCGTAATTCAATCAGGGTCTTTTTTCCCCGGTGTTCGTAATGATTATTTCATATTATCTTCGCTATTTTTAATACCCGCCTTTTGGTCAACCTTTTCATCTTACTATCCCAGGTAATCTCGACAGCAGCATATATGGCATGACAACGCAATTGGGTTTTGTCAAAATTTTCTTTCATTCTATAACCACTTTAATTATTCGAAATATAATGTTTATATTTTATATATTCGAAATATATAAAACGAAATATAATTTCGTTTTTCAAGAGCAAAACGAAGAAAGGAATTGAAAGCTTTTACTTTTCAAGAGGTCGCGCATGTTATAAACAGCAACGGGAGCTGCAAGTACTTATAAAGACCTTTTCGGGAGAGACATTGAGGACGCCCACATGCAGGCACGTATCCAGGGTGGAGGCCCATGAGCCCGGGCCCCCCCCCGAAATCTTCCATTTTGCTGGGACCTCCTCTCCCCCCTCCCCTTCATACAGCATTTTGTCATGGGCAGGTTCCCCCCCCCCGAAACAAAATCCTGGCTACGTGCCTGCCCACATGTATATATGTACAGACTTTCTCAAATAAGTTTTTTTCCCCTTAGAAAACGTAGATTTTTACGGCTTTAATAAGCCTTCAGCCCGTAAGAAGGGCACACAATTAAAACGTGTCTACAGTGATCCAAACTAATTATTCAGCTAAACATAGGTACTTATTTCTTGTTACAAATTCCATAGAACAATCCACGAGACATATGGTATCAACAACATAGTGACTCACCGTAGACCGTCATGAGCTTGGACTCGGCATCCTGGCTTGCGAGTGAGTTTACGTGGCACGAGTAGCGCCCGCCCAGTTCCGTGGTAGGGCGCACCAGGTTCAGGGCTCGAAACTTGGTGAAACTGTTGCCGCTGGACAGCGAGAAGTCCAGGTTGAGTCTCCCTCTGAGCTTCTGGGACACGTGCCTCTTGTCTAGTTCGGGGATCCACTGGTAGATGGGCTGTGGGTCGTCGTTGAGGAACCACTTGACCACGAGTTGTTGGTCGTCCTTGGCCACGCTGTAGACGCAGTCAAGCAGCACGGAGTCTTCGGTGCCGTTCTCTACCCACTTGGGCACAGAAAGGTGAAGAATGTGCACGCAGCACACATCTGGAGCAAGAAATAATACACGTCTATATAGGGCTATGTATATGTATCGTTAGTATCCACACACGCACAAAATATAAAAAAAACTGCACATTCGACGTATTTTGACGTATTGGCGTCTGATTGGTGCAGGCATTTGCCCCCACCAATCAGAAACTGATACGTCAGTTCAGTGACCTTTTAAAATGTACATGTAAATGTCAAGCCTAGGTACCCAGAACTCTCTTGCCGAGGCGACGCAAGCGCACACGACAGGTCGACCGCTGCCGTAGCGTTCTCATATTTAGACAAATCTAAAATGTTACTATGGATAAAAAAAAAAAATATTTTCTCAACTTACAGAATTTTGTATGTGAAATAAAAGCTGTTACTGTATCTTGGTTGCGTTGCAAGAGCGAGATTATTGGGTTCTTACGTGGCGGCGGAGATACGCTATTTTAAAACGATTTTGCGTAGCGTGCGCTAACGCAAGCTCTATATCTAGCGCTATCGCGCGTTATAATTGTGTACTCTATTCTAAAACTCTAAAGTTCCCTCTGCGCCGATTGTGTTTCCTTAATTTTAGTTTACAGTCTTTTGTTCCCTCAGAGCATGTCCTTTTAAGTTAATATCCTGAGATGTTAGGCCAACTTTGTCCTGCCAACTGCCAACGTTCTTTACGCGAATTAATCTTCTTGAGTTCTCTTGGGCAAGAAAATCTAAAATTCGTTCACAGAAAAAACATTAAAATGATATTTAAAACAATAATAAGTTTTCCGAATTGTGTTATTAAACATGTGGTCTGACAACCACCGACTAAGCTCACTTTCATTGTTAGAAAAACGTTGGGCTTACTATTTTTCGCGATGTTCTTCGCGACTGTTACTGGCGAAGGGGTATAATACTTTCACAATAGTGTGTTGCCGGTTACGAAAGTAGAACCAGTTCTTCCCACAAAGCCCTCCACTCTTTCCACTTTAGCAGAGTGAACGCTGCAGTGGAGGCGAGTGGAGAGAAGGAAACCAGCCATCATGGCGAGCCGACAGCTGTCTGGGAGGCTCTCCATCCTGCTTTTGGTTTAACCTCCAACAGCCAGTAATAGAGTGTGACGAGACGAACTTGAAAAAGGATAGGAGCACCAACACGCACCAAACAAGTAGACGAAAATAATCCCTGGAGAAGGGAAACAAGAGGGACAAAGGACAAACACCAAGAAAAAAAAAAGAAAACGGTGCTTGATCTGTTTGTCCCTTCTACTTGCAGGTTGTTTGTTGTCACTGCCAGCATTTCAAGCCAAAACTGTCTCGAGGGGAGCCGGTGCCGCACATCCGACCGGAGATGGCGTTCGGCGCCATTGGTATAGCGGGCGCCCGGAGGGGGGGGGGGAGGGGGGGGGGGGAAGGGGGGAGGGGGAACTTACGCTCGACTTTGTTTTATCATAACCTGGCAAACAGCAGAAGCAACGGGCACAGTGAGTGCGAGTGGAGAAGCGAGGCACGTATAACATAGCGCGGGAGGCAAGACCAGAGGGGTTGTGTCACACGCTTCTCTTCGATGCTCACATTGGCTTACATGGGGCCATATATTCTATAGAACTCTAGGCGTTCTCCAAGTGAATTCGGCTGCCGTGTGAACCTTCCGATCGCTCTCGACTCGGCTGTGGTCAGATCCGAGTCTCGCTGACAGTTTAAGAATGTCAGAACGCGGAGTGTCCCAAACATCTCATTATCAAGCCACAGCCAATTAGATTGCAGCATCAGTCGATCATTTGCGCCGAAGAACCAATCACGAAGAAGCGTATAAAATAGAAGGCCACGCCCTCCATTTCTTCATCTTTCAGCGACTAGAGTCGGGAGTAATGGCAGCCGGCTTCGACGACTTAAAGACTTCGATTATGGCGGCAATTCAAAAGTAATCCTCACGCGTGAATTTATGCGCTAATAGACATCGTCGACACCATTTAGATGTCAAACTAAACAGAGAGATATAAAAAAAAATTAGCCGGATTGACCGAAACTAACAGAGATATGTGGGTCCGCTCGAGTATGTTTAGCCCAGCTGTCGAATGATTTTGGAGGTGAGGAATATTGTCGGCACGTAGTTGATGGAGTACCAAGACGAAATCAGTCTGCTTCGTAAACTATACTTCCCACATTCTGTGTGGTGTCTGATGCTTTATCTTCAATCAATCAATCAATCAATCAATCAATCAATCAAATCTTTATTCAACATCGCACAGATGTTGGGGGCGCAGACAAAAAGCCTATAAAAGGCTTGACTAAAGGCCTGCGCCCCCTACAAAAACTTGGCATTGCAACAGGGGCACGTCATAACAAAAATAGATAATCACATTGGAGGTGCGTCTCAAAGTTGCGAACAAAACACTATAAGAGCGGTATAGCAACAGAAAAAAAAAAGAAAAGAACATACTGTGACTTGCAAATGCTAATCAACACTTAGATTATTTAATAAAGAGGGTAAGTTAAAACGAAGCATCTGACGACCGTAATTTGTACGTGTTTGTGGAATAATCCAGTGACAAGTGGAACGTATATCGTGTGTGTGTACCTTACGTTGTAGATGTGATAAATTTAAAATTGCCATGTTATGTTGCCTAATGCTCATATTGTACCGTTTTACTAAAATATTGTTATATAATTGAGGTATTGGGAGTATTTTGTGTGTTTCAAAAACAGACTTTGTATGGGCATCATATGGTATGTTTGCTATGATTATTTAAGCTAACGATAGCAAATCAAAAAAGAAGTAATTCATCAAACTGGTCAACGGTTTGTTTACGGGAGCCGCCGCACCATCGATTGGCAGGTATATATTTTTGGGGACTATAGAGAAAGTGGTTTTATGAGTTTTATATCTGCTGTAGCCCTTTAATAAAAAAACAATCAAAAATATTTCAGCATTCTAATCAATCAGGAGTAGTGAACCTATTCTCGTATTCCTGCAACGGTGCGTCGACCGGTTACATTTTGTCTCGCCCACCCATTCTGTGATAGTAGAACTGCTTGATTTGATTTATTAGGAACCAAACATCTAGCCTTGAATAATACAAGGCGCTGGGAAGAAAGATGCTTTAATAATAAAGAGTTAGATCATCTTCGGTACTGAGCAATATGTCAACGTCAATTTTCAAGCTCTATATCTGATCAGAAAAAAAAAAAAAGAACTGTTTAAAAGACTTTTAACCTGTAACAAAAAAAAAAACGCAAGAAAAAAAAACTGTACAGAACCGGTTTTATTAATATAACGGCACCGTTATTATTCTCGGTTTAAGTATCTGCTTCACTCTTGTTAATACGCCTATTTTGATCATAATCCATATCTTGTAACTGAGAGATTGCTTAGAAAGCACTAGAATATTTCCTAACAGTTGACCGGTACGTTTGCCTGTGAAACCTGAAAGCGATATTTTAACATCCACCGCAGAGGCGCCAAAATGCAATCGCCATATGTAGCTTCATCTTTAGACTCTGCTTCAATATATTTTCCTGAATTATTTGATCACCAGAAACAACTTCAATATCGAGAACCAGCCGTTCATTTATTGAGTATTTTAGTATTATCAGCATGTGATCTTTTAGGCGACATTTTATGAACAACTTCGATACAGTAGTCACGATGTACTTTGAAACAAACCTGCACATTGCTCACAATAATTGAGAGCACTGAATTGAGGACGACTCGTGTTTTTTCTAGTCGACTTTTTTTGGCCCCTTGCAGTTTAGTGTTGTCGGCTTCTCCCTTCTTCAATCGTCTTCTTTCGGTGCCTGTGGGCCCGAACAATAAGGAACAAAACAACACTACATCACGATAAACTGACAAGTAAGCAAAACCATAATTCAGAACTCAACTGTTCACACTGCATGTGTGTGTAGTGTTTATAAAACAAAATATAGACATTATTCGACAGGCGATAGACGAGGCCAAAAAGTACAATATCTCAATTTACTTATGCTCATCCAAGAAAAAAAAAACATGTTTAAAAAAAAAAATGTAAACATTTGGGAGACTGAGGCGGTTGTTCTTCGAAGTTTCACTGCAAAACATTATTTTCCACACTGATAAATTCTGTTGTTTATTTTGTTTGTTTTTGTTTTGCTTCAGTCTGAAAGGTCGCATTTTTTATAAAATACTTCTGAAGAAATGTTGACCTTCGTTTAAGGCTGCCCTCGAGCGCAGTATTTGATTTACGTTTCAAGTAAACTCGGCGAAAACATTGCTTGGCTGAGCAAAAATAATAACTGCGACCCCATGTTTGCGCACTATGATTTTGCGTCTACGGTAGTTGCCAACGTCAGCTTTGTAAGATAGCATTGTTGGTTAGACGACGAGATGAAACTGAAAATGGCATGACTGCGGATGTTGCGGGCCGTCACTTTATGTCTCATGGCCTTACCCTTTCTGATTAGAGTTTGTCTAACCCTGTTTGGTCTGCTTTGTGCTTTCTGTTGAAAAAGGCTGAAGGTTACGCATCCAAGTTCTTGCGCCCTTATGAAAAAAAAAATTATTTAAAAAAGTCTCTGGAACTCACGTAACCTCCAATGCAATGTCGCGTAGAGTACAATTTAAACAAGAAAAAGAAAGCAGTACTTAAATATCTCATACACGCGAGCTCTACCCTCTAGCATTGGTTCCTGGCAAATGTTCGCCTGGCACCTGTAGAGACTTAGGCTGCCTGTCATGGCTACAATCACTCTTAGAAGATCGACTGCAAACCAATAGCCGGGAGCTTTCAATAAATTTCTTCGTTCTACTTTTTGTTATTTTTTATTTTTTTTATGGAGCATACAAAGAAACTTTCCTGTTTACCTACCAACTCGTAAAACCCCACTCATAAGAATAGAACTTGGTAAGCCCAAGGAACTTTGGCTGCGCCGAACATGCAGCCGAAAGGACGATAGCACTGTCAACAGGCCTGTATTTTAGATAATTGCTTACAAACATGCCTCTTTGTTTTCGTGTCATATTATATAGAACGCTAGTACAAGGGATAGCTCAACGGATAGCTTTAAAGAACACTCATTTGTCACAAGTTACCGTGTGAATTAAACTCTGGGTAGACCGACACGAATTTGTCCGCGGCCTACATAAAATGCAGACAACATATTACTCGTATTTTCCATTAGATCGATAATTGTACTTTTTTCCACTGCAGTTGTGAGACTAAGTTTCGGTCTACTCCAGCCTGAAGGCCAGCAGACGAGATGTTTGCAACGTAAAAGATTGAGACGGTGCGTCATACATTTACAAGACAAATTACTGCGAGTGTTTTTGTTGTAAACTATTTATATCAATCGAAAGAACTGGGTACAAAACACAAGCAGCCTATAAGTTGCATTAAACCTAGCTCAACTTAATATTCCAGAAAAAACATTAGGAACAATTTCGAGCGTGGTTTTGTTCATTACCCAAATATGACTATGGTATATAATTTTTAAGTCAAATCCAAATATTTTCCCAACAGGTGTGTTTGATCTCAAATGAAACCACACAGCTAGTAGTTCTAGGCGCAAGCTTAGATCATCGCATTGGCACAAAATTGTTTTGTTTAGTTCGGCATGGCGGATTTGGTTTGTTTTTAAATTTGCAGGGATCTACGTGGGGTGATTTTGTAGTTTATTTATTTCAGTTTTTGTTGGCTATCTTTTTGAGGCCAAAGCTGGAGAAAAGACGTCCTACTGAAAAATTTTGTATGGTGTTCTCGGCACGGATCTTCTTTTTTTTTTTAATAAAGTTCAATTCAATTTAATGTATCACCGAAAAAGGTCACATTTCCCAATCTATATATTTTGTCGTAATCGAAGAAAAACCTAAGTCGAAATATTTTGTTCAATGAAAATGTGAGGTGGTTGTGTTATTAGCTTCGGCCAAACCGGCGTGTTCATAAAAGTTGCGCCCTTGAAATACAATCTTTTCTGAGCAATGCATCATGCCCTGTCTTGTGAGCGAAGTACAGACCTTGGAGATGTTGGAAACTGGGTTTATTGGTTCTTCACTAGGAAGCGAGCGTCTTTTTTTAATTATTACCGTAGGATATATTTCCCATAAAAAATTAGAGGAATGTTGAAAACGGGGTGGGGATTCCATTGATTGGAAAACGTAGTCGCCATTGATTCCTGTACGAGTTTAAATTTGCCAAAAAAAAACCCTTAGAAACTCATAGCTAAAAGGAAAACCAGACGGCTCGCCTTTAGTATCAGTGTCCACGACAGGTAGACTTGTTTCGAAATAATGCTTGTTATTGTACACTGCGCGACTCTGTTAGCGCGAACACGCGATAAGTGTATGTGTGTGTGTGTGTGTGTGTGTGTGTGTGTTTGTGTGTGTTTAATTTTTTAACATCGAAAAGCTGTCATCAACACTACTAGAGTGGTGGAATGTGTTCATTTGTCCTCTAACCTAAGCAGTACATTATGATGCCCTTCAAAAAGCTTCCGAAGGGAACTGCAAAACAGGAACGCCGTCATGTTGGAGCTAAAAATACTCAAAGGATAGGTATAAATTCCAGATTCACTCCCTGCCCCATCGCTTAGAAACAAAGACGCTTTGCGTTTGATATTTTTCACCGCCCAAGAAAAGCATTACGGGAACGACATGGCGGCAGATTGGTGCTTGAGAAATGTTTGTACGATTTGTAAAATATTTCGGGCATTAGATTGAAAATGATTTGTTCATTAACGATGTCGAAGGTTCAAAACAATATGGACACAATCAATAGAGACTGTCAATGAGAGGGTATGTTTAGATATATCCGTAGATTAGTACGGCGTACCTTTCAAAGAAACCCCTATATTCTTGTCTTACGCTCGTCTCGGACGACGAAAATTTTTCTAATCGTTCACTTAATGGCCGCTAGAAATTACAGGAAGTATTGTCCTGACGCGTTCAAAATGACAAAAAGCAGCGATCATTCTGACGTTATATGTTATTTCTTCCGAATTCTTGATGAGTTCATGTTTTGCTCTTCGAACGCTTCCTATAACTCAGAAAGCATCCACACACGCCATGCACCAATGCAGACCGATCAAAATCAAACATAAGCAAGCACGGGACCGGTATACGTCAGGGGTCACTGAACTACGAAATAGATGCGACACAGCTGCAGAAGACGCCGTATTTCTTGACCGTGTAAACGATCCCTCCATTAAGGGAAATGTCAGACCGCGCGCCTGACAATTTGCAATCAGCAGTTGCCCTACCTCGCTAAACGACTTCTCCGCCCATCACCTCCATCTCGGCAGCAGACGAGAGCCTCATGCTCCCGTTTAATGTCACGGTGGACCGCAGCAGACGCTACGAGCCATCCCAGCCCATCCCGCGCTGCGTACGTATCACGTGACAACGCGCCCCCCGCGTCGCTGTGCACCTTCAGAAGGTCACGTGACACCCACACGGTGTTGGACTGGCTCCGATGACACGTAGCGTCTGCTGCGATCTAACGTAAGACAAACGGAGTGCAGTTGCTGTACCCCGTTCACCCTTCAGCTGAGACGTCAACCAATGCCACAAGCACGAGAGCACAAAGTCACTGCTTTGAAACGTTCTCCCGTAGACCGAGCGCTCGCGCTAGAAATGCAAGTCTTAAAGCCAGGTACGCGGACTAGCTCGCGCTTGTAGCTTTGGCTTCAGTCTCAGCTTAAAGGTGAACGGAGTATAGTTGGTTCCAACGCCGCTTGCAGGCAATTCAGGCGAGCTATAAACAACTTTATTAGATCAGTTCAGTTACGGAACTGCTCATAGACGCTGCTTGTACGAGCAGACTCACCACGACTCGCTGGTGAGATCGCTCTATTGTCTATACCCTGCGTAAACTATTTTGTGCTACACTCTCAAAGCTAGCGTAGCTTTCATTGTGCAGCTGTGCCGCACTATTACGAGAGCACGTGGCTTTGTCTTTTGCACCTCATGTGCATGAGCTCGACATCTAGCTTTGACAGAGTTGCAGCACTGTGGAAGTTAGGCTACCTTTAACAACGTAGTGCAAAATAGTTGACGCCAAATATAAGTCCTCACAGATTTTTTTTTTTTTGTATGTGTGGTGGTGGCATTTTGGTTTTAAAATCACCTAAACCGCTTACCTCCTTGGCTGCATATACAGCGTATTTTTATCGCACTCACCACTCGCCCGTGTCGCCTCGTCGTTTTTGATTGTCTTTTCGGATATGCGGTTTCATTTTCACGCTTTCATTCTAATCGGACGTTAATATTAATGTGGATGTAGCAATGATGTGCTATATTCCTAGCTATAAACGCTTTTTCGTTCACAACTGCAACAGGTAGGGTATGGGGAATATGTGTTTATGTTAATTACAGCTGGTGAATTTCTCAGATTGAAATAACGATTATGTATGGGTATGCAGATTAGCCGCTCAGAGTTTTTCGTGTATCCTGATTGCGATATATCGTACCCCGGCAAACAACGGGAACATGTTTCTCGGCGAACTTGATAAATCATTATCGGAATTTAAACCGACACGTGAGTTGTGTTTGGTCGGCTACTTTAATATAAAGAGGCATGATTCCTCACGTCCGATAGTATGCCATTAATTAAATTTAATGGCAAATTACGGTATCGAAAGTGTCATACAGGCATGAACTCGGGAAGAATTTGTAGGTAACAAATCTGTGTTTTGTATTGACCCCTTTAATGCTCGGATTTTTGACAGCGCTGCGGAAGCCGCGGCAATAACACAAGAAAAAGTAACGGATCTTTCCCTTCTAGCTTCTCAGATAACATCTAATAACAACACCAAAGGCATAAATGAAGAAGTGAAGGAGAAACAAAAAAAGGACCAAGCCAAGTCTGATAAAAAAAAGTTACAGCTACGACTGGAATGGTCTTTCAACTTCGGTAGAAGCAAGAGATATGTACTATAAGTTTGTTGAAATATTATTCGATTTATCGGTCACATGCAAGAAAACGGGGAAACTTAAAAGACATAAGCCCGATCATGTGTGGCTGAATGCTGAGATACTGCTGGCTTTTGGGAGGGAGATCCAACCGTCGCGCCCTTAGTGGCTGAATTTGGGAACTACATGGTTAGGGATAACTAGAGTTCCTGTATAGGCACCCTAAGGGAGCCAGAATTTCTCGTTCGTCCCCGCTACGCCGTCGATCTTTCCTGCACGGCATGTCGATCCTGCTCCTCACGTGATTGAATTCGGCTAATAGAGGAGCCGCGCGTTCGAGGCCTAGCGTCCTGTTTGCACGTGTTCATAAACATTGTAGTCTTTTTTTGTTTGTGTTATTTTGAGTGTTTAAATTTGCCCCCCCCCCCCTCCCCCTTATTTAAAGCACCCTGTGGGCATTTTAGGGTTAAATAAATGAAATGAAATGAAATGAGGTGCGCGGCGCGCTCGAAAGCAGGGGAACGCACGCCTGGGTGCGTGCAGCGTCTACTTTCCTGCACGGCATTTGATCCGGCTCCTCACGTGATTGGGTCTCGGCGAATAGCGGCGCGGCGGCACGTGGAAAACAGACGCGCCACTCTAGCTCCCGTAGGGAGCCTATACAGGAACTCTAGGGACAACAACATAGTATATTTGTTTGTGTTTTGACGCAGCGCTTGACCAACACCCTCTAGAAACTAATGCCCGTTCACCTTCCCTCTCCCACGGCGCTGACGTCACGTACCCCGATCTAGCCTCGGCGCTGGGGAGCTGCTACGCCGTCCGCATCTCTTTCCGCATGAGCTCCGTTTGGCGTGCCGGGTTTCGTTTGCGTTTCGGAAGCACGATGGGTTGCTGTTGTGTCCCAAATTGTCGAGGAAATTATAAGAACGGGCCCAAGGTTCGTACATTTTCCTTCCCAAAATATTCGGCTCGGAGAGCCCAGTGGAAGAGAGCCGTCCGCCGAGATGACGCCAACTTGGACACGCTACGGGATCCGCAAGTACGCGATTTTCTTATTCATTCAATACATCTATAATTAATTTTGAATCAGACACTGACGTAGGCTGCAGGGAAACAGCTTTGCTCAATTAGCGTTGCTAACTTAAAATAGAAATACGTAAAGAGTTCTCGAGCGCAGTCCGGTCGTAATTAAAATGAACCGTTTAAATCAGCCAATAAAGTGAGCGCAATGAAGCTCTTCATCTATTTATCATACTCAAATTTCGTGAGCGTCTGTTTCCAGAAACAAAAAGAAAAGAAAAAGCTACATCTCGAAGAACTGTACTGTCTGTCTTCGCCCCTACATGTTTTATTCTTTTGTGTTTCTCAAATCATCTCTATGCACGGGGAAAACAAACGATAACAAAGTTTGCTTGATGCTGCTACTCACAGATGGCGCCACGACATTTGAAAAGATTATCCACTACCATTTCAGATGTACCTGATCACACGACAACCGTAGTTCCATGCGTATAACCTCGTCAGGCGTCGTGGAGCCATTTGTGAATGGCAGCATCAAGCAGACTGTTTGCTCACGTATGTTCTCCCCGTGCATATTGAGATTGCGTTTTTCTTCCTTGTTTTTAGTTGCTGCAAACCCACACTCACGAAAATTGAGTATGATAAATGCACCACTTAGGGACACCTTTTTGAATAGTTTCGTCGCGCTCACTTTATGGACTGATTTAACGGTTCACTTGACAACCGAACCGCGCTCGAGAACTGATTTAAAATTAGCAAAGGAGTGGAAAGGAGACAGCCTACTGTCATTCGGCCGTTTTGTTTCGTGTGTGTTGTATTGCATGCTGAGAATAGAGCTACCTTAATGTTACTAGAAATAAGAAGGTGGGAATTCCGCAGGTATGCGAGCTGCACTTCAAAGCCGAGTACCTCCGGACAACGACAACATGTACTGACGCAAGTGGGAAGTCCATTGAGTTTCCAATGGGCCTCACGAGGCTCACTTCAGACGCAGTGCCGACGATCATGCCCAACTGCTTCACATACCTCTCCGACGTAACAGATATGCGAGAGAGCCCAGAAACGAAGCGAAGAAGGCAAGAAAGTGCTTCTGTAGAAGAAGCCATCAGGCGTTCTGTGGAGACCCATGCAGAAGAAGAAAGCGCCAACCAGGTGACTACGCAGCAGCAAATTGCATCCCAACTGCATCGTATGGAGCTGCAGCCATTCTGGACGGTTGTGCACACGGACACCAGTCTCTTGTGCATACACATAGAAGATTGCCAGGCTCCGCAAATTGAACGCTCCGTTGTTGTGTCCCAAGACCTCCCTTGTCGAGCTTACTGGAAAGGTTCACGGTTGCACCTTCAAGAGAACCTAGTCACGATTCCGGAAAGCATCGAAGACATGCGTACCCTCCACACACTGCACGAGAGCATGAGATCTATCAAGACTACACCACAGGATGAATAAGAGCACAGAACTACGGCAACCATGATGCTGATGCTGTCTCTCTCAGAGGACCTTATCAGTGATGATCTACTTCCTGGGGAAAAACTTGAAGTGCTTAGGTTCATTCAAGAGCAACTTCAGCTACTCATGCAAGAAAAGAGGGCATTTCGGTACTCAGCAGAGCTTGTAGTTTTTGCAAGTCTTGTGTATAGGTGTTCCCCACACGAATATGCCTTCATCAGACGTTCTGGAAAACCAATTCTTCCGCATCCGTCAAAGATAATGCGTGTGTGCCGTTCGCTCGACGTCAGCCCAGCAAATGGACAAAACGAAGATGGGTTCCTGAGCTACCTAAAAAGACGGGTGAGATTAATGAAACCGCATGAGCGTAGGGTGACCCTCATAATTGACGAAGTACACATCCAACAATATTTTGAATACAAAGGAGGGCAATTAACTGGCAGCGCCTCATATTCCACAGGAGCAGCAAAGACTGGCCATGAATCCATGACGCAGTCACTTCTGTCGCCTCACAAGGACGTCGCTCACATACTTCCAGTCGCAAGAATTGATGCAGAACAGCTCCACAAAACTTTTGAAAGAAGTCATCATAAAGCTTGAGGAAGCTGGACTTACTGTTGTGGCAGTCATAAGTGACAACAATGCTATTAACAGGAAAGTGATGAGTCTTTTTCCGTCCAAGCGAAAGCTTGACATCTGATTCGCACATCCAGTTGACTCCAGGTGACCCTTCTTTTTGTTGTAGATCCGGATCAGTTGTTGAAGTGTGTGCGCAATAATTGGTTAAACCAAAGAAACCTAGAGAAGTGCATGTTCTACCCAGCAATAAACCCTGCCAGCAGTACCAAAGTCAACGGTGAATCGTTAACTACACTGAAGAAGTTGCACGGCCATAAGCAGTACAAACTTGTAAAGTTCGGTCATGGTCTCACATTTAAAGCACTGAATCCTTCAAACCTCGAGAGGCAAAATGTGAAACTTGCACTCAAGTTTCATAATGGCAAGCTGAATAGCAGAGGCGTTCAATAATGTTATATCACGTGAAGTACAGCATTAACCAAAAGAAAATATTGATATTTTACTACATTTGCTTTTATACCAAATTGTCTTGAGCATTTTGAGTAACAAAAATGTTTTTGTTGAAAATTAAATTGCTAACGGGTGATTGAAATCTTGCCGGTACTTTTTTGACATTCATGATTGGATTCCAACCTCTAGAGAATAATAATGATTGTCACCTACTAAAATAGTGTTTTATTTTCGGAATGTATATCTCTCTCTGAGCACCTATAGTGGAGTGTTTTGCAGTTATGACCGCGAGCAGAGGCAAGAATTCGACAAAATACCCCCACTCAAAACGTTCGACTATGTTAAATCGATCCGAAATTGTGCTCCTATTTATTAAAAAAAAATGAAGTGTTACGATACAGTTCTCGTTATGATGTGCATACATATGTACTAAGGGATGTATGACATTCGGTTTACTTTTCGCCTTTTGTGCCGTAGTTATTTATGACCTTGATTCTTCGCTTCTTTTCTACTGAAAACCTTTCCTTGAGGCATGCTTTAAGCATAGAGCTGACCAAAAAATGTAACTGTTTAAGAACAAACTTTAAGAACCGCTTTTCGATTGTCAGAAAATATCTTTATTGTTGACATGTCAGACCAATCCTTAAATATGCCCATGAAATTATGAATCCTTTTTTATGATGTGCGTATTGAGCAAATTAAGGGCGCAAGACAAATCTTTGTGTTTTCTCTTGAATCAAATAGCACCAGTGCCATAAAAATGGCTTTTAATTTAGGCAACTGTATTTTCGTAAAATATATGGTACAAACTAATTCATAACATATATTCCAACAGAACAAGAGCTTACAAACATAGGTCTTCATATTTGTCATATTTGGTTTCACAATTGTCATGTATGCTTGCAGTATTACATACCTTAACCATAAAAGTGATGCTTTTAGATAGTAGTTCTTTTTTCACGTTCAATTGAACAATTCACTGGCAACTAGCGAGTAATATTGGTTCAGTTCTTTTGAATGACGGCTATTTTTTAAGCATTGATAAATGCAAGCTATTAATATTTTATTTTATTTGTGATGGTTTTTTCCTTGAAAGTCAAGTTTATTAATGCTTCTTTATACATCTGTAATCTTATGGTGATTTGAATCTTTATATCCTTGTATATTCTGTACACTGTGGTTGTTTGTTGTATATTTATGTGTATTTTCTGCATACTGCGCATATTCGTTGTACATTTCTGTGTATAACTGCATATTTATTCACATTTGTCATTCATAATTTTCCTTCATTTAAAATGCAGCGCTGCAGGGTTAAATAAATAAATAAATAAATAATCTGTTATGCTGCTTTCACGACAGTCATCTACCAGTTTCCTTTTTTTTGCGTGCATATACCGACAGTGTGTGCTTGCGCCCGGTTTTGCGATATGTACGCAGATATCATAGGAAAGCTCTTATGACATCTCAATATCGGGGATTCACCTTAGTGTTTCTGGAAAATAAAGCAGGAAACTTTTGATTCAAAGACCTGAAAGCGCCGTTTTTTAATGCAGAGAAGGCGTACGTTTTTGCACTCTTGTACTTTACCCCAAAACACTGAAAGGCGATCCGGACGAGATTAAGATCGATCCTCAAGTTCTCAACAATTTCTCGGGATCTCGTTTTGTGAGTTACTCGTAATGAATTAAGTACGCTATATGAAGAGACAATTAGGTAATTTTGTTTTGTGTACACGTTGTACTCCAATGTTTACACACAGGCCGTTTTTAAAGCGATAACCTTATTTGGGAACTTTCCACGAACCTTGGCTGTCCATGTTGGACACGCCGCATGACATCTCGATATCACAATGCATCATGGTGTGGTGTGGCGTCACAGTGTCACGTGACGTAAAGGTGTCACGTGACGTCGTACTGTCACCACTTGTTACAAACACAAGTGACTTCCCAATGTCACGTGATGGCATGGTGTCATGTGGCGCTACAGTGTTACCTGACGCCATGTCACAATTTACAAGTTGCCTTTGACGGGACAGTCTCCAATAAATTGCAAAAGTGAGGCCCATTAAAAAATGTTCTTTGCAATTTAAGGAAATGTATGAGCCAGAAGACTTCCCTGCACTATTCTTTCATGTTTTTGATGCCTCTACGGAGGGGAGGCGGAGGGTGGAGGAGGAGGAGGGGGAGAAGGAAGTGTGGAGGAGGGGGAGAGGGGAGGAGGATGAGGGAGCAGAAGAAGGAGGAGGAAGTGTGGAGGAGTGGGAGGAGAGGAGGGAAGATGATACGAGGAGGAGGAGGAGAGAAGATAAGAGGAGGAGGAGGGGAGGAGGAGAGTAGGAGAGGGAGGGAGGAGGAGGAGGGGAGATGCGAGCTACCCGTTGTGCAGGCAAGTGCCATCACCATTCATAAATCACGGGAGGCCCTATGAAAACGTGGCGTACTCTTTATCTAAGTGGCCATCTAGATGGGTACGAGTCTGTGCTGTACCTATCGATCTCTGTGGCACGTCAGACGAAGTTGATAAATCGTGTGCCGACAAGGTCGACAACGGCTTGCTTGTGGTAGCTCTAGATCTCTCGCCTACAGCACTTGCAAAATATTGCGTGCAAGACAAAGAAGAGTTTCATACCAGTCATGTAGGAAAACATCCCATTGGCCCCCAGGGACGTGCACTCGCTGTTCTGCTGTGCCATCTCGGGGAAGCACGCTCAAGACTAATGCTGAGGAAATCAAAAACGCCGAGCAGTCTTCGACACAACTGAGGGCAAGTAGGATGACATCGAGAGAATGACGTGCTTCGTCAAGGTGTTGACTCAAACACTGTCTCGTTCTCCCGCCTCGCTCCTGCTGTCCTGTGTCCTGGCACCGGCAGCTTCCAGATGTGACAGCTATATTTCCTTTCTCCGGACAAGCGGTGAGCGGGAATACCACAAGATATATATATATATAGAGAGAGAGAGAGAGAGAGAGGGAGAGAGAGAGAAAGAGAGACAGAGAGATCTTTCTCCTCCTCCTACTCAAGAGAGGAGGAGGAGAAAAAGAGGGTACGAGGAGGAGGAGGGTCATATCCTCCTCTCCGTACCCTCCCCTCCTCTTCCTCAAGAGAGGGAAATTTACCCCAAATTTACCGCTAAATGGCAGGGAAGCTGGAGAAAAGGGTACGGAGAGAAGGGTATGTCCCTCCTCCTCCTCAAGAGCTGCGCTCTAATTCGGTGTTGCAGGGGATTGGAAACATATTTCATCTTTTTTTTTACTTCAAATTTTGCTTTTATTGTTTGCGTTAATTTTTAAGCCAAAGGTACAGTACAAAATATTGTGTTTATTTCAATAGACCACAGTCGTTGCGAGAAGCCTCCATTAAAGTCCCTGTTTAGGCTCCCTAGGAGAGCCAGAGTTGCGCTTCCATCCCCGCAGTGCCGCCTTTCCTGCACGGATGTTGATCCTGCGCCTCGCGTGACTGAATTCGGCGAATAGCGGCACCGCGCGCTCGAGGCGCGCGGCGTGCTCAAAAGAAGAGGAACGCACGCCGGGTGGCTTGCAGTGTCTACTTTCCTGCACGGCATTTGATCCGGCTCCTGGCGTGATCCTATCTCGGTGAATAGCGGCGCGGCGGCCCTTTTAAAAGCAGACGCGCAACTCTGGCTCCCGGAGGGAGCCTATACAGGAACTCTAGCCTCCATCATAGCCATATATTGGGAGAGTTTGGCCAATGGGCGGAGCAAAGGCCGCCGCCAGCGCCGAATATTCCCCCCGCGGTTAGAGTGTAAACAAAATGTCAGAGTCGAACAATGAGCAGACCGCAACGTCACAGAATTGCAAACGACATTTATAGCGTGAAATAGAAGCGTTCGATCTCGGCGTCTCGGTGACAATGGCGTCAATATAAAATCAGCAGCAATTATCGCAGCAACGCAGTTTTCTCTGGTTTGTAGCGCACGTTCGTTTATTCTACCGTTGAATATTGACGTGACGAAATCCTCACATGCACCAAGTTTTCAGTCACCAAGAGTTACACCTTTTTACTCTAGCGTCGCTAGAATGGCTTAATTAGTCGAGTCGCATTTTTAGAGCTCACAAAAACTCGCCTATTCAAATCAAAGAATGGCCAAACTCTCCCAATACCCAGCTCTGGCCTCCATATGGTGGTAGCGCCATCTATCAACAAGTGCGCCAAACGAGACCCCCCACTCGACTCGATCGTCTGCGTCGCCGTCCGCCGTTGACCATGGCAAGTTTTTTTACCCTATTTTTTACCGAGAGGGAGGAGCTACGCTCTGTAATTTTACAAGAAAAAAGCGACCTGTAAGATGCACCTTTGAGGAACACTTTAGGTAGAGGAGCTACGTGCATGCGCTGAATTTCACGACCCATTTTGAATCGAGCTTGGTTATTTGAGACACCATATATAAATGTAAAAGAAGAAAAAGAAACAAGTCGCAAAATAAGGAACAGGAAAAACCAAGAAATACACTGCGCCAAAAAAGGCAAACAATGAACGAGGGAAAGAAAGAGGTAAATGAGGCACTGATATGTATGGATAAGAAAATTCTAAAAAACAATATGACGCAAAAAAACCCTTCAAACAAAGGAATAAAACGCACACTCACACCTTTTCTTGCCAACTGTAAAAAAAAAAAAAAAAAATTATATTGTTCCGACGTTTTTGTTATGTTTATATCAGAATGACAAGTTCAAAAATTCACCTGCCTTAGTTTGGATATTTATTTCCTTTGTAAATGTCTTAACTTTTCAGAACTGCGCCTTTCTCTTTTTTTTATGTATTACTTTATTTCCTGTGTTTCTATTTCATTATTATGTGTCAGTTTTCAGTTTGCGTCTGTATGTTTTGTGTTCCTAACCTTTGTCTAATCCACCGTGCGCTGTTTTGATGAGGCAGAGAAAAGATTGTTGGACTCACAACAGTGTGCATGCTTTTTTCTCATTTGTACAAATAACGGGCAAAGTAAAAAAAAAAAAATGACACGTAAACATGAAGTTGGACGAGTCCTCCGACCTATAGGCAGTTGGTGAGCGAACCGTTTGTACAATAAATGGCCAAAAAAGACGATCAAAGAAATATCTAGTTACACAGTAATTGAGCGAGGAATACAAAATGAATACTCTACCTAAATAACGACAAACATAATTCAGTTATGTTCAAATGTTTTACAAGAATATGAAACGTAAATATCTTGTAGGAATTGTGCCTACATATAAATTACTGTTTTTTACGATGATTTTAAAGTCGAGGAACTAAATGTCGAAGCATTTGCTGCCCATAGTTATGTCTAGATGTGAGAACCTTCCAATATTCACTGTGGCTGGTAAGGTAAATGGGATTATTCTGGTCTATAGCTGCAAATTTGGTTAAGGTGATATTTCTCTTTTTCTTTTTTTATTTCGGCTAGTTAGTTGCGCAAATTGGTTCATGTCAGCAGTATAGAATGAAGAAAATGAAGCCATATTTATTGCATGCGATAATCTTTATTTAAAAAAAAATAACCAATTGAAAGTCAGGATACCCGGCCCTCGGACCTCAACTCGCACCGACTTTTGAGTGAGGTGCCCAGTGACGTCATTCGAAGTACCCCGTGTGGGTCTATCTTTGAGATCCCCAGTCCTGTCTCTGTAATTGTAGTCTATTCAAGGTACAATTTGGCTATAAAGTTACTGCACCGGCTTAGCATCGAAGAACGTAGCAGCGAGCGATCAAGACAATAGACGGCTTGCCCTGGATAAGACGTGGAGGGTAGCGACAGAGAGAAAATAGTCCTGTTGACGTCCGACATTTGTGCAGTGTGACGAAAACGTGTGCAGTCCGAATGGCAACGCACCGTAGTTCCGATCACCGCCACACGCGGCTGCAGATTAAAAAAATATCGTGTTTTCGTTGCAATTATGCAGCGACATCGCAGTATTCTGGGTTGGGAAAGGGGATGGGGATATCAAATGAGAATGAAAGAGAAATAGGAAATAATACATAACTATCTACCTAACTCCCGCGTTAATACTAAGCACAGAATCCTGCGCGTGCATAATAATGAGAGTCGTAGTTTTGCAAATGGCAGAAAAACAAAAAGCATTGAAAGTACGTAGTTTCCATAACACAAATATTCGTCGAAAGTACGACAGCGCTATGTACCAGCACGAAGTTTAGTTCATCACATGTACCAGTAGCGGAATTATACAACTGTTATTTTTGTACGCGAACACAAATATTAGCTAAAATAACACATTTTTTTACAAACAGAACTCCAGGCGAGTTGCGGACAAAGCCCTAGAAGAGCGTTTGAATTGTCCTCTCTAAGTGGAGATGCCCTGGCTCCTTGTATGTGGGACGTTGTAAAAGGTCTGTCATCTATAGATGTGGCAGAGTTCTTTAAAAGTTTTATCTCTGTGCAGGAAGAAGAACATTCACATATAACATATGGTATATAGTTTCCACACAATCACACCCTGGACAGTTCATATTCGGTGCAAGAGTTCGGGCGTGTGAGATACACCCAGGCGTAATAGGCGTATAACAGCTTCAGTTCGCTTGTGTAGGTTACGCGAGAGTCGATAAATGAGATCTGGGTCCAAAAAATATAGAGGAGGGTAATGGCGTGCAGCATTCTTGCAAAGGCGTTTTGTTGCCTTTCAGGCATGGAGATTTATGAGCGAAGTAACGTCGAAGTAACGTGGTATGCAGAACCATCCTTGATAGGAGGCTTACAACATATCCACAGAAATGAAGCGATTAGTTAATTAAAACGGTAAACAAAAACTCCCTAGCTAGTATGCGAACGATGAAGTAAATATGACAAATTTTAGCGGTTGTGATCTAAAAGGCCACACTGTTCCCTAGAATGTAAGGGACCCCGAAGGAGGCGCACTAAAGTTACACTTCAGACACTTTGCACATTGTGAAAGTAAACTTGAAACGTCTCATGTAACCGCAGGAAATGTGAATTATGGCGTCATCGAAAGCTACGTTTTTTCTTAAGTCAACGCACGATGAAGAAGCTTGTCAAGATAAAAGCGTAATTTTATTAAGTTTAAGCCTCGTAAGATGACAATATGTATGTTTAATCAGTAATATGACAATATGTATGGTAAATCTGTATTATGACAATATGTATGTTTAATAAGCCGCCTGACCACAGTTAAAACCACACTATAGCAGTAACTACATGGTTAACCGGTTTTTCGACAGGCGCTTACCCAATTAGTGCGGATGAAGCAAAAATATACAGGACGAGAAACTGGAAACGAGTAACCGAAAACGCTTCCCCGACCTTCGAAGCCGGACGCGCGCATCAGCGGAATTAATGGCACAGGGAGCGGGGGGCGGGCACGGTCGAACCCCAAAGGCGAGGACGTAATGGCTCTGGACGTCCCCGTGGCGTGTTTGGGGACTGCGAGATCCTCGCAGCGGCGGCAGCAGATATCGATACCCGGGGGCACTTGCCCTGTCGGCCCTCGAGCTGATATTGGATGGAGCGCTAATTTTATTACAGGGTCAGGTTAGCCCGGGCTCGTTTGGACCGAAGACCCCACTACGTAAACCCGCCGGGGATCCTTGTTGTCAAATGGGACAGAAAACGCTCCAGGTGTGTAGAAAAAAATAAAGAACCTTATGAAAATTGAAGATACTTTTTAAATGAAACACGAAATCATCACCTTTTTCTTTTTGTTTCGTTAAAAACAGATGAAAGCCTTTTTTTGTCTAGTTTAAAATGCCTTATTTATTGAGCATTGCGCTTGTGAACTGGTAAATGGACGGTATATGTGATAATTTTAGTCATACTTTCTGCATCATTACGTGTTATTCATGCTTAGTTATAATATCTAGTTAATGCCTTCCTTAACTATTTTCACATAAAAATATATGTTCAATCATATGCCCTCCTATATGGTAGTTTCTTAACCATGTCCCTACAGCTTAGAGGCTCTAATGTATATCGCAGCAAGTCATTTTTGCATTCCTAGCGACCGGATATTTTGCGGCTTCCAGTTTAGAAAAGTCTGCTTACTGAAGTCACTGCATTAGAAAGCGCCATTTGTGAAAAAAACACCGTTTTGCTGGAGTTTAATTCTGCAATTTATAACAGGCGAACCTCACCCTACAACCCATTTCACAAAAACGTATGGAAAACTTTCCTCTGCTCAGCAGATCTGCTTCGTAGGCTTTCTACGTAGTTAAACACCTCCTTTTACATGTTCGTGTACCTGACAGGCGGAAACCATAAAACATGGTGGTCTCGGCTTCCTATTTATTTACTTCCGTTCACTAAAATGGCTAGAGTCATAAATGGCAGCTACCTGAACCTGTGATAACTAATATGACTTATTTTGTTCGTAATAGGTTGTAGCTCGCGCCACCTTGTCCGCCGAAAAAAAAAAAAAATTGAATGTCGAATTTAGTTTGGCTTGCTCAAACGCTTGCGTAAACTGTACTCGCATCTCCAATGTGTTCTACGCTCTGCTTTTAGCCTAGTCGCGCCCCACATTCCCGCCGGCGCTGCGGCCGCATCTGCTTTATCTCGTCGCCGAGGGCTCCAAGGACTGCCCATCGGCGTTCAATGGACCTTTTCCACATACCGACGGCACCAGGCGGTGGCTGCACGAACTAAAAATCGAGAAAGTGACCTACCTGCGCTACCAATCGATAATGGGAGCTACGCTACCAGTTTCTTCGCTCTCTGAGCTGCGGCGCGTGCCTAAAGCGACTTTAAAGAGGGGAAAGAAAAACACGACCCAAACGTCGTGTTTTTCTTTCCGTCACTTTCTTTTTTTGTGTAACACAATTATATATATGCGGAAATTACGTGCTCTACTCGCTGATCCACAGCCTCCTTCCAAATTTCCTCGATTTTTAGTGCCGACTTCCGCCGCTTGGCATCGGGCGCTCGCGCGTGCGCAGAACGCTTCTCGGAAAAGGTCCATTGCACATTTATGCTTTCGCATTCAGAACTCATAAGAAGTGCTTAGCTGTATTTATTTTTATTTTTTTATTTTTCTGAACAGCTCATTTCTTTATATTTTCACCCTATGCTAACACCACGTGGATGCACCTCTGTAGTGAATCTCAGCGCGATACGTTGAGAAACCGATGTTTGCAGGCTGTTTAAAGTGCTTTAGGAGCGTTGGTCCATATGCAATACCTTTGCGAAAATTGCCTTCTGCGCGCTGCCAGCTTTGTCTGCTGGGCTGTGGAACACCTTCTGAGCATGCGCTGTTGGTCTGCTGTGCGGTATATTGGATGCTGCGCATGCGTCCACAGCTCAGTGACTCAGCATTTTCCGCCCGGGCGCTTCGTTCGAGACTGCCGCTGGATAGGTCTATAGACGGACACAGGACGAGCGCTGTCCTTCAACTGATACGTTGAATTTATAGAAACACAAACAAGAGCGGTAAACAACTCGGTCATGGTCTATCAGCGCATGTCAAGGAAGGCAATCTTCCACTGCAAAAGAACCGATGTCTGGCTGACGCATCGGTCCTCCCCCCCCCCCCTTTTTTTTTTTGATGGCGTAGGGCTTCTATAATTTCTTTGGCACTCTGATTCCCTCCCCTTCCAATGATGCTGACGTTATCAAAGTGAGGACGACACTTCTGATCTGTACAGTGTAGAGGAAAGTGACCCCCCAACCCTCTGTCGATCACGGCTGTATAACACGAGAGCGCACGACGCTAGAGCGCCGACGGGAGAGAGCCACGACAGTAGGGCGCGCGACAGCCGAGCGCCGCGACACCAGAGCGCACAACAGGTGAGTGCCGCAACATGAGAGCGCGCCATTAAAGCGCGTGTCATTAGAGCGAGCGTCACGATTGCGCATGTGCGCGCCTTGAGAATGATCGATATTGAGGCCTTCAAACACATGTTTTAACGGAGCTCAAATTCTGACACCAGAGGAAGTCGCATTTCGAACGCTTGATATTGTTAAATTGGCCAAGTACGCAGACCTTTGCGAAGCGCAAACTTGAAGAAGCAAGACACAGAGTTTCGGAGATTTAGCTGTTTATCGATTACCGTTTCATATTATGAATGTAAAAAAAAAAAAAAAAAACATTAAAAGACTGAATAATTGTGAAACACCGCAGAGGTAGTCTAGCATTTTATAGCAGGCAAACCTCACTCTACAATTCATTTTACAAACACATATAGAAAACTTCCCTATGCTCAGTAGATCTGCCTCGTAGGCTTTCTATGTGGTTTAACTCCTCCCTTTACGTGCTCGTGTACCTACTCGTATAGGGCGGAAACCATAAAACATCGCGGTCTCGGCTTTCTATTTAGGTACTTCCATTCACCAACATTGCTGGAGATAACAGCTATCTGAACGAGTAGGTAACTAATATCAGTGATTCTGTTCGTAATAGGTTGTAGCTCCCGCCGATAGTCTGCCGCAAACAAAAACAAAAAAAAACTAGAATTTAGAACTAGCCCCAACCAAAGTTTTATTGTAGTCGAGCATGCACCTTTCGTCGTACATGGGGGGAAAAATCGGTTTGGCGATGAGCTCTCTTCCCAGGATTAAACGTTTTCTTTTTTACTGAGATTAAGGATACAGAAGTCTACCGCGCGCGTAGGTGTTACCTCATAATCCTGTTTAATACTGGCAAACGTTGGGAAATCGCCGAACTTTGAATGGGCTAGAACTCAATCCGTTCGTTCCTATGAGTATTGACGAAATAAGAAGCTGAACTCACATATTGTCCCATGCTGGATGTAGCGTAACATATAATTCAATGTATCACAATTATTAAAGAAGGAAATTCGATACTTGAACGTTCTACCATGGGGAGAGGCGCCTCAGTGACTGCAGCTGTTGTTCAACGCTCTCGTGACGCAAGCTCTAATAAAGCGCGCTCTCGTGTCTAAAGAAATCATGTAAACAACACATGAGAACAGTCTGTACACTTTTTAATGTGTTAGCATTAGAACGCTCGTTGTGACAAAAACCTGGCGATGTCTTGTTTTTCAGCGCTGGGGGACAGATAGACAAAGAGGGGGAGAAGGTGACGCGTGCGATGCTCCCATTGGTCCGAAGCGCTGACGTCAGCACTCGTCAACCTCTCCCTCTCTCCCCGGCTCTGACAAACTGACAGACACCGCCGGGTTTTCGCCGAAACGAGCGTTTTCGTTTTCGTTCCCAGGCGCGGGGCCCGAAAAGACGAGGGGCCGTCCATTAGCAAAAAGAGGCTGTACTTCAAACATAGTTGAAATGCATTTAATATGCATACTAATTTTGTATTCATTCTGCATTACTTTGTCGACATTCGAAATACGCGCGTAAGGTAATCAAAATATATCATAAATATTAATAAGATTTTAAATATACCAAAAACATAATTCTTTCCCCTCAAGATGCCTTTTGTGTATTAAAAACCGGCTAGACAATTTTTGTTTAATATTATTATTTTGAATTTTGTTAGTAAATGGTGTCCCTGTGGTATTTGAAGGTATACATCCCACAACTACACATTAGAAACGAACACAAACACAAACACTATGACGCACTGAACACCTGAATTGCAGTCCCGTTCACTGCTCCAGAGCCTTATATAGCATACATATTGAAGGTAATCATTTGGCCGGTGACCACCTCTGCACTTATTAAGGTTCCAAGTATTCGATCCCTCAGGTGTCTGTCAAAACGAAAACAGTGTTTTGAAGTTCGCGGACGATATCTCTTACTGAAAAACATTGGTACAACTAATAATAATTCGGCGCAGTCGCTAAAACTATGTCCACAAAAAACGGCTCCTAGAAGAAATGTTATTGCTTCTCTGCATAGCACCACATAAGACGAAGCGAGTCAAGGTAGTTTCTTCACTTTAAATTAGTTATTTTGTTTTTCTTTAGTAGTTGACTTTTTAATATGGTCATTAACGTCACTATATTAAAGTCACTACTCACATCACGTACAATGGTGAGTATATACATTCAGTGAACTAACATTGTGCTAACACAACCACGGTAAACATATCTGCTCACAGCTCTTTCTGAAGCTTTGCAGCAGCAGCAGGTGTTAGTAGTTGTAGTTTCCGAATCCCGTTTGTCTTGGTGAGCAAGAAACTCATCAGGTGTGTTCTTGGTAGAAAAAAGAAATCAATAACAGAAAGCTGGCTGACTTATCAGTGCATATGCTGCACAACTCAATTACAAACTAAACAAATGTATTTAGGCACTTCAGTGTACTCCTCATCTGCTTGAAGTGAACTTCTGATAGGCGAGCTTTTTAATAGTTTGGTAGTTTAAGACAAACTACCAAAGTATTGCAGTCAAAAGATGCTTAGAGTATAACACAGCCGTATTTACGATTTCCAGGTATTTTAAGAGTATTCTGCACATATTTGTGATCACTGCATTTTCATCAGGGTTGGAGTATATTTGGCATAAAATAAATTAATATTTTAAGAAATCTATGTGAAAGGTATTTCGTGCCTACTAATTTAGCATTTGCAAATTTCAAACGCATGAAGAGTACTTCACACGTATTTTAAAAAAGATTTTCATAAATATATTTTAGTAGTAAGTAAAAAAAAAGAAGTGTATATTGTCGGTATATTTCTGTGTACTTACAATTGTGAACTGTACTTGAAATACACTCAAATTAGAATGTGGTATATTTCAAACGTCTCAGTTTTCGCTAAGGGGTGGCTCGGCGGAATGCGGGTGTGATTAGTTGTCGCTCTGCCGTCGACAGATGTTCTTCGCTCTGAGTTTGCGTAGTAGCGGTGCCTGGGTGTGTGTAGCTAAAACGATGGATACGGTTCCCTCCACGAGTGATATGAATACAGTTCCTTTCCCGACTGGTATGAATTTGGTTCTTTCCATGAGTGATATTTATGACCGTAACCAAGGGCGTCGAGGTACTCTGACAGAAAAACAAAACAAAAAGGAAATGAAAAAAAAAAAAAAATTACATTGGTGGATTTTTAGAGAATGCGTTAGCATGGCCCTTGGGAAATGCCACAAACGCCCTTCTTTGGGAAACGCAAACACTGATCAAGAAACTTGACCAAAAAGAAGCAGCAAAATTAGAGGAAGAAAAAAAAAAGCCAAAAGAGAATAATGAAGGGGTCAGCGTTAGCAATTTCTAAAGGGGGACGAGTGTGGCGTTTCTCAAGGATCACGCTAACGGAATCTCTAAGAATCCACCAATGGATCATCCAGTAATGTTTCTGTTTTACTGTACACGTGTGCTTATTTCCACCCTTGTTTTCAACTCTGGGGCACAATTGTGCAAATTTTGATGGCGCCGAAAACATCATGGATACATCTTACCAAACTCCTGTTGTTGATTTAATGTTGTGTGAGACCTTATGAATGTATAGAAAAACCAGTGTTCTCCCCTTAAGCCTTTCTGTACGTACTTGGGGTCCTTCCTTTAACTTCTTAAGTAAGGTTTCTAGTACAGGCGACACCATACTCGTTGGAAAGTCCGCCGCTCCTGGCCTCTCCACCTGCCTGCCGAAACTTTCAGAAATCGAATGTTGGCACGCCTTATCACGAGTGGCGCTTAGGCATGAAGAAGTCTTGTTTCAACCAGTTTCGAGTGTGACGAGTCATACGGGAGGAGGCCCTTTTTGACCGTGGGTGGTAGGACCTACAAACGTGTCCGCAATCGAATTTCAACTTCAAATCCAAAAATCGTAGGTCACGCCTATCGGGAAGTTTATAGGTAAACCTGAGCCCTCCCGAATTTTGAGCGAGAACATCAGCAACGGCCCCTTAAAAAACTTTCCTCCGATGTATTTCAGGACCTATTCATCAAAACCAGAAAATCGTCGACATAGCGGAACACTTGGCAAACACGCTCAGATTGATGTTGTCGGATATGGCACGGTCATCTTTACCCAAAAGGTATCACAGAGAACAATGGCCACAGAGGATTGACCTATGCGTATCCCATCCCTTTGTACTTTGTACTTAGAAGCCTACGCCATCCAAAAAGAAGGGGCTGACTGATGTGCCACCCAAACATTGGCTCACTTGCTTTGGAAAGAGATGGCCTTCCTTCACATGCGTTGATACACCAGAGCTGAGTTGCTTACCGCTGTTGCTTGTGCTTCTTCCCATAAAGCGATCAGTTAAAAGTCAGCCATTGTCCTGTGTCCTAATTCTTTGTGTCCTCGACTTTTGCGTGCTGTGCTGTTGTTGTTGAAGGGACAGCCAAACCAGGTAATTGAGTACTACGCAAAAATGTATTGCGGCCTCAAGGATAACCTTAAGAAAAAGAACAGTTCTAAAGGGCCCGCGCAGAACTGTTTACTCAGTTTCACCGTAAGTACCAGCGAAGAAGAAGCTACAAGAGCTAGCTCGACAATTTAGGCGGACCTATAATGCATTCGTGCTCCTGCTGTGAAAGCGTCGTTCAAGACAAACACGCTTGTGTTTGTAGCGTCAACTTCGCTCGCATTTATGGTCCAACTGAAAATAGATCGTCGGCGACACCGTTGACGCCCAGCAGCAGCTTGGCTCCATCTGGTTGCGCCTTAAACCAGTTCACCTTCTCCACAAAAAAAGAACGACAAGAAATCCCAACGACGACCGTAACAGCACGCCAGATTCACCATCCATCGCCTTGGATGCTGTTGTGGCGGAAGTCGTTTGTTTTGCCAAAGCCCATACCACTCGTTGGAATATTCTTAAAAACGTCGGAAGCTGCTAACAGCTTCAGAAACCTGCATATTTAAGTAGAAAAATTTACTCATGTTACCAGTATTGCGAAAGTCTAAATTTTAGGCATCCTAGCTCCAGGTAGCAGGTGTTATAAATCCTAATCGCTCGGCCGCGATTGTCCCTCAGTGGCCACTTTTTACGAGTCACTATACTACTCCGCTGCGTAGAGGTGTGCGAACAGTTGTTCAAATCAAATAATGCTGCGTCATGCATGACCTTCAAATTGGAAAAAACACGGCATGGCAGCTATCTTTATTGAGCTGAAGCGACGGATGACACTCGGGTATTCAGCAGTATCGCACATCCCTACAAAGCCGACAATACACACGTTAAATACTGAACAAGGGGAATACACCTGACTCAGCGAAAATCGAATGGCGCGTTCACACTGGAAGCCGATCCGCGCGTTCTCAACCCCAAATCGCCTAGGATCGAGCGGTTGGAGCGCGTTTTTGCCGACCACTTCGAGACCGATTTCTCCCAACCGCTTTCACGAACCGCAAAGCGGCAACCAATCACAACGCGACGCTGACGTGACGTCAGTGACTTTCGAAACAAGATGGCACCTGTCGCTGCTGAGGCGTCCAAGGCGCTGTAGTCCTAGCGTTACAGCAGACTAATCAACGGAGAAACGTGATGTCAACGTCCGTCACTTGAATCCGCCGCGAAAAGAAATGGCTCGTAATTTTAACGGGCTTGAGAAAGAGTTCGTTTATTATTCCGGGTGCCACAACCCGAAGCTCGCTGCCTTGTTAGTCTCTGCCCATAGAACGTCGAACCCGCCCCTGATCCACCGAAACGTCAGTTTTCTACCCACTAAGATAGTCGCGTGAACTATTGAAAGCTTTCGACACCGTCCATGACCAAAACGAAGGCCGATAGAGACGTCGTGAGCCTGATTGCGTAGCCAACGCACTACTGCAGAGCGGGCTGGGTACCTGCGCTAGCTGGACCTGTAACGTTTACTACTAACAAAAGAAAATAAAGGAAACATACTCAAGGAATAGAGTGTACGTACCCAACGATGAAAAGGTAATTCATACGGCGTTTATTTGAGCTCAATGTCAAACAAACAGTAGACTCGATCGACGTGCGAGTGACGAGAGGAGAGTCCGCCACCAACGAAGCCACGACCGGCTAGCACCGAACGCGTTCCCCCGCACCACGGTTCACCCCCCCGCTCACAACTTCGAAAAGGATAAGAGCGAACGCGGGGGGAAACCTCGATCTCTATCCAGAAAACAAGGCGTGCCTAGCTGGGCTTTGCTTGTGGGCGAAGTCGAGGGAATCACAGGCGAGTTTTGCAGGTTCATGCCTTTTTTGTCGCTGCCTGAACTCGTGATGCGTGCGAACATCCTCAAGAAAAATCTTTAGTGCCAAAATAGCGAAAGTTTGGCTTTGGATCGTGGATTAAAGTGGATTTTGGATTGCAAAACAGGGTTGCCAAACGCAAGTCTCAAAAGATCCCGCGTGATCGCCGGGAAACCGCAAACCGCCTCTCGCCAACCGCTGACCGCCTATCGGTGTGTCTGAACGGGGCACTCGTGAACCGCATCTGCAACCGCTTCGCGAACACGGATCCGCTTCCATTGTGAATGCGCCATAACGGCCTTGGCTGGACAGCCTTTGAGTAGTTGCAACTCCTGAATGTTGCGAAACCTGGGGGTATTAAGGCCCCTTCATACACTTGCAACTGAGTAGGACAGACTGAAAGAAGACCGTTTTTTAAGCCTCTAGCAACGGCTTCGGACCGGATTCGCTGCTGCGGAGCAGGTCTTAAGCCGTCGCAAGAGGCTTAATAACCGGTGTTGTCTCAGCCGGTCCTACTCGGTTGCAGCTGTGTGAACGGGCCTTTACCCTTTTGAATTGGGATAATAAAGAACGTTTATTTAGTGCTCGTCAGCAGGAATGAGGCCAGCGCGAATGTACACTTTGTCTTATACGCAAAGTACAACAGTATCGTTGCCAAAGGCACAGCCAAAAATTACATTTTACAACGCATCTGAGGGGATATAATGGTCAAGAAAATATGTATCATTCCGTCAAAATATAAAAAAGCAATTTCGTCGCAACCGTGTCAAACGGACACTTCGGACAAAGATCTGTACAAAAAGTTTGCAAACAGATAGTGAAGGTTGGTATTTTTCTTACGATTGCGTCTGGGACCCGATGACTGAGAACGTCGATGGCCTGCGGATGTTGGTGGTCATAAAAATGACTGACAGGACTCCATCAAGGAGAGAAATATAAAAAGAAACGTCTACTTACAGTACAGATCAAATCGTTGCCCGACCGACATTCTCACGACCCTCGCGACTCCCTTTTTTCCTCTTTTTCTTCCCCCATGTCTCGCACGGGCCACAGCCGCGTCACTCACTTTAAAGTCATCACTGAACGAAACGAAAGACTAAACCGAAACCCTGCGTATGTCGCGCCTTTGGATTTACGGTTGTCGCCTACGTTGACCTTCACACACATGCAGTTTTTTTTTTCTTTTTTTTCCCGAGTGGTACTTGAAGTCGCACCTGGTCCAACAGCCCATCACACGACAAGCGTATACTGTGCATAGCTTGGAAGTGGCTGCCGTTGCTTGATTAATGACATTGGCTCGTAGCGTTGGCTGCGTCTGGGATTAAAATCAGACAAAGTATGTAAACTCCAACGCTTTCCAAAATAAACTGGCAAAAGAGCGTTCACAGGATTCCGTCGAGGGCATCTCGTGTGCCAGTCGAGACAGGCTTGTCAGCTGTATCGGCGAACCCGCGGTGTCTTGGTGCGCCGGTGGCATGCCTTCTCCCTTGGCACCCGGGGTGACTATACAGGACCAGGACCGCGGTGGCAGTTTGGTGTGCACGCGTTTTCTAGTACGAGAGCTGCCGACACAGCTAAGGGAGGGTCTAACGTTCTCGGCCTACACTCCGTTTCACTAGAAGTCCAACTGCAGACAACGCTACAACTCGACGAAGCCAGCCAAGCTGCGTCAAAAGTGCCTCGCCACGGAGGTCGTTTTTTCCGCGTTTTTTTATCACCGACTAAAGCAATCACGCCCAGTAATTGTGGCCTTATTCGGCGCTTTTTTTTTTCTGTGCGTGATTGGTTTAGCCGGTGTTAAACCAATCTTCCACGCCTCGTCGGTTTCTTAACCTCCTAAACGCGTCCGCGTGATCTTGCCCCCCCCCTCTTTCCCAATCTCACCCAATGACGGCGCGCGCTTGACTGCCTCGATCATCGCGCGTTCACTTCGCGTCCTATAGGCCTTTTCGTCGCTTATCACCCGCGCAAAAATGCTGAGTCACAAAGATGTGGGCGCATGCGCAGCGTCTGGTATACCGCACAGCAGAGCAGCCGCGCATGCTCAGAAGTCGTTTCAAAGCCCAGCAGACGAAAATGGCAGAGCGCAGAAATCTATTTTTTTAAAGGACTAAGACGCATTTTGGAACACTTGCTCGCCGTATACGGTGTGCAAGTTTGTCTGCTCTTTACGCAACTTGTGCGTTTGTTTGCCTTCCAAATTCAGCCAGGTGCTTTTTGTTTTCCCCGATTTCAACCTGCAGTTACATCGCACGCTTGGCTGCCTCATCACCGCGCGTTCTTTCCGCGCTATTTATGTTAGCCGTTGAATGGAGTGCCCCTTCTTGCGGTCTGATGCGCCAAAGGCGCGTTGAAAAACATTGGCACTCCGTATACTTTGTTCACCCTAAAGTGCAGACGCAGCCGACGCCACGAGCTGATACGACCAATCAGAGAGTATTGAAAGCGAACCGTCATGGTGTTCTTCATGTTTCTGTACGTGTTCAATCATCGGTAAACCAATCACAGTAAAAGGACCAGTGACTTGCGATTTTGGCGCTGCTCGGTTAATCTCATTAGCTCGTAGCGTCGGCTGCGTCTGGAATTAAACTCGTAGGAAATATGGAAACTCCAACGCTTTCCAAAATAAACCGGGAATAGAGAGCTCACAGAATTCTGTCCTAACCGCACGGTCATTTCCGCATCTATGATATTCATGATGAGCTGATGATTGCAACTACCATTGATTGTACAGACTTTTTTGTTTACTTTGCCACCAACCAAAGTCTCGACAATTAAAAAAAAGAATTGCAATCATTGTTAAGGCTGCGCATCAGCTTACCAGGAAAATCATATAGGCGGAAATGATTATTCGTTTAGGAAATGGTGATGCAGGCAAGATTATTTGTCGTGTTCATAAGTCTACTGACGTCTGCGGCATTTACAAAAACGATCGTGTCGCTTAAACGTCAGCTGTAAGTGAGCACTGTTGTGTGTTCCTTTCTGGGTGTGTCTCTGCTTTCACGCGGTATCTATTTTAACAGTCCCTCCTGCTCTACGCGTTTGCCAGACAGCGTTCAAGCAATCGAAATAACAGATGTTGCCTGGGTTGTCGTCCCCACACGCTGCAGGGGACTCTGGTTTTCACTTCGACCAGGTGCAAGGCGGAAACAACAAAAGGAAGAGCCAAAGGCAGACTAAGATTAATTCCTAAATCGGACAAAAACCACTCTCGGGAGCAGCGGGCTGGGAACACGGAGCTATTATTTGTATCTAAGTCTTCTGCTACAAATTATCGGCGTAAACGTAGATTTGGAACCCCATTGCTATCTACAAATCCATGGTTTTCTAACGAAAACGTTTTTCGTAACGACTGCCTGAGGACACATTGAATTAATGCAGTTCATTAAATATATATATATTTTTTTTTTAATATAAGTGTAAGAGATTCCGAAATAGAAACACCTATACCAAGCTCTGAAAAAAATGGTATAAAAATGACCGAAAATGGATGTTCAATCCCTGAAAGAGATTAGTGAGACGTTGTACCAAGCATCCTCCTCGAGAAAAAGGGCGCTGGTCCGTTGACGACTAATGGACGACGCCGGGGTCTGCTCGAGCTCCTTTTTTTTTTTCTGGCTTTTAAACAATGAAGAGCTCATTCGCCAGATAATTCAAAACCGCACGTGTCTCTGACAGTGTTTTTTTTTTTTTTTTACTTTGTTTTAGGGTAACAACGCGCCTGTTATTATAAGCGCGAATGAAGCGTATGCTTTTTATGGCCAAGTTTTCTCTGACTTTGCGTGTGTTTTTTAGAGCGCAGCTCTTAGGCGCCCGTTTCCGGCTTGAGCGCCGTCACCGTCGCCGTCGGCGTAATCACGCGTTGCATTATGGGACGTTTCCCATAACGACATCACGCGTGACGTCACGTGTGGTGCACGAGTGACGTCATGAAGGTCACTCGCGAAGGTCACGACAAAGGTCACGACCTTCACAAGGCCTTCACGGGTGACATCATGATGTTCACTAGGGTCACGAGGGGCGTCACGAGGAGGTGGGGGAGGAGGAGGGGAGGAGGAGATAGGACGAGGATAGAGGAGGGGAGGGAGGAGGAGGGGGAAGAGGAGAGGGTACGGAGGAGGAGGAGAGGCATACTGTCCTCTCCGTACCCTCCCCTCTCCCTTCTCAAAAGCTGCGCTCTAATGCGGCATAACAGGGAATTGTGCACGTCTTTCATTTTATTGCTTCTGTAGTTAGAGAATATAAAAAAAACAGAGAAAGCATAGCCCGATAGGTACTTTCGACCCCCCTTCTTAGAGTTACGGCACAAAACATTAATGGGTACTTTGGGGATGTTTCGACTACCCCGACTAACTATATTTTCTGAAACTCTGGCCTTTACTCCCGATATGCTATTTAGTATCGCAAAATTCAGAATAGTTATTGTGAAATCGTCAAGCGAAAGCGATGCCAAAGCAAATATTCAAATATTCCCCGCGCCTTTTAGAGCCGTGACGTCACCGCCAGGCAGGTTCGAAGAACGAGCAAACGTTTTAGAAAACGGAGTATGCCGCGGATTTGCTTCTGCAGTCGCGCGAGTACTGGAGCGGGCTCGCTGAGCCTATATTTGACACCACCAAACTTTTTTGCAACCTAGGGGAACAAATTTTACTGGCCAAGGAGTGAACCCCGGCCTGCCGCTGGCGTTAGTCTTTTCAGCGTTGACAGTAAACACTTCCAGTATGAAAAAAAAAACATTGAGGACCAAATGTTTAGATGCAATAACGTAGAAAGTTTATTTATTTTTATTTTTGGTTTTTCCTTCAGCGACGTTTGTTTGGGTGCATGGTAAATTGTGAATCAAATCATGTACCATAATGGAAACGCCGAAATACTTAAGTACCAAAACCAAGTAGAGGACATCAGAATCATCGGATGTAGGCAAGTGCCTACATCCGATATCCTTTTAGCGCGCTGAAGATCCAGGTTTGGACATAAGTGTTCTCGATGGTTTTTCGTAGATCTACCTACAGTTCCCGAATTATCTTTGATACAGCAGTAAGTTTTCACTTCTAATAACCTACATAAATTAAGCAGCTGCCTTCATCTCCAAAGTCATATAATGGATAGAATACACCATTTGAAGAGTGATCGTATACATTGCGTTAGAAGACATTAAAGAGTTATTTCAGAGAGTGACCTATATGTTTTAGCAATATTGCCGCGCGCGCAGCTGGCCAAGTAGGCAGCGCGCGCGTGGCCTAAGGGTTATCGCGCCTGACTCCCACGCGAAAGGCCAGGGTTCGATTCCTGGCCGTGCCTACACATTTTGTTGACGCTGAAATGTGATGTTCTAGTAAATTCGAGAGCCGCCTTGCTAATTCGAGGTTAGAATATTCTACGACCCGAACCTTCTACGCCGAATGTTCCGGAAGCACACGCGTGTACAAAAGGGGCTCCGCCTGGCAAGCCAAGTCAGTTTCGCCCCAGCGTTCGACTCTGCTCTTTCGCCGACTTCGACGCCCGCGACGCTCTACTGTTATCTTTTGTTTCCTTCTTTATTTTGGGCACAAGTTCGCCCGATTAAACGTTTCGTTTACTAAGTTATTTGCCGCCTCATCACTTGTCATTCGTGACATTTGGTGGAGGTGCGGGGTACCGCATGCCCGTGCAGCGTTCCCCTCCAAGAGCCCGCAGTGCAAGTCCGATTCCAAGCCCGGTGAGAAGACAACTCTCCGCGGAACCCGAAACTCGGACCAGCCGCCGCATCAAGGGAGAGGATCCTGAGTACGGCCAGCTGTGGGACAAGCCCAAGCCAAAGAAGACGACGATGGCAAACCAGGCGCAGACCCCGGCCGCTCCCGCCATCGTATACCTGCCCGTCGCACCCAGAACACCGACGCCTTTCCACGGAGACGACCACGAGGATATTGAAGACTGGCTGCAACACTATGAACGTGTAGCCCGCCACAACGGATGGACGACTGACCAATGCCTTCACAATCTGTACTTCGCGCTCGAAGGAACTGCGAGGCATTGGTTTGAAAACCACGAAGCGTCCTTCACTACGTGGGAGTCCTGCGCCGCCGAGTTGAAGCGAACATTCCTCAACCACCATCGTCGGCAGCGAGCGGAGGACCTTCTCCAAACAAGGGTGCAGGGCCCCAACGAAAGCGTGACCAGCTTCGTTGAGGATGTCATGCGCCTATGTGCCCGAGCCGATCCGGAGGCAGCCGAGGAGAAGAAGCTTCGCGTCCTCATGCGTGGCGTGAAGGCTGAAATTTTCGGGGGCCTTGTCCGCAACCCTCCGACAACCGTCGACGGTTTTGTGGCTGAAGCCACTAACATCGAGCGTGCACTGGCGTCCCGAGCAAGCCACTACCACCGACTCGCCGGCGCGCCTACTGCCCCAACCGTCGCAGCTACCCGTCTGGACTTGAGCACCACCGGTGTCGACGGCCTTCGGGAAATCGTCCGCGACATCGTCCGAGAAGAACTCAGGAAGCTCCTGCCTACTGACAACCAGCCGGCTGCGCTGTCGATCGCCGAAGTTGTCCGCGAGGAGGTCCAGAGGGCATTCCAACCGGAGGCTCCTGCCAGCGTAGCAGCACCCGAGGAGCCGACTCTGACTTACGCCGCAGTAGCTCGGAGACCGGCTCCAGCGTCCCGGCAGTATTGGACGCCACCTCGACGTGACCCACCCGCGCCGCAGACTTTCCAACGTCGGGATGGGCAGCCCCAGCTCGTCCGCACCGAACAACCAGCCCCTAGGAAGACGGATGTGTGGCGCACGGCCGATCGACGACCACTATGTTATCACTGTGGCGAGGCCGATCACGTCTACCGGAGGTGCCCGTACCGACAAATGGGCCTCCGAGGTTTTGCGCCGAACGACCCTCGCCCAAGACACGGCGAACGCCCGCGTGACATCGAGGAATACCTCCGTCGCCCCCCGTCACCAGCGCCGACAGCACCACGAAGTTCAAGGTCTCCATCCCCCCGACGTTCCGCATCGCCATTCCATCGGTCGCGCCGTGACAGCCTGTCTCCCACTTCCCGCCGGGAAAACTAAGCGCGGCAACTCCCGGAGGTGAAGTTGCCGAAGACGACCGAAGCAAAGAGCCTCCAAGAACGCCGGAGCGCTCCCACTCGCCTGACGTCCCGCATCGCAACGACGCCCCTGCAACGGTGTCCAACAATCTAAACGTTGTTATCGACGGCTACGACGCATCGGCACTCGTGGACACCGGAGCAGACTACTCAGTCATGAGTGGGAGGCTCTCTCGCCACCTGCGAAAAGTTACGACGCCTTGGGGAGGACCACAAATTCGGACCGCCGGAGGACACCTTATCACGCCTGTCGGAAGTTGCACTGCCCGCGTCGAAATTCGCGGCGAAACGTGCCCTGTGAAATTCGTCGTTCTACAAGACTGTTCCAGAGATGTCATTCTCGGCATGGACTTTCTGTGCGAATACGGCGCCGTCATCGACCTGGGTGAGAACAGATTGACGCTGCGGAAGCCTGTTCCACCTTCAGAGAAACCCCAAACAGCGTCAGCCGCCGTCCGAGTCGCCGCCGCCCACGTGAACCTGCCGCCGCGATCAAGTGTTGTCGTACCCGTCGTGGCCGATACAGCTACCTGCGGCGAGGTTGTCCTGGAAGGCAACCTTCAATTGCTTTTAGGAAGAGGAATAGGCGTCGCAAGAGGAGTAGCTGAATTTCAGGACGGCCGCACTGTGGTCCTCGTGACGAACTTCCGAAATGAAACGCAACACCTAACAAAAGGGGCAGCCATTGGCCACGTCGAGGAACTCCACAACTCCGTCGAAATCGCCGCCATTACTGACGAAACATCGCCACCTCAGCAAGGCAGTACGTCGCCAGCGCAGCTCGACATTGACCCTAAGCTTCCGGGCCCGAAACGACGGCAGCTGTTTAACCTCCTCGCCGAATACACCGACTGCTTTGCGACATCATCGAAGGTACGCCAAACCGCCGTTGCGAAGCACCGCATCATTACCGAGGACGACGCGCGCCCTGTGCATCGATCGCCGTACAGAGTCTCCGTAAAAGAAAGGGAGGTAATCCAGGAACAAGTTCGAGAGATGCTGAACGACGACATAATCCAACCTTCGAGCAGTCCATGGGCCTCTCCAGTCGTACTGGTTAGGAAGAAGGACGGAACGCTTAGGTTCTGCGTGGACTACCGGCAGCTGAACGCGGTGACGAAGAAAGACGTCTACCCACTCCCCCGTATCGACGACACGTTAGACCGGCTACGCCACTCTCGATACTTTTCATCGATGGACCTGAAGAGCGGCTACTGGCAGATCGAAGTCGACGAACGGGACCGAGAGAAGACAGCTTTCGTCACGCCAGATGGATTGTACGAGTTCAAAGTGATGCCCTTCGGACTATGCACGGCTCCAGCTACTTTTCAGCGTGTCATGGACACCGTACTGGCAGGACTGAAGTGGCAGAGCTGTCTCGTCTACCTCGACGACGTCGTAGTGTTTTCCGGCGACTTCGACGAGCACTTGCGACGACTCCGAGCTGTTCTCCAATCCATACGGACCGCCGGACTCACCCTCAAGCCGTCAAAGTGTCGGTTCGCCTATGACGAACTGAAGTTCCTAGGTCACGTGGTTAGTAACGAAGGCGTTCGCCCAGACCCAGAGAAGACTCGCGCCGTCGCAGCATTTCCAGCACCGAGAGACAAGAAGGCCGTGCGAAGGTTCCTTGGACTATGTGCCTACTATCGACGCTTCGTCCGGGATTTCGCAAGGATTTCCGCACCGCTCACAAATCTCACGAAAGACGACGAGAAGTTCGAGTGGACCGAGGAGCAGCAGCAGGCATTCGACGAGCTGAAGCGACGACTGCAGACTCCTCCTGTTCTTGGACATTTCGACCAGGATGCGGAAACCGAGATTCACACGGACGCAAGTAACGCAGGACTTGGCGCGGTACTGGTTCAAGTACAAGAAGGAACCGAGCGAGTCATCGCTTACGCAAGTCGGACACTGTCCAAGGCGGAGAGAAATTACTCCACGACTGAGAAAGAATGCCTTGCGGTCGTCTGGGCAATCACGAAGTTTCGTCCGTACTTGTACGGGAGCCCGTTCCGTGTAGTCACGGACCACCACTCGCTCTGCTGGCTTGCGAACCTCAAGGACCCGTCAGGACGCCTCGCTCGGTGGAGTCTCCGACTACAAGAGTTCGACATGACTGTGGTCTACAAGTCGGGCCGCAAGCACAGCGACGCCGACTGCCTGTCCAGAGCCCCCGTCGAAACACCTTCCGGCAGCAGCGACGACGATGACGACGAGTCCTTCCTAGGCGCGGTGAACACCGACGACATGGCACGACGTCAAAGAGACGACCCTGAGTTACGCGCGCTAATCGAGCACCTCGAAGGACGGGGGGGTACTATACCCCGTGTTTTCTTGAGAGCCCTGCCGACCTTCGTCCTCCGACAAGGTGTACTTTACAAGGAGAACTTCGGAGACAACAGCTCGCCATGGCTGCTGGTAATCCCTACCGACCTTAGAGCGGAGATCTTTCAAGCCTGCCACGACGACCCGACATCCGGACACCTTGGCTACAGCCGTACGCTGGCCCGGATTCGTGAAAGGTATTATTGGCCCAAGCTGCCGAAGACCGTACACCTCTACACACGGTCGTGCCACGAGTGCCAGCGACGCAAGAAACCACCCACGAAGCCGGCAGGTCTCCTGCAGCCGATTGCTCCCCCAACCGCACCGTTCCAGCAGATCGGAGTGGATCTACTTGGTCCTTTCCCACCATCGACGCAAGGGAACAGATGGATAATCGTCGCCACAGATTATCTCACGCGGTATGCCGAAACGAAAGCCCTTCCTTCTGGGACTGCTGTGGAAGTCGCCAAGTTTTTCATCGAATCCATCGTCCTCCGGCACGGCGCTCCCGAGGTTCTGATCTCAGACCGAGGATCATCATTCATGGCCCAGCTGACGCAAGAAATCCTTCGTCTCAGCCACACCAGCCATCGTCGCACCACTGCGTACCACCCGCAGACCAACGGGCTGACGGAGAGACTCAACAAGACCATCGCGGACATGATCTCTATGTACGTCGACGTGGAGCACAAGACGTGGGACGAGGTGTTGCCATACGTCACATTTGCCTACAACACGGCCGTGCAAGAGACCACCGGGGTAACACCCTTTCAACTGGTGCATGGTCGCAAGGTAACGACAATGCTGGACGCGATGTTACCCCACGAACCGGCTGTCGACGGAAGCGACGATGCCCAGGTGGTTGCCCAACGGGCAGAAGAAGTCCGCCAGCTCGCCAGACACCGTATTCAAGCCCAACAACGAGTCGACACTGGCCGCTACAACCTTCGTCGTCGGGACGTGCCACTTTCAACCCGGAGACCGGGTGTGGGTATGGACACCGATCCGCCGCCGTGGTCTCAGCGAAAAACTCCTGAAGCGCTACTTTGGACCCTACAAAGTGCTTCGTCGACTCGGGGATCTGACCTACGAGGTGATGCCCGACGGAACACGGACTTCATCACGCCGCCCTCCACGACCAGAAGTCGTCCACGTCGTGCGCATGAAGCCATACTACGCTCGATAGGACTGTGGACCTTAAGTGTTCCAAATGACTCTTTAGTTTACCCTTCTTTTTTTGTTTGCTTTGTTTTGATTTGTGCTGCATCGGGGCGATGCTCTTTTTAAAGGGGGGAGTAATGCCGCGCGCGCAGCTGGCCAAGTAGGCAGCGCGCGCGTGGCCTAAGGGTTATCGCGCCTGACTCCCACGCGAAAGGCCAGGGTTCGATTCCTGGCCGTGCCTACACATTTTGTTGACGCTGAAATGTGATGTTCTAGTAAATTCGAGAGCCGCCTTGCTAATTCGAGGTTAGAATGTTCTACGACCCGAACCTTCTACGCCGAATGTTCCGGAAGCACACGCGAGTACAAAAGGGGCTACGCCTGGCAAGCCAAGTCAGTTTCGCCCCAGCGTTCGACTCTGCTCTTTCGCCGACTTCGACGCCCGCGACGCTCTACTGTTATCTTTGTTTCCTTCTTTATTTTGGGCACAAGTTCGCCCGATTAAACGTTTCGTTTACTAAGTTATTTGCCGCCTCATCACTTGTCATTCGTGACATTTGGTGGAGGTGTCCACCGTCGGGACGTTGCCGCGATCAAGTGTTGTCGTACCCGTCGTGGCCGATACAGCTACCTGCGGCGAGGTTGTCCTGGAAGGCAACCTTCAATTGCTTTTAGGAAGAGGAATAGGCGTCGCAAGAGGAGTAGCTGAATTTCAGGACGGCCGCACTGTGGTCCTCGTGACGAACTTCCGAAATGAAACGCAACACCTAACAAAAGGGGCAGCCATTGGCCACGTCGAGGAACTCCACAACTCCGTCGAAATCGCCGCCATTACTGACGAAACATCGCCACCTCAGCAAGGCAGTACGTCGCCAGCGCAGCTCGACATTGACCCTAAGCTTCCGGGCCCGAAACGACGGCAGCTGTTTAACCTCCTCGCCGAATACACCGACTGCTTTGCGACATCATCGAAGGTACGCCAAACCGCCGTTGCGAAGCACCGCATCATTACCGAGGACGACGCGCGCCCTGTGCATCGATCGCCGTACAGAGTCTCCGTAAAAGAAAGGGAGGTAATCCAGGAACAAGTTCGAGAGATGCTGAACGACGACATAATCCAACCTTCGAGCAGTCCATGGGCCTCTCCAGTCGTACTGGTTAGGAAGAAGGACGGAACGCTTAGGTTCTGCGTGGACTACCGGCAGCTGAACGCGGTGACGAAGAAAGACGTCTACCCACTCCCCCGTATCGACGACACGTTAGACCGGCTACGCCACTCTCGATACTTTTCATCGATGGACCTGAAGAGCGGCTACTGGCAGATCGAAGTCGACGAACGGGACCGAGAGAAGACAGCTTTCGTCACGCCAGATGGATTGTACGAGTTCAAAGTGATGCCCTTCGGACTATGCACGGCTCCAGCTACTTTTCAGCGTGTCATGGACACCGTACTGGCAGGACTGAAGTGGCAGAGCTGTCTCGTCTACCTCGACGACGTCGTAGTGTTTTCCGGCGACTTCGACGAGCACTTGCGACGACTCCGAGCTGTTCTCCAATCCATACGGACCGCCGGACTCACCCTCAAGCCGTCAAAGTGTCGGTTCGCCTATGACGAACTGAAGTTCCTAGGTCACGTGGTTAGTAACGAAGGCGTTCGCCCAGACCCAGAGAAGACTCGCGCCGTCGCAGCATTTCCAGCACCGAGAGACAAGAAGGCCGTGCGAAGGTTCCTTGGACTATGTGCCTACTATCGACGCTTCGTCCGGGATTTCGCAAGGATTTCCGCACCGCTCACAAATCTCACGAAAGACGACGAGAAGTTCGAGTGGACCGAGGAGCAGCAGCAGGCATTCGACGAGCTGAAGCGACGACTGCAGACTCCTCCTGTTCTTGGACATTTCGACCAGGATGCGGAAACCGAGATTCACACGGACGCAAGTAACGCAGGACTTGGCGCGGTACTGGTTCAAGTACAAGAAGGAACCGAGCGAGTCATCGCTTACGCAAGTCGGACACTGTCCAAGGCGGAGAGAAATTACTCCACGACTGAGAAAGAATGCCTTGCGGTCGTCTGGGCAATCACGAAGTTTCGTCCGTACTTGTACGGGAGCCCGTTCCGTGTAGTCACGGACCACCACTCGCTCTGCTGGCTTGCGAACCTCAAGGACCCGTCAGGACGCCTCGCTCGGTGGAGTCTCCGACTACAAGAGTTCGACATGACTGTGGTCTACAAGTCGGGCCGCAAGCACAGCGACGCCGACTGCCTGTCCAGAGCCCCCGTCGAAACACCTTCCGGCAGCAGCGACGACGATGACGACGAGTCCTTCCTAGGCGCGGTGAACACCGACGACATGGCACGACGTCAAAGAGACGACCCTGAGTTACGCGCGCTAATCGAGCACCTCGAAGGACGGGGGGGTACTATACCCCGTGTTTTCTTGAGAGCCCTGCCGACCTTCGTCCTCCGACAAGGTGTACTTTACAAGGAGAACTTCGGAGACAACAGCTCGCCATGGCTGCTGGTAATCCCTACCGACCTTAGAGCGGAGATCTTTCAAGCCTGCCACGACGACCCAACATCCGGACACCTTGGCTACAGCCGTACGCTGGCCCGGATTCGTGAAAGGTATTATTGGCCCAAGCTGCCGAAGACCGTACACCTCTACACACGGTCGTGCCACGAGTGCCAGCGACGCAAGAAACCACCCACGAAGCCGGCAGGTCTCCTACAGCCGATTGCTCCCCCAACCGCACCGTTCCAGCAGATCGGAGTGGATCTACTTGGACCTTTCCCACCATCGACGCAAGGGAAAAGATGGATAATCGTCGCCACAGATTATCTCACGCGGTATGCCGAAACGAAAGCCCTTCCTTCTGGGACTGCTGTGGAAGTCGCCAAGTTTTTCATCGAATCCATCGTCCTCCGGCACGGCGCTCCCGAGGTTCTGATCTCAGACCGAGGATCATCATTCATGGCCCAGCTGACGCAAGAAATCCTTCGTCTCAGCCACACCAGCCATCGTCGCACCACTGCGTACCACCCGCAGACCAACGGGCTGACGGAGAGACTCAACAAGACCATCGCGGACATGATCTCTATGTACGTCGACGTGGAGCACAAGACGTGGGACGAGGTGTTGCCATACGTCACATTTGCCTACAACACGGCCGTGCAAGAGACCACCGGGGTAACACCCTTTCAACTGGTGCATGGTCGCAAGGTAACGACAATGCTGGACGCGATGTTACCCCACGAACCGGCTGTCGACGGAAGCGACGATGCCCAGGTGGTTGCCCAACGCGCAGAAGAAGTCCGCCAGCTCGCCAGACACCGTATTCAAGCCCAACAACGAGTCGACACTGGCCGCTACAACCTTCGTCGTCGGGACGTGCACTTTCAACCCGGAGACCGGGTGTGGGTATGGACACCGATCCGCCGCCGTGGTCTCAGCGAAAAACTCCTGAAGCGCTACTTTGGACCCTACAAAGTGCTTCGTCGACTCGGGGATCTGACCTACGAGGTGATGCCCGACGGAACACGGACTTCATCACGCCGCCCTCCACGACCAGAAGTCGTCCACGTCGTGCGCATGAAGCCATACTACGCTCGATAGGACTGTGGACCTTAAGTGTTCCAAATGACTCTTTAGTTTACCCTTCTTTTTTGTTTGCTTTGTTTTGATTTGTGCTGCATCGGGGCGATGCTCTTTTTAAAGGGGGGAGTAATGCCGCGCGCGCAGCTGACCAAGTAGGCAGCGCGCGCGTGGCCTAAGGGTTATCGCGCCTGACTCCCACGCGAAAGGCCAGGGTTCGATTCCTGGCCGTGCCTACACATTTTGTTGACGCAGAAATGTGATGTTCTAGTAAATTCGAGAGCCGCCTTGCTAATTCGAGGTTAGAATGTTCTACGACCCGAACCTTCTACGCCGAATGTTCCGGAAGCACACGCGAGTACAAAAGGGGCTCGAGCCTGGGACAATGAGGCTTGGGACAATAGATTAATAATTTTAAGAAACAAACAAAACGTGGGGAAGTGGGAAAGACGCTTAATTATTCATTCGCTTATTTATTTTATTAAGTCATTCTTACCCGCATTCATTGATTTATATATTTTATTCGCCTATTTTTTATCACTAGTTCATTCGAGCATTTAGCCTCTTTTTTAAGAAGGCACGGGGCCTAAGAAGTAGTGTACTGCGTTAACATATTAACAATGAGACTAATGGGGAGCTCTTAAACGCACAATGAGGCTCTTGAGAATACGTAGAGGCTCTTGTTTCTTTATATCAAATACAGATTACAAAAAAGAAGGAAAACCCGAAAAAGCTACACAAAAGCGATCTGCGCAAGTGAGTTATACGGCCAGTCGTACATTATGCTTAGAAAGAATGAAACTAATAGACGACCAGGTAACGAAGATTTACTAATTACTTTCTTTTCAATTTGACATTTCAGGGCGCATGTCTATAGACCGATACGCTGTTTACAAACAAGCCCGCGTTTGCCCACACCAGGTGTGGGCACTGCGCGTGCGCAGGAACCGAATTCGCGTGAAGTAAAGCGTCTGCGCAAGCGAAGTGCCGTCGACAGCGCCACCGCAACTGCATGACGTCAGGGCCGCGTGTTGGTCTATAATAAAGAAATGGACGCTACCACTTCTAAAAACCAGCCCTGTTGTTTTTTTTGTTTTTTTAACCGACCACGCAGTTTGATTTATTTATTATCAAACTTTGTTCTCTACTTTGTTTCAGCTTAAGTCCAGACGCAGCCGACACCACGAAGTAATGGGACCAATGAAGCAGTGTGAAAAGCGCACGTAACTAGGCCTTTTCTGTTTATGATTGATTCACTGATAGAACAGGTACAGAAGCATGACGAACACCATGACGGTGCGCTTTTGACGCTGTCTGACTGGTCCCATCTCCTCGTAGGGTCGGCTGATAGCCTCCTATATACTGACAAAGCCTGGCAGATCGCCACGAGAAGTGGCCGCCGAAATGGAAAACGGGTAACGGCAGACACCGGATGAGAGGAGTGCCACGTGACTGGCGGCCCCGCTGCGGCGAGCCGCCGAAACCCACTTCTCCCGAGCGAACAAGTGTGTTTCGGGTCCTCGCCGCTGCAAAAGCTGTGCGCTGATGTCCAGATTCCCCCAGAAATGGCTCTTTGCTGCTCTGTGCTAGCAGATTCTCGCGCTCCAAATTTGCGACCGGGCACACTATGGCGCCGTCGTCGAACTGCCAGGCTTTGTGAGTATAGAGGAGGCTATTTCAGGCTGCGTCTGAACAAAATGGGGCACAAAGTAGAGGAATCTGTCGATACCGAAACCAAATGCGCGGTGCCCGCCGGAAAGACAACACTCGTTTGATGGCGGAGTGTCACGTGTTTATGATGAAGTTTGCGTCACTTTTGTATCAAATCGCACCGGAGCTGTTTGAAGTTGGTGCTCCGTGGCTGGCGAACTAAAGCAATAATGTATCGCATCAGTCAAAAACGTTTCAGGACGAAATGACCTTACGGCGTATTATAGACGATATAAATAAAATACATACACATCGAGAAACTGCTGAGGCCAGTCACAGGCTCAGCAACTGCCACTCTTACACAACAAATGAAAACTGTCGTACAGATCGATTGAGAGGGATTTAAGTTGTGGCCAAGTGAACAGTCACGCCATCGTTTTAATATATAAAATGATGAGATCCTTTTATGTTGCTGAGGAGGCCGTGATATTGACTCCAAATTTTTGTCGATGAAAATGTACGTTGAAAACTACAAATTGTCCAAGGCATTAACGTTAAAGCAGTCATTTAAGCAGCGATGCCGCTTAAATGACTGAGTCATTTTATACGAGTGGATATCAAATCACAAAAAAAAAACATCCAAATGGTCCGTCCATCGTCTGTGGTCGTTTCTTCTGATCAACCCACGCGATGTACTCGTCACGACATTTCACAGTTAACGGGGGCCTAGGTCAACAAAAACTTCGTGTTCAAACCACTCGGACAGAAATGGACAGCAGATATGACGGGAGCTATCAGCAAAGTGGCCACTTTAGAGTGGCGTATTGATTGCGGCACTGTGCAGTAAGAGAAACAGCCTCCATTTATGATATTGTAGATGAACTCCTATCTGCTATTGATTCCTAAGACACACAAAACTTCCGAGTCTAGTTCATTGGATTTCCCTCTTTTTCAATACGGAAGTTTGGTCACTCTGGCGACGAGATCGCTTTGTTTACCGTCGCCATTAAAACCGTTAGCGACCTGGTTTTCTTGTCAGGGGTGGATATTGATTGATGCCGGTTTGTATAAATGTGATTTAATGTTTTACAACTCGCTGCTCTTTACATTTTTTCTTCAAATACGCGTACGTCAGTGTGACATTTCTAAAGTGTAATAAAAAGTTAAGTGTTAGAGTGACAAACTCGAGAACCTTTTATTTGAATGTAAGTATTAATATAAAAAATCTTGCGTAAAATTCATCTTGACGGAATGGTTTGTTGCTGATAGTTTTCAAAGAGTCGTACTTGGAGTGGGGTTCTTACATGTTTCTTCACAGGCACATACCTAAATATAAAGAAACAAAATTTGAAAAAATAAAATTATACATTTTATAAACTATGGGATTTTTAGTGTTCTAACTCATCCCGAATGTGGAACTAGCAACTGTGAACATGCATAACATTTTACAACAGAACTTTATCTTTTTTATTGATTAAAAGTTAGACGCAATTTGTTAAATTTTCATGCGACAATGATTCACGTTCTTGGCAGGAAGCGCTATTTGTCTCTGTATAAGTATGGCTGCGCTGAACGCCATTTTCTTACATAATCTGTATTTGTTCGGTTGAACTGGTTCGGTTCGTTACTGGCAGGTTCAGTGGAATTTTCCAGTATCAGGTTTCATTATCAAACGTTTCGAAAATGGGGGGCAACGTGAGAATATTTATCACTTCTGAAACTTAGCTAGCTCATTCAAGCCTCCAGTGGCGGAGTCTAGTATATCGTATCTTGCTATAATGTGTTCTCACTAAATGCCGCTCAAAATAAGTGGTTGATTTTAGCAGACGCATCACAGCAAAGGTTCCATCGAATGGCAAGAAATTCATGGGCTAGATAAAATAATAAGAACACTGGAAGGAAACCTTTGAATCGGTAGGTGCAAATCTAAAACAATGCCTTTTTTTTTTTTTCAGGGAAAGAACAGTGTACTATATTTTGTTATTGTATTATAATGCTGTAACGTTTTTTTTTTTTTTAAAGTTTGATTGCATTAGTTTTTGGTCTTAAAAAGTTCGTAAGACTGGCAAAAGCCCAGACTATCGGATTGGTTTACGTGGATACGAAGAGTTTTCAAACTATACTTCTGATGTCTTTTTTTCTCTCTCTTTTTTTTTGGAGGGGGTAAGGGATTTAAGTTATTCTGAAAACACAAATAAATGTTTGGAGAATTTATATCTCGGGGACACAATATTATATTTTAATATAACCTTGGCTGGAAAGATATTCCGTGTTTGAAAAAGTCAATATCGTTTGTAAGTTTGTAAATACATTTTTGCCTGTGTGCTGAGGAGTCTCTCAATCCGCAACCAAACAAACCATATTAATGGAATCGGAATGAAAAAAAGTGTCCCGCTATTTTTTGGGGGGAAGACGAACAAAGCTGAGCTGTGGGGTGTACATATCTTGATATATGACTTCAAGGGCAAGAACTGCGAGTATAATTTTTTTTTTTTTTAAATGGGGCAGTTTTATGTAGTTTTAAACTTTCTTTTGAAAACTTAAGGCGCCTTCATGTCTGGCACGATCTAATTTTCTTATATTAAGCAATTCGTTTCTTCGATGTGATATCTCATCTATTAAGACTCGACTTGACCTGACTAAAAAAGATGTGAACTCCGAGCATAGTTAAAAATATCTTGAGAGTACAAATTTGTATTTCTTGTTGAAGTAACCGATCTGAACGTGCGACTGAATAGGAATTGCCAAAAGAGTTCAACAAAATAACACAAAGGGTTTTATCGAAAATACCACTCGTAATCTTGTTTTTTTTTTCCTTTTACTTTGTTGATTTAATTATGTATATCAAACCTGCCCTCCACGTTTTCCGTTTTTGGACCCAGAATTCGTGCCGTAAATTGCGGCCATTCATTGGACTGCCTATATTCTAAATATTTTTTAACTTTTGATGCCCGTCCACATTCCACTTTATTTATATTTATTTTTCATTCGCGATAACGTAGCTGCCTGCCGGGTATCGTTTTTACCGTGATTACGCATACAACACATCTTCACAAGGAAAAACAACGCACAGAGCGTGTTCTTCATGAATCAACAAATTATATTCACGTTCGTTACATATTTATGGTTGAGAAAATCTTTCCAATATTTCAGCAATATTTGCATTCCTGGTGAGGGGGACAATCCTCTCGTATACCCTAAGCTGGCCCTTACGTCTCGTGTCCTCACGTCTACAGGTCGACATGTCGGGAAAATTTACTCTAAAAATGTTCACTCAAAGCAAGCGTGACAGAAAGCGATTTTAATACGAAAGCAAAAACTGTCTCATGGAGCGAGGTGACTTCATCAGTCTGAAGCGCGAAAACGGCAGATAGTTTCCTTCGGTTCCATTGACTGGCGTGCGTTGACGGGGCTCTGGCCGCTGCGCTCGTCAGTTTCCACGACCGCTCACCCCATGGCGCTGCGTGTCCATCAGCGCGGAGCCTCCAAGGTCACCAGGGGAGCACACGCGCCGACCGGCGACGGAAAGTACGCAGCAGACGAAGAAGAAGCGGACGAGCGACTTGCATGCTTTCGGATTCACAACTCATAAGGAATGCTTAGGTGTACCTCGATCTTTTTTACACGCTTGTTCTAAGCGGGGTGCTTTTCAACGCTTAGAATTCATGCTCCAAAAGCGTAAACTGCGCTATGGTTTAGCGCTTGGCAGGCGTGACTTAAAGCGATTTTTTACACGCTTGTTCTAATTGAGGTTTTTTTCAACGCTTAGAATTCGCGCTTCCTAAACGTGGACTGTGCTATCGTTTAATGCTTTGCAGGCGTTAGGGGGCCCTTGTGTTTACAGGCTTATTACGTCGTTTTTTTTTGTTTTTTTTTTGTCCAAGCTTAGATAACGACGCGTTCTAGGCGTGTGAAATGCGCGTCGCGGTGGAAACCTCTGGCCCTGAGCATAGGGCTTTCTCGCATTTAGTATATAGTTCCAATAATCTTAGTTATTGTGATGATATACTAAATGCGAGAAAGCCAAATGCCCGCGGTCAGAGGTTTCAACCGCGACGGGCGTTTCACACGCCTAGAAGGTGTCATCGTCAAAGGGTGGAGAAAAACGCACGCCGTAATAAGCATATAAACACCAGGGCGCCCATGCATCATATCGTTATCTGATATCTTTATCGGAGCTCAAATAGTTCTACTAAATCTCTCTGGTGACTTCACCAAGCGAATTGAGTAGTGCAAAGAAGCCCAACGCGCTGCTTTATGTATAATTACGCACATATACGAATGGCAGTTGTGAATCAAAAGAAATTGTCCCGATGCGTAGCGTAGATACTGCATGTTGCGCCTAGTACATTTAACTAATTAGCTGCGAGCTGTTCATAACTGTGGAACTTGTGCGAAGATTTGAGGAAATTTATCCTTGGTGTCTAAAGACCTAAAGAAAGAGGGAGATATCTCGTTAGGCTCCAGTTACCAAAAAAAACAGTTCAGAAGGAACTAAATAGAAGAAGGCAAACACATTTTAGCTTAGGGGTTGAACTTTTTAATATAACAAATATTTTTGTTTGTACAAATAAACCAAACGAAAACAGAGTTCTCACGCAAATGTTGTAGTCGTCTATGGATAGCTGGCGAATGGACGCAGTAAAGACACCAGCCAAATGGGAAGCATATTCCTTGGCTGGCATTCATCTCCGACTCGCGCAGAAATTTGGGGCACTCGCACTCGTTGTGTTTGCAGCAACCCCGCGCAGGGGCGGATCCAGAACTCCGTTTTTGGGGGGACGGGAATTTTTTTTTGTGTGTGTGTGTGGGGGGGGGGATCTAAGGTAAGATAAACAGGATTCCGGTTGCGCCTTTTGTTTAAGCCGCCGCAGAACCACACTGCGCCGACGACCCCTAGGTGCGCGCCGCTGCGCCGACTTATTGGCTCCAAGGCGCGCTTTGAAACTGACGCCTCGGACATCAGTCTCGGTTGAAGCGACGGAGTGGTTCTCCAAGTTTAGAGTACAAGTATGCCTGCTAGGGTGCGACCTACCCTATCTTGAACCCTCGCCCTTGAGTACCGAGCCTTCTACCACCTGGCAGGCCAGTAGTCGGTTCTATTTTTTTTTTTTGGGGGGGGGGGATCGACTTTGTTGGATCCGCCCCTGACACCGCGGCACTCCACGCACGTCTAGTGCTGTAAATATGGCACACTGCATGTGTCCGAAATAACACGCCGTCTCCCGCTAAGCCTCGCCAGTCGCAATCAAAGTCAAGCTGGTCCAGTCACAAACAAGGCGTGTCGGGCACTGATCGAGCGAGCCAGCGAGCCAGGGAAACTACCCAACGGCTTTCACACTTTTCTCGCCAAGAAAGAGAACGCAGGCGCCCTCTGTGCCTCCAGAAACAAAGCTCACAACAACAAAAAATCAACAAAAAAGCACGCGCAGATGCATCTTCGGGGGGATCAATCCATTCGGGTATATATTAGCGTGACGATGAATTGAGGCGCGCGCGTGTTTCCGAAAATCCAAGCGTGTCGTTTGCGGTCGTCACGCTAATGTGTTTGATCACGTGCGAAAAAAAGGCCGAGCGGGATTCCTCGGACTGCTCTAACGCTTGGACAAAGAAAACAAACGCTCATTCTTGATCACGTGGTGCTTAAAACTTCCTTATCATCGTATTGACGGCGGTTCCACGCTTGAAACTCGCGGTTAGCGTGAGGTTCAGCGTGATAGTTTTTAGAGTGTTGTTTCCTCTGAAACCCTCTTCCAGGCGGCCGGGAGAGCTTTTGGGAAGCTTTTTGAGACAGCTGTATTGCCTCTGTGTTTGGGCTGAGCAATTGGTTTTCCTCGTCTGTTGATGGCACGTGCGAGTATATGTCCGGGCATAACCTCCTCTATACTCACAAAGCCATGGCAGTTCGATGACGGAGCCCTAGAGTGCCCGGTCGTCAATTTGGAGCGCGAGGATCTGGTAGCACAGAGAGCTTTTCGGGTAGAGCGCCATCACAAGCGACGTCATTGCTTGGAGGCATTTAAAAATAATTTTACTGTGTTCAAACACCCAAGAAGAGCAACATAATCGTAAAACATCTTGGGAAATAAGCATCAGTGATAAGTTTATTGCCTGCACGGTGCCAAAGACGCTGATATTGGCCGAGAAATGCTTCCAGTACGATGATGCTCCATAGCAATCTTGGTGCGACTGGTTTTAACGAACCTTTCGAAGCTTCAAAGCTTTGAAAGGGTCCAAAATTGCGATCACCATGGCAACTGACAGAGATGAGACAATCATCTTGAGAGGTTTTGTCGTCTGTATGTTGGTATTTGTTTGTGGCCGGCTAGCAGGTGGGAAGGCAATGGCGCAACTTTCCCAGATCCAGTAACTTTAGGCAAGGCGAAACACTGGATGCACGTGCCAATACTTTTCGTAAGCCTCGACATCGGACACCAGACAGAGTCCGATTCCGCTGCAGCGAAGCTCCGGAACCACTCGTTCTTGCAGCCGCTAAGGTCGGCGTTAAAGTCGCAATTACGATGAGTGGAACGTTGTCGCAGCACAGAGCACGGAATTGGCGAAACATGAAATTGGTTAAACGTCTGTTGCTGGTTCGCCACGTCGAAGGAATTCGCCTATGGGGGCCGGGAAGCCAGCCGTTCCCTCTGCGGTCGCTCATAGAACGGAGAAGAGCCTTGACGTGGCGGTGCCATCTTGAAAATGTCGGCGACAGTAACGACCCGAACGAAGGCGCGGGTTTCCCCGGTGCTGTTGAGCGCTGAAGGGAGGGTGTGATGTTCATTGACGCTCAGCGATGAGCGGAGAGGGAAACGTAGAATCTTCACTCGACGAGCGCGGCGTGGCCACGGTGTGCGCGGCCAATGAGACCACCCGACTTCTCTCTTCTCGTGCCATGAGGGGGCACAAGAACGTTGTTTTTTTTTCAATTTATGCTGCGACGACAGACATAAGCAAACGGCGACTTTGAAACCCTTGCAAAGTATCACCCATAAAGCTATCGGTTTAAAACATTACAGTCGCAGTCAGATAGACTGAAACGTCGTCCCGCTGCCATTTGCTGTCGATTTCAATTAAAGATGTGTGTGTCCTCAGGGGCGGAGATACTTGAAAACAATGGCACTGGTGATTTTTGTCAATGCCATCGGTTTGTGGCACATAGCGTACTTTATGAGTGGCTCACAGACACGGCCGGGAGTCCTTCACTCGCAGTGTAATAGTTATGTGAGGGTCATTAGTCTTGAAGTTCAAGTAGCCGTTTTTATTCCGCTACCAAAATCAGAACGGCTAGTGTTGGTAGAACAGATTTGATGTACTCCTCGCCTCCTTTGAACGCCGCGCTCCTCCGAGAGTCATCGTCACCCCATGGGTGCCGATGACTCTCACAGAAAGAAAAAAAAAACACATCATCCTTTAAGCAGATTATGAATGCCCGTGTTGTAATCTTGAAACACACGTGTCGAAAAGCGCAACTACCACATTTATCAAAGCCAGCTTTTCAGTTACTGCGTATGTTCGCAGCGCAATTATTTATAGCGCGCAACTAAATTCAGGCGCTTTCTCTCCTACAAGCAACGCAAGCGACATAATGACGCTCTTTCTATAAATATTTTTTCGCCCATATTTTAGCGTCGTCTTTTGCCCTGGTTGCGAGTTTCTGTAGCAACCGAGCATTAAATGTCCTGCGCACTCTTTGGAAAGCAGTTCTGAGAAAGTTTCTAAAGATATCCTAAAGAAAAATGTTTGCCCAAAACTTCCAACTTCCTTGGGAACTCGTGTTTTTTTCGAGGCAGGCCAGCGGCAGACTTCCGCGGCACCGGGCGTGCTTCCTGAGGCGAGATATCAACGCTTGACAAGAGCGTGGGTTTTCGCCGGTGCGTGGTCATCGATCATTTCCTCTCCAGGCTGTACCCACGCTCACACTGTTGCAATCAATTAATCAATCGATTTATGCTTAAAATTGTGTTGTCGGCTCACCGTACGAACTTGTCAAATAAGGGTCTTAGTCTAGAAAAAAAATTAAAAAACTGTGATACGAGCGTCTACGCACTCTAACAGGGATATAAAATATGGCTGCCTTTTTTTGTCGCTTTGTCCCAAGGTAGATAAATACAGGGCTGCACCGTGTGCCACCAACGTGCGGCCAGGGAAGAAGTTAAATAAATGTATTTCGTAAACATGGCCAAATTAGCTCCAACACTTTTTTTTTGTTTATGTGAAAAGACTGGAGGCTTTTTCAAACACAGAAAAAAAAAATGACAACGCATAACATTTATGAATGCAAGTCCCGCAAATATTTTTTTATTTTTTTTTTTTGGACGGGAATATACGTACCTGAGAAATTACGAGATCGAGATGTCGTCTTTCAGTGCTAAGATCCCGAAATAGAGCTGCCTGATCGAACGTCAACGTCAGGTGTCAGCCTGGAGGTAATTAAAATCAGAACGCACGGACTTAAATAAAGCAAGTGTTTCGCAGGTGACACGCTTATCCCTTTTTCTTCAGCGATGTTTTACTGAATATTGTGTGTCAGCGAGAAATCCGGCGGCTCTGATTGGCCGGCGCCAAGGTCAAGTGCGAAGATAGCCAATCACGGCCGCCAGAATTCTCGCCGACTTTTTCGCCAAGTGTTCAGATTAGGTCCTCAGATGTGCACTATTGTGATCATATAAACCCAAAACGGGGAGACGTTTCCTGCGTGATATAATACCACGTGCTCGCTGCAACTTTTAGGAAGCTGAGTTTTTTTTTTTTTTTTTTATATTCCTCAATATATGCGTGCGCAGCTTCCACATGGGAACACCCGTTGTAATAAGAAATGTAGCTGCTGTAAAATCCTTAGGGCGGACGTAGGCAAACCGTTAGGTTTTCTTCTTCTTTTTCAGCTACAGTAATTAAAAGTACAAGGTATGCGGTGAGCCAGTTGTCTGCTTCTTGCTCAGCAGTTGAGGTGACGTCAGAAAGACGCCGAGCTCTGATTGGCTTTGACTGATAGGATAATGGTAGACCTCAATGCTAGATGCGTCGAGGTCTACCCACAATTTCTTTCAATCAGCCAATAAGAGCGCCGTGTTCTGACGTCATCGCAGGCCCCTTGGCAAGAAGCAGACGATCTTGCGGTCCGCATAGCGTAGATATTGGTACGCAGCTTTTCACCCTCAAAGCATATTCGCCTTCAGCTTTGTTTTGCATATGCTGTCATATAACATATACGACGTGCCAGTGTAGAATCATCCACTCCATTTTACATCGAGTCCGAGCAACGCCAACCCTATGGTTCGATGGCGCCAATCAAGTAGCGTCAAAAGTACATTGTCACGGCGGTCGCCGTCATTGTGGATTCGCTACCACCGCTAAAACGAATGGCGCACAGAAAAAACACACACGCACAAACAGGATCGCTGCACATTCACTGTGCGTGATCGGTATATCGGTGGTACCAACTCGCCAAGACGACGGGCGCCATGACAATGTATGTTTAGCGCTGCTCGACTGGCTCTGTCGGACTGAAGCATTGGCTCTATTCGGACTTAGTGTAAAACGGAATGAACCTGCGTAAGGTTAAAAAATAAAACAAAAAAACCTCTACGGCCAGAAACCTCGCCTTCTTCTTGGACAGAAACTCAGTGGCGTCAGGTCGCCGAGCTATGATCGGAGAACGTAGCCGGTAGACGCAAACGCTTTTCGTCTTTGTGTCTATCCACAGCACTCTCCAATTATAGAGAACAGGTTTGTCTGCTCCTGTCGCAGAGGATGAGCTGGTATCCGTTAGAGCGCCTGGCTCCTGTGTCGCCTGCTAGTCTTTGCGATGTCCGCCTTGCCTGTTCCACGCCTTTCAGAAATCTGCCTTATGAACGAAGACTTGGCCTTAGGGGGAAGTTAAATAAAAAAAATTCAAAAGGTGTTGTTATTTTGTCGGCTAGCAATTACTAGACGCGCTGCTACTAAATAAGAACTCGCGTCCGAGTTCTTCTTTGCTACCCCTTGAAGCGTCTGCTGGGGCGGAGCTACGTATACCACACGTGATGACTCTCTCTAATATTTTCGCGCCTCCTCTCTCTCTTGCGCTGAGACGCGCCACACTTGTTTGCGGCTCCCCTCTCACGCACGAAGCGACGCGTGTCGTTTCGACTTGCTCGCAGGGTAGGACGTATTGAATGGACAATGTACCTGCGGGCTCTCCTGCTGAGGAAAACGTTCCCTCCAGAATATTTCCATGCCCTTCACACCATCTCATAAAGATCGCCATTAACAAATGCCAATACGTTTGTTTGATGACACATTCGGCGGTAGGTTTGTGGATTTGCTACCACCGCTAAAATGGAGAATATTTCCACTACCTCTGGTGACGTCACTCTGCATGGGGCATATAATTGGTCGATCGGAACTTACTCTAACGGCAGTATATGGAATCCGTGAGGAGAACCACTGTGTTGAGAAATCATTACGGTAGTGGTGTTCGCCCCTGTCAAAGTATATAGAACTTCGAACCGCGGATCTGAAACACATTTTAATAAATGCCTGTTTAATGTAATAATGTGTTCGCTTACGGCTCGTTCACACAGCTGCATTTGAGTGCGACTGCAGCCACTTGCGCCTCGTTAAGAGTGCTTTCGTCGAACTGTTGCCATGGCGACACTTGCGATGAGCCAAAGGGGAAGCGCTGCGCTGCGCTGCGCAACGAAGCGCAACGCAGTCAGCGCAACTGTGTGAACGAGCGTTTACTGTCTCGATCAGTGCAGAGTTTGTGACATTATGAAACTTTATGGGCAAAGACTGCTTGGTTTCTGAAGCATCGCTCGCTATCGGGCTCCCACCTGCTGAACCATGTTTAGTTAATGTAAGTTCGCCAAACGCCAGGCGCCTGCGTTCGAAGAGTGAGTAGACACAAAGACAGCTAGCATTACCTGTGCCCACTAATCATTCCAACCAGCTCGGTTTTCCGACGCAGCTGCGCTCTCGTCTCCTCCTCTATCGTTGTTTCTTCCCGTATAGGCCACACCACTAAGAAGAGTGGGGAGAAGGAAAAGTCGTTTTTCCTCTCACCTAGCGCGTCGTCTGCTCAGTAAACTTGGCAGTGCGAAACGTTCGGCTGCAAACACGGTTTAAAATCGTCTTGTTTCGTCATTTTTAGGCTTAAATGCGCGTATTTAAATGTGAAACATAATGTAATGTCACCTGTCGTACAAATAAGGAAGAAAAGTGAAAACAACTCTGTAAATAGTGTGGACTGCCTGTCGTGTGCGGCGAAAAGAAAGTCCGTTTTTTGTAACATTCGCTAGATAAAGTTCGTAGTGATTTGGGCTTTTTGCAGCTATAAGTCGGAAGTCTATATTAGGGGCGACGCGTGTCCTTAAATCTTATTTTTTTTATTTATAACAACATTGTTTTTAATTGTCACGCAGATGTAGTTTTTAACTGGTATTTCATATCTGGAATTATATTTCAAGAACAAAAGTTATGGCAAAATATATAATTCAAGTTAGGTTATTTCTTACCGGTCTTTATAATATTTTTCTCAATAAAACTTTTTTTACAATATGCAGTGAGTGGCAAGGGTCCACATACATCCCAAATCTAACATACTCTTTGTAAAACCATTTTTTACCGCAAATAAATCGCAGACCTGAAAGCTAACAAAAACTGCAAGTAATTCGTCAACATTTTAGCTAATTACGTTTAATCTATTGACTCTATAAAAAATCCGAAAGCTTTAAAATGAAGAGTTGTTACTGGGAAGAACAATACCAAGTTCATTGGTATTTATTTACGCAAACATTATAAAAAAATTCCCCAAGCAAATTGCACATGATAAAAAAGGCAAAGCTGAGAAAATTGCATTTGATGTTTCTGTTATGTTGCAACTTTTACTACTACATTTATACCAAAAACAAAGAAAACTTCAGAATGCAGTACGGTTATTGCACAACACAAATATACAATGTTTTCTAGAAACTGTTTACTTCAATGTTTTCAATATCTCAGTCGAACAAGAGAAATTAAAAAAAAAGTACAAACAATTACGTCAGATCATTTTGGCTGCTACTGTTGGTTCACGTGAGCCCTGTGCAGTAATCCTGGGTCATGTTGGGCTTGTGCCTCTTGGCCATCTTTTTCACCTTCTCACTCTCCGTGTGCGCCTTGTCGGCCTTGCTGAGCCTCTGCTTGTCCTTCTCAAGGCTCCTGCGTGTCAAACAACTCCCAGTGCTGTAGCCGAGCTGCTCTGCTGCAGCCTTGCTGGTCGTCGCCATATCCTGTTTGAAGCCAGAGACTGCTTCAGCGATAGCCACTTCCACAGCCAGCAGAGAGTCGTGCATGCTTTTGGAGCTTTGGCCCCAGATCACCGAGTTTAGGCTTCAGTTATAGTATATAGAAATCATGCTTGTTAATTAAGGTGTTTTCGTTTGTTAGAACTTTCCAGAGTTGCGTCGGCATTGTTTTTTTTTTTAGCTTTCTTTGTAGCTGTCGGGTTTCGAGAGTCTGCTCGAACGGACCGCGGGACGGCCCGTTCTTGGGGCTACTTGTGGATGCTAACCGAGTGTGCCTGTGTGTAGAGGGTTTTGCCGCTTAGTGTAAAATTGTCGCTCTTTGCCCAAAGCAATAATTTAGCGGTTGGCGCCAGCCAGACTGGAATATTTGCAGAGAACAATTCTACAAGGAATTCGGGTTTGGCGGTTGCAGCGCCAAGTTGACAGCTCGCCGACCATTGGAGAACAGTGTACCACGTGGGAGTGGTAGAATTTGAAAAGATTGGTCGGTTCCTGAGGGGAAAGGAGGCCCATACGGGCCTACAAAAGGAATGCGGAGAGGATTTTGGGGGATTCGGACTTTGGGATTTGATTGAGAGAAATTGGGGTCGGGGGTCGAGACTTCAGACGAGGCAGGATGGTCTCCCAAGTTGGGACGTGTAACTAAAGTGTAAATAAATGCACATAGTTCTATTCAAGCAGTGAGTCGACCCGTCATTCAGCGACGTGCGTGCCACCACGCTCCAGACCATCGGAGCCGAACCTGCCTCCCACACCACCGGGAGGAACAACAACAAACAACTTTAACAGGCTCTCAATGGAGTTATGTGTCCTGCCATCATTGCAGCGCTCCTAGAGGGCCTAGTCGCCCAGCCTCTAAAAGGCCGGCTCCCGTGCTGTGCGAATGAAGCCTGGTAGAGGGATTTTGTATCTTGGTGGCTCCTCTTGGTTGGCCAAGGCGCGGATGTAGGAGCACCAGGAATTGTCACCTCAAGGACAGTGGCTGTGGTCCGGGGCTTCGTCTGTAAACGTCATGTGCAACAAAGTTGCCTGCACCACCTTTTTCATCCCTGGGTCCTCACTGCGTGTCACTAGTAGTTTGTGATTTAATCTTATCCTGGGACAGCTTCTTTTTTCCTCCAAAGGACTCCCCTTGTGCCTCTTCCTTCTCTACCAAGGTGCGAAGAGCTGCCCCTATTAGCTTGTGCACAAGGTTCAGGTAGTCATTCTTCTCGATCTGGAGGCAGCGATCAATGCCGTCCCGCGTCCAAACATGGAAGGTGCAGCGTTGGAAAGAATGGTCGTGTAACGTAGCCCATTCTTCTCCAGAGACCTCTTGAACAGATCAGGCTTGCCTCGGCTTCCATTCGTCCAGCGTTGCAGTTGACGTTCTTGAGGAACTTTTAGTTCAAAACCCAGTCACCATAGCCCTCGTCATCTGGGTGAGGTTCCCCTTGGCTGCCACGGCAGTACCTGGAGAGGACAACATGGTACAGCACCAGGCCAAAGTACAGCTCGAGTATGCACCCCACTGAAATGATTGAGTTTTGACCATGAGTCTTCCACGTTTCATCAAAGATGATGTCCAAGTTTCCAATGTGGTTGAGAAAGTTCTGGTACAGGACCTTCACCACCTCCGCACTTGCTGTTTTTGTGGCTTTTGGTGCTGCCTGTCAAGCTTGCACCATGGTGTCCATGTGTCCCTTGAAGGCCATGTGGTGAAGCCCCCGGAGGAAGAGGTTCAGGGTGGCACAGAAATCCAAGAGGGCAGTCGCTCCCTTTCCTATGCTCTGTATCCTTTTCATTGCTCTCGTGTTCATCACAAAGGGCTTCATTTTGGCTGCTCCGGCAACTCGTAGAGACGAAAAGTGGCACTCGGTGAAATCACAGCTTGAGCACGTAAGCACTAGATTCACCTCTAGGCCATACTGTCTCTCGTTGCACCTTGAAAGCTCAACAGTGGCCACCCCGCACTCTGCTGTATGTTGTGGACGCGAAGACCTTCTTCAGCACTTTCATATCCACGATGAAATGCTCTGTGCCGCGATCGTCGTTTTCGCTCGCCAAGCTGACGTCGAAGAGCTCGAACTTTCGCGAAGTCGCAAACTCCTCCGCCAATGAATATTTTCTGTCCTCTGATATACTCTGCGTTTAACAGCGATCGGCGCTCGAGGTTGATCCGGCCACGTGCACCAGCGGTGAGGTGCCTTGCGACGTCGCTGATGTGCCTTGCGGTCTCGCCGATTTGGTTTGCGCAGCCACGTTCAAAAGCGGTAAAACTACTTGCGGTGCCACCGAAATTGGCACTGTCAATTTTAACGACGCTGTGCTCTTCCTATTCCCAAGCACGTCTACATTTACTGTGCACTTTCTGCGTGCTCACTTTCAAACGGGCGACCCTCGTCATCAAAATGAGCTAAACTAAATACAGCACTGTCGCGAAGCAGGTAAATACACACAAAAATGAAAAGCTGAAAAGCAAAGTGGGTCAGAGACCAAAATATTTCCACAAAGAAAAAAAAAAAAGACCAGGGGCACGAAAAACACTAGAAAGCAAAAAGAAAGCTCAAAGCAAACGAGAGGAATACCAAATTCGGAACTGGAGAATAGGAAAGGCAGTGTGCGTCTCGAACGAAAGCAGACGGCGTGGAGCAGGCTGGACAGCAGGCGGTGGAAGTCAGGAGAGGATACGCACGCCAAGGCCAATCGGAAAGAGGCGCTTCAAAGGAGCGCGCGCTTTGGACAACCACCGTCTCTCGAGCTCTGCTCACGCTCTTCCGAAAAGCATCGATGACGTCACCTCCTTGATGCCGACGCCACTTCGAAGCTTGCCGAAACGAAGCACGGGAACCCAGATTTCAAACAATGCCGGCAGCGGTGGGGCACTTCAACGCTGATAAATTGTTTTTTTTTTTTTTTTTTTTTAAAGATTTAGTGACCGAATTGACTATTCCATTTTCAGACAGTGTACTCTGGGCCATGAAGACTTAAAAATTGTGATTTCTTTAAATTGTAATTTTTAGCGATTTTTTAGTATCTTAAGTCCCACGTCGCCCCTTAAAGGGGCACTCAAGCGGTTTTTGGGGAAGCTACTTTTTGGTGCGATGGCGTTAAGGAAGTGTCAGTGAATGAGTATCTTCAGTTTCAGAAGGCAGAACCGCCTATTAATCACGTAGGAATAAAATACGTGCGGACTATTTTCTGTTCCTGCGCCGAACAATGAAATTATCGTATGTTTGAAAGTTTCGGCGGCCTTTGTAAAGTTTCGCTAAAGAAACAATTTTCAGTTCATTTAGATATGTTGTGCATGATAATTTCACAAGACGTAAAATAGTTCTAGTTTAGAAAACGCGATACTGCAATTATCGTTTCACAAACAAGGGACTACGTTTTCTCCTTGCATTCCTCCGCGGCGGGTGAATTTCCCGTTCCCCGGGATGCGCGGAAGCGCACATATCTGCGCGCGTTGCATGCCGGTCGTGCCGGTCGCGGGCCGGCTCCTTCTATTCGAAAACATGGCGTCGGTGGTGATCGTCGACGTTGACGGCGTGGTGAAAGCTCATCGTTCCGCGTAAAAGCGCTATTCTTGACTGTGAATTTTCGTCGTGTGTCGCTATAACCCAGCACGTACTAAAAGGGAAGATCCACCTACTTGTGCGTCGATGTCGTGGTGGCACTCTCAAGACAGCAGAAACGCCCGTGCCGTCGTGTTTGTTTACTACAGTGGTGCTTTCTAAGCATTTGTGTCCTCGAACATCGCCCGCATTTCTCATTTTGGTGCATTTCATGCGTGTGCTCAAGTTCAAGGTATTACTGGTGCGTAACGTATAAAGGATGCGAATTTTTACGCGTTTTCATCACCGGAGAAAAGTGATTAGTGTTAGCAATCCTGAACGCTCGCAACGTCTATCTGATCACGAAATCATATTTCTACGTTGCTATATTGCTGCTAAGATTACATTTTCTTTTATAATCGTAGAAAAGGCGTGTGGCGATATTTGTACTATTGGCAATGTCGTGTATTAGAGTCGTGATCGTTCAAGACGGCGTACTGCATCTTTTTCTTTTCTTTCTTTTATTCATCCACTGTACCCTGCAAGCCTGTCAAGAAAAAGTAATAAATCTTTAGGCTATAGAAAACTGTCTGTCTACATTCTGTTACGGCATTGAGTAGCAGTGCGTCCCCTTTTTAGAGGCGCCGCTGAAACAGCTGACGGCGGCGTATAGAAGCGGTCGCCGTGCTGACGACCCGCTGCGCTTGTTGCAGTGGTTGCAGGTGTGTGTACGCGCGGCGCAGAGCGGTCGTTCCGGTCGCTCCGGTCGCAACGGACGCAGTCGTAGGTACGCGCTCGTTGCACATGTCTGAACCAGCCTTCCCCCCGTCCTCCCGAGGCGAAAGTCAACGTGGCGACATCGTTTGACATCACGTACCAGAGGTAACGCTGCGATGTGGTCAAACATTGGTTTGGTTATGACTTGCCCCAACCGCAACTCGAAGACGCCCGAAAAGGTGTGCGTTTCGTCGTCCTCGGAACCCGAACACGACTCCGAAGCGCTGCTATCGTCCACATCGCACGTCGGAGTGGCGTCATACGAAATCATCACCAGGTCGGCTGTCCGCCGACGAATTTCAACCCCTAACGGCGTCAGGTCCTCGAGCGTAGAGAGCACCGCCATGATCGAAGCTCAAATGACAAAGAAGTTCGGCCGATGCGGCTACCTCGGGATCACTGCGCGACGGAACGTCGTCCAACGCGATTGGCCCGAGATCCTTTTGATAAGCGTGTGATGACCAATGAGAGTGGTTTCGTTTTCGGATGGATCCGAGGTTTGGCGGCCTTCAATTACATTTGTATTAAAGAAATAATCACCGTATGACTATACTTTTTGGTTCTTAGGGAAACTTAGGGCGTCTAAATGCAGCTGTCATCATTAAAACAGGAGCTCAAAAACCACTTGAGTGCCCCTTTAAAACAGAAAAAAAAAGTTCTCACCAAGTATAAAACAACAATAGTGCACTTAATTTTTTTTTTTTTCAAACAATAACTTTGCGCCGAATTTGTTGCATTGCTAAGCCTTGGATATGAAGAGGGTAGAAGTCTTATATTATCATACATGTTTATAGCGGTGAGTTTATAACCCACATAGCTTTACGTGATGTTTACGCGGAGGTGGTACCTGAGAAGCAACTAATGTATACGCAATGTGCCACCGAGAACATAACGACGGGAGTGAGCCGCCAGCATATATTGTGTAAAGTTCGTTTCTAGTTATTTATAAAAACATGGGAGGTAACTTGCGCCATCTATCCTAGATGCAATCGGTCAGTGTGATTCGTCCTCGTATTGTCATGTCACGCTCAAAACAGCTATTCGAAGTAGAGGTTGGCAGTTAAAAAAAAAAGAGCAAATGATGATGATAACGAGCGCAAACCAGCATTGATTTTCTCCTAAATGTCACACAAATGTCAACAAAGAAACAATAGCCTGATATCGCGTCTGTCGAACCTAGTTGCTTCGCAGGTTCGCCGGAGTCAATCGATGCACTCAATATTCCGCAAAGATCTCTTCCTGACAGATAGCCGGTGTGTTATCATCATTGTAAACTTTCACGCTAACTTAAGAAACGGACACCGAAGAGAGGGGACGATGCCTAAATTACGCAATGTACGCGTTCGAAATTGTGACGCACTTTACAAAGCCTACACAAACAATACAGGATTCAGTCCAATTGTCATCGCGTACCGCTACTATCGTTTTCAAGCTGAGACAGCCCAGTTGAAAATTTCTGGTTGACCGAATAGTTCAGAGGTTTCACTGTTTCCGCTGTTTCCGTACATTTTACGACGCTTTTTCGATCGGCAACAACTGCCGGTGAGTGCGACTAGCACATGATTATAAATAGCACACACATTAGGTCATCCTTAACTCTAATTACCCCACCTTTGGTGCGTCATCGAGCATCCAGCTTTTGCCATTACCCCAACACCACGGCCCACAACCACCGGCTCGTTAGGTCGATAGGCCTATTGAGAATCGAGGGTAGCGCATCCTCGGAGCGGTCCACGTCCACGCACACACTCGCCCAGTCAAGCGCACGAACGTTAACTACGCACACCAACACGGGAACACGACAACAGCACACGACACACGGCAAGAACGACAGGTTCAGACCCCGGAAATGAGCATCTCGCACACTCCGACTGGCCCCGACAACCGGATTCCCGAATGAGCTAGGCGCTTCTGGGATAGCCTCCGTCGGCGACGTCGTCGTCCAACGTTGAACGTAGAGCATGTCCAAGTCCGCAGCAAGCTGCGCTGTCGCGCGTCGAGCTGCTCAGCGCGGCGCCGCGTTCAACTTGACTTTATAGTATAGACACTTCGTTCGCAGATAGCATCACTGCGAGCGTGAACGAGCGCGCGTGCTCGTTGACGTTACGACGGAGTATAAACAGCCCTTTATTCCTGCCGCGCCGTGGCTCCGCGTTGGGCACCAGTGTGGGAATTCCTTTGCTGCTACCCGTCTCGGGGAGGGACACAGCACACCGGTTCAACAACACGAAGACATTCAATGACCGTTATAACCCGCGCCGCGATCCCAAGAGCCACCCCCCACACGCTGCAACGGCCCTTAATCGGCGGCGGAGAGCCACTGGCGTGTCCAGTTGCCCTTGGCCCCCTTCGCGGTGCAAATGACCACTCCAATTTGGCAGAGGGACAACCTGGGCAAACGATTTGGATCCCCAGGTCGCCCACAGACTCCTAGGGGAGGTGCACGTCACAAACGGTTTGGAAAACCCAGCAAGGTAGGCAACGATCGTGGGCAACTTGCTGCGCTCGACGAGCGAATGCTTCTGGGGCCGGCGTGAGCGGACACAACCGATCGACCGTCCGTGTCCTATTTTCATATTTAAACGAGTTTAAAATGTTACTCTGAACCAAAAACTTGTTTATTTGTTTTTTTCCTTCTTAAACTACAGCATTTCGTGTGTGTAATAAAATTGTTGCTGTATCTCGGTGGCGTTGCAGGGGGCGAGAAGCTTGGACTTTGCATCGCGACGGAGAAACGCTATCCTAAAGCTCTCTTGCATAACGTGTGCTTACGCAAACGCTAAATTTCGCGCTAACGTGCTCTAAAAGTGATTACGTTATTCTAAAATTACTAATTAAAAAACATGAGTACGGAAACACCATTTAGTACAATCTTTGCGTAAGTAATTTATTAAATCGTAACACGCTTTCAGGTATATAGTGCATGAGCTTACTCCACTGAAGAGAGGCGCGTACACCATGTTTTTGTTTAACAATGTATTTGTTTGTGAAATATTATTTGAGTAGGAAGCGATGTTCGGGAGAAAAGTAATGAGAAAAACTTGCCTCTATTGAAGGCGGAAACTGAGAAACTCCTCAGTGTTATAATTAATCTCCAGAGCTCTGCGCAGCTGAGGAAAAGTCGCGAGGACATAGTTTTGTAAAGAGTTTTTGTCCCACGAGTGCTTGTGCGAATGAATAATATTTCTGTACTGAACATTTCAGCGCACGACTTCGACGTAGTTTTCAAGGAGATGGATGTTCCTATTTCATCGTCTGTCCATTTAGAATTAAAAAAAAAATATATATATATATATATATATACTATATCCGTTCCACAAGGCACTCATGACCGAGGAAGGAAATGAAAACTATGAAATAATAAAATAAAGCAGTAATCGCTACATGAAACACGAGACCCCAGAGCTGGTCGTATAATGCAACTGAAAAGTACGGGGTCGGATATATCTATACTGGCACCTTTACTATCCACCATCCATCTATCGGTTTATTTTGAAATCTATTTTCGTCAGCATCACCGGTCCAATGTGCTGGGGCAGAGGACGGGCATGCGCACCACGAGCACTGTCACGCGCCTCCCGCTTGAAAGCCCGTCATGTTCCCTCGTGAGTACATGGAAAGCAAACATGTGTTTACATTACGGCACCTTTCGAACCTTGACTTCAAGGAAAAGGTGGGTTCAGACCTTTACAGTACGTACTCCGTACTATCTGTTGCACAGCTACAACATATTACATTTTCAGCTTCGTGCATCGAACCCGCATTTCCCTGGACATAAATAAACCAGGAGAAACGGAAACGAACGCGCATGCGCGAATGCCCTGAAGAGAGGGCCGGAATGACCTATACGCCAAAATCGGATCGTAAACCCGAAGTCCGCAACCTCGAGTATAGCGTTTACGTCGGTGCATAAAGGAGGCTCGGCGACGCCCGATCCCAGGTTCTGGCAAGGGTGCGCTCCCTCCGATCCCTCGAGTGTGTCAGAGAGCTCTGTATTCCGTTTCACCTTACGATAGACCGCAGTAGACCCTACTCGCCTTCCCGGCCAATCCATCGCTGCAAACCAGTCACGTGACAATGCGTCTCGTGCCTCTCTGCGCCCCCTTATGGAGGTCACGTAACACTCCCACGGCCATGAGATTAGCTTCGAGGGCTCGTAGCAACCTCTAAGGTCCGTCGTAAGCAGGAATTGAGCATAGAGGAGGCGACGCCCGGGGCCATGGCGACGCTCCAACGAGTTCGGCAGCGACGCCGTTCATGTGAGACATCCCCCCTCATCCCCAGAAGGAGCGCGGGAAAGAGATAGTCAGCCTCGTGTTCCCCAAAAAAGGAAAGCTAGCCTTCCGGAATGATCTGCGGTCCGAGTCGATTACCGGCGAGCCCCGAGGAGCAGTCGGACGCGACGCTGCTTCTTCGGCTCCGTTTTTCTTTCTTTTTTTTTTTTTTCTTCCAGTTCTGCAGGTTTTGCTATGTAATGGAGAAATCGAAGGACACCGTTGCCAAAGGAAGACGAAGCTGAACAGACAATGTCCGTATCTAGTTTTTTTTTTTTTTTTGGCAAAGGAGCTTCAGTGACGGGACAAGAGGCTCGACGCTTTCCTTTTGCACGCCGAGATGAGGCCATTCCTATGCGAGGCTAGGCGTCCGGTTCCGGTCTTTGTTCCTTCTCTATTCCTCTCCGGTAATGGAGCGGAATACGAAAGCAAGGAAAGGGGTCTCCAAGATTAGAACAGCAATGAAATCGATGAGGCGTGTCACGAAGGAGGGACTTTCAGTTTGACGAAACGCACGCGGGAACGGAATTTATTCCGTTTCACATCCCCTTTTTTTACCGTGTCTTATTGCGAATTTAATAAGCTACCGGTCATGGTAGAACGTGACCTTGTATTTCTAAATTTTAGTTTCTTAACTGCATGGTGCAACTGAAGACACGTCTTGAACGCCACATTGTAAAAGCCTTTATAGTATGTTGGTCTTATAGTTAATCAAACCTCCTAAAAGCCAGGCTAATGAATGAGGCCATTTTGCGAATGCGGGAATACAAATCAGTGGGTGGTGTTAATGATTATCAGATTACATGATAATCAGGAAAATGTATCTAAAGAAAACATTCGACGCTCTTTTCCGACGTGGGAAATAAAATTCCTCATGCACTGTATTGGCACAAATTGCTAGCCTGCAAAACCTCAAAATTTACCCTGGATTTGTTTTTTATAATTATGACAATGACATTATTTAGCCACAATTCTTACCTAAAAAAATCTATGGATTATTTTTATTTCTTTCTGGTGAACAATAAAAATGCAAATATTGTATATCATAGTTTACATGTTTACATGTCACAATTCTTCGGTCAGTTGTGACCTTAAGATCATGTGGAATGGTGTGGCTTTTCCGTGATGTTGACACTTCCCGAAAACATACCCGAAGGTTAACTGGTATATCGCTTTACCGCCATTCCAGCTGGCCCCGAGAAATGTGCGCCAATGGGCCTGCAACGTTCCAGATCTCGTTGGACAGGTGTGAATATTTTTTTATGTTGGTCTTTGCCTGGGCACTACTTCACCTCGTGACCAGAGATGACTTTTTTTTTTAGGGTTTAGTTTTCGACATGCTTTATAGGCACTAATACACTCCATTTATACGTTTGTGCGACCTGATTTCATATGAAAAGTACAGTTAAACACTTTGCGATGCACTTTTTTTTTAATTAAAACATAGCTGATGAGAAAGGACCACAAAAATGTATCAACGCTAGTAAATCATAAGCAAATCTGGAGTATGTAATTGTAAAGCACGGCGAAGTAAACAATGCATACAGCCTCGACCCACTTTGCTTGCTCTTTCCACCCGTGAGACTAGTCGGACTCTTTTGACAGAAGCATAATGGGGTTAATGTGCGGTGTAGCTGAGATTTCAGTTGCGTGTCGAAAGAGCCCCACACAGCGCAATGTAATTCTTAGTAGTCCGCTGGGGTATGCCAGATTAATTTCTTTTGTTTGGTACGTACATAACCAAAATTTATATTTATTGTAGCTTTCATTGAAAAGAAAAAGTTTCATTACGTGACCATGAAAATGTTACTGTCCCCTTTGACTCTGGTCATTTCCTTTTCAGCCTACGTCCTCCTTCCCTCTTACTAATTAGCGTATCGTTGATATGGAAACGGGAATGCGAATGTTGTAGCTTGTGAAGTGATTAGGCCAGCAGGTGTAACATGTCTTTGATTTGTTCTTAAGGTCGAACTCCGATATTTTTTATCAGATGTTTCTCTCTGTAACAAACTTGTCTCCGTGAAAAAATGACGAAATAGTTTTGTTGCTTTCAGTCGCCTGTACTTGCCATCAACGAAGTGTGAAACAGAGTTTGGTATTAAATCAAAGCCAAAATGCTTTTTTTTTTAATGTTTTCAATGCTTAAATTGCCTAAAGTGATAAAAGCAAGAAAGGAAAAAAAGAAACTACGTTTATTTCTTTTATATATTCTAAACACAAGAAGACCACCAAACTTTAAGACGTGCTTTTTTTATGTGCCCTCAAGGGAGATGCTGGGATTCAAGCGACTTTAACGAATAACGCAACTATTATCCTAAATACAAACTTCAGTTCTGGTGTCACTACACTTTACAAATCACCGAGGCAATACGTCAATAAATGGTCTCAAGGCCAGCAATCTCGGCGCTCCTTGGCATGAGGAATTCATACTCGTTTTTCACTTTAAGTTGGAGAGTGGGAAATTCAGTACATGGCTTGCACGTGAACGTGAGGTCGATCCGCCCCTCTTTCTGACCCTAGTCCGCCCTTTTTTTCCTGGTGACCACAAGCGTCTCGTCACCGCAGCAAACGCAACACTGCTCCGACTCGGTTACAACTCGCCCCCACCTCCACCTTCTCCAGCAGTCGTACGTAGGCCAGAGCTCCTAAAAAAAAAAGGCCTTCGTGATGAATTTTCTACGTCATCTAACGAAGGCAGAGACCAAATTGGACATGAAGTCTTCGTCGGGATTACGGCCTGAGTGTCGTGTCCTCACGAATCACCCACAAATCCCAACCGAAGGCTGACGCAGCGAGTCCAATCTGTACCAGTGCTGTGCACTTTCCTCATAAACAGGAACGCAAGCTCGTCCCTCGTTCTTTCTCTAGTGTAGAACGAGGTTCCGTTATACGTTCCAGTGGCCCAAGAGGAACGCGTTCTCGATACATTTTCATGATCGTAACGTGTCATTACGATAAGGTTACGTTTGCGTATTTTAATAAAATATTGTGCCGAATATTCCGTAAAACAAAATAAAGCGAGCGAGTGAAAATATTTGCCTCTAGCTACGTGTCTGGTCGCCACGATCACTTTTGTTTCAGGTCTTTGTTTTCGACCATCTCTGGGACACTCCCCCTTCGCTTGAAGGCGGGGGTTAAAATAGATGATAATCAAACGCCTAAATTCCTACTAAACTATGGAAAATTGCAGATATATAGAGAGAAAATGAAAATCGTTCCTCCTTCCGCTATCACAAAAACGTCCCGAGTTCCCGTTGCAGCTACTCTGACGCAAAAATGGAACGGCACGTTCCTTCGTTCCACATACAAGGAACGCGGACCAGGAACGTCGTCCGTTGGAACGCCGTTCCGTACAACACTGACCTGTGCCTCGTGCTAACGTCCGGTTGGTGATGCAGGGAAACCAACATAACGGACTCGCTCTCCAGGAGGTGTTGCCACAGTTGGACTACTTTCCGAGTGTGTGGATGAGGATGTATAGGCCTGTTCGAGGGAAAGGGGGGAGCGCTGAGGTGATGCTATTGCCGAAGTGCCGTGGCGGAAAATCGCCCCAAATGCGGCGTCGACTTTTGCCGTGATCATGCTGAAAGTTGTCGTGGCGAGCGGGACGTTGCGTTGATATTGCGGCTTCCTTCCAGTTGAGAGGCTGATTTGTTTTTGTTTTTAGGGAGGCGAATCTTAGCAAAGGAGACTCGCTTGTGTGCGACGTTTCCAAGGTGGAGGGGTCACTTCCAAATAAAAAAATATTTGAAACACTGAAGAAACTTTTTTTTCTTTTGCATTACTCTCGGGTTATTATCATCATGGGAATATTTTTGGATTGTGAGGTGCGTCTCGCAAGTGCAAGACAGTGTCGTCTACTACATCCATCTCAAAATAAAGGTGGTTTTTCTGTGTGGTTTCTAACGCTCCAGGAAGTCAAAGTAGTCGAACGCAGATGAGGATGCTATATTGTCTAAATTGTATTTTTTTGCGAACAGGGGCTCTAAATTCGCCAAACACAAAGTTGGGGTTTAAGTTCACGGAGCGAACTGATTGGACTATCACGACGATGACTTCGCGTTTTCGTCGCCGGCGTCCAATCGGCGCGCTGCGCGAACATTCGACTTCAACTTCGCGTTTGACGCGTTTAGGGCCCCAGCTGTGCAGTTGTACACGGCTCTTGAACTCCGGCAGGTGCTCTTCCAACGCCGGAGTTACTGGAGTTTGTAAGCATGACACAGCTATTTGAATTTACATGAACGCTGTCATGATCTGCACAGCCAGGCAGCATCAATGAGGCGAGCCGTCCAAGAAACAAAAGCGAGATGTAAACATGACCACCGCGACACTGTAAAGAGTTGCGTCGTTTCAAGGATTGAATATGCGCAAGATTCCTGATTCGCCACTTGTGTTTGAGCTCATGTGCCGCTGCCTTCCAAACGAGAGGAATCTTTGTCCACGTACGAGCGACAATAATCCCCTCAAACGTTTGAGTAAAATTAGCCACTGCCTGTCGACTGGCATATAAAAAACTAGCGAACACCCAAAAGTGGCAATATTTCTTTTTTAATTATGCGTGAAAGTTAGTGCACAATGTGAGCAACGATGCTCTGTCTTATGCTAGCTATTTTTTTTTCTTTTGCCAATATAAATATATATTAAAGTGATGATGAAATAATTTTCCACTTTTTCATCTTTAGCTTTAATCGTAACTCAAAAACGAAATGAGAAATCACGTGTTTGTGAAGTGCTTTCGCACCGGAGACGACGATTCCAAGCTTCCACCGTGTTTTTTAAGCACAGCATGGAACTTGTCATTCGCAAGTGATGATAAGTAGGCCTTCACGATAGTTATTGGCCACGAACGCGCGCCCGAATATTTGTCGACCGATTGATTGTTGACAAGCGCATACGTTTGAGTGACATAGTGCTCGTGACCAAGGCGTGACCTGGGATCGGCTGACGTGCTTTAAGGGCCGCGGATGTATCACAGTGAAAAGGCGGAGAGCTCTTGAAGAAAAGGAGGTACGAAGTTAGGCCTGCTGCATTTTCAAACTTTTGTAGCGAAGGTCATGCTTCTCACTTTCTACCTTCTTTCTTTTGACCCACTAAACAACATGCGTTTAGCAAGAATCCCAATCTAAAATCATCCATCCCAACCCAAAATTAATTTCATGCATGAGCAATATCGTTGGCGAGTATGTTATGTAGGCTTGCGATTCGTGGTTCTAATTGGGTTACAGATTATTTATGTTTTTGCCGGCAACCACAGGGAACCACCAAATATATTAACACTGCAATTAGGCGTATTTGCACGACTGACTCGGGCGAAAAGATAAGGAAACAATCACTCACCCACCGCACAGATAATTGATGCTTCTCGGCCTAGAGAAAAATATTATATCTATAAGACTTGTTTGGTCCAACCACACATATGTTCCTATAAGATCGTGTAAGAGCAAATAAGATCTTTATACAAACATGTAAAAAGAATTAAGATGTCATAAGATATATAAGATGTTATAGGATATATAAGATGTTATAGGATGTTATAGGTTTATCAGAAACTCCTTAACAGTTTCTTATAACTTCTTACCTATTTTTGTGAGGTACTTACATGTAATTATATGATCTTATTCAGTCACATGTGTTTATTGGACCAAGAAATTTATTATAAAAATAATATATTTAACTAGGGTTGCGATCGTTCTTAAATCACCTCCTGGGAAAGGAATAAAACTTCTCGCAGACGCCTCCCTTCGCACTTATCATGCATTTGTGGCAGTTGACTACACGAAAATTTCTGGTGCCCTATACTTTACCCATTGGCACCCTGTATTCCAAAGCGGGAGTCTGACACGACAAACCGTGCCAGTCTCCCGCGTAGTCCGCTCCGCCAACTGTATGCCGAACTAGTATGGGCGCGCCTCACCAGCCTGAGAAGTGGCGCTGCGTACGCGCGTTGATACTACAGCTACGCCGATATCACAGGGTTCACGGATCATCAGGCCACACGAGGCAGGCAGCCCTTTTTTCCACTTCCTTTGTGCCTTTCGTTGTCAACTTTGTTCCCAGTTCCGGGTTGCTTTCGTTTTCCCCCATTGTATGGTGGTGTCTGCTTTCGCGGGTCTGCTTTCACGAAGGTGATAACTCTTTGTCCCGCTTCGACGCAGCGCCTTAGAATGATGGATGAGCTGGATATTACACGGGCCACGAGATGCGCGCGGGCGGATTCGGCTGAGAGATGAGGGCGCGGGTGCGGGCCATTTAGCATCCCTCGATGGGGATTTGGCGAAGAGCTTACTCCGGAAGACAGTGGAGAAGGGATCGCTGGGCTGCCCCTAAGCCACTTCACAAATTAGACGGGCTCGCTCATCAAAGGAACTGATTGAAAACTTGCAGTCGCAGCGTGTTAGGAGCTTCGAAAGAGCTCGAGATTAAGAGGTTGAGAAACTCTCCTCTACTAGGAAAGTTCAAGTTGGAAATTAGGTAATATTCTAACTTGAATAGCTGTTTTCTAATCACCCCTCCTCCCCCCCCCCAAAAAAAAAAATTATATATATAAATAATTAATGTCCATTTTAAAATACGTTAATGAGTTTTAAGAAGTGCTCCAGTTTACGAGTTTTTTTTTTTTTTTACGAGGACTAACAAAATAAATAAAGAAAATTGTTCATACAACATAGACGAAAAGCCCTAGACTAGGGAAACAAAGGGTCACAAAAATCTCAATACGTTGCTCAATACCTTGCTGATCCGTAGCTGATACGTTGCTCAATATTATGGCCCCGGCTCTTATAGTTGGCAGACGCGTTGCTTGTTCAGGAAAACTACAACCAGTTCATCCATGTAAAAAATAGGTAAAAGAGCGGAAATAATATTTCTGGATGACTCTCATGACCCTCATTGCACGATTAATACATATGTTTCAATTATTTTGAAAATGCAGCCCATAAAAAAAAGATTGCTGTATATTTTGTATATTTGTATGAGGCTTACGATTCGCTATCGCTGCGTGCTTTCGCGTTGTTTTGCTTGAGTAAGGCATATCCTATTGAATGAATCTATTCATGTTTATTGTGCCCCCAAAGAGCTGGTATGCCTTTGAATCTAAGAGATGCCAAACGAAGTTGAAATATGCTATGCTAAAAGCAACCTTGTTTTTCAATTGAGTATCTAGGTGGTGATGCTAAAAAGAGCGGATCAACAATCTCCGATTACGTAGGGTCAAGACAGCTCCAGCCCAGTTAATGTTAGATTTGATCTAAGAAAACACATTTGCGCTTTATTACAGCATTATTTTAGGTTACTGATCACAGAATGTCCACTTCCAGTCGGGTATCATTTTCGGTCGTACATAGTATAGGTGGTCACGTGGGAACTTACCTTGGTAAGATGAGCAGGTGAAATTTACGCCTGCGCATAAGAAGCTCGAACGTTCATCGAATGTGCATTGAGGTGGATTCTTGAAAAGCTAGTATTATCTGATGAAAATGTAAGGCATAGCTCGCTTTCTACGCAAAAATTAAATAAAGAAACTGGCCAAGGTCAACGGCGGAAGGGTTCGCAGGCGACAGAGTTAATGATGCTTGTAACGTGTGGCGCCATCTCCCGATAAGCTCGGGGAGCGTATGACGCACTCCATTGTCTGCTCGCTGCGTCTGACGAGCGATGGCGCTACGCCTTACCATCGCGAACCCGGTCGCCTGTGAATTCGTACGCCATTGACCCTGGCACGTTTGTTCATCTCAAATTGCACAACAAGGGAGTTATAGCTTAAAATTTTATCAGCTATGTGCTGATGTGCATGTGTCAATGTTATGTGCAAGTGTCAACTTTTCCGGCGCGTCTTAAACCATGGGAGTAACTTCACAACCTTGATAAATTTGACGTGGAAACATAAGTTGCTTCTCAAGAATCCACGCTCGTTTTGTCAATATAATAAGATTTCTCTTAACTCGCTCGCTGTACTACAAGCTATTACAACTTCTATAACAGATTTGGCAGAGTCTATAATTTTATTCACCAATGCTTTATTTGGCAGCCCTTATTCAACAAAATCGATGCTCTCATTCATACAGGGGAGTAAAGGTGGGTGAGGAGGAGTGGCTAATCCCATGCGCCGCCATCCGGAGTCCCGAGTGAAAGATTGGGAAAGAGAGCGACAGAACACGAGAAAAAGAAAACAATGTTGCCAGCTGAAGGACGACAGTCGCAATGGTAATCGTGAAGACTGAAAACTCTCAGCAGTATAAACAGGGATAATTTATCGTTGTAAACTAAATTCTGAGCTATTCTAACGATTTTAAAAAGAAATATATTCATTACGCTGCATTAACTTCCCTTCTGTCGAAATCTCAGATTCTGGTGGTTGCGCGGTTTCGTATTCCTGGGGCGCGCCACTCGCGCTCCCGGTTATTTCTCCGTTGACTCGAGGCCGTACATCTAGGCGCTATGCAAAAAGAAAGCTTCGAAAGGAACGCCAATATTTTTTCATCGGTAAGTATGTGGATTGTTGAAGTTCATGAAACTGCTCTCATGATATAATTATATTCGTGAAATCGAAGGCAGTTGGTAACCATGTGTGGGACACCAAAGGTCTGCCTCCATGCTCCGCCGCTTGTGGAAGCCAGAATGCATGTGAAAATGGCAGACCTTTTCCTCTAGAGTTAGTATATATGATCTCTATGCAGTTAGAGTAAACGACTTTTTCGCCAACCCAAGAACAAGAAACGGTAGGAAACGCAGACGAATGTGGTAACAGTGCAGCTTTGTCCAGCAGAAAGGCATTTTTTTCTTGCAGGACGGAGGTAAGTTAATATTGATATCAATCATTCGTTCGCATTTTGTAGAACTCTAAAGAAGTAATCATCGAGGTTTTTTTTTTTTTTGTTTCTTTATTGCGGTTTACGTTCATTGTTTCGGTGCATGCAGTCGCCTATCGTTTGGACGATCATGGTTTGGACTGCTATGGTTTCGTGAGGCCGCTTCGCGGTTCCCGCCGTGCTCTTTCGCTCCGTTCGCTTACTCGTTACGTCCAATTTCCTTCGCTTTTGCAGGGACATGACGAGTGCGACACGAGGCGCGATTCACCGCGCATGCGTTGTTGGCGCCGCGCATCCGCCGTCGTTCGTCCCCAAATCACTCGGAAGCGCGCGCGTGCGGCCTTGTTCGTCGTAGTTGTCGTGTCGTCTGCTAACTCACACTCTAAAAAAAAGGGCATCACCTTGCACCCTTTTGTCCCATATTATCGCGTGCGCGTGGCCTAACGGTTAGCGTTCCCGCCTCCCACGCGAAAAGCCAGGGTTCGATTTCTGGGAGCGACGTGTGTTTTGTTTATCCCTGCAACTTAGTGTTCTGGTAATTTCGAGAATCCTGGTGCTTGTTCGAGGTTCGAATGTTCTACGCGTCGAACTTTCTGCGCTGATTATTCCAGACGCCCACTCGTGTACATAAGGGGCTTCGCGTAGCGAATTAGAGTCAGTTTTCGCCCCAGCGTTCGACTCTGCTTTTTCGCTGACTTCGACACCCGCGACGCTCTGCTGTTATCTTGTGTTTCCTTTTTCTTTTATTTTTGGGCACAAGTTCGCCGCCATTAAACGTTTCAGTTTCCCCAGTTATTCTTTGTTTCACCTTGTCTTTCGTGACAATATAATGCACCCCAAAACTTCACTTCGACGTACAGCGCACTATAGTCGGAACAGACGGCCCCAAATTTTACGAGGTGCTTGATAACGGTGCAATATATCCTATTAAATAGCTAAAGTACGTACCAAAGACCACATAAAGAAAACACTTAGGGTTTGCAGTAGGGCTCAGAAAACCCCGATTATATTTTGCAGTCAGTAACACGTACATTATCTATTTTAATAAGTTGTAACACACGGCTATCAAGCCTCTCGTGAACATTAGTACCGTCAGATCGACGTCAGTGCGTTGTACGTCGAACAGAAGTTGTGGGGTGTATTATATGGGACAAAGGGTGTAAGAATACACCCTTTTTTAGAGTACATGACTACTTTGAAACTGCGCTCGCGTTATAAAATTAATTTAATCACAGATATCTAAGTGGCACACAATGTCCAAAGCTTCAAGAGGCTTCCATCTCGTCATATTTCAGTGTAAGATATACATTTCGCGAACTCAGAGCAAACAATACGCGAGCCGTTGGCTGCGATCGAGGGAAGCTGTGGTGGTTGGATTCGAAACCACCGACACCCGCCAGAAGAGACTGGGCCTCCAAAGGCAACCGTACTCGGACCGTTGCGAGGTTGGAATTCCCATTCTTTGTTGAGTCGGAACCCGCGAGCTAAATGATTACGCGTTTCGCCGTGTATCAGCGTAGCGACAGCAGTGACTTTGGCATAATTTTTATTTTCCTTCCTATGCACCCTTAGGCTGAGCCGTTATTTCGAGCGCGTACCTTCCGCATTCGGTGCACAGTCCTGGTCCGCGTACCAGTGGACACCTTTCTTGCTTTTTTTTATACTGGTGCGATACCGGCGGATTATAAGAAAATAGCAACGCCACTCAAACTTCATAATTTCAACCTGCCGCCCAACAGTTATCACCTTCTATTAGTTAACCACGCCGTATAGCAGCAATCACCTACTCCGAACTTGATAGCCGTAGCAAGAGAGATTGTGAACTGGCCGCTGTCTAAGTAGTGTTACGGGGCGTGCTATTTATGCTGCACCTCACAATTGTACATAGTGCAGTCTGCAGCCAGCGGAAGTAGCGTATCAGCCTCACTCAGTATAATGCGCTCCTTTGTACAACAATTCAAGCGGAGAAAACACCGAGCAAAAGCCACGCACTCGAGCTTGTGCATTTGTCAGCACGACAGACGTTTGTAAGTTGGATTCATCGTGGGACGGCTATCCAAAATGACATACACCTGTTGAGTTTAAAGCATTTTAAGGTTTGATTTGAAGTTGAACCTTCAGAGAACACAGGTTTGAACCTCCATTGAATATGCGCACTCAAATAATTGGAAAAGGTCCCAGTACCGATAAGAGTAAGCAACGAGATCATGGGTGTAATTTCCAAAGAACACAGCAGCCCCGCGGGCAGTTCAGTGGGGGCTGTCTTCGGGGTCAACAGAAAATAAAGATGTGCTATTGGTGCGAGTTGAGCTGGTTGGTACATGTTCACAGAACATGGAACTTACACAGAGGCAGGACAAACGCATAGCTCACCATCAACGATTATTTACTACCTTCATCGTCTTTATCCCTCGGCCTAGTTTTTATCTTCAGCATCTTGATCGTTATATGTTTGTGAGATTAAATAATTTCGTTAACATTTCAAAAATTCAGAGAAAAAAAACGTTATAGAAAAAAGGAGAAACATTCAAAATAAATTATAATAGTGCAAAACTAAGCACATATCAATCGTACACGTTCACCACTAGTCACTGGGATACAGCACATCCCAGATACTGGGAGGCGTGATCGAATCATTGTTTGTACAACTCTCTTGCCAAAGCTCACCATAGATATTGTTTTTCTTTGTCATGAAGCGTGATTGAGGGGCAACTAAGAGAGTGATCTGCATTTTCCTCAATAGCTAATGCCTCGAGCATTAGCTTTTGAGCGTGTTAAGTTCTGTTCCTTGCAAGAATGCTGACGTTGGTAAGGGCTGGACTTCACTTACAAGTCCTGCAGTGAGCTGAAAGGTGCCCTGCTGATGTGTTTTTTACCGCTGCTGCGTGCTGTCAGGTTCTATCGTAATACATGGGCCTGTTTGGGAAATATAGCAGTCGCCGCAAGATAGAGGAATGCAGTAGACCACTCCAGTTTCGCACTGGGTGTAGCCCGTACTGTGAGCAGTGTTGTACTTCTTCTCCTGGCTGGGTCTCTTATTTACTGGGCGCCACATGGAGTAGGCCTTGTTTGGGGCAGAACAAACCAAGTGCAAATTCTGTCCGTTGGGCAGAACACACACAAAGACACACACACACACACACGCACACGCGCACACACACACACACACACACATATATATATATATATATATATATATAATATATATATATATATATATATATATATATATATATATATATATATATATATATATATATTTACTTGAGTAATAGCCGCACTCTTTATGAAGAAAACCTGAGGGTTCGCTTTCCCGCGGAGCATAACGGCTTGCCAATAACCATGATCGGCAGCATGATTCCAGTGATTTACAGGACAGAGATAACGTCTTCGCGCGAAGATACCATCTGCGAAGATTGCATTTGTATGGACAATCGTCTTCTCGATCTAGTTATTCGCTATGTTATTTTTGCGCAATGCGATGACTGGCTGTATATGTGCTCTGCGGGAAAGCAGACGCAAGGGCATAAATAGTGCGGCTATTACTCGAGTAATACGGTAATGCAACTGCACCATTTCGTGCACCGGTAAACGTGCAAATTTGGAAATAAAAAATATTGAGATCGACAAAGTATGAATATGAGACAGAAGACAGGGAAGGGGGCAAAATGACCTGTTTGATACTCCATTTGTATTTCCCGACAACTGCCACCTATTACGGACGCAGTTACCGACTTCACTACATTATAATCTCACTCGCCAAATTTTTAATAATTGAGAGCAATGACTGAAGTCATAATCTCTTACAAACTACGTTCAAGCAAAGGTGCGCAAGTGAAAATGTTTCATAAAAAATGTCAGGACGAGGATGACTCGCAAGCTTACCGGGGCACAGCCGAAGCACCGCACACCAGAGGAGGAGGACGCAGTATCCGAAACAAGACGCCGCCGACATCACGAGACGCACACCCTTCGTTCGAAACTCAGAGGCATCGTGTGAGCGAAATCATCCGGAGTATGTTTCAGCGAGTTGAGATAGAAAGCCCGGAGCCAATTTCGCATGACGCACAGTTCGTAATCCTTGCCGGAAGCGATGCGCCTTTCGGCATCGTCCCGCCGCTGCCGTCCCTAAGCCAACGCGGCATGCAGCACGCTCGCGAGTCCGATTGCAGGGAGCAGTTCGCGGTGCTTTCCGACGAGCACACTAGGACGTTTCCACGCCCTGTGCCGACTTTATCGAGTGCGCGAATCCTGTGAGGGAGTCTGCTGTCCCTAGGCGTTCCCCGTCTTCCCTAGATTGGGCCCTGGTGGTCCCTACGGGCAGCGTGTTTGCACTGGGAAGAAGTTCGTGGGAGCCTGGCGTCCTCCGGTGGCCAGAACGGGCGGCACGGGCTGGTTGCATTTTTCGGCTGCCTTGTAAAGTCTTAAAAAGCCCCTCCGAAGCTGCGATCAATAATTTTTGAATTTTGGATTACGACCGTTTTCAGTTAAAGCAGTGTCCCTGCATTACACGGTATAATTCTTTTTTCGTTATAATATGTAGGTTTTTTTTTATATATATCACGGTTTAAAGGGCCTCTGACACGCCAAAAAGAAATTTTTTTTTTCATGCTAGGCGTTAAAATTGCATATCAGGACATTACAAAAAAATTGTT